>CM014088.1:21026541-21626541 GCA_004119915.2 Collichthys lucidus
CATTTCAACTGCGTACCAGCGTCGAACAATTTCTAGATCTTGTCTTTCGTCAGTTAAAGATGCTGTGTCACCGTTTTTAAGCTGTTATGTCGAGGAATCGTTGGCAGACTGTTGCAGTTGATGTTTTTTTTTTTTTTGGCACCTTACACTGATTGCCTGTTCTTTTTTTATCAAGGGTTTTCCCAAAACCTCCTAAACCAGAGTAATCGAAATGATCATCAAGAGTGTCAGAACTGAGAATCTGCTCCGAAGTCATCTTTAAACGAAACCCAGTCCCTGCGTTCAGAGTTTTATCTGTTAATGTGTAAAACACAGACATGGTTGACACTTCTATCATGACACCACAGATTTGATCATCTCGACAGTGTCAGCTCACTGATGAAATGCACGTTTCTTAACCCTTTAATCTAACACTTGCGCACTTTTTTTCACCGATTTATCAAACACCTTGAACAAGCAGCACGCAAACTTCGACCACTCTGCCCGATGTCACTTACTGCCCTGCCTGGTTTGTTTTAGCGCTATACAGAGGTAGTTATGCTGCTGACAATATTATATATTATATTGCTGACAAAAAGGTAACACAGCATTAATTATATGGGGACGCCATAGATATCTCAAATGTGGCAAAGCGTGGATTAAGTCTGTAAAAATATTAACGTCAACGTATATTTTCCATCGGCTGAAAGGGTGCCCACACCAATATGTTTACAAGTTACAGTACAAGCTTACTTTTGTCAAGGCAGACAAGGTTAAAGGTTGAAGTTATTATGTTTTATGTTCTTCAAGCCAAAAATATATTATGTGGTTGATTTCTTTGTCATATGACTTGTTTTTTAATACGTTTGAATCAAGCCATGTTTGCACAGTTGAATATTTGCATTGTGTTAGTCTGTTTTTAAAAAAATGTTAATATACTGTATTTAAAGCTTTAACTAAAACTCTGTTTTTTTTCCTGCATCAGTCATTATCAGGGTGCTCTTCAGAATGGAAGGATTATCAAATTATACCATGATAAATATCGAGATCGATAAATATGGAAACAATTCCTGTGATATGTTTTGTCGTATCGAATATTGAGTGTGTTTATGTTGAGTATCTGTGTTTTCAGTCTTTTCTCAACAAGCGTATCTGTTGGCTGCACCTGACCCGACTGAGCCATTGACTGTTTCCTCATGAGGCTAAATTGCTGTCAGACAATAGCTGATGAGTTCTGAGGTCGGCCATTCACTGCTCAACATTCAGCCTCTCTTTGTTTAGTCGAGGATGAACACAGTTTGCTTTCAGGCTGTCTGGACTCTGCTGCATCTGATCACAAGTAATGGAAGATGAGAGCAACTTTCAAATCACAGTTGCGTCATGTGTTATTTTTGTTTTAATAAGTTGATGATACTGCGCACATGGCAGAACCATCACAAACCTGGAATAGGTGGCCTGCATACCACAGTATCCTATTTATCTACACACTGAAAACACATCTGGGCGTTTCAAAACTGGGATATGTGCTTATCACGTTTGTTTTGGAGAAGTTGCTAAAGTTAATGGTGAGATTAGGAGGGAACAAAGTGTTCAGGAGCCTCTGATGTCTTATGCTGTATTATTTATTGATGCTTGATCAAGGAGAATTAGAGACATATCACCAGAGGTGCCTGAGTCTGTCTCACATTCTGCCCAACTTATCCTGTTGGATAGACTTTAAACCCAAAGATAACACCACAAATACTATACGCCCAGAATTAGCCAAAGAGTATGTATTTTCCCATGCAGTGGTTATTGTCAGCATATTCTAGCCTGGTCTGGAGACACTCGGCAAGCTATCTATCTATCTGTCTAAGAAGGCAGCAATAGGTCTCTTCGACCCTGGTCACCACAGTGTTGAGATAGACTGGCACCTGCAGTTCCCAACCAAAGCCAAACAACTAATACTGCTGAGGACCTCAAGGCCCACATGTAACCCTGTGTAACCTAAGGATAGAAAAATACCAGAACAACGTTTATCCTAACAAAAACATAACCAGGATACCCAATTCTACCCGATCCATCCTACTGTATTATGCTCTGCAGATACGGTCACAGCTCATAACAGACAAACCCCATCGCAGAGTCTTTCTTATTTGTTGCTGAATCAATAATTCATGGTTCATTTTTTTAAAAGAATCGGTCTCTTTTAAATGACAACAGGTGTGTTCAAAGCATTTACTTTGGAGAATGCTCATGCCATTTACAGAAGCACACTATAGATAAATGGTGCTGAATATTAGTTTATGGGCTGTAGATGGCAGCCTTGCTCTGGAGTTTTACCCCCTCTTATTGAAACATACTAATGAGAGTTCACTTCCATCACACCACCTCTACTCATAGATGACCGTTTCTCAAGAGGATTAATTGTTTACTAAAAAAAATCTGGCCATTATGTGAGAAAAGAAGTGTGTTTTCACAGTTTTTGGAATAAACTGCTTCTGCTTATAGCTTCTGACTGCTGTATCGAGACATGATTACCTCACAGACCTTGTATTCCCTTAAATTTCTCATCTCACGCCTGGCAAATATATTGTCTGAAAGTATTGTATGCACTAAAAGCTGCAGAGGTAGAGAGGTGGGTTGTGTTTTCTCCTAGTGGAATTAAATAAATAACCAATTTATCACTGACAAACTCCTCTGGAAATGAGAAATTGAGATATGATCTTATATGATAGGACTCTTGGTCCCAAAGTGGGTCTGGTGTGGCAACTTTTTGTTATTCTATCTGAGAATCCCTTCCTTGAGGCGCAGAGGAGACTGACTCAAGTACTTGCTTTTGAAACTTAAAAAGCCCTGTGACGCCTGGGTGTTTGAATATCATCCGGGATATAGAACATTTCTTTGCATGGTAAAGATGACTGCCAGTATTTCTATTAGGTGAGCTTTTCTTTATTCCGAAGGATTTGTTTCTTTCCCACTGAAGTTTGACAGTGATTTCAGTGCTGCCTGATCTATAATAAAAAGGATAACCCCAGACAAAGCAAGCAAATGTTCTGACTTTTTTTTTTTTCCGTCTGTGTAATTTGACTACCTCAGCTTTCAGTTGATGTTTAATTATGCTGTTTTTCCCCACAGTGAAACTATTTTGTTTTCGCCCTCAACTCAGCCAGAACTTTTCACCACAAGAAACTCTTCTCTTTCTTCTTCCTTATTCTTCCCCCCTGCAGATATATCCAACTATGGATATGGACGGTGCCAGTTCAGTGGTGCTGCAGGCTTTAACCCAGGCTACTAGTCAGGACACAGCTGTGCTGAAGCCCGCGGAGGAGCAGCTCCGACAGTGGGAGACTCAGCCAGGCTTCTACTCGGTCCTTCTGGTGAGGGATGATATCAAATAATTGGAAAAAATCTGCTGGAGTGAAAGCTATTAAAACTTAAATGATTTGAGATGACTGTGTTGTATTTTACAGACAATCAGACAATGTTGGGGTTTGTCCTGATTTCTAATGCACTTTACATCCACTGTATAATATAGGTTTCTTTTCACAGAAAATGGTAGAAATGTAATCTAATATGTGTCATTATACTTTCATTAGTGTATAATCACCTGAAAATAATCAAGAAAAAACATTATACTTTAGGTCAACTACGCTACATACACTGTGGGTCCTCTTCAACAAAGTCTATGTTTCTATATTAGCCCAGAATTGGCAAGCTAAACTGGTTCTAGATAGGTCCTTTCACATTTTTTTGCTGCTCATGCAGCTGCTATAGTTTCTTCTTCACACTAGGAGGCAGAGGGTAAAATGACTCCACTGTTAGACGCCACTAAATCCTACAGACCAGTCCTTTAAGTGAATTAATCCCAATATTGTGAGAGGTAGAGAAACAATTAATTATTATCTTTAAATGTGAATTACAGCGAGGAAGATGCTGCCCGTTGAGGGTTAAACACACAGATGTGCTTCACATATTTTTAGATTCAGTGTGACTTGCACTTCTGGAGGACGTCATACTGAATAAACATCCACACTGATGTACTGAAGGAATAACGAATGCTCTTTAAAATGTTTAAAATGATCTTCAGTATCAAAGTCATCCAGGCAACTGGATTACTTTCACACTCAGGGATACTTTACAAAGAAAGTGCTGATGGCTAATTTGCCTTCATGGCAACATGGAGGTGATCATGTTCCATGACTTTGAAAACCCCTCTCTTAGATCATCTTTGACTTTAAACTTAGTGTTAGATTGAAAATGCACAAAATTGAGTTTATGCTTCGTTTTTATGTAGCTGCCTTTGCTGCCATGGTCCAACATCAATTAAGCCAAAGGTGCGCAATGTGTCCCATCTCATTTAATTTAGGAGAATTATGTCTCTGTATATTATTACAGAAATGGAACAGGAAGGACAGCATCAATAAATCAAATGTTTGCCCGGCCAGCTAAATTCAGGATGCGCTGGTACATCTAATAAAGGTTTAATGGCAGTGGCAGATTTTTACTTGCAGATTCAAGTAAATAGTTACGCCGTGCCGGCCTGCTAATGGTGCTCTGTTCCCTTAATACAACAGAGGGATGTTTTTAAAGTGCATTTTAACTCATGTTTGTCCCCCACTTCTCCTAAACCTGGAAAAAATCAGGAGCCAAGATTCCAATCTCTGATATTACGGTGCAGCTCTTTATGGAGCTAGTGTAGTGTAGAGAATGGGAGAATGACTTTGAGAACACTGTGACGGTACTTTCCAAGGTTATGGCTACGTTTTACAAGTGAAAAATGTTTGCACTTGTGAATAAAACTGCTTTAGTGTGTACAACTTAGATACTCCAGATCAAGTCCATGTGTCTTTGTTAAACACGTGTTTTCCCCTCCGTAGAACATCTTCAATAACCACATGCTGGATGTGAACGTCAGATGGCTGGCTGTGCTATACTTCAAAAATGGCATTGACAGATACTGGAGGAGAGTAGCGCCTCAGTAAGTGCCTCCTTGTCTCTCTCCTTCCACATTGCTGTCAGCCTTGTTCGCGCAACTCTCCATTGTTTTCGTCGTCTCTGTTCCGATGCTCGTCTTTATTCTCTTTTTCATTGTCTCTTTTCCTCAATCTTAATCTCTCTGCCTGTTTTCAGGGTATTTTCTCACAGATTCGTAGTTGCATTTTTCTTTTTTTAGGTTTTGTTCCTCGTTGCCATCATTTTACACATTGTCTTTTACTAGTTATAGCTTACGCCTGTAGGTCCGTCTCCATCATCTCTCACTGCGTTCCTCCTTTTCCTGATTATTCATACCATTGTTCTCTGCGTTTACTCTTTTGTGTCTGCCTCTGTCTGGTGGTAGATTGGCTTTGACCATTCAAAGCCTACATTCTGTCTTTGGGTACCTGACTAAAATGGCTTTTGTTAGATTTGAATTGAACATTCTGTTAAATTTTGCAGGACAGCGTTTTACCAGAGGTAATCAGCTCTGTCTCAGCACTCTGCGGTCTCTCTTTGGCCACTTGAAATTATTGCTGTTCTCTTCTTTTTTTTTCTAACGTGTTCTCCTTTTACTAAAGTCGTTTCACTCTTGTCAGTAGTTCAGTAAATTGCATTTCATTTGCCAGAGGGCTGTGCATGGGGTTTCGGCCTGGGTTATTTACCTGATTACTGTTGGTCCATTGTCATTAATTCAGGATACTGTGCGGCACAGCATGTCACTATATAAAGCATCGGGCACATTAAATAGCGTTTTATTCTGTTATTGTAGTGCCTTACAGTTTGTATTTCACCTGAGTTCATTTGAATTTTAACCATAAAAGACATAAATCTAGCATGCTTGAATATTGTTTAAAAAAATGCACATTGAATCCTTTAAGTCCATTTTGGTTTTATTTTCTTTCTTTAATTTCAATAGCCAAATGTAAATGATATGATGTCTTAAGATATTCCCAGTGCAGCATGGTGGCTCACTGGCATCGGTCACTTAAGCATTATGAAGCCATGATTTATGTTATTAGTTACCTTTTTTCGAGTCAAAGGTCTGCTGTGGAAAAGGTCAATTGCTTTTTCATTAATTGGAAAACTCCCTCTTATGTCTCTTTTCAATTAATGCTATCCAGGACTATACCCGAGCCTGCCAGTTGTCCATAATGCTGGGTTATGAAATTGAAATTTATTTGAATTTAGTGTAGAGAGTGGGTAAGAAAAAACAGAACTTAACTTAATTTTTTTCAGTCTCCCTTTATATCTCTGCACATCTCCAACATAAACAAATGCCTTAAATTACTCACTTTAACCAAGCAGGCATCATGTTTCCATTATCTTTGGTGAATTTCCCAATTTCAACCCCCCAACAAAGTTTGTACGCTGTTTAAAATGTAAATAAACAGAATACAATAATTTAATTTAAATGAATAATTTAAATTTATTTGCAAATCCTTTTCGACTTGTATTCAATTGAATGCAGTACAAAGACACAATATTAAATGTTCAAAAAGCAGAAATATACGCTCATTCTGAATTTGATGCCTGCAACATGTTCCAAAAAAAGTTGGGACATGTTTACCACTGTGTTACATCAACTTTTTCTTTTAACAACACCCAGTAAGCGTTTGGGAACTGAGGACACTAATTGTTGAAGTTTTAGAAGTGAAATTCTTTCACATTATTGCTTCAGTTACTCAGCAGTGCGTGGTCTCTGTTGTCATGTTTTGCACTTCATAATGCATCACACATTCTAAATGGGACTACAGGCAGCCAAACACCCAGAAAGCTGTTGTAACGCACGCAGAACATGACCTGGTATTGTCTTGCTGAAATAATCGGGGATGTCCCTGAAAAGATGAAAGTTGAAAACCTGCACGTACCTTTCACCATCAATGGTGCCTTCACTGATGTGTGAGTTACTCATGCCATGGGCACTAAAACACACCCATGCCATCACTGATGCCTTTTGAACCTTTTGCTGGTAACAATCTGGGTGGCACTTTTCCTCCTTAGCTCAGGGGACATGACATCCATCATTTCTAAAACCAATTTGAAGTGTGGACTCATCAAACCACAGCACACTGTTGCACTTTCCTTCAGTCCATCTCGGATGAGCTGGGGCCCAGACAAGATGGCAGCATTTCTAGATGTTGGTGATATATGGCTTTCACTTGGCATGGTAGAGTTGGCATTTGTAGATGCAGCAACAAACTGTGTTTACCGACACAGTAATATATCTATATCTATAATCATAGATGGTGAAAATTTGAATTCCCTGCAATTGTGCGTTAAGAAACATTGTTCTTAAACTGTTGGACTATATGCAGTTTTTCAAATGTTCTCACCCCATCCTTGCCCGTGAACACCTGAGCATTTCAATATCCATCATGATACTATCACCTGCTACCAGTTAACCAGTTTACCTGTGGGATACAAGCAGCCTTCACTCCCAGTCTTTTGAGTGTTGGCACTTTGAACACTAATTATATTAGGCAGGTCAAAAGGGATTTTCATGACATTTTGTTGTCATTTACAATTTACACAGCGTCCCAACTTTTTTGGAACCAGGGTTAAACTTGTATGTAACTGGGTATTTTAGCAGATGCAAACTTTTTTTTGTGTGTGTGTTTTTTATTTTTTTTACCACTAGCAGGATGATACATTGTTGCCAACTATTATTGTAACAAATTGATATTTTTGATAACTGCTGCATTAATATCAGTTCAGGAAAGTGCATAGGTTTTGACCGGGTTAAAAATATACACAGACATTTTTCAAAGAGGTGAAGAAATAATAAGAAACAAATAATTGAAGAGTAATGAAGCATGTTAGAATTTTATAAGTCATATTGATTTCATTAAATAATTTTGTGGCGTTGAGTATTTAAGCTTTAAACTTTTTCGATATCACGTCTTTTAAAACGACACAGTTGTTATTTACACATATGGTATATGGGGCATACACTTTTGGCTTTTGCCAGTTGTAAGGCATCTCCTCACTGTGATGGCAGATAGTCTGAATGTTTTTGTTAGTGTGTCATGCATACAAACATGCCCAGCCCACACTGGTTTATACTACACCACAAGTTTATAAAAGCTAGGACCAGAATTCATGCATTTGCATTTAATGATGTAAAAGCAAAATGCTCCCTGTAAAATGAATGTGCTGGTTGAATGATGCATTACTTCTGCATTGTGAATCTGTCCTTACCTCACCATAGCTTCCTACAGTGACAGTACGGTTTCCTCACCAGAGCTGCTCTTGTTTTGCTCTGTTGTTCTTAAGCTGTCACCTGGAAAAAAAAGCGCTTCATAAACCTGGCTTAGGTGATCAAAACATTTCGACAACATTCCACGGATTAAGATGAGCTATAATGCTGCGCAAATGTTTAAAATGTATTCCTACCTCAACTGTGGCTGAAATTGAAGTAAGACGGCAGCTGAAAAACTCTGCCTCTGTTTTCTGTCTCATGTGTCAGGATAACTTTATTGTGAACTATCTTGGTGCTTGCCTGGATCCCCCCCCAGTCATCAGATTTTCTGCTTTCTTTTGCTCAAAAAAACAAACAAACAAAACAAGGCTCAGGCACATGCTTGCTTATGTTAATATACCTTTTAATCTTCCCTCCATATTTCTTTAAAGCTCGCCTCGCTCCCGGATTCCCAAAATATGTGCATGTTGTAAATCCTGTTTCACTAATTCACCCTCTGCCCCCTAGTAATTTGTCTTCCACTCATATCTCTTTTCTCTCTGCCCAAGGTTACAGCGTGATTCATTCCTTACATCAGACGCTCTCCCACTCTATCTAGTTTCCGTCAGCAGTAGTTGAAATAGACAGAAACAGGGTAAATTAGGGTAAAAAAAAAAGTTTCACACTTTTATGCTCACATCGCTTTGCAAAAACTTCGACTCTTCTTGCAGACTACAAGATGTGAGTTGGAAGAGAAAATGTGATTTATTCAGTGCCTACTGATTAAATCAGGCAGCTGGCAGGTCCTGTACTACAGTGTTATAAAGAGATTTAATTGATCCCATAACAACCTGGCAGATTGATATCACATTCATATCATCACCACAATGTTTGAGGACTGCATGTGCAGAATTTGAAATTAAATTATAAGGAGTCTCTTAGGATATGAGCTACTTTGAACAATGCCAGGTCTCCCTGTCATCAAAATGTGACATGTTGGCTCAGTACTGCTCTTGACCTCCAGTTAGAGACTCAAAACCTTTTTTTCCTCCTCTGCGAAGACTTGAATTTTGGATCAGTTCAGTGAACGTAGGGATGTCCTTCATGTTAACCATACACATTGATATGTGTGCGGTGTGCTTCGGTTGTTACTTTCCCTTTAGTGAGTTTATATATTTTGCTGCTCTGGATCTCCTGCCCTCCCTCGTGACCTCCTTACCCCTTCTGAACTTCTTTCTGGTTTGTTCACAGTGCTTTATCAGAGGAGGAGAAGACGTCATTGCGTGCTGGTCTCATCACAAACTTCAATGAGCCTATTAATCAGGTTAGTGGGAAAATGGAATGTATTAAAAATTTAAATGAAAGGAATGTTCAACATCATATACTGGTACAAAGAAACTACCTTTGATTAACTTTACTTATTATAATTGTATGATATAATTATCATTTTAATAATTATAATATCATATTTATAATTTGTATAATGTACAAAATGAAACTGACTGACCACTTTTTGCATGCTGTAGTCCATTTTGCTGTATTGTACTATACAGCATTGCATTATGATATGAACATATACTTGCAGAAAATTCAAACTAACTTGAAATTACATTGTTGTTCTGACATGATGACTGACATGATGTTTTCAAGAAAGTTTAAAAAAAAAAAATTCATGGCTCTTACAGACTTCATTGGGTGCCTGGAAATTGAATGCTTGTGCTTACCAATGAATGAATGAAAGTGTGAGGAGGAGAACGCTTTTGAAGCTCAGTTGTTCTCATTAAGGAAGTGGTGAAAATGCAGCTTATGCGGAATACTTTAGCACCATTTTCCACACTGCCAATGTATTTCAACCGCCAGCTGACATCAAAACTGTTGTTGTTTTCTGACTGTAGACTGTTCGACTTGGTTAGATCAGATCAGCTGTTCCATCCAGACGAACATATCCCAGACAGAGAGGGAAATCAAGTCGGAAGATTTTGTTCTTGTCTTTAGGAGATAAAATGCACCGCAGAGATTTTTCATTAGAAAAATAATAATGGCTTGTTACCCAACACTGGCACTGAAAAGGCAACAGGTAATATCGATGCCTCTGTTTTAGATATGGCCTGGTTACAGTGTACACACAGAAGTTGGCGTTCAAGGGTTAAAAAGCCATTCTTTTTACAGTTCTTGTTCATGTTCAACAAAAAAAATAATTCAGGAATCAAGTGGTGTATAATACATCTGTCTGACGGGACATGGAAGGTGGCCCTGAATGGTGGCCATCCATTCTGGTTTCTACAGCTTGTATATCCCTGAGGGAGAGCCCCCCCAACATCAGGACTGAAAGGGTCCATATGGCAAGCAATGGATGCCATTTAAAACACCATATGTCTCACCAGTCACAGCCTGTCCTTGTCTAATCAAAGCTCTGGAGTAGGTTGTGCATGTTCATGCATGCGGGTGTGAGGGCGTGCCAGTATTGTGAGGACAGTTTACATTTATAAAATCTGTAATCCAAACAAATTGTTTCAGGCTCACATGTTTTTTTTTTGGAAAACATAATGACTTATTGATACTTGAAAATTAGATTTTGCATCTGACAGACATTTGATTGCTAGACGCCATTCAGGTGTGTTAATTAGAGCTTGCATCCTGTAGAGATGTAATAAATTCTCATTCTCCTGTTCCGAAGTGATTTTGAGTTCAAAAGAGCTAAACGTAACCAAATAGCCATTGCTGCTTTAATTCTTGTAATACGTAATTAAAAATAGGCTTGATTCATGGATTAAAAAATTGAACGTGACTGCCAGACCTGAAAATATCAGGTCAGCTTAACCATGCCATAGACTTTCAACTACTACTACAACACCACCTGTATCATTCACTGATAACCAATGTGATTCCTGGGGTTGTGACAGTGCCATAAACTTTACGTATGCCGTAATAGATATAAATTGGGTGGACAAAGTATTAGAAACAGAACCCTGCAAACCACAACTCACAAAATTACCATAAAGTTAAATCAACACGTCTATGAAAAGGTCATAGGAAAAATGAAACATTACAACCCTCATGAAGGACTGATTCATTGCAGGGCTGTTGCATGAGACTGGCTTGGTTTTCTCATAAACTGGCAACTGTTACCACCATGCACCTTGTTGCAAACACGTGGATGCAAATAAACTACACCTCATTCAACTGGATCTTTTTCACCAATACTATATTTATGATAGAACAGTAAAAAGTAACTATTTTGGTAGGATGGGTGAATCACAGCTGTCAAATCAAACTCTGATTATGTTTATGTGATGTGGGGAAAAGCGGCTATTAAAGGTGGGTTTAAACCGTGACGGAAGCTTGCTGACTGCTGAGGTATATAATGCCCTTTTCAGTCTGGACACTTAATATCACCATTCATCTTGAACAATTAGGTGTCTTACCTCTTGTGATGTCAAAAGTAAATGGGCAGATTTGATTTATAATTGCTCAACAAGTACACTTTGGGAAGTGTCAAGAAATAATATAAGTGAAGCTGTGACGATGTCATGGCAAATACTTTAGACAGTCTAGTAGTCCTTGTCTTAAAGGCCATGGACATTGTTCTACCCAAGTACTTGTTGTAAATCCGCACATTCTTAAATCTGCACATTCTACTTTAGTACTTTTTGTAAATATGTACACTTGTGTTTTCCCTCCTTGATTCTATTTTTCGCTGCTGTAAACAAGTGAATTTCCCCGTTGTGGGATAAATAAAGTATTATCTAATCTAATCTAATGGATGTTTATTGCATGTACAAAGACTCAACATAATCTATGTGATTGGAGTAGGGTATAGAATAGTATGCGCACTATGCTGTGTACAATATAAAAGTTTACCGTATACTATATTGTGTGATGTTTTAGCTGTAGTGGCCTAATCCCCTTCTGCTGTGTTAATACTTTGCCTCGAGTCATTTTTTTTATTTTATTTTCTCTTTGTGTTTTTCCAACAGATAGCGACCCAGATTGCAGTACTGATAGCCAAGGTGGCCCGTCTGGACTGCCCCAGGCAATGGCCAGAGCTCATTCCCATTCTGCTCGAGTCTGTGAAGGGTCACGATGGCCTGCAGCAGCACAGAGCCCTGCTAACCTTCTATCATGTCACCAAAACCCTAGCTTCCAAGCGTCTGGCACAGGACAGACGACTCTTCCAAGATGTAAGTGCACAGTTTTGAGCCATGTGTCAGTTGCTGTTTATCCCCATGAGGGATTAATAAAGTATATCTTCTTCTTCTTCACTCTCAGCTGTAACATCTTGACATTTCATTCCTTGTCATTTTTTACCCGCCTTTCCCTGGCTTTTTGTCCTCTGCACTTGATGCAGTAGCTGTGCACACCTGAATAGAGGTGACTGCAAAACGATTCTAATGTGAATAGTAAGTTTATCTTGAGTTTCATGTTTTTCAATTCCATATTTAGCCTGAAGGAGATGCTGTTTAACTACTATAGGAAACATATCAAAGATAAGATTTATGGGTTGCCAGATTCTCTGTGCATACATGTCTGTTTTCATGCATGGCACGAGCACTATACGATTTACGTATTTGGGAATAGATGCGCCTGTGTGACTGGTTATGTGTGTTATAGAGATTGTGTTTTAGAGGCAGCGAATCAGAGCAAACTTTTTTTTTCACCATGTGTTGTTTTCAAAGAACAGTTGTGAAGTGAGGGGGTTTAAAAATCAAGTGACACAAGCATACCAGTGGACAGAACTAATAGTTGGACATTGTGCACAGGCAGCCTCTATGCCAAAATGTGTGCCCTTAGGCAATATGAAGAACAAAGGCAGTCTGAGCCCCATTAAACAGTTTGGCTTTTAAATGATGGACTGATAACTTTGACGCTAAATGGCCCATGCAGCGCTCTCTCTCTCCCGTCATGACGTTGAGTTGCTCGGTAGTCGTCAGCCATGCAGACGCACACACCAGCATTGTGAGGTGGTGACGAGGCAAAAGCCAATGCAACGCCGTATGTCTATAGCTGTATGTATTTTCCATGTTTTGTATGGACCCCTACAACCATCTCTGTCTGTCTGGTGTTAAGGCTCCTGAATAAGAGAAAAGAAAAACTGACTTCGCAAGACGGTCATTGTTTTCATTATCGCAGAAAACTTAGAAAATAAGGAAAACCGTAGTTTTGATTGGGTTGTCGGCGTGAAAGGAATAAAGTGATCACTGGTTTCCTGAATGTCTGCATTGTCTGGCTGATTATCTCTTTTTATCCAGTATGTTTAGACTGTTTATTTTTTCCCCACTTTATTTAGTACAGACATAATGTGTACATAAGAACTGTTAACGTGTGTGTGGGTGTTTGAGTGTGTGCACTTCTCTACGGTTCTTTTGCCCTGGCTAAAACTGTTGCCAGACCATCTTGACTGGACTTATGGAAGATGATGCATCGACAGCAGTACATTAACTATTATCTCTTTGTTTTGTGAACTCAACTAATGTGCCAGATACAAAGCTAAACGGTGTGGGAGTGAAAAAAAAAATGAAAATTTTAAAAGTTCTTCATCATATGATGAACAAGTGAAGAGTAAGCAAGAGTTAGAATAATAATTTAATTTAAACCATTTATCTGGAAAATGTATCCATTAACAGGCTCCACCAGTCGTCTCTTTAACAAAAGCTTCACATTGCTAAATAGGCCATGGCTGAGTGGCAGTGTTATGTAATGCAGTCTAACAATTGAAAATGATATTACCTGAGTAATGCACTCGTTGCTACCAAACATGATGATCGTGCAGCATCAATCTTACAGTTGAACTGTAGATGATATTGCCCCGCGCCAGTAGCATGGAGGCAAGATGGCATATCAAAATGACTATAACACGGGGGCGTGCACAGCAAAGTGGAACTATCTACAGGTGTGTGAAGCCTGATCACAACAGGCTGGCTGATATGAGTCGCTGTCCTTCATCCACTGTATTGCCCTGGTGTTTCCCAGAGGCCAGGGTGTCAATGCGTTCAGGTGAACTCTACCACCCAGATTTTTGTTACCAGCAGAACACATTTAAAAACATATAGCAGTAGAATATATATTTTCTTTTTTCTGTTGTACACATTCTTGCAGCGGCGGCCCACCGTTCCAAAATGATTGCCTCCAGCGCTTCAGAAATTTCTAAAATGTCATGAAGTCGCAATTATACGACTTTGCTGAGCTGTCCGCTCCACTGAACTCAAATGAACGGTCGTCGGCTCTGTCCACTTTTAGGATGAGCAGCTCGAACAGTGACAGTGTGTCAGCTTGACCAGAAAAGTCCACATTTGCCATGGTGTTATGACTTTGAGTGACAGAACATAGTCGGACTGGGTATCTGGTAGCTATGTGCTACAAGCTGTATTAACTTCAATATACAAAAAATGTCAAAATGTCAAGGAAGGAAATATTCTTACACCTACGCCTTATTAATCAGCATCCAGGTATGAAACCCTTTGTCCCAGTGCTCAAAAACCCCCCCTAAAAGAAACAGATATTTTTGCTTTAACACGGATAATACACTTCCACAGACTCATAGGATCTACAAAAAAAAAAGTAGTAAAGTTTTTGTGCTTTTGGATTTTTGTTGCTTCTCAGAACACAACAATTGTATTTATGAATCATAAACCCAGACCTCCAACTTTTCTCTTTTGTACTCCACGTTTCCCGAAATAGCTATACAGCTTAATCTACACTGGATTATTGGGTTGTTTAGAGTTGTTCACTTTTCACAGTAGAATTTCAGCTTGTAAAGACGCTGCATTAATGTAAAGATACTTCGTTGGCCTTGTTTGTCTTTTTGTGACTTGCGATGCAATAAGCTTGTAGGAATGATGAATAGGGCAAGTCATATCCAGTGTCTGGCTTTGTGCTTTTTAATGGCGATAGAGGGGCAATATCCCACATGATGGGTATTCATAAACAGACTGTCAAGTGAAATGAACCACACTTTACTTGGATGGCTTTGGTTTGCGAGCTCTTCCTTCTGGAATAGGATATTGGCTTGCAGCTAGAGGAAATTGTTTGCTTTTATTGAAATTTGCCTCTCGGTCGTCTCGTCTACTCTCGTGAAAAAGAGCAGACACATACATGCACACAGCTTTTTGTTGTTGTTGTTGGATGCATCAGAATTCTGTTAAATGATTATGAATTCACCAATTGTCATCCTAGCTTTTCAAGAGAGTGGGCTGAAGCGCTAGTCAGTGCCAGTAGCTTTTTGGTTTTGTGGTTTGTGTTTTTTTTTTTCCAGGCGTAGAAAACTGTGCCTACGGTGTGGCTCTTGTTGTGTTGTTTCTTAATGCTTTTCAGTGCAGTGTGCCACCCGAGGCTCTGAGAGGGATTTTAGTCCTGTTTTGCATCAGGCTTTCAAAAGCCGCACCTTCAGCTATGCTGATTTAGTTTTTATCGTTATTACTTATTTTTAACAATGTGAAACACATACCGATTGTTTTTGTGTTGTGTTTTGTTGGTTTTACGTCAGCTGCTAACTTAAAATAAATGTGGGTGCTTATTGCATGTGCATCACAGTATCATCGGACCTGTTGTGGTATTATCTTGTACACTACATGGGATATCGACTCTGTTTCTTCTAATGTTGAAGTTTAGTTGGTCAAAAGTTTGATGGCGGTGCAGCTGTTTTAATCATAGGGCCTATAAATGTATTAAAATCAATTTTCTAAGACTGGAAAAGAAAGGATTGCAAATCAATACTGTATTTAACATCTTGTTGAATATGAGGAGACAGTTGTTTTTCATAGAAGTTATTTATAGAAGCCAAGGTTGGTTGAGCTATGATTACAGTAGATGATTGTAATTTTTCTCGACACCTTCATTTCACCGCTAAATAACCATGGCACTCAACAGTTATGTAATATATTAATTTCATTGCTCTGTGTGACGTGTGATATCATAGCGGTGCGAGAGAAGCATCACGGAGGTCGTCATGGCTGATTCAAAAATTAGATTTATGTCAGACTTTATGAATAATTCCATGTGTAAATCCTGCTCTGTAAACACAAACGTGCAAGTCGCTTTGACACATAAGGAGCTCAACTTTTTCTTTCTGTGGAGAGAACAGAAGGGGATCTGATAAAACTGAAAGCTTACACAGTTACATCACCTCAGGCATCGATAGGTGGTCAGGATGCAAACATGCCTGAGAGAGTTTTTCCTCATAACTTTTGGAAAATGTATACTTCACATCAGTTTATCATTTGTAGGGATATCCAGTTTTGCAGTCAAACCTGCTTTTAGCCATATAAAATTCAGTTAAGGTGACCTAAGATGCAGCAGGAAAGTGTTTAGACCCATAACTTGCACATCAGCAGATTGCCTGAAAACAGAAAGAGTTACTTCAGACTTTTTCTTAAACTTCTTTTAGGTGCTATGCATTGGATTAGTCTGGAATCTGTGCAATAGAGGGTGCCAAGCTCTCAAGAAATCTCTCCAAAGAAGAAACTTGCCAGTTTTGCAGTTTAGTGTAAAGAATCTATCAAAGCCTATGCTGTGCTGTCAAAGTAGGGATTTCTCTTTCAGCAGGCATGCATCATCAACCTAAGCACTGGTTCTCAGATTTCTCCAACTTGACACATGAGTGTTACTTACAACGAAAAGTTCTCCTGTCGACGAGTTGTTCGGTTTCTTTCTTTAAGATTAATGTTCATTTAAACTGTTCACAGACAAATTTTAATTGCAAAAACATACTAAAATGTCACAAAAATATCTTTCTGTGTTTTTCTGAAGCATTATCTCACTTGAAATGCTCCAATATTGAACCACGGTGTTTGAATAGTTCCAGAAATGTAACTATTTGCCTATTTTCTGTTCTGTTTCTTTTTACGAAAACTCCAACCAAAGCATAATCCAAAGCTCATTATTGTGCCATGGTAGATTTATATAGTCTGGGCCTCGGGGCCAGACGATATACTGCACAGTCGATGGTGCTGAGAGTACTTTTGTCTATTTTTTGTTTGATGGTCTTGTTTTGCCTCTGCCTTCATTGGGGGGGGGGGGGGGGGTCTGAGCTCAAACAATGTTATGGCAGTGACTGTAGG
The DNA here is from genome assembly GCA_004119915.2 of Collichthys lucidus. Taxonomy (NCBI): domain Eukaryota; kingdom Metazoa; phylum Chordata; class Actinopteri; family Sciaenidae; genus Collichthys; species Collichthys lucidus. The sequence continues at coordinate 21,043,714 of CM014088.1, forward strand.
ACGTTCATTTAGAGCTAAATTAGCCCTGTGACTCACAGGTCCCTCTTTGCTCCCTCTGTCCATATGTTTGTGTGTATATATAATGCGGATGTGCTTTCATCCGTGTTGTCAGCAGCCTCGTCAGTGTTTGCGATTCATTTCACGTGTTCACCAGAATCACCTCACATGCCTGTTGTTAAATGTGATCCAGAATGGTTTCATTTGTGTGATTGACTGTACTGTGTATGTTTATGTTGGCAGCTAGCGTCGGGCATCTACAGCTTTGCATGCTCCCTGTGGAGCCATCACACCGACTGCTTCCTCCAGCAGATTTATGCCAGAGATGAGGCCACGGCGCTAAGCTCACTGGAGAGGACGCTGCTCTCCCTCAAAGGTAGCAACACTGGCTCACACGTGCAAATGCACACACCTCATACAAAGTGACGCAGCGATCCATCACCAATTGGGTAATAGATCATGGCCTTAAATCATTGCCTGCTGTTGCATAATGTGATTTTTATCAAGATTCTGCTTCCTGATAAATTTAATTAAGTGGACAGGTGAACCTGTGGAAATATTTATCATATGTCACTTTGTGAAACACCACTTAAGCAGAGTTCACTTTCATTAGCGATCAGCAACATTCCTGCATACTGATTTATTTTTATTTTTTTTCTTCAGTGCTTCGCAAGTTGACAGTGCACGGATTCCAAGAGCCACAACAGAATATGGAAGTGATGGTGAGTGTTATGTTATTTCAGCTGCGGGTCTCATATTTTGAAAAGGCTGATTTTTTTCTTGTTGGTGTTTTTGAGTTGAAAATGAGTCCAAGTGTGCAAAATGTGGACGGCCATGAAGATTGAAAGTGCCTTAAGCCTTGTCTCGGTTCAAAGAGTCAAGAGAGTTCTGAGCTCTTCTCCCACACTCAGTATGAAGAAAGTCCAGCTCCATAAAGCTGTTTTAATTTAATTTAGTCTAAACCTCTATGGTTTAAAAAAAAAAAAAAATCTGAAGTGGCTGTCTAGATAGTGTTTTGGTTCCTCCATGGCTCAGAGTAAATGGAATCATTTGCATTAAAACGTCTTTTGAATTCTGCAACAAGCTGCAAGTTCTGACGTTTTGGAGAATAATAGTGAAAAAAGTCACTTAGGTACTCTTTCTTACTATGAGCAGTGCAGCCACTTTAATGGATAAGCCTGGTTGCAAAACTACTCTAAGATATCAAAGGGGCACATGGCACCCTGGTTGGAGGGGACTGAAGTTATTTCATTTAAAGAATCTTGAGACTGAAATCTTAATGTTAAAATAAAAATTGGAGAGTTTGGACAGGAGGATGTTTGTGTGTGGGTTTGTACGTGTTAGAAATTCAACTACTCAGTGATTGATTAGTATTAATAAGATAATTGGGGACATATGTTTGAGTCGTTTATTGAAGTTAAAATACCAAACATATTGTTTTGGCTTGAAAATGAGGATTTACTTATCTTTTTTAAATTTACCCTTTATTATAAATTATAATTGTTTTATTAACTTTAATTTAAAAAAACAAACAAAAAGAAATCATTTTGTTTACTGCGCTCTATTATTCCAATAATGAGACCGCTTCTAACTCGCAGACTGAAGGTTATGTAATGGTTGATACAGTCACATTAAAATGTTATTTGCCTTGAGCTGTCCCTGGTTATTCCCAGTCACTGAGCAGACATAATGGTTTGGAGTTAATATTTCATGTTTAGATGTATCGGTATATACTGTAATTATTCCAGAATCACTACTTCAGTACCACTTTTCATGTATTTTATTGTTCAGCTGAGGGTGTTAACATTGAACATAAAGCTCCCTTCAGGTCAAGGCTACCTGGTACCTCATACTATTTTAAAATCAGGTGTTTCTCTTTTTTATATTTATTGTTCCTGTCCACTCAAAATTGTACTTTTTTTGTGGCTTCACTTGGCCATTTGACCTTCACTGTGCAGAGTAATGTATGTTGAATGTTTCACACCTGAAGTGTGTTTTCGCATTAATCTGTTGAAGGGGGAAAGTTTGCCTGTGCTCACCTTGAAACTGACTTTAACTAGTTTTTTGGTCATGGTCCAATATGCAACTTGAAGCCTCCAATGCACATACACACTGAGAATAGACAGAGCTTTGGAAACCTATGTGTGACGTCGCTCAGGCTCTGTCCATTCTTTAGTTTTACTGCTTAAAGTAACAGGTGGTGTAATCTTTGGCTGTACCATTTCTTTCTCTCCTGACTCTGTACATGGACAACATTACACTAGTCTGATCCCCAGAGTGAATCCACTCCCATCTTTCCATTGACTTAACACGTTTGAATGTAATCATGAGCAATGTTCACACTTTAACCTGGATGTCTCTGGCATCGGCTCTCATGACCTGGAACAAATTCAAGTGAAAGAAAGTTAATTATTGTTAATTGGAACAGGTGAGGTGAGTCAGACGGGGATAATGTAATTTAAATTCATTAGGTGCCATCATTGATTTAGCTCAGATTAACTAATTTCCCGGATGGTAAATCTGATTACACAGGTTAATTTTGTTCAACTTGGTTATGGGAATCTTCATTAACACCACTTTGACTGATTATCTACTTCCGGTGATTTGTTTTCAGTCAAAGTAAGTTTGGACACCTACAATGTCTGCAGTCATCTTTCAGATATATTCCGTGATGGCTCGATGATATGTCTGCGCACTTCTAATTTGATAAGGCCTTCATGGTAGGATGCAGGTTGCCTACTGAAAAAGTAATTAAGCAACCAGCAGAGAACTGAATAAACCTGCTGAAAGAGTCACTATGTAACTAACTAATTCATGATGTATATCTTAGAGGCCTGCAGCACAGCAGGCCTGGACTATAACTGTGAATCTCTAATTATGTTGCTGTGAATAGGCTTCTGTTTTTGTTAACCACTTAATTTGTTGTCATTGAGTACTTTGACCCTCAGCAGTACATTCTCTGTAAACTAAAATTGTGAAACACCAAATTAATTTTTTTTCTAGTAATCACTATATATTACTTCTGTAATGTTTGCAGAATTTAACATACACAAATAAAAAAAAAAAAGATGCCACCCACACCTGTGCGATAAGCCATTTTGTTTTCTTTATCTGTGTTGTTTATTTCTAGTTTGTATTTTGAGCTAAAATACATGTTTAAAAAAATATATCTCATTTTGATACAGCATGAATAAAATTATTGACTGTTGGGCATCATTTTTCTGTGTGTTTAAGACCAGCATCTCAGCTTATCTTGGTATGTCTGGTCCCAGCGGGTGTAATTTATTCATGTCAGTGCGAGTTTCTGTTCCAAGCATTTTGTTTGACTTTCCCTAATGCTCTATTGGTTACAAATACAGTGTTCAGATGCAACTTTTTTACAAAAGACGCAAGGGTTGGCAGAGCCATCTGTTTTTATTTGCACAAGTTCTTTGACCTCTTCTTGGCTCTTCTCTGGGACTTAAGGCCAATGGTTTATTTCATCCACACTTTGGTCTCTGATTATAAACCATCCGGTCGACATCACTCATGATCATTTTGAATGGACAGGGTTTTCTAATCACTACAGTTCCAGTGCTGCTGGAGAACGGCAGCGAGCTGGAAAACACTGACATTAAGAATGAAGAGCATTGTCACTTTTCAAACAAGCTGCCACAGTGATTCATTTTAAAACTTGCAGTTCAACGACTGTCTATCTTCCACACCTCAAACAGACACTATGGGAGGAAGGCTAGTTTAGACCACTCAAATAATCGTGTTAAACAAACAGAAACAAAAATCACTTCATCATCATCATTTTACATTCTTTTCAACTTGCTACTCACTATGTGTAACATGAAGCGCATTTGTGGCATCTTTGTGTCAATTATAGTTTTAAAAGACACATTAAGTTGAACCAATGTGATAAACAATCTACAGCCCGGTGTAGGTATTTTTCCATATACTTGGAAACATTTGCCAAAAATTGCCACCCACTGTTCTTCCCTTAGATCAGACATGGGCAAACTACGGCCCGCCGAACTTATCCACATTCCAAAAATAAAAATATCTTCCAAAGATATGTGTCTCATCACTGTGCGATTAAAAACCCGGCGAGCTAGCCCCCAAAGAGTAGCAACAAAACCCACAAAATCATGCAGTATGTCTTATCTTTGCTGTTTTGTTTTTCTAGGAGGTCCTGGCCCGGCCCCTCTGTCAAATTTTAGAACCCAATGTGGCCCGCAAGTCAAAAAGTTTGCCCACCCCTGCCTTAGATCCTTCCTCAGATGAACTCTGTTGTTCCGCTGACGCTCTCATCTCTCTTTACAAACTACTTCTCACACTGCTGCTGACATGTTCATTTGATGCCCACCACTCTGTCTCCATTTTCCATCCTTTTTTTTTTTTTTAACCGTCTCAATTTTCCTCACATTCATTTACTTTTCACTTCAACCTCATGTATTTTTTCTCCGGCGGTGCCATGAGCCTTGCGCCTCCTCCTCTTTAGTTGTCAAACCCTTTTCTGACTGATTCAGCTGAATTCTTATATTACTCCATTAGTCGTTTCTAATTTTCCTGCATGCTCTATTAAAGTATTTTCTTCTTTTATATCACGCACCTTGCCTCCCCCTCTACATCCCACTATTAAATTAACAAATGCCTATTGTGAACTTTGTTCTCCATCATCTCCCACCTTCTTCTGTGCCCCTCTTGTGACCCCACTCTTTCTTCACTAACTCTATTAGGAACTGTAGTTTCTGGCAGGGCAGTGTTGTGTGATTAATGACACTGCTGTTGACCTCATGGCTGAACATTAATGCAGAACTAAACAGATTGCATCTCCATCCATCATCTCGTTTCCCATGCTAAGCCACGTCTACGCCAGGCTACAGAAAATTGATTCTCTCTCATATTGTGTAGCTGGCACTTTTATTTATTCTCCCGAGTACAGAGGCAAGTGTGCCCACGCACACATACACTGCGCTCACACATCCTAAAGTTATTCCCTTGTTAAGATATCTGCTTCTGGGCAAAACTGATGAAGCAATCATGAATGATTCAACTGCAGAAATGTCAAAGAGATTGCACTTTATCTCACCCTCTCTTCATCTTCTCCTTTTCAGGGTTTCCTGAATGCAGTGTTTGAAAGGCTAAAACAGTTCTTGGAATGCTGTGAGTACTTGTCTCTTTCTCTGTCACGAATCTCTGATCCAAGGCTTCTTCCTTCACTAAACAAACTCTGGTGCTTGAACCAATACACGCTGAAAGCAACCACTTGAAAGTCTGAGATACTTTATTATGCTGAGAAGTATGGGGTCTCATAGCTGGATAGCATAATGCACTGTGTCAAACCCGGCTTAGTTTTTAATTAAGAGTTTCTCCAGGTAAAACTTTTGCTCCCTTTACTATTTTTTATGAGTATGACTTGAGGAATGGGAATCTTTTGTAACTCTTAAAAAACAAACAGGTAAAAGACACCATGTGCTGTGTCTTCCTGGAAAATATTTGATGGTGAACTCATCCTGTACTGGAAGATGTGAACATAAAACCTAAGCAGTAAAACAGTCAAAACATTATTAAAGAGGTCTTGCACAGTTACGTGTTTTATTGAGCTGTAAACTATATTATACGGCTTACTCCAATGAAACACATTGATGCTGGTGCTAATATCGACATTCTTACCAAATTTTTGAAAATTGGCATTTTACAGGTTGAAACATGCCGTCTACTGTTTAAATCACCCTGAGTATTGCAAGGCCATTGCTGACACTATGGTCGATACTTTGGATCTAATTTACACCAATCAGACGTGGGGGCCAACTTCCCTGAGCCATGCTTTGAGTGGGGGGGTTTGTTTGAAATGTTGGTCGCTCACAGGAATTTATGCTACTTTTGCCAACACTCAAAATTGTTTTGTGCAGTGGTTGATCTTGTGTTAGCTGCTGTACACACGTTGAGGCAGCCATGGTGTTGGTGTTTGAACAATCAACAATGTTCAACATTGCAAACTCTGTCCCCATTGTTCCTGAACTAATACAGCATGGCCCTTTTTGGTACCTATGGTACAGCAGTGGAAAGAGGACAGTGAATCACATCCATCGAGTGCAGGAGCAGCTCACTTTGCTCACTTTCACTGTCAGATCTCAGTATCTAATGGTTCTTTATTTTTTTGTCTTTGTCATAACATCACCCAATGAGTGAGAGATAAATCTCAGACACAACTCCATGAGCTGCCAGAACGGCAGATGTTGTCAAAAAAATATATAATTTGAGATATCACTTTCAACTATCACTTCCAATATTTACTCCGCTGATGGCAATAGAGACAGGGTCAGGGTGCTGTAGGTGTTTGGACCTGGCAGATAGGGGAAACGAGCAAGGCAGCTCACAGTCGAGCTGGGGAGAAATATCTGCTCTGCACAGCCTGATAAGGTCAGCTATATAAACTCTTGTTTTTGGAGCAGTCTATGCTGTCCATTCAGGTGTCTGGCTCTTCCTGTTAGATGTTTGTCCCCCAACTGAGGCTACGTGTCTATTTCCTGTGTTGAAAACTTTTTTTTTTTTTGCTAGGCTACATGTCAGAAATAATGAATCTCTTTAGTTTCAGTCTTTTCCCTGTCTATGGATTTTATTAGCAGGTTTTGTTGATGTATGGCCTCAGTGACTTTGTTGACTTTACACACCTGCTTACATTACGAGCTGTCACACACCTGCAAACAAGGAAACAACGGCATGGACACAAAGTCAATACAATGCAATGGTGTTCTATTTACATAATCCATAATCCTGATTGGTCCAAATTCTAATAGGAGCAAGACACAGCAATTAATCTTTTAAGTCAATCTAGTGTCACTTCAAATTAGTAGTTGCTGATATAAATGAATGTGTGTGTGTATAAGGAGAGAAAGGAAACAATGACCCTGGCTGTTCACAAATGATTGGAGGAATGCCAGCGATTGTTATGGTCTCTGCCGATTTCATCAATGAGGACGACAAGGAAGTAAACAATTGAGACATCTTTATTGGCTCAAGCATCATGAGTGGTTTTATGGAGCCAACATTTACATCAGAGAGAGTGAGTCATTCATGGTCATTTTGGGGTTCTTTTATTACTGTACTTTATTATGTACACCAAAGATTATAATGGTCTTCTGGGACTCTCACATGGAAGTGAGGTAAAGTGGACATTGGACCTTTTAAAGAAAGAGCAAAGTTTCTTTAATAAATGTGGGCAAGATAAATGAATCTCTGCACATTTCTTAAGCATCAGTTATCCATTTGAGTGTTTTTCACACTTTTATATAAAACGTCTGTCTCATGTGATTCATGACTGTACTGAATAGACAGGATAAGACACCGGTTAAGATAATTTCTCTTCTAATGTTCCATTTCATCCTGAAAAGGCGTCATCTGAAATAATTATGTCTCATTTTAAAATCTCATTTATCAGTCACTGACAAAGTCCTTTCATGCAGTGTACCTTTTAAATGCAGGCGTGGGCTTAATAGTTGAAAGTTACGAATTTTAGCACGTCATGCCACTGTTTGTCCAGTGTAACACTTGTAACGACACAGCTAAACACTACACCATCAAGGTATAATGTCTTTATGTGAATGTTGGGGAATGTTTTTATTTAACATTTAATGAATATTAAATTTTTTTGGGAAATACTACTATTTGCTTTCTTGTGAAGAGTTCGCAGAGAAGATTGATAACATGGTTTGACTGGGTCCGGGAGCTAAGCTTAGAATAAAGTGTGGCTCTAGGGGAGCACCGGTGGCCTGGCTCTGTTTAAAGGTTTCAGAGAAAGATCTGCTTTAGCAAGGAAGCAAACAACTTCCCAAATTTGATTTGCACTCACGTCATGAATTGGGATTTTTAAATTAATCTATTTCCTAATTTTAGTATTTTTATTTTCTAACAAACTCATCATTGACGAGCTGAATTAGTTGTATTTAATTAAAAAATATCACCAGAAAAACATCTTTATTATTCTCTATTGCTAAATGATGATAAGAATGCTCTAGTTGATGTTCTGCTGTTATTGGTAATGATTGCCTGAGGGTGGTTAATGTTTACTGCTGCTTTTATGTAAAAATACTGTATGGTTATTTTGTGTTTCAGGCCGGCAGGTTGGTCCAGATAGCACATGCAGGGAAAAGCTGGAGAAGACGATTATACTGTACACTAAAGTTGTGAGTTGACTCGAATATTGATATATATTAATAAATGACAAATGTTTCATTGTTAATAGGTTGTATCTTTTGCATTATGACCCATTCAGACCAAATACAGTTTGTAACTTCTATTTATCACTCTCCCTTCCTGTTTCCTCTGTGCTTTTCTTTTCTTCCCTCCATGTAGTTGTTAGATTTCCTGGAATACCACCCATGTGCATTTATACCCCTAATTCAGCGATCCCTGGAATTCGCTGTCAGCTATGTGTTCACACCTGCAGGGGAGGGGGTCACCTTTGAACGCTTCATCGTCCAGTGCATGAACCTCATCAAGATGATTGTAAAGAACGATGCCTACAAACCTGCCAAGAACATTGATGGTATGATATGAGGACTTTGGAAAAGAGCGACAGGAGCCAACAGAAAACGCCACTAATGCTTCAAAGCTAATCACTGACATTGTTTTGAAAAGCACAACACTGAAATACCATCGGAGTCACCGTACCTCTCAATGACTCATTTATTTTAAGCTGTCAGAGGTCTTCAGTGCTTCAGTAGCGGTTTAGCACAGCACTCTGCCTTTGTTCTTCCAGCTAGTAATGGTCTTTGCGGTGCCTTTTTTTTAATTGAAGATCTTTCAAAGCAATTGTTGCTTGATATATGCAGTGGTGCCACGGTTTGTTTCTTGTGTTAATGCCTTTGTTTTATTTTAATGTTTGAATCAGTGCTCTTGCTGGTTCAATTTGAGTCCAGCTGTGTAGATTTGCTTTCCCATTCTTATTTCCCAAACAATAAAAGTATTTCAAGTAGTAAGGTTACATAGCTAAAGGGAAAGATGAGCCTTGGCTGACACAGCTCAGCCCAGAGCAACCATCTGATTTATTTATCCCATAAATAAATCAACCCATCCTGTCAGACAGACGGACAGAGGCTGAGAATACTAGAACAGGTCCTTTACTACTGAACCATTGGGGTCAAAGGTTACAGGTAAAGTAACTAAATGAATATCAGTCCTGTTGTGTTGAGTATTAGTTTGGTTCTGGAACTTTAGGTTCAAACATTCATTATAACGAGAAAAAAGTGCAAATATGACTTTAATGTATGGATTGTTTTAGTTAAGTAAGTTATACTTTTTGACAGATTAATAGGATAATTAAATATCTCTTGTCTCCTTCAGACAGTAAACCAGAGAGTCTGGAGGCTCACAAGATCAAGACGGCCTTCTTCACACACCCCACGCTGACAGAGATTGGACGTCGGCTTGTCTCACACTACTTCCTTCTCACAGAGGAAGAGCTTGCGATGTGGGAAGAGGACCCCGAGAGCTTCGGTAATTGCACATCCCCAGATACACAGGCTGAATCCTAACGTCCAAACTTGATCTGGACCAGCAGAGACTGGCAGAGTTAACAAGCATGTTCTTAGGAAGTCCAGAATAGCAAGAGAATAGTAAGGATTGCAGGTTTCACCTGAATTTATTGTTTGTTATTATCCAGTCAGGTCTCCAGTTGTGATGCATTTGTGATAGCAACTATTATTTAAAGCAACAGAATCTTATATTTTGCACATCAAGCATTATTACTTCTCTTTTCTTCCAGCCTGTTGAAGAGACAGGTGGTGACTCTTGGAAATACAGTCTGCGGGTAAGTAAAAACGCACACACTATGAAATGATCCTATTATTTTTTCATACTTATTACCTGAGAAGGAGGGAAACCGAGACAGAGAGTGGTCCTTCATGTCTCTGTTGTAGAGGCAGTAGGATGTTGAGTGCTTCTGTGTTGTATGTATCCAGTGATGAAGTTGGTACACACAGTCCTCAACTCTTTTCACAAAACAATTGGAGCAGCATCTCCACTCTGGTACCCTCCACTTGACAGCATCTCAGGACAGTGAGAAGAGAAACCATCACTCTTAAAATGTCTAGTTTGTCAAAGTTTACATTTTTTTAAATACAAAAAACAAACACAATGCTAGATTCCACCCATAAAACCATAAAAATGTTGATTACAAGAACCATAGCAGCAGAAGATTTTAATTAAATGCAAATGCTATAATATTACTTGTCATAAATTTATTTAAGTGTGTGATATATTTTCAAAATTTCAAATGTAGCGTTTATATGATGTTTATCTTCCCGTTCCTCTTTGTGCAGAGCCTGATTTAATTACTTCATCACTTCAGATAACAACTTCTGCTGTTTTTGTAAAGTACACTTAAGCATGTGTTCATTGAACGTTAAGGTATGTTAAAGGTCTTTATTTACACTATAGTGGAAGAAATGTGACATTGCAGTCAGTTAATTAGTTCTAATTAAACCCTGAACTGTCGTTCTCACTTTTTATTGCGTCAGTGTTTTGTTTTTTGATGGGACAATGTCAGGGAGTTTTAAAACCAAATGCCCCAGTGAAAAAGGGATTTTATTATAAACTGTAGAGTGGCCTAAGAGTTTTAAACGGCACTCTGTTGCTTTCTCCTTGAGTTAATGATATGAATTGAGTTTATAATGTAGAAATCACTCACTAAGGCTGAATATTCGCAAGCACTTCGATATCTCTGCATATCTGTGCAGGGAAGGGTCATTGTGTAGGTTGCAGAGGCTAATTGTAGCTTATATTTAGTATTAACATAGAGTCTGAATACACACACACCTGCATATGTACATATAACTCGAGGTGCAGAGCAGCAAGTTACAACCTGAGAAAGACAAAACATCATGCTGACACTGGTGCATTGCATTGACTTTGCATTGAATTAAGTTAAAAATAAAACATGAAACATAGAGGAAAAACTTTGTACACTGTACACAGCTCAAAGCAGTTACATAGTACATGCATTTCCAGTTAAGTCTCGCCTATCAGGTCAGAACTCTAGAAGCAAGGTCAACAAGAAATGTACATTGTTTTCTTAACTTGCTCATAACAAGAAGTCCTGTGAACATAAATACTGTATATTCAAAATAAACAAATTATGTGTGCATATTTTTTTTCCCAGTATTTATATTAATTTATTGTAATTTCATTATATCAAATCTGAGACCCCACCTACTCATAAACCACATAAAAAGAGTGCCGGTAATACTGGCACAAAATGGCTTCCACAAAGGACTCAAACTCTTACTGGTTATGGCTTTGACTACACCTTTAAGAAATAAACATATGTATGTATTACGTAAATATGACTTTTGATTCTGGATCTATGAATTAAATAAAGCAACAAACAAAGAGAACAGTCTGTGAAACAATGGCCGGCTTCCTCAAATCCTGATGCAGGTACTTTTGAGTGCCCTGTCCTCTTCTGACCTTGTTAGCAGCAAATTGGGATGCTCCGGATGGTTCATAGATCTGTTGTCACTGTCCATCTTTCCCGTCCGTGGTCACCGATCCTAATGACTGATTATAGATGACCTTCGCCTATCAATTTTACACCCTGTCTATATTCTCCAGACAGAACAAGGATGTTGTGCAGGATTGGCTCTTTAGGAAATGCCACCTGACCTCTGACCTCTTGTCACCAAGAGGAAGAAAGGTTAAAACTACATGCTGTGAGATGTCACATACATGAATAGACTCAGCCCATGTTGTCACATTTCTCACACCTTCAATCAGTATTGATTCTCTTTCTTTTTCTTTAGCGACAGCTAAAACCAATATACCAGTGAAGGAGGTGGGATGGATCATTTCTGCATCGGAACACAGGCACACACGCAGAAATCCACTGACAATGTCAAATTGACTTTTTATTGAACAAGCGCTCAAGGCATTGATTGTGCAGGAGGATGTGCTCGTATGATTTTTCTCTTCACCGCTGCAGAGACAAAGCCAAAGCAGGCCAATGAGAATAGGGAGAGCTGTGATGCTGGGAGGAAAACGAATGATGAATTACACATACACTGTACTATCTATTTTGCCAATTAACTGTCTGCTTTTTCACTCTATTTAGCCGTGTACAGAAGTGTTGTTCCTGGATATCTTCCACAACTACAGCCAGACACTGACACCGGTGCTACTGGAAATGGTTCAGAACCTCCAGGGTGAGTTACTTGTCAATTCAAAAAATAATATGTATCAAAAGTGCAGTCTTCCCCCTTTTAACAAATGTTTTAGCATTCTGTCAATGCAAGGAAAAGCTAAAACTTGCTTTCTAATAAAGCTCTGCAATAAATCTTTAGATCCATTCTGGTGGTCATTTTGGGCGGTGTTTTATTTTATTGTTATACTGAGAGGTCTGTCTAATATTTCCCCATACCAATGATTTCACAAACTCAATCTTTTTTATGTATTTTATCTCACCTTTTTCATATATAACACTTTTTTTTATTCAAAGTACCTTGAATTGCCTATCTGAAAGTTGATACAGATACTATCGCCTTGCACTGCACACATGGTATTCCTCCATTTCTTGAAACAAAAAATGGGCCTCTTCATCTCTTCACCATCCCTATTTCTTATCACGAAATGTAGCCTTCCCTCAGAGTAAGTAATAAATTTATCATACACCAAAAAACAACAAAGCCTGAAGGTTCATGTTGCTCTTAGAAGCCACAGTTTGTTTAACACGCAACCTGTAGGTTTGACAACATCTTGAAGTTCCCTGGTGACAACCTCTACCATTACAATGACATCTTCTCTGGACTCCCAAACCAGCCAGCCAGCCAGCCAGCCACACACACACACACACACACACCACACACCACACACCACACACCACACTGCCACTGGTCCCCTGGTAGTACTGGCACACAGTTCTTGTTCTGTCGCTGAATTAACGGCTCAGTTGCTCAAACAGGCGGATTACGGGATCTTCCTCCAGCCTGTCTCTCAAGCTGCTTTCGTGTTCATGTGACAGAGTGGGAATGGCTTCTGTTGGAGCAAGAAAGATGCCAGATTAGGCAATTCTATGGTCGAAGGGAGGCAGCTATTGATTTTGAGACCCGAGTACACAACAATGACTAATAGAGAGAGCGAGAACAGAGCAGTAAAATGACTGAGACAAGGCTGATACAGTCTATAGTCTAGACCTCTTTAAGCTGCAGCTGTATTATGATGTAATCAATGAGTCAATTAAATCCTGCAGAGCTTCTGTTATATTTGGAAAAAGCTTGAGATGGAGCTTTCACATTATCAGCTTTTAGCAATATCTCTAGGAAAAAAATCTTTAACTTGTTTTACCTTTTTTTGGGGCCAATTTTTATTAATTATGAATATTTAAATAAAAATGTATTTAATTACATTACACACATTACATACATTCAAAGTACACTTGTAGGGAGAGTGAAATTGTTCTGTTTCAGTTATGGTTGTAGACTGATTATGAACAAATGACTTCAGATGCTGCAGTATTTACATGATATCATATGTGCATTATTAACCTGCTATAAATATTTTATTTTTAAACATCATAGGTATTAATCAATAACTTTATATCCCTAAGCTTGAACTGTATGCACATTGGTATAACACTTATCTTCTAAATGCAGTCTGTTACATCCAGAGTTTATTTTGTCTTTTGTAGGTCCAACCAATGTGGAAGACCCCGTCCAGTTGCTAATGAAAGACGCAGGTGAGTCCCAACCCCAACATAAACCTGAGCTCGCTTCAGTTAGCTGATTACAGGAACAAGACATTTGTCATATTATGTAACAACCACATTTGCTACCACCCTTATAGCAGTTTTTAAAGTTTTGTTTTATATCTATATATTTTTTGCAGCCTCTGTATCAGTCCCACATTTGTCATTTTAATGCTCCACTGACAGAAACAGTAGCATTAACTTCCTCTTTCTGAAATATTATACATTAGAACTGAATAAGTATATTTTAGTACACCATTAGCCCTCTGTGATGCCTTTATGAACACTAAAAATACAATTGAAAATTTATGAACATCACATTTTGGGGAGCCACAATAATATACAGCAGTGCTATAGAGCAAGGAACAAGTCGACTTTATCTCAAATGGAAGCTAAACTGTGTCATAAACAAACAAACAAAATGGCAACACGATATGTAATGTTGTATTTAATGCCTTAGCTGCCTTTTTCGTGCCAGTCTTTACTCCAAGGCACATGCAAAAGAGAAATATACATTTCTCTTTCCAGTTTCCAATTTCCTCTGTTTTTTTTGCCTATAAATAGTAACTCTTCAAGCTTTGGTTTCTGTGATAAGGACCATGGGAACTGCTTCAGCACCTTTGGACTATACATCTTTTCTGCTTTGTCCCCCTTATCTCATCCTTCTTTTTGTCATGATGAATGAGAGAAAATATGTCCAAGAGGCATTTAACTGCTCCATATTTTTTAGAGGATACAACTGAGACTCCTACAGTGTTTTATGTTTCACCCTTGTTGTCTCTGCTTTGGCTTCTCTTGCTCTCTTTTTCTCTCACACTCAACTCAACTCATGCACACAATCACACACACTTACTTAGACACATTGTAGCTCTCAGGCTACACGCGCCCAGCACCAGCCTAGCATAATACCAGAGAATTATAGTAATGGGAAAAGTTTCAGTTTCTTTCTGTTAAATCTCGTCTCTTCTCCGTCTTTGTTCTTTTTTTTCTTGTTGCTGTCTCAAAATTCATTAGTTTTAAAGTTTAACGCTAACCTCTTCATTGCTGCTACTATTATGCATGAAGAGCACCCTTTAGTGCTGTTGCTCTGTTGTGCCCCTGTAAAATAACTCCCCTTTTGTTTTGTAGGCCATCATTAGATTGCATTATTGAAGGACAATAGCATAGCAGATTCAGCTTGACTTAGTGCTGGAATTGTTATTGGAATTACTTTTCATGGTCGTAAATTTCATACTTTCTGAAATATATAAAGTTTTGTGGGATTTTTAAAGGATTTGAGAGAATGTTTAGAATGATATAATCACACACAGAGCAGGCTGCTCAGTTCTGCTCCCAAGTTTAACTGTTCAGATGAAGATATTTTATATCTTTTTAAATTTTTCATGGAACTTCTTAGAGAATTTCATATTTACAGTCCTATTTGTGAACACTGTGACCGATAATGGTTTTCTGATTGTTGTTGTTTCGTGTGCAGTGTACAATGCCGTGGGACTGGCAGCCTATGAGCTGTTTGACAACGTGGACTTTGACCAGTGGTTCAAGAATCAACTTCTTGGAGAGCTGCAAGTCAGCCATCACAGGTATTGTGTTGGAAGTGTTGCATCCCTTTTGAAACTGTCAAGATGTTCATCCTTTGGTTGTGATATTTTATATACACAGTGTCATGAATACACAGACCAAAAAGAGTTGAACTGCATTTGATTGCCTTCGTAACATTGTTACATGTTTATAATGTAAAACATCAGTGTGTTATCAACACTACAAAACGCCTGTTTCTGGTGTTTTCCAATCCAGATCCCTTCTTTCCTAAGGAAGTCTTGTATTGCAGAGTTATTAATTTGTGTTGAGTTGTGCAAACTGTATGTGATCTTGCATTCATTAGTAATGTCAGATGTGTTCTGTAGTTAACCTTGCTTTCAGTGTAACTAATTGACTATTAACCTCTGTCCAGATATTGATTACAGTCAGCAGCAAAGTCAATGCATGCCAAGAGGCTTTGAGTCAGTGTACAGCATCCGCATCGTATGAGATTGGTTTAAAGAAAAAAAACCTCTACAGACCGTCTGATGCAGTAACAATGAACAGTGAGCTGACGAATACATTTCAAAAGTGATGAGACTGAGGGAGAGTGGCCAGAGGCGAGGTGGGGAGAGTGATCTGAAGAACAAAGAAGTGCACAGCACACACACAGACCCCAAGTCAATCAAAACAAAAAGCCTGCAGCATTCAAAAGGTCTGCCACTGAGGTTGGGGCTGACGTCAAAGTGCAGGCGTGCTGATGTCACTGTGACAGTCTCCCACACAGTGCAGGTGTGAATAACCCCTTCACTTTGTACCTCACTCCTTTTATTGCTTTGCTTTTTTTTGTTCAATAAGTTCAATTCATGACTCCTATTCTTCCTCTTGATATTTAAGTTTTGGGTGAATTTTTGGGTTTTTTTTTTTTTTTTTGGACAAACTCATCTTAGGATGGCCCAAGGATAGAACATCCCAAGAAATAAAACAACAAAATAATAAAACCAAATGAGCAAACAGCACAGGGATGCAGCTACCTCTGTTGCCTTTTTTTGTTTCTTGTCCACACACACCGTGAAAACATGCATGTACATGTATTAACTCTGCTTCCACAATAAAAGATGAGAAGAATACAGAAACTAGCTGGAAATGAATGAAGAAAAAGTATAATAGTGTAATAACAACCCAATAAAACACCATGTTGGTGCAGAGCTCTGTTTTCCACTATATCTCCTCTTCAGCTGCTTAAACATAGCAGTGATTTCTTTTTTTTTTTTTACCTCTGAGTCTCGGTCTTCTTAATATAACATAACACTATCATCCAATGCAACATTCAGGCTCTGGGCATAAGTAATGTCGCTTATCATTGTCTAAACAGTATATAGTTGTTTGCTGGATAAATACATTGTCGAAGTTCCTAAAAAGATAAATCCATCGCTGTCCTTTAACTGCCAGAGAGGTCCTTGGATGATAACCTAATGCTTTGTGGCAAGGCGGTTTTCTTTTAGTTTTAGTAAAGCCTTTAGTAAAGCCCATTGTTAGTTACTTAAATGATAGTAGATAAACTTTTGAACTCCCCATTGATTTCTCTGTTCTTGAAGGCCGAATCAGACTGTTTCTGTCAGATTGGAGATTTTTCTTTTAAAGAGGCTTCTGCAATGAGTTTTTTTTCCCCGCTTGTTTTTGTCAGTGCACATATGTTCGCCAACTTGGTTGCATACACAGTTGTCGGAAGAAGAAAGTGTTTGAGCTCATAGGGGTTAGTGTTACTGTTAGTGATTTAGTTCGCAATTACTTTTTTAATTTACTTTTTTAAAACAGAATTTTTTCAGCCCAGTCAAATCACTTTAACACCCCATTTCCCCTCCATATGCTGCAAGATATACACTTTGCAATGAGCTTCATGCACTGCAGTTTTATTTGAAATACTGAGGAATACTTCAAGTATATTCACTCACTGACCAGAGAGTTAGAAATCCCTGTTTCATATTGCGGTTGCCTCCATTTTCAAAAGCTACTTTGTGGCAGCGATGAAACACCTGTAGTGCCTTTGGTTCAAAGCTGACCATGCAGACATCAATGCATAATTGCTTAGGGTTTATTGGTGGATGTTCCTTTTTACTGATGCAGCTTCTAAGTTTATACCAGAAGATTTTCAGGTGGATTGATATCTGGGAATCGTTGGGAAGAAGAACCAAGCATATTGGTGTCTGTGTTTGATTGGCAGCAGCCGATAGTGTCAGTGTTATACTGTAAAGAATAAGCGACAAAGTGAGAAGACTTGTGCTGTAGCCTACATGCCATGGGCAGACAGTTTGTCATTAGTGATATTGAAAAGTAAACACCAGCATCTGACTGGACTGAAGTGACATTTACAGCTACGTGTACATGCTGTTAAATTAACCATCTCGCCTGAAAACTGATGTTAGCAGTGCATGAGAAATGTTTGGTCGTTTGTTCAACAAGCTGAGGTGCAGAATGAGATGTATGTTTATGTTTGTAAGTTAGATGAGAAGGAGAGTACAGCAGGAAAGTTATTGTGGTCTGCGTCGCTTTGCACGTTGCTGTCTGACATCTACAATGTTGATGTCTCTGCCCTATGCAAGATGTAATTTGCTGTATCAAAATAAGGTCTCCATCTATGTAGACAGTAGTTCGTTAAATTAATGCAGGACTGGGAGAGCCATCACGCAACGAAATATATAAAACTTGAATTCATCTTTCTTTTTTATCTCATAGGAAAGCACAGGCCGTTGATTTACATTAAACTTTGTTATCCATTCATGCTTATGCAACAGAGTACTACATACTTAATGTAGTTAATAACCTTTGTGCAGACATGGTTTATATGTTTCTATTCATTACAAGTAATCAGTAGAAAACATTCTGTCATGACTTTTGCTGGAGTCTCTCAATCATCGTTGCATGTTTTGGCATCTTTACAAAGTCCACCCTCTGGCTACATAGTGCCCGTTTCTGTAATGCTTCTAATGTGTCTATGTGTTGATTCTCTGTGTGTTTGCTGAACTGTTGTGTCTTGGATTTCATCCAAACTCAAGTCTGCTGAGGTGAAGCCCTTGTTGGGGGAGTTGATTTCAGCCCACTGTTTGCCCATAGCCTGTTAACTTTGTATTCACAATTTTCGTGTTGCGTCTTGGGAAATGAAGGCATTTTGCTGGAGCTTTCTTGTTCTTTGCCATCAACAGAAAAGCAATAATGCAACATTAAAAAATAATAATAAAATAATGTGGACAACCGTGTCAAATAACAAATAATGATGATTTGTGGACAGAGAACCAGACAGGGACCAGTTTTTAGTAATGTCAACTAAAACAGAATTAAAATGGCTGAAATATTTTCCAAACTTGGCAATATCTCACGAGAAGCAGAAGGACAATACCTATGTTGGTACCGGCCAGATGTCACATTTAAAGCATATTTTCTAGCCAGCACTCTTGCCTGATGCACTTTTGGCGCCATTAGCAGAGCATTCCTGGATGGTGCAGCACCGCCTGCCTGCTTTCCTTCTTTCCTTGGCCCACTGGGTGTTGGATTGTTTAAACCAGCTTGCATATTTGGACTTTGATCCACATCACAAAGAACAATAAAACACTAAAACATTCCAAATGTGCTAACCAAGAGTTATAATAAGAGGAGTTAAAAGTAAGTGCGAGTATCTCCAGAAACAATCAGGCAAATTTAATGATGTCATTTGCTCTGCGTGGAGCAGTAATGAAGTCTGTTTTACAAAAATGACAAAAAAGCCTTTCACATGATGCCATATCGATAGTTTATAGAAAACATACAAAAAACACACACTTCAATATCAGTTTTTTTTTTTTTTTTTTGCAAAAAAATACAAAAACATACTGCCTGCACTGCTAATACGCATCATAGCATGCCTGGTTGTGCTTTCTTGGAAGAAAAAGTCATGAAAGTAAAGCTATTATCTTCTAATGGTCTCAACCTGTAGGCTCCAAGCAGACCTCTTTGTTAGAAAACCTGAGACACTGAGATTAACTAATGTAAATCCAGATGAGGAGTCAGGTCCACTTCATGGCGTCATCTTTCTGTGGACCTTCTACAGTATGTTGACAGGCTAGTTAATGCCCAGGTGCAGGTGTCCTTTCCTCAAGAGTACAGACAACACACTTGACTGATTGGCCTCTGCCTCATGATAGAATGTACAAACTGAGTATTGTACAAGCTGTGTATGTGTTTACTTATTCGCCTGCAGGTTTGGTAATCTTTCTGCTACTGGGCTTTGATAGTGTCATTGTGCTTGTCACAGTTTGAGCCCTGTGTGCTGCCTGTCTGTTACTTAATGTGAAGCCACAACAGTATAAATATAATTGATCATACCTGTCAGCAAAACACCTGTGGCTGAGCCTCGGGCTGCCAGTGAGCTCCTTTTTTGTTTTATACAGAAAAAAAGTCACTTTTTGACATGATAACTACACAGTCAAACTTGCAAACTTACCTGCACACACACTTTTTTTTGACTTGCTGTCATTCTTTTATTTGGCTTTCAAACCTGTGATGAATTATCATGTCTGAGACCGCAGAGATGATAGCATGTTATCTTTCTACACCTACAAAACACGAGTCCCTACTTTTGACACAGACATACAACCCTTCAGCATCAACTGACATCTCCAAATGGCTACAGGGAGTCCTTTGTGTCATCAAGACAGACAGGGAGATACAGATACAGAGTGGGATCATCATTCTACTGTCAGACTTAGACTGTCATAAGACTGTGAAACACTTTATTTTTTTGACATTGCCCTTTAGGCTTGACCTTTTGTGTGGAGTTATGTTGGAAAAAGCACTTTCCTCTCTCCTGTGTGACCAGTAGATGCTGTAAAATAATTCTGTGCTTTGAGTATTTTAAACTTAATTTCCCCTCTTTTTGCTGGTGTTTTCCACTGTGGATGGTTTGTGATTGCTTTATCTTCCTGTTGGGCTTTCATTGCTGCTTTGTGTGCAAGCCGGCTAGCTGAATGAATCGCAGCTGTTCATGACTTTTGTCTGATTCATAGACGTTAATTGGTTGATGTTTTTTTTTTTTTGTGTATGTATTTTTCTTCTCGTTTTTCCTTTCACATTTATTTTTTAATGGTGTTTTCTACTGTTTCTCACCCATCTTCTCCCGTTACTCACAAGGTCTTTCACCTGTTGTTGACACCATTAAGTGAAGTGACTGATTTTTCTCACAGTGCTGCAGCTAAAATGCTGCACAGAAGAGTTGTGGAAATGGCATTAAATCCTTGGACCAGTTCTGGACCACCTTTGATCCAATTATTGTAAACAAACATTTTGGGTGTTTTTATAATTTAGCCCTGTGCATCGGTAATCTTTACTCGTGGATATTAACTCAATCAAGTGAGAAAGTCCTTGAGAACCATTTCTCCAAAAATAAAAAGGATGACCTTTTAGGTTAAGGTTACAAATCAGAGGGTTAGGGTTATACAAATCAGGATTGCTACATAAACATGGCAAGTACCATGGCAAGTTTTGAATAAGTATCAGTCAGAGTAACAGTCAACTTGTTCAATAGTAACTGGATTTCTGCTTGCCAACTGGATGAGCAGGGTCGCTGACAGCTGCTTGAAAGAGGCAGGTTTATTGTGGATGAGTCACACCTAACCTTTGACTGATGGACAAATACCCCTGTCAACCTGCCTGTCCATCTTCCCTTCCATCCTTTTCTTCCACTTTGCCAGCACACTAATAATAAGCAGTACCAGCTGTAGTCTCCCCAGCCAAAGCGGATTCCGTATTTGTCAGTCACACATGCACCACTATCTTGTATTGCATGCAGAGTTTGGAGCGCTAATCTTTTAGTAGCTTCAACAGATGCCACGACTGAATAATAATCAGCATATGGATTATGATGATGTCAGAAATAATGCTAATGATTGTCAGGATTTATTTTGTGTGCGCTCAAGTGTAAACTCCCATCAAATCTTGCATATGTTTGCGATGATTGTCTCCTGCAATATAGAACGAACTTGTCATGTGTTTGTTTTCATTTGCTGTCTTGAAGAATCCGTCAGAAAGCAGAATTGTGCTGTTTGTTTACTCCGTGTGAGTGTTCATGTGACAACAGATAATCATCTGCAATTTGATTATTTATTCTCGATGTCATCGTCCCGTTATCGGAGTGTCATTTTGGTGCCAAGCTGTTTGGAACCTGAATATATATAGAGAGCTTTGGAAATGTGTCCATGACGGTTGTCCACTGGCACTACTGTACCTGCTCTATCATGTTGGAACCATCCCATATGTTGCTGCCAAGGCTTGTAAGAAAATCAGATTGCTCTGGCTGCCTTTGTTTGCCTTGAAACATAATTGGATGCTAGTTTATACTCCTTGCATGCTTCACTGCTTCTGAGTAGTTTAGGCCTCGGAGTGTCTAAGTGCCATCTCGTGCTTTTAGGGTGATGAGAAATCGGGTCCAAATGGTAATTTAGCTTAATGTCCTTAGTGATTGTAATCTACAGGCTCAGTTTTTTTAGTTTTCTTAATTCCCTTAGCAAATATTTAAAATGCATTTGGAAATCAAACTAATTGTCAAAGCACAACACAAACACAAGATTTTTCTGCTAATTTAATTGCACACACTTAAACACAGACACATGCACACTGTTGTTTGCCATCTCACAGTCCTGAGTCATGCTGTTGTTTAGTATCTTCTGGCTAGTGGCCCGAACTGATATTTGGCTCCCTGTGGATATTTGACTAGAAGCCAACAAGAGTGTCATCCCCCTATCCTTTATCCTCTCCTCTCTGTTCCTCCATCCCTTCATCTGTCGTTTTCTCCCAATGCGGTCTTCAGATATAATTTTCAGTCTTGGATACGAACAAGGGCAGATGCTGAGGGGGCACTCTTTGCCCGCCTGATGCAACTGAGAAACATCAGTTCCCACCGTGCAGTGCCTCACATTTGGAACATAGAACATTTAAGTTCATCATACATTACTCCACCCGAATGGATTTGTGATCATTCTTGTTTTTGAACTTTTTAAGTTTTTCTGTCACTGTGTCCCTGTAGGCTTTACTGGCATGCATTCGTTTCAACACACACACACACACTCATTTTAACAAACACTTTCTTCACCTCGTTCTCCTTTATCTCACATTAACTGCTGTGTATACATACACACTATGAAATGTTTACAACCAGAGTGGGTTAAATTAGATTAAGTCTTGGAGTTGGATATGCATCATAGAGGAACAGTGGGATGAATCACTCCCCCAGAGCACACATTATACTGCTGTCTGCACCATACGTGAGCCACTGATAAAAGCAATTTTAAGATGAGCCGAATGTAATGGTCGCTCCGATTTTCATCATTTAAGTGGCTGGCCCAGATGTTTTTACATGTGCGGTAGCTACATTGTAGTTTGGTTTTCTAAATGATATGGATGAAGTCTGTTCAAGTTTTTCTCTGCACTCGAAAGTCACTCCTCTTCCATCTTTTCTCTCCAGGTACAAGTTGATTCGCAGACGAGTCATCTGGCTAATAGGTCAGTGGATTTCTGTCAAGTTCAAATCTGACCTTCGACCTTTACTCTACGAGGTCATCCTGAGCCTCATGCAGGATCCTGACTTAGTGGTAAGTCAGCTTTTTCTTTAAGTTGCTCATTATGACTGGAGTGCAAACTTTCCCAGGAAAAAAAAAGCTTTTCTGCGACTGAAATGGGCCGTTAGTGAAAGTGCACAGTCAGCTACACAGACACAGTTCTCTGTTTAACAGCATGGAACCACGGCGATTAGGCTGTCAACTTTCTATACACAAAGCCAAACATTGTTATATAGGAGTTGTGGTAAGGTTTTGTCATCTTATTTCTCAACATACTATAGAAGTTATTTGTTTAGAATAGTTTTTGATTAAAAAGGCAGACCTTTTATTCACTCATTAATATTTGTATTCAGCCACGGGCTTAATAAACCCCTGTATGATCCTATTTATTTGAAAGGGGCCATTATTATTTCATAGTCATCCTCAATTCAAATTACATTTCACCTTGGGTTTCTTGCCTCATAAGCCACGCACTTGATGAATGTGTTCTCTTTCAACAGAATTTATATAAATGTGAAAAATTGAATGCATTATTTACAGTGCAGCAACATAATCTAACCATTAGACTGAACACTAATGAGTAACTGAGTTCAATCTCTGCGTCTAATTATGTCTTACTTCATAATCCGTTTTTATGTGAAGGAGCTTTTCGATGTGTCCAGGCAGATGCAATACACATCCAACGTGATTCTCGCATAATTATATTATAATGCTAATTAAGATAATAATACATCTAAGCCAGAGCCCACGCAGACGCCATTCTCTGATAATATTAATGTGAGGGAATGAAGAATACTCCTGCATCTCTCACATTTCATAATTTGGTCTGTATTGTGAAATGATTATCAGGCAGATACAGCTCAATCAAATTTATGTATATGCATTTATCCAGTTGTCTCCCTGTCCATTGAGCAGTCAATAGCTCAACATGAATATGATTACATTTTGATTTATAATGATTTGTGCGCATCCAGCTAATCCAATTCACTTTATTTTCCAGTGAAGCGACTTGGATATGAAAACATATTTTGAAATATATTAAAAGAAACACATTTTTCATTTGTTTTATTTTTTTTAGGACCTTTTATATGTGGAACAATTGATCGTACAGTTTCTGTGGTCATTCTTCACAAAGCTTGCTGAGAGCTCACCAATCATAGGTTCCTGATCAATGTTTTCTGGGCCAATTAGAGCCTCTTGGGCATAATTAATTATTGATCATAAACTTTTAATGGCCTAATGGGGAAAATGTCGCTCTATCAATCAGTCCAATTGTTTACCGATATCTCCGTGTCTGTGATATGGTCCCTGTTGTTTAGGTGAATACAAATCTAAAAGTTTATTTCTGACATTTCAGTTTCTGCACTTCATTCAAAGAAGTAAATGACAAGAGGGACTTATTGATCTGCTCCTGTGATCATGCTCTGGCTCAGCTCACTTAGGCTTGTTTTATTGTCTGATGAGGGGGAGAGAAGTGTTTGAAATAACGATTTCTTCATAAATGTAGTCCAATTGGGAAAAACTGTCAATTGAGTTGTAGTTTTATCAAAATGGTCATTTAACTGCATGTGGGCTAAATGGGTTTTTAATGACATCAGTTAATGTCAAAGTTGTTGCAACTAAAACTGGCGGCTTTGATTTTCTAATAATGTGGATATCGTTTTTTGTGAAAAAGACAGCACCAGTTCTTCACACTATGGCAGCAAAGTGTTTTTATTTATTGCATTATCTTTTATATCTTTCCATCCCCATTGCACATTTTCAAAGTTTAGTTTGTTACATATATTTGCTTTAATCTCAGTGACATAAGGGTTCAGCAAAATTCCTATCCCTAATTTAAAAAGCATGTTATTAAAGATTACTCATTAAATGTCTCCAGGAAGATAATTTCAGAGCTTGGCGCCTTAATCACAAAGTCACAGTCACTTTCCTCATTAAGTTAGAATTAGGTGTCTTGTCTGGCTGCCTTAAGAAACAAATAGGCCTTTAGGGGGAGTTAAGAGCTTGGTAATATAACTGATGCCTGACAAGCCTGTGCCTTTAAAGGTAATTAGTGAAATCTTCAAATGAACCCTTAAGTGGCTAAAGAAAGTGTGTTATGCCCTTGAGGCGCCTGACTGCAGCATTTTGTGCTAATTGAAGTCTAATAAGGACTAATGTTTTGCTGGGCTAATGGTGAATTGCAGGTGTTATATAATAATACAGCAAATACAGATTTTTCGTGAAAGTTTTAGCCCCTCTGTATGTGAGGTAGACATGCATGCACCACACATCAACAGTTCATTGGCATCAATCCATGACATCCGTGAAGTGAATCCTCATTTCCTTCAATACATTTTTCTCGACAGCTGCATTCTTCGCAGATGTTTACTCACAGACTAAAAATAAGGCTAAAAATACTCTTGGTGGCAAGTTGAACACACGTCTTCAGACCAGTGGGAGGTACTAATGCTCCCTGGAATTTAGGCCAGCTTTCACGAGATCAAGCTGTGACGTCTTAGTCAACAGTTTGTCCCATTTTTCTGCACTTTTCTTTGACTGAAGTCTTTTAGGAATTTTAAATAAAGATGTCTGCCTCATGGTTATACTGCAACTCAGTCAGGTTTTTGGTTATTGTATGGTAATAAACTTTTGTGACTGACATTTCTCAGGCACTCATAGCAAGCTTTCTCCTCATGCCAAACTTTGTCAATAGTTGTTCTCACCGTGTCTCTTGCAGTTGATGTAAATTTATTAATCTGTATTTAAATGAACTGAAACAGACAAGGAAATCCCAAGACGGCAATCATCCAATAATTTCTTTCTCTTCTAAAAAGCTTATTATAAGATGGCTCTCTCTCCGTTTCCCTGATCTTGGTGATAAACCAGCTGTAGCTACAATTTCTGCAAATTATTGTTGATTATCTGCTCTAATTCTAATTTCCAGATAATACATGTTTGTTGCCTTTGCGGTTGGTGTGCTTGGTGTTCTATATAATTAATTTTTGATTCACTCCTTAGCTGTTTTAGCTGATGAAATCTTTATTAGATGTATCTAAGGTAATAACTGCCACCTGTTTATACGACAGGAGGAAGGAGAGAATTATTTCCTGAAAGATGAATGTGTGGATTTAACTTTTGTCGGGCATAACTGCGCACATTACTTTGTAATTTAATTTCTTTATCATTTTATTGGGATCTGGTGTTGCTTTCTTCCAAGTCGATGCCAAATTGAAGCTTTTGTTTGGCCTTTTTTTAGGTTCAGTGAGATGTTTTAATGTATTTTCCACTGATTAAATCTTTAATCACTTCTAAATTTAATTAGAACCTGCAGTTTTTTAGTACTGCTCAAAGACGGTCTGAACCAATCGGATAATGATGTGAAGCCAATGTTTTGAGTGAATCTTCTGTGTGTGTGTGCGTGCGCAATCTATTATCTTTTACGCTTTGCTCTGGAATTATAATGCAGGTACTCTCATTAGTGTTCAAATTGCCAACAAGGCCAGTGCTGATGGCAACTGATGGGCCTGGTTCATCAACATGCTCCTTTCGTTACTGGTTAATGTATGCAGCATTACTAAACATTATTCTGTATTTTATGATCTTGCAGACGCAGAGGAACATTTGTACGTCTCAAACTATGTCACAAATTGAAGCAATTTCCCATCAAGGACCTGATAAAAGCATTTTACAAACATCTTCATGTTTGGATGTTGTTTTGCAAAGAGGACCATTAGGCCACTTGTCACGTCGACAATCTCTTTAATGTATTTGATACATTCACAATGACTGTGAAAGCGGCTTACGTGTGTTTCTGAATGAATTTTCTGCTGTGCTGTTCTTCTCTCGTGAGGTTTTGTCTCTGCCTTGTTGAGATGGTATTACCAAATCCATAGCCTGTTAAATGTAATTATAAATGACTTACACAGATGTAAACGTCATTCTGTGTCGGTTATGCAAATCATTTCCTACATGAAAATGTGTTTTTTTTATGACTCATTTTAAAGCCATAATCCATTGGGGAAGTAGCTGTAAATTAACTTCTGGTCTCAGATCTAATAATCAAATAATGAGTCACTGTTACTGTTTCAGTGTTTCATAAACACATACTCTTCATTATTAGTCATTAAAAGTATTAATGCCATCATGCATCTCTGTCCTCTGCAGCAGTCGCAGGTCTGTGCTAAAGATGTCGTGGTTGTTTTTGTGAGATTTTTGAGAGCTGCTGCTTTTTTTTTTTTAATCAGTCACTTCAGAACTGGTATAATGTGCAAGCAAGTGAACTGATACTACTAATTTTACGCTTTGGTGTCATGGGCAAAAATTTAAGCATAGTGCCAGATGAATAACATAAATAACTAGAAAGCTCTCTTACCTTTTTTGAAGTGAATTGATTGGCATCAAAAGAAAAGTAGATGGTCTAAAAAGAGAAACTCCAACCACTTTGATGGAGACGTCTTGTATGTTTCATATTCGTCGCTCGGTTTCCTGAGATACAAAGATGAATATATGGATATATAAATGATGTTTGAACTGATGAATCAAATATTTAACAAACACATTTTCTTCCTACAAATGAAATACTGTTCAAATATGCACATAGAGACAAAAATGTCTTCTGCAGAATGAGTTATGCTGTGCAAAGAATATGAAAAACGTAGCAAGTGTTTATCTACAGTGAGTCATGCAAATGAACTTCTAAATCTTTTAAATGAGCCTTGAAAGGCCTGGACAAGGTCATAGGACTTATTTGAAGACCTAAGAAATAATATAGCTGTGACATAGTAGACCTCAAGCTATAAGGACTAAAATTAGGTGACAAATCTTGCAAAGACCTTTTATAGTGTTTAACATTTGTCTGGAACTGACACGCGCGCACACACACACACACACACACACTTATCTACCCAGCGAGACTTGTGCCTTTTCTACTTAAAATGTGTTGTAAAATTGTTGAGAGCAAGAAGCGAAATGTAATTGAGTTCTCAGTACCTAACCTTTCTCTTCACTCGTTTAACTCCTTTCATCTCCTCCATCTAATCACTTTCTCCCCGGTGGGCATTTCTGCTTCCATCACTCTACACCGCTAGAGCCTATAGGAGTGTAAAGGCTGCTTCCTTTTTATAACAGTAGACAGGCTGTTTTTTAGCTAACTTCTTGCAGGTGCACACTTGTCTGGAGTGTTCAGTTATAGAACGCTTGTTGTCGTGGTCTTTCAGAGGGTGCCATTAAAGGGAAATGCAATTATGTTTTCTTGTGTTTGGTTGTATTGCTGCATGTGCAGCTGTGGCGCACGCTGCACTCATGTTCATCTGTTTCTTTTTCACTCTTGGTTTTATTTACTAAGCTTAGTTCACTACAAACTCAACATGTCTTCTCTCTGCAGTTTCAATTATCTAGTGTGATACTAAAGTTCTAAAATGCTTTTCAAAATGAATTGTATCTTTTTTCTCCTCCTCATAGGTGCGGATCGAGACAGCCACAACCCTGAAGCTCAATATCCTCCCCATATTAATTATTTATCTCATAATTACTTATCATTCACATTATCATTATATATGAATCATATTTATTGTTTTTCAGAGGGCATACATTTTGTATCAAATAAATTAGGCTGTTCTTTTATTTCTTGCTATGTAAGCTTCACTGCAAGGAATACAAGCTTTACCAGTCCTTAGTTATGCCAAAGTTATACTTTTGCAAACCTATTCTAAGCAGTTTGATGTCAACCTTAACTCCTGGCCACCTGTTGATGACTTTGAGTTCCGGACAGAGCAATTTCTCCCAGTGAGTATATGTACAACTAATGTGAAAATAATCATATTTGCCAGTAATTCAGTGAGTAGTGGTAGTAGTAGTAGTAAAAAAAATGTCAGAATAATAGCTTCTTGCTTCTAACTCTTTGTTTCTCCCCTCTTTGTTTAGTACCTTGAATCTATATTCGGGCTGCTCTTCCAGTTGTTGCAGCAGGTTACAGAGTGCGACACCAAAATGCAGGTGTTACATGTAATCTCCTGTGTCATCGAGAGAGTAAACATCCAGGTGAGATATATCAAGAATTGTTTAGGAACATAGGTCACATATTGCTTTCCTTCATATAGCTGCAGCATAGTTAAACTACATCTATGGCACCGCACAAATTGCATTCGCTGTCTTTGACTCTGCATTGGACACGTTTAAAAAGCAGTTTAAAACATCAGAACATAAAGTGTCTGTGCTAACCCTAGACCACCAAAGTGAAACAACAATCTGTCCTCAAAGATATCTTGACATTAACCATTTTACACATCCTGTCAAGTGTCAATGCTTGACTCTCTATGAATCTCAAAGCCTAAGGCAGTCCTTGTTCTGATGTCTGCTCAGATTTACCATGATGATACAGTCTTCCCCCTGCCGCTGCAGTGTTTTTGTGGCTATATGGATTTTCTTTTTCCTTTTTGAGCAACCAGTCTTTCTAATCCACTTAACTGTCAACCCTTTAAAAAATTGACCTTCCTTTCGACCCCCTGCGGCTCTTTTCGGATCCGTTTTTAAGCACTCTCCCTTAAACGATCCCTTGACTTATATCTGTCTCCGAAATGGCTTTCATCCTTGTGAACTGTCAGTCTGGTTAAGTCTTCCCCAGTCACTGGCCCTGGCTAAACTTCGACAGTCAGTGGAAGCGTCATTAATATTCTGACTCTTCTCACAAGGGATTTCGAACGCACAAAGAGTGTCAGCAGCTGAGAAAACGAGTCGCTGAAATCATGAGTGCAGCTTGAGTTGAAATGAGCATGATGACAGATGTGATGAGATTCCGCTCCTTTTTTCTGCTTTCAGTCCCACAAATGTCATCCTTGGCTGCTTTAAGGGTCTGTTTTTCTTTTTTATCTTTCTCTTCAAGGCTGTATGTCGTGGTTCCTTTTTTACCGTACTCTCTGCTTCTAGCAGCTTTTTTTTTTATAAAGGTCTAATTGAGCAAAGAAAACCCAGCGTCTGGTCTGCAGTCTGGCCACATAGCTGCTATAGGGAATCCGAAGGGTTAACACGAGTCAGCAGAAGTAAATGGCCGAAAACTTTTTGAGCTCTGTAATTCACTTAATGTCTCAGAGTTGGCTGGCTGCACAGCCACTGCACCTAAATTAGACAGCGTGCCATCACGTTTTTCAATTTCATTTCATTTCATTTGGTGTCTGACTGTCCAGATTTAACTAGTGTTTAAAACCAAATAACTTGATTTAAAAGAAAGACGCTTTGGTAATATATAACTCAGGATAGAGAGAAGAATGATTTTGTTGTAAAAACACAAAAAACTGTGGAAGTTACTCTAGGCACATTGGTCACAGTCGCATATTCTCTAAGACACATCAAGAATAATATAACAGGCTTTTGTGTGTCATTGTTACACTTCTTTACACATGAGTTCAGCTCTGGTTGTTGCTGCTGTAGATCTGCACTCACTCATCATGTGTCCGCAAAATTGGCTTTCATCAGCACATTTCAGACTGTCAAGATCACCAATTCTGATTTTCACTGTCACTCCAAGAAGAAAATATATTTTGTATTTTCAACTACCTGTTCAGTATTTTCTTTCCATGGCAACTCCACTAAAGCCTGTTTTTGAAGCAGCTGATTTAGGTTGATGGAGGCAAAGAGAGATGAGAGAACTGGCTTTGAATTCACTGCTGGACAAAAAAATACAAACATAAAAAGATTTGAGGAATTTGATATTTACTCACTTTACATTCAGTGTTAACAGCCTTTAAAGGCCAAATAAGTAAGTATGTTCAGATATGATCAATACTGCTTGCAAATAAGCCTTTTTTTTCTGCACCATCCTTGGTAAAAACTGTTTGATAGATGGAAGATGGTCTTTGAATTTCACAATACTGTGTGTTTTGCTCCTTACCATTTTATTTTTTTCTGCTTTAGATCCGACCATATGTAGGCTGTCTTGTTCAGTACCTGCCTCTGCTCTGGAAGCAATCTGAAGAACACAACATGCTACGATGTGCCATACTCACTACACTCATCCACCTGGTACAGGTATGGCGCATTCCCAAACACCAGTGTTTTTATTGCCAAAAAAGGGGTCATTTGTCTGCTTGCGTGTTTTTGGAGATGTGAAGCATCGTGTCAACCTGGGATTGGACTCGCTCACAAATCACATTTGCGTGACAGGCTGCAGAGCATGCAGAAGAGAAGTTGTTTGGGAATTACCGGACCAGTTCTTCACATGCCAATCTGTAGGAAGGCAACAGGAGGAGTTTAAAACTGCAGTTATAGCAGTGTCCATGTTGTCTCCTGTCGGCAAAAAAGTATTGACTGCTCCACTTTTAACACTTGTGCCACCACTTGAGCAATGAGCATTACAGCTGTCATTTTTCATCTGTGTCTCGGCTCTTTCAGACACAACGTGACAGTGGCAGTACTTCTTTCTTTCCCATGATTTCCAGTGACTTGGACTGTGCCACGAAGGCTTTCCACTGCGTTGAGCAGACGTGTGCCGCTCTGCGATGCATTGTGATGTAGCCAGACAAAACAGGCAAATTGGAGGAAAGGCTAATATTCCTTAATTGCAAAGGAATAAAAAATTTAACATTGTGTCACAAATAACTTCTAGCCAGTATCAACTATTGCAATAGAAATATCATTCTGCTGAAGGCTGTAAAACAGCCAAAGTGTTGATAAATTTGTAAATTAGTTCATCATTTCCTTTCTAATCATCTGTGAAGGGGGCACAATATCAGGCTCTAGTTGATTGGACTACAAAACAGCACTGCTGAGCGACTCAAGACTAGATTGTTTGTCCGTGCCAGACTTTGCTTTCAGATCCAAATGTACTGCCTCCCCAAACTCATCACTACACAGCACAGATCTGGCTGTCGCACCTTGGCTTTGTGGCGAGCCAGCTCTTGTTTCTCTCCCAGGATCAGAAGAAAAGAGCCCCCTAACAAAACTGTTGGCATTAAAATAAGAAACATAATAACAAAAAGCTATTATCGAGAATGGAACTGAGGTTTAACCTAATTAATAGTTTGGTAACTCTTCTTTTAATTCAAAGTTTGTTATGTTTATTATCCATTGAGTGAAATGTGGTGAAAGGTGGTGCTTTTCAAGTGGCTCTTGGAATAAGTGTGGTTTTACTTGCCCGGGCCACATGTTGCTGAGGCTGCGGTCCAAAATGTCCACTCCGGGGACCCAGGTCATGTTTTTGTTCCTGCCCTCACCTGCCAGATATTTTGCTCTGCTGATTTTTTTTTTGTTTGTTTATATGTGATTTTGCCGGGTAAGACAATCTGAAGAGTGGCTCCATCTCTTTCTTGCTTATTCTCACTTGATATCCACTTGCTCACATAATTATACATGGTTTAAACCATAGATTAAAACATAAGTCAAAATTGCTTTTTAGCAGTGTGCTTGTAGGGCGACTTGTATAATATTTTATTTTTACTCATTTGCCTCAAAATCCATCAGGTTTATTACTAACTCAAGTCAAGAGAAAATAGTTTGAGACAGAAGCTCCGCTTCCCCACAGAATTAAAGCAAACTGTCTCTGCCTCTATAAAGACTTGAACCCCTACTGTATGTGGCGGCTGCTGCGTTACTTCACAGCGGGAGATGAAACGCTTAGTGATCGAGACGCACTCCCTTCGAGAAAGTAACACAAGGTTACATCTGGCAAACTGTGGGAGGCACTGAAGGTGTACATCTGAAGGGGCTTAGATTAGCAAACTGTGTAACCACGTACTAATTTAAATTTTAATATATACAATATAATGCTGACATTTTAAAAAAAGAAACAAAGTATCGATGGATTTCTAGAACTTTAGAGTTACTTAGCACCAGTATATGCAAAGTGAAAAGGTGAATAGTTTGTCTTTTTTATACTTTCAGTATAACTTCCTAGAGCTGAGCCTATATAAATCTGTGGTGGTGCAGAATACACAGATTTAATGTTTAATGTGTTTTTAAGTTGGCTCTGCCTTCATATCTATTGTAAAAACAAGGTAAGCTCTCTGACCAGTAATACAGCATGGGCATGGCGTGCTCTGACAGAGGTGTGTGTTGCTGCGAAAGAATGACCTCGAGCAGTTTGCATATTGAACTTTTCTTCAAGTGTGTTGGGTTTTCCTATAGATATGGAAATGAGTTTTTGTATCCTCTGTCTTCTAACAGGGCCTGGGGGCAGAGAGTGAGAATCTCTACCCTTTCCTTCTTCCTGTCATCCAGCTGAGCACTGATGTGTCCCAACCGCCACATGTGTATTTGCTGGAGGATGGACTGGAGCTTTGGTAGGGGCACCATGTTTCACATACGTTATTTATTAAAAATACAATATTATGCCGACATGTATAAAGCACTCCCTCTTTGAATTTCAGATCACACTCGGGTACCATACTATGAATATAGTCGTCTTTATCTCTCTCTTTCCCCCTTTTCTCTGTTGCCCTATTCACTCACGCGTCCCTGTTTGTCATATTAGTCATCAGCTCTGCTGACTCACATTGAGTACTTATATGGGAACCAAATGCCAACACTGTTTTGATTTGATTTTTCCCAGACAACCACTAGGTGGGCAATGAAGATGTTTGTAATTTATGTGGCTCACAATCGTGCCTGTTCTATTTTTAACAGGTGCCATTCTAAAGCCATTTGAAGTGCTAGGAAATATTACGTTCACTTTACGGTTACATTTTGTGCCTCTCTCATCATCCCTTTACTTTTTGACTCCTTCCTTAATCTCTTTTTTTTCCTTCTGTGTTTTCTTGTCTGTGGAGAACTACAGTTATCAGGATGCGGAATACGCTTGTAGCGCAAAGCCTGTCTTTTATCCTCCCGATAAACAACTATGCACTAATTATTTGCTTGCTTTGTTTGCAGAGTCAATGTTATTTTCTCTTGCTTTTATCTTTTATCAGCTGGTTTTCCTCCCTGTGTCCCAGTATCTGTTTATCTTAATTATTTTTTTCATCCTATAGGTGATTCATGTCATTTGTTTAGGGGTTTAGTGTTTTCTCTAATTATTAAATGTAACACCTCAGCACAGGTTTCTCATACACTTTAAGTAGGTTAGAGCATGGTAATAGATCTTACTTTTCACAATCCACAAGGACCGTAATAAACAGTGTGAAGCTTTGCTCGTAATGTTGACATTTCAAATTTTAAATCAACATTGAAGTACTGCGTAGGTCAGGGCTCTCTCCTCTGCTCCAGTATAATGTCTAAAGAGCTGCAGGTTGGTGCGTCTCTTTGACTGAGGGAGGGATGAAGCGTGGCACTGTGAAACCAACAGAAAATACTGTGTTACTGTTCTCAGTAACACTGCCTTTTATTCAGGATTTATTGACTTCAGGGCTTTGTTCAAATATCTCAATAGAAGCTTCGAAAGACATTCATTACATTCCCACAATCTACTGCCATACAAGTAGAAATGTATACCTTTGTGAATTCATGTCTTCATGTTTTAATTTACTCTAGATGTATACATTTATGTAACATGTCTTTTTCTTTACACTGAGCAAACCACTAACGTTGGTTTTCTCTGCCTCTCGCTTTTTTCCTTTTATTCTTTTACACCCACTTGTGTATTATTTTTTCCACCTTGGTGATGCCCGTGTTTCTTTCTGTCTCTGTAATTTGTCCCACTCTATTTCTCTTCCCATTTTCCTTTGCCACCTCTAATCTATGTCTCCTGTACTCTTTCTCACAACTTCCCCCATTTTCTGTTTCATTCTCTCTTCTCTGACTTTCTTTTTACATCCTCTTCTTCCTGCTCCCCACCCCCTCTTATCACGCAGGTTGGTGACTTTGGAGAACAGCCCAGCTATCACCCCCGAGCTGCTCAGAATTTTCCAGAACATGTCAGCATTGTTGGGTGAGTGCACATGAAATTCCTTTGTGTGTGTGGGCGTGTAACTGCATGGCATTTTGCATTACCACAGAAACAAACTAGTATATGATCAGATACTTTTGAATCACAGAAAAAAACAGAATAGAAACGGAAAATTGCAATACCTGTGCTTGGACTCATTGTTTCACTTCAGGCTTCTATAGCTTGTAAAGATCACAGTTGTTGGATTAGCAGTAGCCTCAAGGCATCAGGGCTTCTACTCTGTTTTTGTGGACAGCTGTGAGTAGTGGCAGCTTGACTGGAACTGGCTGAATGATTTATCACTGGCCTAAAGCGTTTGTGTGTGTGTGTTTGTGCGTGCGTGTGTGTGTGTGTGGCCTTCGGCGTGATGAGGAATGGTATTGATTTGGGGCTTCTGCACATAATGAGTGAGTCAGGCTAATATGAACACTAGCCTACTGAATCATTTGATCACTTATAGTGTGCGTAGGGAATCCATGAGACACAGAGGAGCAAAGGACTCAGAAAGACGGTCACAGATGGATGAGACAAGGAATTCTAAAGATCATCAAGCAGAGGAGGGAGATTGGTGAAACAAATGCGATGGATGAAAGTGATGGAAAAATGAATGAAGTTACAGAAAAAGTATGCTTATATATTACCGATGTGCTCTGAGGAGCTTGGAAATGGATGGATGGACAGGCTCTTTTTATTGTTAGCTAGTGAAAAGGGTAAATAAACAGGCTTTTATAAAGCAACACTAGCAGTCATGTTGACTTAGTCGTTACAGTTCCACAGAGGGGGCTGGAAAGTGACACAAAATAGTTTTCGCAGCCAAGACGCCTTAAGGCATACAAAAGACCAGCACTGACAAAAATAACTGTGCCTTTTAAGCTAGGAAGATGGATCTAGTAAGAATATGTATATGTATACACTCCTAGTCTCTCCTCGGACTCATTGCCCTAACATGATTAATAAAAATCTGTCAAGTAATTAGCACGCACTGATCAGCTGCCATATTAGTGGTGTAAGTGGCTGGTTTAATGATGAATCAAAGAAGAGGGACTGTAAAGCTAAAACGAAGGAAAAAATGGACGGTTGGATGGCGGGAAATGAAAGATGGCAACACGTGGATGGCTAACATGAAGTTGGGTTACAGGTAGTCAGATAGAGTTGGTAGCACAGAATCCAGAAAGACTTGACTGCAGCATTTATCTCAGATTATCACAGATATGGCCTCCAATCAGAGCTGCACAAATTAATTGCCGGCTATTTAGATTAGTCGTTAAAGTAATTTTCGGTTCTGTAAAACTAAGGGAATAACAGTTCTCTCTCATCAAACCTGGCAACAGAGAAACAGAGTTTCTCTCCCTGTATATATGATTCTATTGTGCCCACTCCCATGAACATAACATCATGGAAATGTGCTCGTTCTGTGACCTGATTTTTGCAAACTATTGTAATCATTATTTGTGTACTATAGAGGCTTGTCACATTTCACTCCACGTTTCAATATTTAATAGAACGGAGATGAGGGCTGTGCTGCCTTTCTTTGGCTGTGACAGACACATTAAAGGAAAAAGGAAACAGGCTTTCACACCTCGCCATGTGCAAGCTCACAGTATTCCGTTAGTAAAGTAAAAATGCACACAATGCTAGGTGAATGCACGGTGGAGATAGTTTCCTCTTTTCCTTGGCATTTTGCTTTTTGGGCAAGTCATAGTTGTACATTCATCAGAAAAATGAGTCTTCAGCGTGGCCTGTTGCTGCACTTACCAACTTTAATATTGTTTGCCAATGTCATGTCAACCTTAAAAACATGTCATCTTCGTGTACTTAAAAGGTCACCTGTGTATAAAATCTATTCAAGCTCCTTCATGTCTTTTTTTTTTTTTTAATCTGTGCTGTTAGTTGGCACCTCATTAGCTGCTTAAATGACACAAGTTATGAGGAAGTCTCAGCACAGTCTCAGTTTTAGGAGCAGTCCCCAAGCTTTTCATCACATCACATGAATCTTTATCAATAATTGTCCAGTTGTTCAGAACTTAATAGTAATGATGTCATTTTTCCTATCATCGTTTATTCTCTCTACTTCTACTACAATCAAATCAAATCAGATTTTATTTGTGTAGCCCAAAGTCACAAAGTACATTTGCCTCAGAGGGCTTTACAATCTGCACAGGGAGTGACACCCTCTGTCCTTAGATTCTCAGGATCAAGTGAGGAAAAACTTGCCCACAAAAAACCTTTTTAACAAGGAAAAAATGTGGAAGAAACCTCAGGATGAGCCACAGAGGAGGGATCCCTCTCCCAGGGCGAACAGACGTGCAATGCAATGACACCCTTTAAGGTTGAGTTTCAAGTTTATAATGGCTCTTCCAAACAGCAGTTGAGAAGATAATTGAAACAGCGACCGAATCCATTTAATAGCTGTTTTGGAGCTTTGGCTCATATCAAGAAAGACCTTTGAACTGATCTGAGATCTCTTTGAATCTCTTCTCATCTGCTGGTTTTAAGGTCAAGACTGAACCTCTGTGAATCAGAGCTCAGACTTTCTTTCATCGTCACCTCTGTGGCACATCTCCCTTCTCCACATATCCTAGCTTTAAAAACCCCTTTAAGAAGTGGACTCGAATAAACCCCAAACCTTGTTCTCCTCTCGTAAGAAACTCTTACTCATATGCTTTTGATTTTCTTGTCATTAATTGTCTTTATCTTATCACTTGAACATAATTCTTTGTCGTCAAAAGATGTTTTAGCTTCCAGTATTGCATCCACATGTCAGCACGTAGAACTCTCTCTGCCCCTTTTTCTCTCCTCATGCTTTGTCTCTCCTGTCATTATAAAAAAAAACCCATTTTTTTCTTAAGGCTACATTTGCTCATTTAAAGGGAAATAATTGTATTGAATATAATTAGGCAAGCATTGCTGTGATGAAAGATGATAGCTCAGAGCTGTGGCCACAGATCAGAACAAATTAGCACACTGTTTTATATAAAGCATATGCTGTTTTTAAAAATATTTGTCATTTAACACCGTGAACACAGAAATAAGTGGAGGAATGTTTCATATTCAACACTCATGCATTTATTTACATAAACTGAATTATATAGACTAAGTTAACTTGGCTCTTGTCTTTTTCGTCAAACTTTTGTCAGTCATCATCTTTGGCTCATTTTCACCAGAACATCCGGCGGTTCATTTATTTAGCCCACGGAGAGCAGTGGAGGGATGTGGGCCATTGAGAGAGTCTGGCTTAGTGTGGTGTCGCAGCTTGCCAGGTGTGTGGCCTGGCCTGCCTGATAAAGAGCCCTGCTCCATCATTGCTGAACTGGAGCAGCAAATTCCCTAATTAGAATGTCAGGCAGCCCTGCCTTGGCTAAATTGTTAGACTAGCACTGCGCTCTGTATCAGTCCCACCACGCTCCAAACTAGGACACGTTTCAGCCGAGTATGGTGCACGGACTAGTGATGATGGAGAGTGAGCAAGTAATAGACCTAAAGTATCCATTAATTTCCATGCCACTTTGTAATACTTTGCTGTTTTTCACAATGTTCAGAAACTCAACACTTGCTGTTTGGCAGTGAGAGTCTTGCAGGGAGAGGGAAGCATGTTGGCTACTGAATTGTTGAATTCTCTGAAACGGAGAAAGGAAATGTGGAATTTGCTTTAAAACAAAAGGCATCAGCCACAACGATCTAACAGCACAATAGGAACATTTTGACTGAATCTTGATAAAGTCACGAAAACATGGGAGAATTTAAATAAGGGTCTATTTCTTTTAGCATCCTTTAGCATTAAATATTTATTTTTTCAATAGGTTATTAACCGATTAAACAATAAATACACGAGAATAGACATTTACAACAGGCCCTTGTGTATTTAAAGTAATAACATTTTGAAACATTGCTTAATGAATATCCCACAAGTTAGTAATTCCTTTTGCAGCCAAAGATATATCCGGCTATCCCCGCAAAGATCAATGCTAGGGCACTGCGGGAGCTTTCAGCCTCATCTTCCGCCTCTGAACGCACTGTAAAGAAATCACTAACATTCCTCAGAATATGGTCTTGCCGTGAACTGCCCAGCTAATGTGCTCCATGGATCAATCTATTCTAGACATACCCAACAGAGGACAAGCTTTTTCATTATAGGCTTCTCAACCAGAAATAAGAACTGATTACAGCCATTGCAGAAGTTGGACATATTTATCCATATTTGATGCATGGATGGAAGAAATTTGAATAACATATCCTGAGAGTACATTGTATTTCTAGCATTATATTTATTGTAATTCTGGGCATTCTCCTTCTTTCTTTGTAGTCTGATCTTTAGATTCATTTGCCCTGTTCAACCTTGAGTTGCTCCTGCATCAACAAGTGAGATTTTTTTTTTTTTTCTGAGCACAGGGCTGTGAGATTTCTGCTCTCTAATCATAGCCGTCATCTCATACATGGGGGTCTCCCTATAAAGTTGAGTTTTGCCACCTGATTGAATCCCTCGCTGAGCTTTTCTCGCTTCTCTCAAGCATGATTACTTGTCCATGACTTTTCAAAGGCTTCGTCACTCGAGCACCAATGGGAGTTTGCGTCTCATTTCGCAGCTGTAGCTGAGGCTCCTGTTTGGCCATGTTGTTTTTTCATGTTTTTGCAGCGAGGCCTTTGTGTACTGTAAAGTCTGGCAGAGTAAGCTCTCTGTGTAGAGCCGCGGGGGTACTTTTTTTTCACTCTCAAAGTTGAAAGAGTTTAACTTTAATAAGGTAGCTTTCCTCTGCACTCTTTAATAAACATGGTTTGACTTCATCTGTCCAGAAGGTCTCCCTTTCTTCATTTTCAGGTCTTAAATAAAAATAAATGAAAAGCTTTACTCAGCTCAAACAGTTTGTAGCTTGGCTGGCTTGGATGTGGCTGTCCTTGAAGCATCAGTACAGATGATTTTGGCACCACTTCTTCATATCTGTGACTTTACTTCCAGAGCAAATATACTGCAAAGCAAAACTTGGGTTGGGAGATGACCAAAGTTATAGAAGTGTCCTCAATAACCATTAGAGGCACATCACAGGCTGTCAGATGTGAAGCTCGTTTTCCGGTTAATGTTGATAACCGAAGCGGGTTGTGCAGCATATGCCCAGGGCTGTGAAGGATGTACTGCCTAAAGCTTAATCAGTGCTTTAGCAGCTGTTTTTGTGGCTATTTGATTGTGTGTGCCTGTGGGAGAGGGGAGTTGGTTGTGTCCTCATTTGCTGTATCTGTGTGAAAGTTTAATTGCTCTTGATTTGACAAAATAGACTATATACACACAGGGCTTTTAATGTTTTGTCCAGTCTCAGTAATTTAGTTTAGAACAAAAGCAGTATTATGCCAGAGTGGTTATTCTGCTGGTTACAATGGATTGGACTGCATATTTTTACTTTTTTTTGCGTATATTATAGAAAAAGTATGATTCTGTTAAATTGAATTGATGGAATGAACAGGTATATTTTCAAAAGTAGTATTTACCAAATCGAGGATCTAAATATTTTGTCCGTTTTATTAGTACAGTTTATTTACAACAGTCAAATTGTGAAAATAGACAGACTCACTCATAACGCAGAGTCCAGTAGAGACTTTGGAACAGCAATGGTAAGACGAGCATTTATTGGGCTGTTACGTTTCTGCAGAAAAGAAGCCGAAATTAAGTTGAGTCTCAGTAAATCCGCCTCCCTATTATCCCAGTTGTGTTAGTGTCACACTGAAATTGTGTGGAAATGGGGGCGAATTTACTTCCAATAACCAGATGCAGTATTATTTTGTCAGGGTGTTTGTATTCGTACATGGGCTCTTGGGGAGCCTTGGGTTCATTTGCAATCGTGAGGGGAGGAGATGATGAAAGTCTTATCAAGTCCGGGCCTCCGTGCTCAGAGCTGCCTGACCTACCTCAAGCCCAGAATGAGAAATCAATTCATTTTTTCCTTCTTTATATGGATACGTGCACCTCTCCCTCCTTTTGTGTTGCTATTCATAAAAACTGTCCTTTAGAGGATATTGCCACAGTATGTGCACGGCTTATCGGCAAAGCAAGTAATGACAATGGGTGTGGTGGGATGAGAGATTGAAAAGCTGTCAAACACACGTATTTAACTTGCCTATTGCCTTTTAGAATGAAGCAAGTAGATTATGTGTAACTTAACTTGGAGGTAGGATTAAATAGTTTTGATTGTAATCATGGTGCCACATTCAATTGATTTGTGATAATATTACCACAGACACAGACCGGAGAATATGTTCCCAGATCCATGTTTGCATTAGAGTAACATTGTCTTTCTGGAGGTTATGTTGCATAAACAGAAACTACATGATCCAAGTCTGTCTGCTTGGGGGTTGATCGATTTCTCCAGTGGCTGAAGATTTTAGTCACTATAATGTATAATTCCCACTTGATTAACAGTTGTTAAAAGCCTAATATATACTATTATACAGTGGTGGTCAAAAGTTTACATACACTTGTAAAGAACATAATGTCATGGCTGTCTTGAGTTTCCAGTTATTTCTACAACTCTGATTTTTCTCTGATATAGTGATTGGAATAGATCCTTCTTTGTCACAAAAAACATTCATGAAGCTTGGTTCTTTTATGACTTTATTATGGGTAAACTGAAAATGTGACCAAATCAGCTGGGTCAAAAATATACATACAGCAATGCTAATATTTGGTTACATGTCCCTTGGCCATTTTTATTTCAATTAGGCGCTTTTGGTAGCCATCCACAAGCTTCTGGCAAGTTTCTGGTTGAATCTTTGACCACTCCTCCTGACAGAATTGGTGCAGTTCAGTTAAATTTGTTGGCTTTCTGGCATGGACTTGTTTCTTCAGCATTATCCACATGTTCTCAATGGGGTTTAAGTCAGGACTTTGGGAAGGCCATTCTAAAACCTTAATTCTAGCCTGATTTAGCCATTCCATTACCACTTTTGATGTGTGTTTGGGGTCATTGTCCTGTTGGAACACCCAACTGCGCCCAAGACGCAACCTTCGGGCTGATGACTTTAGGTTTTCTTGAAGAATTTGAAGGTAATCCTCCTTCTTCATTGTCCCATTGACTCTCTGTAAAGCACCAGTTCCATTGGCAGCAAAACAGGCCCACAGCATAATACTACCACCACCGTGCTTGACGGTAGGCATGGTGTTCTTGGGGTTAAAGGCCTCACCTTTTCTCCTCCAAACATATTGCTGAGCATTGTGGCCAAACAGCTCCATTTTTGTTTCATCTGACCACAGAACTTTCCTCCAGAAGGTCTTATCTTTGTCCATGTGATCAGCAGCAAACTTTAGTCGAGCCTTAAGGTGCCGCTTTTGGAGCAAGGGCTTCCTTCTTGCACGGCAGCCTCTCAGTCCATGGCGATGCAAAACACGCTTGACTGTGGACACTGACACCTGTGTTCCAGCAGCATCTAATTCTTGGCAGATCTGGTTTTTGGTGCTCCTGGGTTGACTCTTCACCCTCCTGACCAGTTTTCTCTCAGCAGCAGGTGACAGCTTGCGTTTTCTTCCTGATCGTGGCAGTGACAAAACAGTGCCATGCACTTTATACTTACAAACAATTGTTTGCACGGTTGCTCTTGGAACCTGCAGCTGCTTTGAAATGGCTCCAAGTGACTTTCCTGACTTGTTCAAGTCAATGATTCTCTTTTTCAGATCTGTGCTGAGCTCCTTTGACTTTCCCATTGTAGCATTTGTGGGTGTTTTTATCCAATGAGCCCTTTTTAAATGGCCTCAGAGAAGTCACCAGCTGTAGTCACTCATAATCACTCACAGGAAGTTAAGAGGTCATGCTATGAAGCTCATGTCATTGACACAACTTTCTAAGTCTCCAAAATTGCTCATTCATGTTGCTGTATGTATATTTTTGACCCAGCAGATTTGGTCACATTTTCAGTTTACCCATAATAAAGTCATAAAAGAACCAAGCTTCATGAATGTTTTTTGTGACAAAGAAGGATCTGTTCCAATCACTATATCAGAGAAAAATCAGAGTTGTAGAAATAACTGGAAACTCAAGACAGCCATGACATTATGTTCTTTACAAGTGTATGTAAACTTTTGACCACCACTGTATAGAGACAGAGCGTAATTAAGTCTTACCAACAAACAGAAAAACATTTCATTGCTCTCCACTGACTTTGTATTGTTTGAAGGTGCCTCCTTGGCGCTTTTGTCTCCTAGCAAACAACAAAAAAATGCCTACTAAAATAACCCAGAAGTTTTTTTTTTTCAAGCTGTCGAACTAAGCCTTTAAGAAGACAAAAGTGGATACAGACAATAGATCCTGACACTCGGTATGCCTGCAGTTTACAGACAAACTTTATAGTTTGTACCAAACTAAAAGACCTGGCTTTATTTAAAGTCACTGTAGCTGCTGCAGTGTAGTGTGTCAGAGACGAATGCTTTTCTTTTTGAACGGCACCAGTCACTTTTAGTCTGAGATATTCTTCATATCTACCCTTGGTTCTTTTCAAGATGAACTTTTTGTCTCACTTGTCAGTATAGGCTCAGATACTGTAGTTTCCCTGCTGTCTGAACAGCGGGAGTCTTTTATATGTGTTTGGGGTCCTGGCTGGTATCTTA
This sequence comes from Collichthys lucidus, assembly GCA_004119915.2. Lineage (NCBI taxonomy): Eukaryota > Metazoa > Chordata > Actinopteri > Sciaenidae > Collichthys > Collichthys lucidus. The sequence continues at coordinate 21,086,958 of CM014088.1, forward strand.
CTCATTAACATACTTTTCCACATTTGTGTCATTCTGGTCTTGTTGAGTCGTAATGGTGGCATCTCCGCTCAAAGCAATAATATAACATGCTGATAAGCTGTCACTGGAGGATGAGAGCTGCCGATATGTGCCACCAGCGGTTTTTAACACCCCTCTCTTCATGTAGTGTCTCAACCCGTTTCAGTCTGGATCAGTGCAGCTTTTCATCACTGTGAACGAGCTTCTCAGGCTACGCCTACTGTAGCCAACTTCTTTTGTGATATTAAGACGTCAGACTTACTTTTAAATTAAACCTGAACGCTTGTTACAAATCTGCACTTTACATTGTATCGGTTAATTTTTTTTTTACTTTGGTTGGCTCCATTATTCTCAGGCTTTTTGGCCCGTCATCCGTTAAATTGAAGCACTGTAACCTTTTTTCACAAGAATGTTCTTTTGTGTCATGTGGACCTGAGTCGTGAGCAGTCAACCAAACTGTAATTATTTCCCCTTTACAGAGTGTTTCATTTAAAGCAGTTTACTTGTTGCTGTAATTAAGTATCGTGAACATGTATTGTGAGACTTGTGAATATTTTAAACTGAAATTAACCTTGTACACTGCCTGCTGTTGTAAAATTTAGTTCATAAAACATACTGTTGACAAAGAAAGTCAACAGTGAGAGAAACCAAAAGCGGTGGGGCATGGCTAGTTGATGTGTGTGCAGCCATGTGCAGTAAGAGACAGAGTTGTAGGCGTCTGGCAATTTCCAAACCCCAGAATTGAAAATCAACATTTAGAGCAACTTAAGTTGATAGGTTATCTACTTACACGACAAAACTGCTTCAAAATGTCAGTATAAACCCCTCAGAGTACTCCTAGAACACCAAAGGTTTATATCTCTGTGTCAAATTGTGTCAAATAAACAGTGGCCTGCCAGCTTGATCAAGTTTTCATTAGATTGGAGGTGACTATACTCTGAAAGGTCGTCATTATCTCTTCGAGTTTTTTTTTTTTTTTACTTTATTTTTCAGTAAACAAAGTCTGCAAAACAATGACAGCTTGCTAGATGCCTCTGTTGAGAAAAGAAACTATAAATGGGATATGGGTGCTGATTATACAGGCTGGTAAGTTTTGAGGAAAAAATAGCTCTCACTCTTCACACTTCACATATTTTCCCCTTTTTATGGTCGTTAGGAGCCATTGCGGCGTCTGTAGCCACAACAAAGAACCATGATCATTCATTCACCTTCTCTGCAGCTCTGCGGACCCGTCGTGCTTTCCTTGTCTGATGGTACTGTGTGTCCTTGTTCACCCACCGTTCAGCAATCTGTTGCCTTTTTTTTCTCTGAAAAATTATTATTGGCTTGACAGGACATTTTTTGAAGTGGAGGTTTCATTAGTTTCCCTAAGATTCTTGCTTTACAGGATATTTGATGTCGCTTTGACATTTTTGACCGTTGTTATTCTGCTTATACCTGTTTTTGTCCTGTAGATGTCATTATCTTCTGTTGATCTGTGCACACTGCATATGTTCAACATGCATGTTGCTCCATACTCGGGCTGTTGTGTTCAATAATCATGCAGGCTGATATGCTGACTAAATAGGCCCCATGAATACATTATGTACCTGCACAAATAACAGATGGCAAAATACATTATCTTCATTACCTGACTGTGGCCGGCAGATGGCTGGAGGAAATAAATTTCATACATCAGCATTAATATCACCTGTAAAAATCGGCATGGTCAGACTGGGCCTTGTCTGTTACGACTCGACAATGAATCCTAATAGTCTCCCATACAAACCATGATGAGGACACGCTGCCCTTTGTGCTTTGTTCAAATGAAGCAAGTCAGTGTCACAGAGGAGCAATGTGTTAGACTGACAAAAGGAAATACTTTTAAAAGGAAAGTTTTCAGATCTTTTAGAGTAAAAATAAAATCAGATCATCCGTGTAAGCCATTTGTACATTTTTATTCATTCATTTCTGTTTGCCTAAAATCATGTTCACCAGGTTGTTGATCAATAAATCCTGTAGTGGGCATGAAAGTGAATTAAAAAAAATAGGTTCTGACCTCTTTGAAAGACAAAATTATTGAGAAAAACCCCAAACTTAAACTGCTTCATATATTTTAATAGGACTATGAATCCACCTTACCTGGCCCCCGTGTGCTTTTACTGCTATCCTGGGTGTTTAGAATCAGCTACACTGCCAGCATGTATTACTTTCAAACTACTCATGCAGATGTTAGTCTTGGTTAGACGCTGAGTTGGGGTGTTTTATGTTAGTATGCAGGTGTGTGAGGGTGTTTTTAGTTTGTCTGTCCATCCTTCTGAGGACCTGTCTCTCAGCCTCCTCTCTTTTCTCTTGTACCCCTCGCCTGTCTTTGTGTGTAAGGTGTAGGTGTTTTGAGTCTGTATGTTTATTTCCACGCACCACGCACAGGCTGACCTAGGTGTTGAGGTCTATCACCTGCGATTAGTGTCACTTAAATCCTACTGTGTAAATGCTAGTATGGTTAAAACCCCCCTCCTTTGTTTTCTACTGCTGCTCCGTAACCCTGGCAAGCTGTTGTTAGAACATGAGGCTCCATTTGCAGTTCTTACTTTCCAACACATTTGCACACGAGCATGTAAAACACAGTGCATTACATTGTATTTCACATTGTAGTGCAGGTTTATTCTGTGTCCACCAAAACTTTTCGCACATTTCCTCCATAAAATATGATCCAGAAATCATTATCTATACTTTATGGTAAAGTTACACAGTGGGTGTATAATATATACTGGATGAAATATGAGTACTTCATAGATATTGTATATAAAGCATATTCACAGGTCTCATCCAGCATTGATATGTGAGGCTTCACTCCCTCTCTGTTAACATGAATGTAGACGGTGAAGGTCAGACAAACATTAGGCAAAGCAGAACATATTTAATGCTGAAATAATGATGTCGCAGAGGCAACAGCATGCTTAATAATTTAGCTCCTTGTTCTTGTTAATAGGGTTTCATAACCTTTCATTATTGCGGGCAGATAAGCAGCCGCGTGTAAAGCTATTGCTGCAATGTACATCTGTTGCGTCATGGATATGTTGAAAGGGGCAGATGGGGAAAAGCTCATCCAGCACAGGTTTTCAGTTTTGTTTTGTTCTTTTGTGTCGGTCAAATATCCGTTCGGCATGCAAGAGCCAAACTAGATGCACTCAAAAGGAGAAGTACCTGCTACAGGTTAGAGAGATGTTTGTCCTTGTTGGTGTTTTCATGGACATAACAGTATTCAATCTAGTTACAGTTGTACACTTGAAAAGCAAAATGGACACTACAGCATCTTTTGGACCTTTGGCATTGAATTATGTTAGTAGTGTGAAATGCCTCACTCTTAAAGTTTAGTTTAGTTTTTACAATAAAGTTGGGATGTGAATTGTATTTAAAAACAATGTAATTCTTTCTTTATTTGGTTCTTTTTTACCTATAGTCAGATAAATACAGTACAAAGATAAGACATTTAATGTTCCAACTGATTAGGTTAATTGTTTTTGTAAAAATACACTAATTTAATGCCTCCAACACATTCCAAAAAATGGGACAGGGACAACAAAAGACAGGGAAAGTTGTGAAATCGTAACACCTGTTGTGATCATTTGACAGGTAAATGGGTTTAAATGGTATAGAAATACTATTATGATTGGGTATGAAACAGGCATTCTTGAAAGGCTCAGTTGTTCACAAGCAAGGATGGGGTGAAGATCACCACCTTAGTTTAAAAAACAGCATTTTTCAATGCATAATTTCAATGAACCTAGAGATTTTTCCACCTACAGTCCATTATAAATAAAAGATTCAGAGAATCCAGAGAAATCTTGGCACGTAAGGGGCAAGCCTGAAAACCAACATTGAATGCCTCTGACCTCTAATTGTTCAGGTCCCGCTGCATTAGAAACCAGACATGGATTTTATAAAGGATATTACTAGATGGACTCTTTCAGAAACTGTTGTTAGTAAAGACAGTTTGTCACTGCATCAACAAAAACAAGTTAATATATGGATGTGTGTTAGTGCCCATGGGTAACATGCACATCTGTGAAGGCACCATTAATGCTCAAAGGAACATACACAGGTTTTGGAGCAACATATGCTGCCAATCTCAGTCTTTTTTTAGAGACGTTTATAATAATCTCAGCAAGACAGTTTCAAGTCACATTCTGCATGTATCACAACAATGTGGTCCTAACTTATTATGAAGCACAAAATAAGACAATGGAGACCCCAGGCTGTTTATGAACTGAAGACGTATATCAAGCAAGAATGTTCTAACAGTTCCACAGTGTCCTTAGTTATTTATTATTACTTGATGTTGTTAAAAGTATAGTTGATGTAACACAGTGGTAAACCTGTCCGTGTCCCATTTATTTTTTTCAGTTTTGTTGGAGGCAATCAAATTCAAACTTGGTTTTCAAAAAAACAATAAAAATGTATCGGTTTAAACATCAAATATCTAAAATATGAGTCACATTGGATGAAATTCAATTTTTTTTCTTTTTTTAAAATCACACCAACACTGAACATTTCCAAAAGCAAAACATATATGTATAATAGATTCACTCAGTAAATTGAACCACTACAACCATTCATTCAGTATACAGTCCACTCTGCCTTCCTTTTTTTTTGGTCTGTCTCTGCCTGCATCCATTAGTTTGTGCTAGTTTTCTCCAATTTGGTGAAGTGTAACCTCTGATGTTCTGTTTCAGAGTTGAGCTCCGAGAATCTGCGTACCTGCTTTCAGATCGTTAATGCCTACATATACTTGTCTGCCACAGAGTTCCTGCAGGTGAGAGAGACACACATAGACTTTTATTGACACAAATTCACATACATTGCATAGCACTAACCTTTCTCTGTGTGGATTTTTTTCCCCCATACAGAACTATGCAGAATCATTGTGTCGCTCCTTCTGTAATCTGCTGAAGGACATTACGAATGAGGGACAGGTCCAAGTGCTCAAGGTACTATTACTCCTCACACATACACACACACACACACACACAATTCAATTACTTCTATTTACATTTCATTTTTCTTTTCTCATGCTCTCTTAAGTTCTACCACGGTGTTTGTTTTGTCTGGCCCGGTGAATTGCAGGTGCTCCTGAAGAGTGTTGTGAAGTGCTGTATACACAAACACAGACACGGTGCTGCTTGTGAATATTATAATGCAAGAGAAGCTTTAATGTTCCTGTCAGAGTTACCTGTTACAAACTGTCTGGCCATCTGCCGTCTGAGCTTCAGTGGATTCGGGAGAGACTGACAAAGCTGTTAACTAAGCAATATAATGAACTTTATGTTAACCGCAAGTTTATAAGTCGCAGTTACTTAGGTAGAAATGTGTATTGGTTCGACAAATGTTTTTGATGCCAACACTCTAAACAAGCAAAGTTAACTGCTGGGTGCTAATGAAAATTACACTATGTTGCCAAGCAGAATAATTCATGCAGTTTAATTTTTAAATTTTTTTATTTAGTGATAGTACTTCCTTAAATATGGCCTATAGTTTCTTCTTTGAGACCAACTAAATCACTGCATGTGTCAAATGACAGTGCTGGAGCTATTTCTTAGTCAGTATGACATGAGGAATTTAAGTAATTAAAGTATTTAAGTAAGTAAATTTAATTTACTATTAACACTTATTGGACATCAACATCAAACATAAAAAATCTTTCCAATTCAGTTTTGGTGGCGGGGGGACGGGACAAAATTAAAATCTAGCCTCCAGATGTTAGCAGATTTTCCATCACTGGTTTATGTATTTAATTAAATATAAAAGATGCTATCAGCATAAAGCCAAAACATTACGGGTGTGCTCTGCATGTCCGATTGTTGTGTCAGTGGGCCTGATCAGTTCTGGGTTTAACAGTTGGTGTGCCAGTACATCTTTGCATGTGTTGTCCTTACAGCAGGTTGTATATATTTCTCCACTGTTTAAGTGGAGGGTGCAGAATGACTGTATGATCACAGAGCCTCAGCTTCATAAGACTCAGTGGCATTACTGCACATCTGGCTTTTTCTCATCCTTTGTTCTGAGGGAAGGGAAGCTAGCAGATAATAAATTTGTCAACCTACACAACACGACGGCTCACCACACATGAGCACCCTGAGGACAGAGGAATTCAAGTAATCAGTATGTGTTTCTATGAAAAGTTCCTATGAAGAATAGACAGTCACAGCGTCTCACTGTCTGTCTTCTGATTTGAGGCTTTAATCTGCCTAAATGCCATTTTTAACGTTGGTGTTACATAATCGTGTCGATGTAGTCTGGATTCATATTGTAGTCTAATCATGGGGAGCCTAATGAGGATGGAAAAATACTTTGCTGGTTTGGATCCAGTACCTGTCCCATCTGATTTAGTTTTTTTTGGCTAAATTCATCTAAGTTGTACAACTCAGATATTTTTTCTAAGAAAGCAAGCTCATAAAATATCAAAATAAGACATTTTCTAACCTTCATGAAGGTTTTAACCAGATACATCATATAAGGTGCACATCTACAGACAGTACTGTATGTAGGGTGCAGAGATGCATACTGTGGTGCTGCTGTCACTCATGTTTTACTCGTCGTGCCTTTGTTTTCTGTTGTAATTCTGCTTTAATGCCTGACAGCTCATTCAAATGTCCTAGTAAACTCAAACCAGGGACTAAACTTGCCTTCCACATACTGTACCTTAGTTAAAAGGAGCACTTGTATAACTATCTCTCATAAAATAATCCCCTATACACACTCCTTTTTGCCCCCGTATGTCCTCCTGCTGCGATGTCCTTACATCATCTTGTGTCTGACCCTTTCTGTCCCTCTTTTCTCTTCCTCTCTGGTTCTCCTCATCTGTTTATTCGTTTCTTATTCCTGTGCCCTCTGTTTACCGTTCCACATTCTCCTCTCTGTCGCTCATCTTTGCTTTTCCTGTGTCTCGGCAGGTGGTAGAGATAGCTTTAAAGGTTAGCCCTATACTGGGAGCCCACATGTTCCAGCCCCTGCTGCCAGCTGTCTTCAGAGGTATCGTGGACGGTGAGGTGAGTTTTACCCTAACATCTTGCAAAGACCTGGACTGGGATTACATAAAAGGACCTGTAAAGATGATATATTACCTGTGGCGCATCATTTTCCACCCTCTTTTGTTGAATGTTTAAAGATTTACCCTTATTAAACTTAAGCTGAATTATTCATGAGAATGTTCCTGTATGTTTCTTTCTGTCATCGTCCTTTCATGTCATGAAGTCATGTAGAATATAATTATTTTAGAGACTCTATAGTGGGATTTATCTCGTCTTCCCCTTTGCGTAATGTTTGGGCATCTCAGTATGTTTCTACAGCCGCATGTGTGATTGTGTATTTACATTGCGTGTGTGTGGGTGTGTGTGTACAGAGATATCCCGTGGTGATGTCCACCTACCTAGGAATCATGGGCCGCGTCCTGCTCCAGAACTCCACTTTCTTCTCCTCTCTCCTCACTCAAATGGCCTCTGAGTGCAGTCAAAAGGTCAGTTTGTCCTTCATTTCTGTCTTCTCAGCACAGCCTCTTTTGAATGTCTTTGAGAGACATAACTGCAAAGTGCCTGTTAAGAAGGAATCATTCCCAACGAGGCTAAATGTAATGAGCCAAGGAATTGCAAATGGTTTCTTTCCTACCTTGAAGTCCTCCCCTTTCAGTGTGAAACATTGACATTGTTGTCTTTGTCTGACCCATTTCACTTGTTTTGACATTGATCCCTTAATCTAAATAAGTAAAAGGCCTAGAGATGTGTTCCAAAGATGTTTCTCTATCCATAGACAATAAGGCAGAGAGGTAAATGAGGCGGAACAAGTAGGGAAGGTCAGTTTTGCTGACTTTTATGACAACGGTGGACACATTTCTAAGCATTAATAAAATCAGTATACTGTGTCCTGAGTTGTCAAACACTATTAATGTCACTCTTTCTTTCCCTCTTTCTATATTTTGTGGCTCCTGGTTTGTCTCATCTTTCTACCTCTGCATTAATTTAATAATTAATTGTTTTCTCTCTTCCTTCATCTGTCACCCGTCCTCAGATGGACCAGTTGTTGGGCAGTGTGATAGAGATGTGGGTCGACCGCATGGACAACATCACTCAGCCCGAGAGGAGGAAGCTGTCATCGCTGGCCCTGCTTTCCCTCCTACCATCTGACAACAGGTACTGTAAGACACATTTGTCAATTATGTATGTGCATGATGGGGATTTGAGCTGGTGAAATATGAGTAGTATTAACCTTGTCAGTTGTCTGTCGATATATAAAGGCAAATAAGGGGAAAGGACAGACTAAAGATTTAGTTATTTTGGATTATCTTTACAGACTCTAGCTGGGGGAAATGACCTTTCTCTGGATTTGTGATGTTGAATGATTTGTCACTAAAGAATATTGGCTTTTATCTGGTCTGATACAATACCTATGGCCATACTATGCACAATCACCAGTAATACTGAACACATGTATATGCACAAATCGGGCATATGTAGGCAGTGGCTTACAATGGTGCTTACAAGCAGTAGAGTGTGTTGTGAGAGCGACAGCTTTAGGCCAAACAGAACATCAGATTTCATGAAGGGCATGAGACATCTCTGTGGTTGTGCGCGCGCCTACTTCTGTCAGTTAAGTGTGTGCGGCCACTTATGCCTGCGTATGTGTGGGACCACAAGTGCCGATCAAAACTAGATGAATTATAGTGGATTCCAGTGCGTAGAGGCAACAACATCAGGCCCAACATCTCTGAGTAATGTCAATGAAGAGACCCTCTTAGATCAAAACTCTTGATGTTGTTTAGTGTCAAAGTTTTTAAGGCTAACGCCTGCAGTGTCAGAGAATTTCCACCAAAACCTTCACTGTCCTTACCAAAAATCAAAATGTAAACACTTGGCTGAAAGAGGCGACTCCATGCAAATTCCTACATGATGTCAAAACTTTATAAAATGCGACCTCATGTTTATTTGATGTAGTCTGGTATTACTAAACAAAGTTTAACGAACCAAGAGAGTTATTTTTTTCCCTCTTACCTCTTCTCTCGCTTCAGTCATCACACATTAGGCTTTTATCTACGCCAGTAAGTGTGACAGGTACACAGAGAGGCGGTGTAGTAAACTTTTGACAAAAGCGTTTTTCCCTTGCCATCAAAAGTTAAACTTCTCTTGAAGTGGTTCAAAGGAGTCACTGCAGGGTTCAATGATTAACTTCTTGTGGTATGTCCCATTTCACTGCATGGTAATGCATGTTTTTTTATCAAGATTTTGGGAAGCTCACTTTTCTTCAATCCAGATATGGTAATCACAGATGTAGACAGGCATAAAATCCTTTTTACGCCCCCATCCTCGGTTTCCAACAGCAATTGATTATGACAGCCTCGGCTGTTTAAGTGCCGCATGACAAATTCTCACATACAGTCAAAACTACAAAAAGATAAGGGTTCATTTTAATATTATCTAACAGTCTTTTTTTTCTATAAGATGTAGGAAAGTATCTCACTTTAAATGAATATCTGTGGTAGCTTCAATCTCACATTTTACAGGCATTTAAAGCGAGAAATTAAATCATCATGATTCATCAACAATCACACAAAAAAAACACGTTATCTTAATTAGACACAAGGTAAGAGCTAAGTTGGAGAATAATGTCCCCTAAATATGTAATTAAATAAGACCGCCTGATGAGTGTGGTCTATCAAGTCATAATGTATCACTATTTACAAACTTTGTTTTTGCAGTGTTATTGTTTTCAGGTACTTTTTTTCCGACATCATTAGAAAATTTGATATCTAGGAAAAGGTCAATTGCTCATGTGTAGACCAGATAGGTGTTATAATTAAATGTGTTGATATTCAGGACTGTGCAGTTTTAACTGCTTTTGTATAAACTTGTGAATAAATGACAAACATTTCCTTGTTTGATTGTCCCTGGCAGTGGAGATTGATACTGGCTTTATTTAGCAACCACATAAACATCGAAGAGTGCTGTTTCTAGTATGACCTTAACTGCACCCAGTTCATTTCAGTGCTGATTAATCTAAACCCACTGTAGCAACAGATCCTATAATGTAATACCTGCAGAAATTGTAATAATTTTGGCCATTTTGAAGTAATAAAGCCAATAATGTAATAACTTAATAATAACTAGACTGATTAGACTTTTTCATTTAACCCTGAGCAAACACATGTAGGTCACATGACCACTGTCCTCTTCCTAAATTCTAGCACATTCCACTAAGTGTTTGAAATACCATATACATTTCACAGTAATTAATGAAATATTCCTTAATACATGAAATTATGAATTTACATATCTAAGCAAATAAACAATACTTCAAATAAAGATTTTGTACACCAAGTAGTGCGTGCCCCTAATGAACGAATATGACGACTATGCCATCCACTATACATATTTTTGTCTAGCAAACTGCACAAAAACTGCAAAATATTTTTTTATTTCCAAGTAATGCAGTCCTATCCTAATCGGATAATGATATTTTTTTTACACCAATAACATAATAACCTCTTACATTATTGGCAGGTATTACATTATTATGACTTTATTACATTATCTGTTGCTACACCTACCCACTTCATACAGCCGTACTGTAGAATGCACCACTGGGAGTTTACTTCAAGGCATGAAGTGAAAAGGCACTGCTCGAGGGCTGTGAAACAGCTGCAGGCATGTGATGCATAGGGAAGTATTCGGTTCTTTATTACTTGCTGTTGGATAGGGCAGTCAAGGACATCGGCATATCATGTAACACAGTATTACTGTGTAGTGTATGTACAGTAATATACAGCAGATGCTGTCACTGAAAATGGCATATTTTCGCATGATTGTATTGTTTCTCATCCGTGTCAGACAAGCTTGTCATAGTCCTTGACAGATTACTTGTTCATTTCTTTTTACACTTTTCACAGATTTTTATCCAGTCTGTCAGCTACTTGATAGATTTCGTATTTTATTGTCCTTTTTTGTCCTTTGGTAAAGATGTACTTCTTACTTCATGAAACTTTTGTGCAATCTAAGGACACTAATGCTTCATTTAATCAACATGCATTGCTATAAGGCCATTTTCACTGAAGACTGTTTTAGTCATCAGAGCCTCTTATTCAGCCTCTTCTTTTTATTCATTTAATTTTCTGCAGTTCTTCATCACTATAGAACTTTCAATGGCAGAGCTTCTGTTCAAAAATGTCAATACGGACCAAGAACAAAGACATTAATAAATCAATATTCTTTGACTGACTGCTGTCTCAATGTCTTTATAAAGTTGGTACATCATGCTCAGAGGACTCCTATATTCTTAAGTACTTTTTGCCTCATAAAAGGCTTTGATTAGTTATTAAATCTAATTCAGACATCTGATATGCTCGGTTGGCTTGCGCCAACATGGCAGATTACAATGTACATCTGGTTGTAGCTGGCATGCATGTGTGCATTGCTTGTCTATATGGGTTCCTTCTCAGCACTGTCATTAAAATATCCCCCATTTAAATTAGCAGCCATGATTATAAATTACATACCTCATTGTTTCAGTTTGCTAAATTTCACACCATCTTTATTCCTGGCGAGAGTTATGCACTTGTCACTTTCAGGGTGTTTTGGGTGTACTCCAATGATGCAAAATCAAGTATGCTCAACAGCGTGAAATGTAATCAGTGATGCTTATTTAAAATCCATGCAACAAGCTTAGCTGGAATATATCCACTATGTATATTTTTTTAGTTAAGAAATGAGTAAGGTGGAAGTATTACAGCAGCGTGGCTCTGCTTCTCTAAGGAGAAAAGAATTTACCATAAACCATTGATCTGTGACACAGAAGGAAACCTGAATCTAATATGATGAAAAATTCAGTTACTGAAAAAAAAAGTGCATTCTGTTTTTGATTAATGCGATGCGGGGAAGATATTCACCCAGAAAATGTCATTTTGTGTGCAACCTGAACCAGTCAACGCCTCCTTGCAGCCTCTTTCAGATTCTCAACGTCCTGATCAGAGGCATTCTGATCAGGACAGCGTTTCTGTGACTAGCTTGTCTTTGCACACAGCTTTCATATCATTTTTCACCTTGGGTTCATTTGAATGGCAGCTGTAAAGCAGCAGCACTAGTCAGCTATTAGACATTAGACATAATCACTGGAGAGGTTACAGACATGTGTAATGTCTGATCAAGGGTCTTTTTATACGATGTCCGCATTCAGTTGTTGCTATGGTTGCTAATTTGAGACTATTGTTTAAAAATGTGTGGCTGAGTATTTTGTGTATTTTGCTCAACCATGGATGTTAGTAGTGAAATGTGAATTTTAAACAACTGTTTATCCATAAATGTCATTCCTTCCACTACTTCTGTATGCTGGGAATTAGTATGTTGCATGAATATTAACATGGCAGTGTAGAAAATAGGATTGTAATGTATGTCACATACTGACTAGATTGAATCCCCAATAGCTGTAGCTCAGTTTACATTTGCATATAAGCATTTAGACTATAAGCATGTACTTCCACAGCGCTATATTATGTTGTTCATGTGTCTGTCAAGAACTGTTCATTTTTTGCCAGACTTCATGCTCAGTGAGCTTAATACGGCGTTGCCTGTGGTCCGCCTGGCCAAGGACTTGAACTGATAGAACCTTTGATGCATCTGTGCACACCCCCACACTTACTTACTCTTTGTGTCTCGGTAGCCTTTTCCCTTCCTGCTTTTTATCCCGATTGACATGGGAAAATATATTTCCCCTCCAGTCCTCTTAAAGAATGACTCGCATAATTCATCGATGACTGCTGCAAGTCTTTAAGTTTTGGTGATGGATTTTGTGAGCAGGCGTCTTAGAAAAACCTCAGGTACAGCAAGTCTAAACTCTACAATGTTCAAACTTTAGAAGTATCACCATAGATTCACCTTGCAAGGTTGTGTATGTACAATAAGCCTCATTCATTTTTTTTGTTTTTTGAATGTTGGCTTTGAGACAATAAATTAATTGGAATATGTTTTTGCAGGATCATAAAAGTAGAGAAATGTTTTCAATGTGTTGCTACCCACATGATGGTTTTGGCTTTTTTTTATTACCCTCTTTCTGAACTCTGTTGTGGAAAAATGTTCCTACAAAGTGTGTTGATTATAGAAGTTAAAAATGAAATGGTGAGGGTGAGACATATATAGACAGAACAATCTGGATATGCATGCTCAGATGTGAGTTGATAGATGGCATAGATGCTGTTTTCTCAGGATGGCCATATGTTTTTTGACAGACAATTTAACACTTTCTGTGTTGCTAGACTGTTTCTTTTGATGACCATTTGCTTCTTTTGGACAAATACCCATACCTTTCATCATGCAGCTGTTGAATTTGTAATGACCCTTTGTTGTCTGTGTTACTAGTGTGATCCAGGACAAATTCTGTGGCATCATCAACATCTGTGTCGAAGCGTTGCATGATGTAATGACGGAAGACTCCGAAACAGGAACTTTCAAAGAGTAAGTTGGGTTTTTTTCTAACTGAAAGTGAATGAAGTGTGTAATTTAACAAAAACTCATCTTTGAAAATCCTGGAAGCAGTTGCAATCGCAGGTGTGCTGCTGAAGCTTGAATTTATCAAAACCAATCCCGTGGATCGCGACGGTGAAATGAAGGAGAGAGAGTGGAAGTGCTGAACAGGACACATTTCTCTTTAAAAATAATGGCCTGTGAAATGGTCCAGAAAACACTTTGAAGGAGACACCAGCCACAGGCCCGCTTTAACTTCAAATCTGCTCCTTTACTCTCCCCTCTGACTCTCTGTCCCAGTAGTTTGGTACTCATTTCATGTTAAGTTAACCTATATGCAGACACCTCTGCTGTCAAAATAGCTCTGCACCCTCCTAAGATGTGCTAGTGTGAAATGAACTGTAATAGTTGCATACAAAGAGCAGAGTAAATGTTTATTTATTTGTCAATGATGTGTTAAATTGTTTTGGTTCCCCGTTGTGCTTCGTAACAGGCAAAAACATATTTGAGGATGCATGTTTCCTCTGAGTTTTATTCACTGCTTGTAAATGCAAAACAAAGACACACTGCACTGGGTATTGTAATCTTCCTGCCAGTATTTATGAATTAAGGAAAGTTTGAAATAGACAGACTTTCCTTTTATTCTTTGCCATAAGTGATTTAGAGTAAGAACGTGCCAGTTGGCAGGGCAATTCAGCATGGTACTCCAGTGTCATTGTTGAAATTCAGTCACTTGTGATTCGACTGCTATGAAAGAAATCTATTGTACTGTACCCAATTGTACAGGACCAAATGTAACAAAAGGAATGGGAAAATCACATTGTAAGCTGCAGAAGATATAGAAGAAGTATAAATATGACTGTTGTTTGTTGTGGTTTTGAACAGTAAAACATCACTTTAAACCTGCGATAACTGATTTTTACACACATTGACATAACATCTTTTTAGTAACCTTGTTGGCAAACAGCTGTTTGTATACATATCCAGCAGCATCTGATGGATGTGAATCCAATATTCACCATCCTTTAGCTCTGTTTTGGGTCACTAACTCCAGAGAGAAATGTCTGGCTTCTTACATGTAGCTGTCTCTCTGCCGTTTGGTGGTGTTCCTCTTGAAACAGCTGCAGCAGATAATGTTGATGAGATCTGTGAGACTGATCCAACACGGTATAGTTGAGCTGAAAGTCACTATGAAAGCAGGGCAGCGCTGCTGATTCAGGTGATAATTCACAGAAAGTTCATCATATTTTCACATTATTTGATACATTTTCCAAATAATATCCCAAAAATCTGCATTTTTTTGCATGATGACGTGAATTTTGCGTCCCTTACATCTGGAGAATTAGATTTGTAGGTCAGGGCATCTCTGTGCCACCACAGTGCATCATTTATGATGTTGTGACATATTTTTTTCTTCATCAAAAATGCGCTCCTGCAATTTAGATACATATTGCGATTCTGATGATATTTAGATTTATTGTTCAGCCCTACAGTAGTTAAACACTTTCTCAGAAGACAAAGACTAGATTGGAGTTACTAAGCTGTATTTCCTGTAAGTAACAAGAACAAAAGAAAAAAAACGCCCATACACATATTTTTGTCTGAGCACAAAGGTTTTGCTTGTCCTCTCTGCATGCAGATGAGCCGATATGAATTTCAGGCAGAGCTGTGAACTGGAGTGCCAGAGGGTTCAGCCTTTTGTGTGTGTCTGTGCATGGTGCCTGTTCTGAAATTGCCTCCTACTGTTCAGGTTTATGTGTGGTTATTAATATTGAGTTGAGTATTATTATTGTGTTTGCAGCTGCATGCTGATGAGTCATTTTGAGGAGCCCAAGCTGAGTGACGACGAGGAGCCACCAACAGAGCAGGACAAGAGGAAGAAACTGGTCAGTAACACACACACACACACACACACAACTTTAAGATCAAATTTTGCAATTATCATTTTAAATTTTACACAAACGTATTAATAACGTAATGCTAAGTGTCTTTCTGCCATTGCTTTGTTTGCAAAGACAGTCCCCTCCCCTTGTGGTTATGTTGCACTGGCACTCATAATACAAGATTAAAAAGCTCCACAAAAAAATAAACAAACACCATGATTTAGAGCCTCGCAAAAACTGTTTTTCTCCCGTAAGCACTCAGAAAGATGGTCACTTCATACACTTGTTAGTCACGTATCAATTCAGATCCACCTCTCAGCTTCAATAGCCGTTAAAGCGCTCCACAGTGCATCACGTAATCACATTTACGTACATCCCAAGGATACAAGCATGTATCATACTAGCAAGCTCCGATGCATGGATGTCGATGAGAGCCTATGAATTCCCTCCCAGGTGGAGGATATATACCAATTAAACAGTACATTGATGCATGTATGCATGAACATGCATTCTGTATGAGGATGTTACCCCTCTGTCAGGCTGTGGAATCTCAGAAATTGTAATACAACCTAACGCTGTAAAAAATATTGTTTAGTTATGGTGTTTGCGGTCCAAATGTGGCCCTGAGCAACATTACATTTATATGCAGAGTTTGTTCAATTGCTGTATGAATGAACGAAATACAGATGTATTTAGTTTCTAGTGTCACTCTGTCTTTTTCCTGTGTGTGAGTATGTGTGCATTTTCTGGGCGGTATCCTAGTGACTTATCACCTCAGCCCAGACCCTGACTATTTGCTCCAGGGAATAGAAAAGAGCATACTTAAAGTCGCACCTCTCCCTGCTTCCTAATGTGCATAGGTTGTGTGCTTGGGGGGCGTGCACGGATGCACGTGTGCGTGTAACGGGTGTGCCCACATGTGACGGTTTTCAGTTTGAGGAGAGACAAGTGTCTCTAATAGCTTCTCTCTGTGGCAGGTGTGTTCATGTGTATGGAAAAGCATTTATGTCTAAAAAATATTTGTGCTAAAGAAATTGAAAATATTTACACACATCCACCTTCCTTAATTATATTTTAAACCTGGTTCACGTTGAGCTCAGTGATACAAAACCTTTGTTCAGCCAACTTCCATCAGAAGCTGCTACGCATGTCCACCATCTGCAAGGTTAGATGTCAAGGTTTGCTGCACTGCTAGTCGAGCAGCGCGTATGAAAACTGGCATTTAAGAAAAACGCCACCTCTTGTGAATGAAAAAGCTAAAGCGAGCGAGGGGGAGGTGAAGCAATACCAAACAGATATAGTTGGTTTCACTTTTATGAAAAGCACTGGTCTTAAAACAAGGCAGCTATGTTGAATAGTCACGATTCCTCGACTGAGACCTACCAGCTTTGAATTATCCTCTTATTTGCATATGTACATATGAATGAAGTACACACTGGGGTACTTGCTTGTTTGCTGTCTGAATTTCTAAAACGTTTATTTGGAGAACGAGTGAACATATAGAACAGTGCTAGACATAATGTGCTGCATTGAAAAGCCAGTTCCAACCATTTCATGAAAACGAACCTCGGCAATATGTTATTTATGGTTTATGTGTTTTCTGTGACATTAGATTAGAACAGCGGTTTATTGAAATCATGCTGATGATGATCAGATCATGTGATGTGTTTGAAAGCTCCAGAAAAGCTAGAAAGCTGAGAAAATAAATTCTCTACTCATACACACACACACACACACACACACACACACACACACACGTACTTACGCATTACTTCCAATCACTCTGATTGTGTGCGCCCTCCTCCCTTTGAGCAGTCTCATCACAGTCTCTCTGCCTGCAAGTTATATTTGTACGGTTATGCAAGATTGCAGGTGCACGCGTGGAAGCAGCAAAATCTAATTCAACAAGACAAAACGGCACAAAGGATAAATGCAGTTTGTAGAAGAAATTACCATTATCACTTCTCCTCGTATCACGCACAGTGTTTTCACTTCTCTCACTAACTTGTTTACAGTTCCTATAGTAGCTAATTTATTTTTATTTTATTGTGTTTTTTTTTCCCCTTGTGTGTCCAGTTTTACCTCGAGGACCTTTTCCCCACTGGTGGTTATTACTGTATCTAGCTTCTCCTGCAAGACACTGTGACGGATAATTTGCTTGGCATTGGCTAACGTGGCATTGTCTGAGAGACTCACACATTTTCTTGCAAATAGCTCCAACATGGATGTTTTAGGGCAAAGCTCTTAAAAGGTTGTCGCTTCCAACTTTTAATACATTTTATTGTATGTACTAGAAATCTTTGTACTAGATTATTTCAATTAAAAGAACAAAAACTAGATGATTATGTAAGAAACTAGGTGGTTTCTTAGAAAGAAAGCAGTGTAGACATGAAGGGTTTATCCCAAATTATTTTCACAATGACATTGAAAATACTAGAAATACTATAGATATGGTACTGGACTTGGCAGTGGCTGGCGTAAAAACACAACCTAATCTTTCTTTTTGATATTTTTTTAGGCCTTAATGAGATGGTGATAAAATAAATATGACAGGAAATGAGTGAGAGGCCTTTTATTAGTTAATTTAGCTCACATTTAAGACTGTGCACAAGTGTTTCACCAGACTTTATTTAATTAAACAATAATTATCCTGACAGGCAGTCTGACATTAGCTGCTTTGATGACAGATTGACATTCTAGTAATGGTGACAAATTACCAGAGCCACATATGACGATGCTAAAACTAATGATGACTGACAGCCACTAAATGAAGCTGTTAGCAGCTCTTTGCTTAAAGGGGAAATACGACATAGTTTGTGACGTGGGAGTTGTGGTTGCATGGGGACACTGACCACTGCTCAGTGTAGCACAGACAGTGATGTAGAGCTGTTAGTCAGCTAACAAGCCTTGAGGAGCTACTCTCAGACTCTCTGTATCTCTGCTGGAGAGACAGGCCAGCAGATTTATGGCCGATTAGAGATGGACACTGTGTGCTCGATAACAATAGCTCTGCGGACTAGAACTGTAGTGCTCGGAGTGTATTTATTGTTTGTTTAATATTGTGGGTGTCTAAGGCCTTGTTCGGACTGTCAGACCAAATCTTTGTCGGATCTATATTGTGTCCCATTTTGAACAAAACTACAAAAACAAATGTTTTCAGTTTTTGTAGTATTTACAAATTACCATTATCACTTCTCCTCGTAGTGATGAATCTTTCCCATGCTTTCGTGTTGGAAAGCCAGTTTGTGTTACTGGTGCCGACATCGTTATTACAGCAACTCCTGCATATAGGTTTGTCATGTCTAGACGCACAAATTTGAGCTTATCAGTTGCAAATAACAGTACGGGCGGATTGCATTTCTGATTAATACAACCTGACTGAAACCACTCTTCTGCACATTTATGCAAATCACACAGAGCTTAAGCATGAAAATCAAAATTGGTCACCCTTTAAATATTTGGGTTTGGTTTATCTTAGGATGTGCTGTATACTCTCCCTCTCAATCTATCATTCCATTCAGAGGTTGTCTGCAGCTCTAAGATTTATAGTCACTGTGGGAGGAGAGTCTTTCTCACCGGTGCCATCCTCTGATATGTCCCTAAATTTGCCTTGTCATGTTTTTCTGCGCATAGAGAGTTTTCTTTGTGTTTTGGAAGCTGTTGACCGATCCACTATATCATGTCTGGGATTTGTAAGCGTCCCGTACTTTGATCTGAGTGTTCCAGGCAACTAGACTAGGCTAACTGATGCTGTGTTTGGACCTCAGTGTGTAATGCATCATTTGATTCCTGTGCTTCATCTACAAGGCCAGCACCATCAAACAAGAAGAAGGATAGGAGACATCAAAGACTTTTTCTACTGGGTCTACTAATGACGAGGGCTCTGTCTGTTGTGCTGTGGTGTCACACACACACACATCTCTCTCCTTTTTCTAACACACAAGTGTACATGCGCAATACATACAGTATATAGGTTATTGTACTGCATTTGTAATAGTAGCTGCCACTGACTGATGAGTCTCTACTATAGAGACGGAAGACAAAGGTGCCCCATTACACATGTTTGTGCCAGAAAAATGGGGCTATAATTAGGGATGGGAATTAATAGGATTTTTACGATTCCGATTCCATTATCGATTCTCCATAACGATTCGATTCTTTATCGATTTTTTTTTATTGGGGGAAAAAGGAGAACCGTTTGATCAGCATCAACTTTGTTTAGTTAGAAGTATCACGACCTTACAAAACCAACAGTGAGGCCAAAAGAGGCCCACAGCCTAGATAAGAACCAGTTACCTTCCGTAGTTACCGCAGAGGTGGCCATAGTCGGCTGTCTCTGCTGCTAGGTTGAGATTCATCTCCAGTCCGAAGCGTGTCAAAACCACGACATTCATTTCAAAATATCGCATGTTGTGTGCGCAAATGTTTCTGCATGTTTGTCGTGTTCCCACGTTGTGCTTGCTAGAATCGAGTGTGCATAACTTCATGCAGATGTTACGTGGCGTAATTTGTGCTTTCTTGAATTGATAAGAGAATCGTTAGATAAACTGCCAACCGATTCCATGGAATTCAAACACACTGACTCGGTTCTAGATTCCCATCCCTAGGTATAATAAGGAGGCAGGTTATCAAACATGATCACTGAAAAGTGATAAACGCCAGATATGGTGTCGTGTATTGCATTATGGACATAACATGGGCCCAAGCTATCATACTGATTTTGCACTACTTATGCAAGAAGGCGGGTGTATAATTATATATAGCTAATTCAACGTGGAGATTTAAATCGAGTAATAATGAACATCCAGTTGTTTACACCTTTAATGGCATCTACTGCAGCCATGCAGATTTCTTTTCCCTGATGTATTGTGAAATTGGCCTTTAAAACTTCTTGTGTCACCCTTTCGAGGAAAGTGGAAAAACACAGAAAAGTTAAGTTCTCAAACACACCCAGTCATTCAAAATACAATTTTCTGCTTACCTGGGGTAATCTACAGACCTTGCTGTGAATTATTCCCAGTGGGAGCTTTTCAAATCTTGCGGTGGAAATAAAGTGAAAACTGTTGACAGCAAGGTATGTAAATTAGCCTGTGTAACCAGGATGTTCTAGAAATGCGCGTTGCTGTTGAGTTTCTTTTTTTTTTTTTTTTTAATAAGGCTTCAAACTCCAAGAATGAAATTCCATTTATCTCTGTGGTACTGTGGTGGGCATAGAAGTGTCAGAGGTGCATAAACCAAATACTTGGAAAAATATCCAAGGTTTTGCATAGCCAGATACCATTAGGCCGAACCCTCAACTATACAGACTACTCACATAAATAGACCTTGTACTATTTGTAATAGGGTCAATTGCCTTTCTCAAAGGCACATCTGTAGCAGTTGTTAGGTAAGTAATGTGTTGATATTAATGTAAATACCTGCACAGAATTATACATTCAGTCTTAAGTTTTTAATTGGTGACGAGGTCAACCCCTCAATCTGTTTGAGACTTCCTAAACCCAACTCATCATTTATCCCAGCATTTTGCGGTAGTTCATAGGTAGTCCCACCTGCCCAAAATATATGTTTTTATTTGCAGAATGTGTGGAGGCCACCATAATGTCGTCCATAGAAGTTCACTAGTTTTCTGCACAAGAACTAGACTCACTCTATACTTCTAAATCTTAGCAATAATCAATCAGACACATTACTTCTTATGGTTTATTGTATCACAGCTGTATTGCAACATCTTAGCTACATACCCTCATTACATAAATTCTATTTCATGTACCCTGTTCTGTTTAAGTGGTTTCGATTTATTCGAACAGTACGCTTCATTTAATCATTTATAGCATTTGCTCAGGAGGTGTAACTGATGAGCTTTTTGTTCCAGGCAATTACACTAACGAGTTGGTTTTCCAGAAGTGCATCTTTCTGCGACTGATATTGATAATAGTGGGTATATATGATGGTATAACATAAGGTTCACACTTTGAGCAGTTGTTTTCCGATTTAGAGGTGACCGAGGTCATTTTGAATTTAACAAAAAAAAATTCATTAACACATTGTTGCCCGAAGGCTGTTATTGCTCAGCATGAATGGAAAACATTTGTTCATAAATGTTTAATTGGTAATGGAATTGTTCCTTCATTTTCATTACTTTGTGTAAAGTTGCAATTAAATAAGACTTAGTTCCCTTAAGTGACAATTCCATTAAATGTGCATGCTTTGAGTAATGAGAGCCATAAGGTATTAATGTAATAGGTATCATTTCTTAAAACATCAAAGTGAGCCAAAATTTCATTTTGATGTTATAATGAACTACCAATTAATTGTGACATTGTTTTTGTCATTCAACATTTTTTTTTATCAGTTCAATTTAATGAACAATCAAACTGTCCCCAGTGGTCTTCTAGAGGTATATATTTATAGGAAATGAGTTTCAGTGTGTTATCAATTCACTCTGGGCCTTACAAAGCTTTAGTAATGAAGACTCGCCATTCTTTCTTTATTATTGCTCCTAGTCTCAAGCAGACCATCAGTGTCAGCATAATTTGGTTTTGTTGAATAACAGACCTCTCTGGTAGTGTTATTTTGCAGCACAAGATATAAAGATTTGCCTTTGTGCTGCCTAAGGCATACAGAGTTATCCAAATTAGTTTCCATCTGTGTCGCATCCCAGCTTTACAGCCGTTTGTCCACAAGCACACTGGGAGTTTGTAGGTTCTTAGAGTGTAGCAGGATTGCATACGTGTTGCAATCTACCACTTTTTAAGTAAACCAGATATTAAGTACTGTTGGTAATGCTTGCACAGTTACTCAGGGATGCTGTATATTCCATGAATGGACTTGTAAGCTTGCATCTCAGTTTGAAGTTTGTGGCTGATGTAGATATGTCAGTCGGAGTAACATTTAATTCCCCTCTTAAGGGACTGGAATAATATACAAAATACAGTCATAAGAAGTTATTAACCCATCTTTTTCACGTTTTCACTGTCCTTTAAAAAAACATTTTATTACCAAAGTTAAAACAAATCCTCAGATTGGTTTACCATAAATTGAGTACATGTATGACAGCAATCTGTCCTCAACTGAGTGTCTCCAGGAGAACAGGGAGGGAGGTTCAATGCAATTCTTTGTGTTGTATTCTCACAGTCGTGTTTTATTTTTCTTCATGGTGATACAGATCAGTAAAAACTTTGACATGTCGGAGCAGGAAATTTACAGGTCCATTAAAGATTGCTGTGTTCCACTTAGGTAAGGTGTGAGTGCTGGTTTACTGTCACTGTTATTGGCACTTCAATGGAATTGAGCTGTTGTTACTGTTATTAAGTCCACCTGTGTTTCTCCTGCTGTGACAAATGAAAGTTTCTGCTGTGCAGCCATTAATAAGACACACTGGTTCTGGTCTGTGAAGTGTTACAGTAATTTACTGTATTGCAGTGCACAAGGGATATACCAGGATCATGTTATTAAATGTACCTGTGCTTTTGTTGCTCTGACATGTCAATATCTGCCATGAAAAAGTCTTATTAAAGGCAATGCGCACCGGTAGTAAACCCACTTCAGGGATTGTACTTACTCTGATTACATCTCCTCTCAGGTCTTGGTGTATACAGGCTGATTGACATCTCCCTGACTCGCCTGTTTTTTGCACCTTTTGTTGTGGGACAGATTGTACCTTTATCATTCCATCGGCATCTTTAACAAGACTGCAACCCGCTGTTACAAAGAGCAGCTAGATATTAAAATGTAAAGCATGCCCCACGGGGAATGCTTGAATAATTTTTTCCCCACTTACATCTCTGCCTGCCTGCCTTTTGAGTTACTGTTGCAGCTGTGACGATGATGCAGCCAAAAGTGTATTTAGGATTTTCACCTGTCAGCACTTTGGATTTATTGGGAGTTAATTAGTCCAATTCAAGTATCGAGAATAATTGATCTTTGGTTTGACATTCCAGTTGTTGAATTGGGCTTAATGCATTTTAATTACCTGTGTGCACTGCAGCTCATTCATTCTGCATGTGGCTCATTACAGCAGAAACCAATCTCTGTGGTTTTGACTGGTTGTCGAGGGAGTTGAAAAATCACTCTGCCTAATATGTTTTCCCCAAGCCCCATTCACTCAAATCAAGGGGCTTGTCAGACAAGTGACAAAATAATTGACTTATTGGTTTTTGCTCAGGACAGGTGGATTAATTATTCAAATAAAGCATTATCCTTGATTCACTGAGAGTAAATGTTGATCTACAGCACATCAGCTGACAGTATTATCTGAAGATGGTTTCCAAACATGCGCTGTTACAGTAGTTTGATGCAGTTTTCCAAAAGCATCATTATGCTACTGTATGAGTGAGGCCTGAGTGAAGCTGGGATTATTTTAATACTGAGCTGCAAGTCCAATGGTGGCAGATTAACAGATCAGCAAGAAACAGAAAGCCCACAGAGTGTGATCCGTCCAGCATAATGTGGCAAATTCTCACTGGATAGCTTGCAGGCAACCAAAAACGTTTAGCTCAACTTGAAGGATTATTTTTCACACCAGATTATTTAGTGTGCACAATAACAGTTCTGTTCAATAGATTTAAAAAAAAAAACATAAGCTCAGATTTGTTAGACTGACTCGGTTGAGTTGCACATGTTTTATTTATTTTGTTTTTGTATTTTTATGACAGAGAGACAAGAGGTTTATTTAACAGCTGGCAGCCTTCGCTGAACACATTATACTGCACATTGCAAATGTCTCTACACAATATGTTGCATTGAAGTCAAAGCAGAAACACCCCCGGTCTTATCTTTTTTTTAATGTTTCCAGTTCAGGTTCTCATGCATAAAAGCAGTCTCATTCTTTAGTTTGGAGTACTTCTGTCGTCTGTGTCTTGACTTCAGATTTGGCAATATTTGAGCAGGTCCATAAGACCTGCACACATTCTGTATCTTACATGAAGTGTTTTGTTCTTCAGCATTGTGGAATCTGCAGTGCAACATTTCTGACCTGAAATGGGCCACAAAAAGTGTACTGCTGCTTACTTTCAATACCTCTTAGGCAACTGTTCTACTGAAATAGTACATTTTGAAGTTTCTGTTTTTTGTATCATTAAGTCCTGTTTTACTATGCTTTATATAAGAATGACAAATAAGACTTAAGAGATTTACTCTTGGAAATGAGCTAGCAGAATAACAAGGTATCTCAGTGGTACTGCCAAAGGAAGGGAATTGGTCTGAAAGCACGACTTGAATGTTAATTTCTAATCAGTATGTCTGTCTGTGTCTTCTAACCCACAATATTCAGGCACCCTGTACATTTTTTTTTATTTCTTATGTATTGTCTAGAGTATCTATGTATTTCTTTGTGATACTAGTAAGAGCATGCTTAGATTTTCAATATTTTCAAAAGGCACTAAATGTTAATTAAATGAAAGAATGAGGCAGCCCTTTGATTGCGCTTGATTTGGTTGAACTTTATATGCACTACATGTCGCGGCCCGTTCTTATTTTGATACTAATTAATAAAATGTAAAAGTATTCAAATATTCATCCATTTTTTATGAAGTTGATTTAAGAATTTGTACGCTATTCATGTTTCAAATCACAGGTTCTAGATTAAAGTGAATCAGTTTAGCAGGAAGATGATTGTTGATGGTTGGTAGTCTCCTGTGGATTCCCTTATTGTAACTATGACTTCTTTTTTTTTTAAGTTCCAAACTGCAAAAGTTGCTGACTACATACTTCTACCCGGAGTCCCATCTTACAAACGCATAAATTGGTCTTTCAGTGCTTGCCAGATGGCACAGCAGATTTCAGATGGGATATAGCATATCACTGTTTAGACCCAGCTTGTCTCTCAAAGCCTCAGCTGAGAGTTTTCCAAGTCACAGCCAGTCTGCCAATCCACCAGAGCATTGTGAGGGTTTGCATGTCAACAAAAGTTGTTTTAAAGTGTCAGAATTATTTATAGGCATTTGTTTGTTACAGAATCAGGACCCCCTTACCAAGCTTGTTTAGAGATGCTGCTTCTCTACACCGAAATGTAACTTTTTGAGGGTGGTCTTTAATCTACAGCTCTTCCATGTTTTCACCAGAGTGTGTGTGTGTGTGTGTGTGTGTGTGTGTGTGTGTGTGTGTGTGTGTGTGTGTGTGTGTGTGTGTGTGTGTGTGTGTGTGTGTGTGTGTGTGTGTGTGTGTGTGTGTGTGTGTGTGTGTGTGTGTGTGTGTGTGTGTGTGTGTGTGTGTGTGTGTGTGTGTGTGTGTGTGTGTGTGTGTGTGTGTTTAGTAATGCACACTCTTATGATGGACTGCTAAAGGGTTCCTAATTTACGCCCTCTATTACAATACTACAATTACAATTTGTGCTGCCTCATTTGGTATGGAAAATTACTGCAATCAAGTGCTAATCCTCCCTCTAAGTCAAGAGACCATGTACTAATGCAATATCAGAAAAAGAGAGAGAGGTCTGTTTGCAGTTTACATAATCCCTCTTACTGTTCTTGATCTTGTTTCTCAATGACTGTTGATCTGACCTCTCCTGTCTTATACTTTTTAGATTCCACTTCTCTTTTTCTTGATGACTATTTAATGGTGCTTTCAATTTAATTTTCAGTATGGCTGATCAATGTTTGTTCCTGGATATAATAACACTGACGAATGTACATGACCTTATCTCTCATGTTCTTACTTACTCTGTTTGGTTTCTCTTCTGTTTGGTCAGTGCAGCACATGTTCCATTTGTTATTTAGGGCATGTACACACAATATATTTTAAAATGCCAATTCCACATTGTAATACTGTATCTTATCTACACTTGGAAGCCATATATTACAGTCCTGAGGTTAATGCTGCTGACTATAATTTGTATTAATTATAATGAGGAACTCCACAGATAATGTTCAGTTTACTGGGCATAGGGAGTAGCTTGTGAAAACAGTTAAATATTGTCTTCTGTGGCTCTTGAGTTTTGTCAATCTAAAGAAATGACTCGGGGTGATCAGAGCTGGGCCTTGGAGACTACAACAGAGAGTGAGTTAGTAAATCAGGGAACAGGTAAATAATTACAACAATATTTTCTTGTAATGCTGTATAATGATTTCTTTTGAGTTGTTCATAGACTAATATGGTCATGACGTGCATCTTTACTGAACAGGCGGATTTTTGTACTCTGTTGTCAGTTTATTTGGCTTTGTACAGTAGTCCCCCACTGGCTGAAACGTGCACAGTCCTTGTGTAAGTGCGGCACAGCATAACTGTGGGCCAGTGAGACTGCATTGCATTTCAAGAAACAATGACTAGTGCCAGGGCAAGATGTTTCTCAGCCAAGTAACTGTATAGTATGTTTTGTTTGGGGAGTGGGGTTGAATTGCTCTTCAGCTGAATGTGAATAACAAATCATCTGAGTTTATTTTTCTGTCGCTGTAAAGATTATTGTCTGCTTGAAGAGCTGGATTAGTTTGGAATAGCAATGTTGGAAATTTTTGTGTTTTTATGTCTTACATTTTTGAAATGTGTAATAAGAAAAAGCAGACACTTACACTAGGTCATTGTACAGTAGCATGCAAATTAAGTTAAAGATAAAGCAAATATATATAAATGTCAGTATGTACAAGAATGGGGATGTGCTTTAATCAGGGCAGTGCATGTGTTGGCAATAATGAATGCTTTGCACGAGTTGAAGTAGGAGAACCCTGAGGTAATAGGATTAGTGTCAGACTCCTCCTGTGTTGCTCTGCCAACTTGTATATGTTGTACTAACACATACAAATACAGTCACTCTCTTGCAAAATACCCATTACCCACACTCACACATATGCTTCCATAAATACTGGTATACAACTTACCAACAATATTTTGTATGTGTTATTCTTTGATGTTTATAATGACAGACATTTGTTCCACTCTAACGTGCCACCTCAAATGTTTAAGTTTCAATGGTTTTTAGAGAGTATTGAAAGCACCAAGCAGGTAATATTATACATTTTTAATGTCAACAAATCCCATAAATAAAGCAAAACCAACAAGGTCTGAGTAAGATATTTGTCTTACAAAACTGGTTACAAGTGTATACATAAATCATTCCCTAAAACAGCTTTGCAGATTGCTGAAAACACTACAAACAGGAATAAATGGTAATTTTGTTCTCATTAGTGATGCTGAGTGTGGAATTGACTTGTAGAAGGCATGCCATGATCGAAATGATCATTTTATAGGCAGTTTTTTTGATGGCAAACTGTCAGTATGTGCTCAAGCTAACTAAAACACACTTAGTACACTGAGATCAAGAGTTGTGAAACACCTCAAAGCAGTCATTTGCACAATAACGCTGGTCATAGAAGAAATATAAAGAGAAAGAAATGATATTTGACAACCTCCAGAAAATGTTTGCCTTGTTTATTTTAATGGAAATTTGGACATCATTATCATTGTTTTTGGCATAAGTAGTATTTTCTTCTTAGCATATCTCCTACTTGTCTATTATCTCTTCCTCATCTGCTCACTAGGCAACTACCAAACCCCCGTCTACTTTCTTCACATCTCATCCGCCTCTCTTCTTTTCATCCTGCCTCTCATTTATCTTCTTCTCTCTCCGAGGCATGAAGACTAGTGGTTCTTTATCAGTGAGCCCCAGCAGGGGGCATGTCACTCTCCCTTTATCTTCTCCTCTCATCATCACTCTTTTCCTCTCATCGTCACTCCTGAAGCCTCATCTTTTCTCCTCCTTTTTTTACTTTGGTTTGTGCACCATCAGGCTGGCTGTGCTCCTTATCTTCACACAGATAGCTTTTGTCATTCAATTCGTTACTTGGTCTTTGTTTCACTCCTTTTTGTTTTCACTTCACTTAGTATGTTGTTGTAGCTACACCTCTCTACAGAGCGAAATACTTCTCTTTGATCGTCATACCTCTGCTCCTCCCTTTATGTTCCTGTTATCTTTTCCTCACACATCCATATGCTCTGATTACACGCATCTCCCATTTCATCTGCCTGACAACGCAAACATATAAATGTATAACTTCACAGCTAAGACATCTTGCCCAAGATGACCTAAACTGAACATGTTAAATTCTATAAACTAGCAAATGGCAAAAATTAAATATATGTTCAAATTATAGAGGTATCATCCTCAAACTTCTGGGTTAAGAAAAAACAAACATAATCTTGGTTCTTGTCTCTTTGTCCATCTTCTCCTGACCATCAGGCTGCCATATTTAAAATAGCCATTTTGAAGGGCAATGCATCAGGACAGAACCTCTCAATATTTTTTTTTTTTTAGTTATCACTGACCAAAATTACCTATATGATGTAAAATTCAAAAATGTGGAACATGTATCAAACACATATTAAACACACTCGTATCAAATGAATAATATTAACACATTGTGCCCCGGAAAAGGAGCCGGAGAAAAGCCCAGGCTGACCTAGTAAGTGTTCGGTGTCCAGTAACACTGGAGAAATGGCTATGTGGACACCATGGTAACCATGGCATCCATTTGTGACAGCAGCAGGTTTTTATAGGTCACAGTGTCATTCAATTAGGCTATTGATGAATTGATTTGTGCGCAACAGAGACAAGTCCATTTGCAAGACCTAAATAGAAATCCTAGACAGCACCGCTCTGGCTCTCTGAAACATTGGTGAACACATTTAAATGGTGCCTCGTATGTGTGTAGAGTCAAATCTGAATAAATCAAGTGATGAAGAACACAGCTATGCCTTGTAAATTATGCACAACTAAATTTTAAAAAACACTGTGCGACAGGGAAGCTATGATTATAGTTGCACCTCTAGGCAACTGCTGAAATACTGCAAGAAGACAAATTCTTTCATGTTTCTTTATCAAGATAGAAACTGAACAAGAAAGAGTTTCTGCTGCTTTTTTCCCCCCCGATATGTGTTGAAATGAAAAAGTTCTGGGGGAAATCTTGGATAAGACAGTGGATGGAGAGATGAGCGCAAAACTTTAGGTGAGCCGTGACTCTGTACTTCAGTGCATCTTAAAATAATAGCTGCTCTCTCAACACATCGCAGTGGGTTTTCATTTGCATGCCGGTGTCGGTCTGTTTTGAATCACTCGTCTTGAACAGTAGAATGCTTGGAGTTGAATCTGACCACCTGAGAGCAAGTCTACTCCGCATTGCTGGGGGCAACTGGCTGGTAAAGGCCTGTATATAATGTGTCATATATAAATGATGCAGTGTGCACAAAACAGTTCTTAGCTTACAGTTAAGTACATCATACAGTCCCACAGCTCATTACATCACACTGAACAGACACACTCATGTACTGTATATGCTTGTGTTTGCAGTTGCACCGCAGGATATGAAATAAAGCCTGGAAAAGTTCAGGTTGTTTCATCGTTGACTTCAGTTAGCTATTGCCTGCCTGACTTACTCTGCTACAAATGTGCTTTGCTCATGAACAGAGCAGCATACTGTAATAGAAAATAACTGTTCGAGAAGGATGAACAATAAAAGAACAGGTTCGAGAAGTCATTCTTTAATATATTTGCTTGTGTTTAAAAACTGCTGCTGGTTAATCCCAGATTTACAAATGCAACAAGAGTAGGGATGTATCGATACACTCAACTCACGACACGATTCGAGACGCTATTTTTTGTTCACTATACGATTCTTTCACGATTTTTTAAAGTCAAAATGAGCTACAGACAAATTCTGACCAAATAAAATGATTATATTTATTATTTTTTAATTTGTAGGAAAAAAATCTTTTACAGGAAAAAAAAAAATCTCCTTACAGAAACAGTTTGTGTTCTCTTATAAAAAGTGCAACTTACATCTTAAACAACAAAACACATGAGAAATATCTTTTTCTTCGGAGACAATCTCACAGTAAACTGCTGTTAACTGCTGTGATGTGCAGTTTTCGCTCACGAGGCGTAACAAGGGCTCTAAATTAACTTTTTTGATCACCAGCCAATGTGGCTAGTAAGTTTTGTACATAACAATAGAATAAAAACATTAAAACTTGCGAGCAGCACGCAACGTGCCGGAAAGCCTGTTTGACCAGTGAGAGCACACGCCGTGCGGGATCCCATTCGCCAAGAATCGCGATTAATTTTTTCTGTCGATGCGAGTCGTCACGCATTTGTACCTATTTTTAATCATGTCACGATGCATCGTTACATCTCCAGTCCAGTGTGTAGTATTTAGTGGCACCCAGCAGTGAAGTAGCACAAATTCACATAAAAAGGCCATTTCTACATCATCTTTGGGTCGTTGGCTCTGGGCTGCTGTAGAAAAATGGTGGCTCAACAACTGCGCTTGGACCATTGGTGGGTCCTGTTATGGAATTTTCTCTCTTTAGGTTACACGGGGTCACGTGTGAGCCTTGTGGTCCTCGGCAGTGTTAATTGTTTGTCTTTGACTGGGTGCCACCATACAGTATCTCAACACTGTGGTGTCCAGGGTCGAAGAAACCTGTTGCTGCATTCCTAGACATAATAGATAGCTAATTGTTGACGTTCCATTAGCATGAACAGACAAGTGTCTCCAGACTAGAATGTGTTGAAGGTGAACACGAACACGGGTAAATGCATTCCCTTTGACTATTTTGGGCACAACGTATTTGTGGCGTCATCTATGAGGGTTTAAAGTGCGACCACCAGCATGAGTTCGTCAGAATGCGACACCGACTCAAGCACTTTAGGTGAACTTTGAGAGTGTCTCTAGTTCTCCTTGGTCAAGTGTCAATAAATAATACAGCATAAGACATCAGAGGCTCCTGAACACTTTCTTCCTTCCTGACCTCACCATTGACCTTTGACTTCAGCAATTCTCCACAACAGGTCCGACATAAATGTTGAGGCCTGTATTGTTTTTGTTTTAATGAAATAACCACAATCAAACTGACTGACTGAAAGTCCGGAGCCAGATAAATGAGTCCAGGACTCCTTGTTAGGGTCGTGATGAGGGTAAATAATGAAGCAGTGCAGTCACGGATTTCAACTCAATCTACTCACCCTCCCGTTCAAAACTAAATAGTAAATATGTCTTATGACATTTTTTTATTTGCTCATTCATGTGTCTTTGATTTACAGAGTGTATGTAAATAACTGAATGATCTTGCACCATGGTGCAGACCAGCATCGCACTCTGAGGCAGCCCATGGATGTAGAATCCGCGACGTCATCTACAGGTTTTTAAAGAGTGCGGTGGCTCTGGCTGCAGCCATATTGGCAGTGCAACCATGTGTTTACATTTGAATTACACCATGTGACTTAGAATGTGAACAAATCAGAGAAAAAACGGGCGGGGCAAATGGAACTGTACAGATCAAAGCAAAACCACACATTAAAGGCACATGCACTGTGACATCATCAGGAGTGTATATATATAAGGCCACGACGCTTCAGTCAGTCAGTTCCTTTCAGACCTTTCAAACCGTGACACTACAGTGAGAGAGCGAGAAAAGACAATTTGCAAAGAGACAACGACTGATACAGAATACAACTGTTCGTCAGAGATCTACAACTGCAACCTACAAGCATTACTTTGTGACTGACTACCAGCCAAAGAAAGAAAATGCAGCGCCCAGGGAATCCCAGAGGTAACCAGAGGAGCGATGAAGAGCAGACCGTACGCGGCTGCTGTTGTGAGACCAGCTCCCAATTCTACCAAGAGTTGGAGGAAACAAAAGCACAGCTGAAGAGACAAAAATCCTTGAAGGTGGCGTTCATCAACAAGGAAAAAGAGACGAGGCGGGAGCTAGAGAGACTCAAGAAATACACCAACCCAGAAACTCTCAGCACCGCAAAGATCGCCAACCAAGTCAGGGACAACACCAAGCAGAAGAAAAAGAAACTTCTGCAAGTGGACTACGAGGAGCTGCAGGTGGCCCACATCATTCTTGAGGAAAAGTTCCAGGCAGAGCAGAACAAGAGCAAGCTTCTCCAGGAGGAACTGGAAAGCCTCCGCATTTCTTACCAAGTGCTCAACGCCAGGTATGAAAATGATGTCCCCAAGCTCCAAAACCAAGCTTCTTGCCTTCAGCGTGACCTTGATAATGAGATCTTACAGAAGCATCTCGTGCAATCTGACTACGAAGAAGCCTTCAATGCACTCCAGGAAGAGAGAGAGAAGAACAAGACTCTTCAAGAACAACTGGAGAAGGCGAGTGTGTCTCTCCATGAGGTCAAGGAGCAGGCTGACACCCTGAGGTCCGACCTTGACAAGGAGCTTGAGCAGAAGAAACTCCTCCAAGCATGTTATGAGGAGCTGCAAGAGACACACAAGCTCAGTCAGGACAAGTTTTCTGCCGAGATTGAAGCTGAAAAGGAAAAGAACATGATGCTAAAGAAGGAACTGGACAAGATGCACGAGACTACTCAGAAATATGAAGCCGAAGTCACCACGGTCAGAGAGCAGGCCGAGACCCTGCAGCGTGAGCTTGAAACGGAAGTCAAGTCTCATGCAGTCTCAGTGTCAGAGGGCTTCCGTATGATCCAGAACGTGAAGGCTGAGCAGGAAGCCATCCGTCAACAGATGGCAGGAGAGATCACTGTCCTGCAGCAAAGCGCCCGTGAGAGCGAGAAGATTTTTGGGAGCGAGCTGAACAACCTGAAAACTCAGCTCAGTTTTCAGATTTCACTCAACCTTAAGCTATCCACTGAGCTCCAGGCTGAGAGAGAGGCTCTCCAAAAAATCACAGACAGTAAAGACAACCAACCACCAAAGGAGGCTGAAGACAAGCAGTGCGAGCAGCAGCAGACCATCAGTCCTGCACTGGCCCTCGAATCCCAGAGAGGCGCTCAGGGAAATCTTCCAGACAGGACAGCAGAACCACCTTCTGTCTGGAAGAGGACCCGTCGCTTTCTGGGGTTGAGGAAACCAGCGAGGTGGAAGAGGAGGAGGGAGAACTAAAGAACATTGAGTTCTCCGGGTTTTCTCCAGGTGCTCTGGTTTCCCCTGCGTCCAAGGACGCAAAAAAAATCCTAACCCCCACCAAACCCCCCCCCCCCCCCCCCCCCCACCCCCTACCCCCCCCGCCAACCCTCCCCCGACCCCACCCCAAAAAATATATAAAAATAAAAATAATTACATAAAAAAAATAAAATTACAAAAAAAAATTCAAAGTTCAGATATTGTTATATTTCATAGTTTTTGTAGTTGCACAGTTCTTGGGCCTTTTCACAGAAACATCCTCTGTCTGTGTCATTCTAATTTAAGATGACATTACAGAAACATTAAATGATCTTAGTGTTTGAATTTAGCTGATAATATCCTAACTGAATATAAAAATATAATATTCAAATATTTAATTCTTTCTGCAATTAACTGTTTATGCTAAATTAATTTTTTGTCCTTCAGTCATTGGCAACTGAGAGAATTCAAGCTACATTACAACCAGTTCACCCATTAACAATAAAAACTGGTTAAAACATGAAATGAATATGTAGAATGCCTCAGAATAGTTGTGGTGTTTTTAAAGTGAGGTTGTAGCTGTACTTATAGCTGCGGTAGAGAAGTAGAGCTATGCACTGCTGTGGACAGGGTCAGCAGAAAAATATATTTTTGTCAAGAGAAATGACAATCAGAGGTTGCATTCCAGTGTCAGCACTGCAAAAAAAACAACACAATAGAATACATGAAATATGCCTACCATGTGTGCCACCTGGACCACATGCAGAATAAATAAATAAATAAAAGGTTATGCTCCTAGAAATTACGTCAACTGCTCTGTTTCAGCCGCTCCGTATCGCTAGTTTATTTGCAACCATAGCAACCAGTGACCAGTAGGGATGTATCGATACACTCAACTCACGACTCGATTCGAGTCGCAATTTTTTTTTCACGACACGATTTTTTCATGATTTTTTAAAATCAAATTGAGCTACAAACAAATTATGATCAAATAAAATTATATTATATTTATTATACTTTTTATTTGTAGGGGAAAAAAACTCTCAAACAGTTTGTGTTCTCTTATAAAAGTGCAACTTGCATCTTAAACAACAAAACACATGACAAATATCTCTTTTCTTCAGAAACAATCTCACAGTAAACTGCTGTTAACTGCTGTGATGTGTGTTAACTTTTTTAATCACCAGCCAATGTGGCTGGTAAGTTTTGTACACAACAATATAATAAAAACATTAAATTTTGCGAGCAGCACGCGTCAATTTCCACAGAGCACCTCGAGCGGACGAAAGCCAGACACAGAAAAAGCAAAGAGAAGCCGGTGGATTTTCAAAATAAAATACCCCGCGCAAACTGCGGGTCGTAAAAACAGACAAAAGTGAAACTAACTAACTACGTAACATATTTACACATGTAGAAGCATGTTTAGAAGGGAAACACCTGGAAAATGTCCAAATCTGAGCAAGTAAACAAAGTCTGGCGGGCTAAGCACTCGCTCCTGAAACACTCCCGGTGAGGTTTGAAGCCGCGTGCAGGACGGACCACATACAGACCTGTTTGACCATTCGCCAAGAATCGCAATAAAAAAATTTTCTGTCAACCGATGCAAATCGTCACGCATTTGTACCGATTTTTAATCGTGTCATGATGCATCGTTACATACCTAAACAAGAGTAATATGTAGCTTGTTTTTAATACAAATGTAATTGATTTTCTGTAGGTCTGTCATTCAGAGAGCGTTTGTTGGCACATGTGTTTTTCTGGGAGATCTTTAAAATCCTTGGGACAGGCCCATTTTTGAACAACACTGGTGTTTTTATAGTAATGACATATAAGACTCTGCTTTAGAAAAGAGCAGCAGTAGTCCAGGGATTGCATCAGAGGTGATGATTTCCACAGGCTGTCCCGTTTCCGCTTTCTCTGCCTCTACATGTTGCCCATCTTGTTTCCTTGTCCTCCTCAACATTGCGTTACAGCTGTCATTGCCCACTCTCTCTGCGTCCCACCCACGTCATCTCGCTTTCGTCACTCGCTTTCCTTACAGTGTGTTCTGCAGTGTCACCATGTCACGTCTTGTTAAACCTGTGTTTTCCTGTTGCCGCTATCTTCACCTTCCTTCTCGGCATGACAGTAAAACACCCTCACTTCATCCTCGTGCCTCTTTTGTTTTTTCTCTTCTTCCTCTCTAGTCTTTTTGTCTGCCACTGTATTTCCCCAAGGAGACAGTGGATCATTGTTCCTCATGGTGGATTCTACTCTTCAGATCCGTTTGTTATCAGTGCTGTGTTTTTGAGTCTCCGTACAGCAGGTTATTGTTAATCTATCCACTGTGATATTGACTACCATACACATACTGTTACAGACATCCACATGCTTTTTTTTTTAACCCTTGCTTTTAATGGTTAGTTTCTTTGGCATCGTATGGAAGGTTATGCAAGCACATATGTCCCCTTTTAATTGGACGCATTGTTGCAGAGACATTACAAACTGTACCTTCAGACTTGTAATTGCCTCTTTTTTCCATTAAACCAGAACTAATACCAGCCATAAATCATTAATGGTTTCCTCTGTTCGATTAGATATTTAAGAGGCTCATAGTGATTAGGACATGCTTGACATTTGGCTCACACACACACACACACACACACACACACACACACACACACACACACACACACACACACACACACACACACACACACACACACACACACACACACACACGGTTTTACAGACACACAAGGCAAAATAGAATACAGTCCTAAACAAGACACACACCCTGAGCTGGTCCTTGTGCTGATGGTAATTATGGAGGTTAGATGACAGCTTTTCCATTAAGCCACTCTCCAACAACCACTCTTCACTAGTTTGATTGCACTGTAATAACACAGACGTAATAAGCATTGACAAGTATTCTATCCAGTGATTGGCTAGAGACCAAGAGTTGTTATTACAATATTCTTCTTCTCAAAGGACCCAAAGTTTAATTTTTGTTTCTTTAGTCGCGGTTTGTGGGGGTGAGTGAGAGTGCTCAAACAAAGTTTGTGTGTAATAAATTATAGAGATTTAGCCACAGACAACGTTCTGAAAGCAGGTCAGTGTACTGAACCGCACAAACTCCAAACTCGGAGGAGGGTCAAGCAACATCACATGATAATGGTAATTAATCTGTGGGGAAATTAAAGCAAATTCAATTGAGTGGCAGAATCAAGCTGCAGGTGCTCAAACACACACATACACAACAAAAAACATCGCTTTAAAAGCACCTGGTGATTTTGAGGGTACGTGCAAATTAAGAAAGCAAGTCGCATTATTTTTAAATTCATGTACTTTGTAAGACAATAAAATGTTTTAAAAGGTGGCTATGATGTATTCAGGAAGTTTTGATTATATACATATACCCCTGCAATTAGTTTATTTGATTTTGCTCCTGTGTTTGCCTCTGTCCTTACTTCAGCTCTGCAGAAAATAAATGACAGTGTGCTTGGACACAAATGTGTCAGCTCTTGTCAGCCATCCAGCTTTCCTTCGCTTTTTTACTCTGTTGTGAAGGATCGTTTTTCCCGTGCTGTCCTCTGCGTAAGATAAATGGTAGCTCTTGCATTTACTGAATCATTTTCTCTAGCGTAGGTTTTGTTAGATGCATGTTGTACATGTCATAGTTGAAAATGGTAACATCTGTGAG
This sequence comes from Collichthys lucidus, assembly GCA_004119915.2. Taxonomy (NCBI): domain Eukaryota; kingdom Metazoa; phylum Chordata; class Actinopteri; family Sciaenidae; genus Collichthys; species Collichthys lucidus. The sequence goes on from CM014088.1 coordinate 21,123,871, forward strand.
TTGCTTTTTTTTCATCCCTTCTTTATTAAAGGTGTTAGTGAACGTCCTCTTCAACAATATTCTCTGTTACAGAGCATGAATTGATGGATTTATTTGCAGATTTACCTTTTTACCATTGTCTAATATTATTTAATGAACTGAATGTCACAGTCAGTATTTTTTTAAAGGTGTCTCTATTGTTGCTCAGGTAAAGCACCTCTATATGGCCGTGGCTTATTGTATTTGTTCCTGTTATATACTGTGAACAGGGCCTGGGTTTTATCTCTTCCTCCATGGTTTACATTGCTGCATAATGGAAAAGCAGTGTGTAGTCAAACAAGCATGCACTGCATATCTCATCATAACATAGACCGTGAAGTAAGCAGATAAACTACAATAAGTGTTTCTATACCAGCATAGGAACCACAAATCGTGGTTTTGAAATCAGTGTAGTTTCATTTATCCTTATACCTTCTCCTCAGGGTAGTCCTTATTCATCCAGGAATTTCAAGAGCTTTAATAAATGTGACATCTTGAGCTGAAATTGTTACATTGGCCAGAAAGAAGACAGCAAACCGGTTTGCAAAACCCCTCAACTATAATGCAAAGTGCTGGGTTTTGGATATGTATTTTAGATTTTCTTTCAATAAATGATGTTACTTGAAAAGCTGTTTATTTTTTTTGACATGAGAAAGAATATTAGCAGCTCATTTACTGCCAGTAAATTTGTAACAAGTGGTCTTTCTCTAACGTTTACTTTTAGACGCTTCCAGAGTAGCATCCTGTTGAACCTCAGTTTTCTGTGTCTCACTACAGTTGGCCCTGGAGGACCCGGTGCACAGTGTTTCTCTCCAGCAGTTTGTCTATGAGAAGCTGAAGGCGCAGCAGGCCTTGATGGGGGACCAAGGCTTTGGGGTGCTGATGGAGACCGTGGACACAGAGCTCGTCAGGCAGCTCCAGGAGTTCCTCCAAGGACTCTGAATCCCATCTACAATCCTTTACTATCTTACCCAAACATCTTTGCCCAGTGCTACCCTCCCCCCAGTTTTTGAAAATGTACTGAAAAGGCTAACAATCTGCCCGATGTGTGGACTCCTAATCCAACCTTCCCAACCTCTACCCATGCTATGCCTTATCTATATTCAAACCTAGCCTTGTCTACTGTCCTCAGCTAACACCCCCTGTCCCTTTCTCTATTATCCGGATTCCTTTACATCCTTTTTTATCAAGATGGGGTATATGTGGGTACTTTAAAATGTCAAAGTACCTTCACATTTTTAAAACGCCCACATAAAAACATCACCACACTAGAGCTTCCACTCAATTCTTCTAGTTTCTTCTCTTTCTGTGGTTTTAACATGAAATGGGTAGAAAATTGGATGGATGGTATAAAAGTTAAGGAGTATAAAATCACCTGCAGGTGCCAGAGCCAGAGCCTCGGACTATTTTCTTCGGCTACAGATTGTAGCAGAAATGTGGATAAACCGTAACCTAAAGGACCTAAAGCAGTGTTTACAGAATCTATTCTTAAAAAGAGAAAAAAAAAAGATGTAATTTTGTATGTATGTAAAGTACAGTATGGATGATATTCTGCATGACGATATTTTACTTTTTAGTTTGTTTTTATTTTGTGTTAATTTCGCTTTCATTTTTAAAATAAAAAAAAAAGAAATCATTTTGTTGTAACCAGAGGTCAAGTTGAAGTAACTACTGAGAGAACTAGAAAGTGTTATTCTTTCTTTTTGAGTTGAGTTAGAGGGAGCTTTTCTTTAAAATGGGTGGTTTTTAAATGGATGATTTGTAAGAGTGCTGAACCACATTTCTATGTATATACATACTGCTGCTAATTGATGGTGTGTCGGAGCACTTTAATAACCAAAAAACTGTTTCACATGTTTTCATCTTTTTCTCACATCTATGGACTTAACACAGTAGTAGAAGGCCTTGGAGCAGGTCGTCGGCAGGATTGTGGCAAATTAGGATTTGCATTAAGACCCTCATCTTGAATTTTTGTAATATTTCATGTCTCAGTGCTAACTTGTACAAAATACCGACTGACAAATATAACATGCCAGAAGATTATGTCTTTATTATTTAATTACAATAATTTGATGAATTCTAACCCAGGTGGCTGTTTTTTATTGAAGTCAGATTGTGGAGCCACTGTGACTTGAAGTGAAAATACATTGTTTTGTGTAGCTCTCCTGCTGCCCTGCCAGTTTTTCTTATTTGATCAGTTGTTATTGAATTTTTAGTGGTTAGTAGAGGTGAAGCTTTGATATGTTTGATTTGACTGAAGAACCAGTTGTTTTCCAGTAGGTTTTCTCAGAAGAATTGATTATTCAGAAGTTTGGCAAACTGTATTAAAAATAAGAATACTACATTTAGGCACTTCAGTTCTTTAATAGTTGATTAAACACATTTCTACAATTGGCATCTGGAGCTTTTTTTCACAAATTATCACTCACAAATGTCTTAAAAAATGATCTATTGTTTGGTGTAATATAAAACTTATAGAGGATTAACCTGTTTTATTATGGGTCAGTCTGCCTTTATAATCCATTCTTCTGGGTTAATATGCTTTGTTTTGTTTTTGGCTCTCAGTAGGTTGGTCAGCCTCCCTGGGAATGATAATCCTGACACTAGCTCCTTTGACACTGTGATAGAGTTCAGTAGCAGTCAGAATTACGGCCTTATGCTTTCAGCCTTACCTATCCTTAAAACTCAAAAGACCTTTCTTACTAATATGTTCATTTCTTAACTAGTTTAACAGTAGAGGATTTCTGTACTTGTATTCTGTTAATGACGGTAATTATGAAGATTAACACAACAAGCAGTAGAGATGTTTTTGGGTTATGAATTTGATTACAATTTGATGGGAAACAATCCTTATTGGTTTTTCCAAAGCCTTCAATAAAGTGCGGTAATCAGCCAAATATTAGTTTGTGTATTTCCATTACTGATTCTTTGGGGTGTGTTTATTTTAAGCAGATCAGACCACCATGGCGCTGGCAGTAGCATCGAGCTTAATAACTGATGGACTGTTGCCCTGGATATTGGACCACTGAGGACTTAAACACTGATAGCAGAAGAGGGAGGAAGAGTGTCTCAATGCACTGAAAAAAGCAATATCATGGTAAGAATTTACTGCTGGGTGTGCATGCAGTATCCTTGACACGTAAGCTATCACCAGTTTGGGAGTGTCTTCAGAACAAGACGATGGGTTAGATAATGGGGAAATTACCACAGAGAAATCATTACACAGATTGGAAAATGGCACGAGAGACCCAGAGAAAGAGAGGGAAATTAAATGACAAGACACAAAATACAATTTTGACCTGATGATGGTATCAGACGAAAGGTAAGGTGATAACCAAAGTCATTACGATTCATCCTGTGGAGATGAATGTGTCCCTAATTTCATGACCATTTACCCAATGTGTGTTGAGACTTTTCTCTTTAACTATAAATCTCAACTTTAGAGGAGTAATAAGGGGATCACTAAATTATGAATAACAAAGTGATGTACTCACCATACAACATTCACGTGGTGTGATTTCCTGGTTCACATTTGCTTCATGAAGTTGTTTGAAATCTGTCAGACAGACAAGTTCTCCCCTAACTTTTGCTATGGACAGTTTCTTCTTGCCAAAGGACAAGAAAACGGCAGCCAGCATCCACCCATTTATCTTAAGTGCTCAAGAATAAATGTACTTCTGGCAGCTGGTCACTTGAGTGGCTCATAGAGTGCAAAGAGACAATTACGAATTCTACACCCATCTTCACTTCCTGCCCCGCCTTTTCTTCCTTCACAGCACTATCAATCCGATTAGGACATTCGTCTTTTTTTCTCCCACTTTTCATGCTCACTCAGTACCAGCGTACTCCTTTAAAGACAGACGGCAGTCACGGGTAGGCAACCAGTGAGGCTCTGTGTTTATTTTCCTGTAAAATGTGTGTCAGTGGAGAGCATGAGGTTGAGATTAGCTCAAATCTATAACCTGCATTCCTCAGTGGTTGGTGGGTTTACAGGGTTCCCACGGGTGCTTGAATTCCTTGAAAATGCTTGAATTTCAATTCAGTGTTTTCAAGGTTGTGAAAATGCTTGAATTTTTTGTGAAGTGCTTGAAAATGCTTGAAATTTGTGTGATGTCTATCTCAATAAACCAAGAGAAAACAAAAATGTTTCCTAAGCGGCTACGCGCTTGATCCGATGCCTTTACATGCAGAACTCGGTTATCATACTCGCTTGGTGTTCTGCCGAGAAATAACAGAAAAAGAAAAAGAATTGCTCTGTCCTAAAAGTGACCTTTTTACACTTTGTTTTTGTTTGGATTAAAAAAATCATTTGTGAGCTTCAGAAGTGCCGATAGGTAGATTATGTTACCTTTAGACGCGGCCAGACTACAGTAGCTGTTTCCATCTATTTCCGGCCCTATCAATAATAAGTGTCTGACGAATAGTTATCACACAAATATAAGAATGGTGTTAATGATCTATTCAAAACTTCAGGAAAGACTTCGACTCACTTTCTTTTTTTTAAAGATACCAGTTACTGTCTTTCCCTCTGGTGATGTCAGCCCACCTAACCTCTGCTCAATGATTTAATCCTGTCACACAAACAAAACATCAGACATCTTTAAAAGTTACTGAAATATTGTCACCGAAAGACCATTCCCATGTGTGCTTCACTAAAAAACGAAAAAGACTAAGACAAGTAAAATACCTGTTTAAAGGCTCCTGTTTCATGAATACTTTGAATATGTTCTTCAGTTCCTGTGCTTTGACAGTTACCTGTCATTCTGATTGTGCGAGGGCTTTTGTAGCTGGAAAGTATCCGTGACAGTGTGTAGGTGAGTGCCTATTTGTCTCTGTGTATTGATTCTGATTATTAGTGGCGGCTCTTGTCTGCCTGTGCAAGCCTGTAATTAAAACCTGAGGTTCCAAGCGTGTGCAATTATTAAGTGACCATACCACATGGCTTTCAAGTAGGTGTATGGTGCCATGGGTATTCAAGCTTGAATGTCCCCAGGTCCATAGGTATTTCGTAACCTTTGCTCGTCACTCAAAAGTGTATAGAAATGTGACAAGTCCTCTGATTAAAGTGTTCGACGTTGATCCACTAATTTATGAGTTTCATAGGGTAAATGAGACAGCAACTAACAAACTCCTTCACCCTTTCTGGCATTACCATGTTGTGTATAACTGGGATATGTGGAGTGTATGTGTGTATTTGACATTAAAGTTTTCACAGCAAAATTACAAAATGTTGGTAAAAAGTGCTGATGTACAACCTCAGACTTTGACTAAATGAAATAGGAATTAATCTATGGACAGAAGAACTTTTGATTAATTATTTACCATTTAAAGGATCAGTGTGTAGGATGTAGTGTCATTTATTAGTGTAGTTGCAGATTGAAACCCCCTTGACTTACCCTCCCTCACAAAGTTAAAACATCTAGAGTCAGTATTTCTCGGTTCTGGTGTACTGTAGAAACAAGGACGCCCTGCCGAGATATAAAAAGCTCATCAAAAACATAATTCTTATTTTCAGATGATTAAATGCTAATGAAAACATAGTTATGCATGATGTGTTCTATTTCTGCCATATTCTGTAAATAAAGCCCACTAAAACACATTTTTCAAGCAAATGTGCCTTACATTCCAGTAAATGTGTTGCTTTCTTCTTTTATGTGATCATACACTGAATATATCTTTTTTCTTTTTGGAAAGAAATTGTATGGGCTGTCACTGGTTTCCTACAATTTCTAGACTAAAGGATAAAATCGATTGAAGGGGGAAATACTTGGATATTAACTGCACTAAAAACAATCATTAGTGCAGAGCTACTGCGATGCAGTCAGGGCTGTAAAATCTAAGTCCTTGATGACTCCTTGGGAAGTATTTGGCACTACTAATGCATAACAGAACCAATAAATCCTTCCATAGATCTTTATGATTACAAGTAGAGAGATGTAGCCACACAGCTTGTTCTTTGCAAACCCCATCAACAGTATGTCGGTGTAACTGAATGCAAATAAATACTGGATGAAAAGTTAAACCACAGGGAGATGAGAGCATACAAGAGAAATGAAATTTTCTAGTCATATTCTATCAAAGAAGAGACACAGACACACAGAAAATGGAGACACTCTGAATTTACTTCTCATCTCAGAGTATTACAGTATTTATTATGTTGCAGGCTTTAGGGAGTGCAGCCAATACTAATCAGACAGGTGGGCACTATGTGTTCCTCTGGTAATGTATGTAATGTCTGTACATACAAAGACATTACGTAGACTGGGCTGCAGCTACTAATCAGATTAGTGCCATATTTTCTTCTTTTTATCTGCAGTGTCAGTTATCTCAACATGTGACTCAGCACTTCTTGAGGCGATGCCTAGAGCTAGATATCAACCAGAATATCTGTAGTACTGAGTATCAAAAACTGACAGCTTAAATAACTGACTTTTTTATTCTTTATCTATATGAAAAAAATACAGAATTTAGACTTATCACAACTTTTCAGGTTAAAATGTTTGTTTGTTTTTTGGTGAAGAACAGAGTGCTTTGGATCCAAATGCAAAGGTTTTCCTCACACTCGACATGTGATGAATGGAACTGGTGGAATTGTCAGGTTCTCGTAACCTGTGGGGAAATCTTATTTCCATCGACTCCTGGTGCCTCTAAATCGTTGATGTGTTGTTGGGCAGAAACCAATCACCTGTCTATTTGTTCTGCAGCACAGGATGCCAGATCTGTTTTTCGTTCAGATCCACTTTGTTATTGTCTGCTTTGGCTTTGAATGAAATCGTCTACTTCTTTTGTCCTATTGTTGAACTCTTGAGATACGTTACCAAGCTTTCACTGGACAGAACTAGATATTGACAAATTAGTCTCCATCCTATCAGCTGACTTTAAAGGCACCAGAAAATGCATTTCACGCATTAGTTGAGTTGGATAGATGAAGTAAATATGATCTGACACACACAGAAATAAAAAATTCCACCACTGTTTTTCATTATTTCTGTTAGATATTTAAATGGTCAAGGCTTACGATGTTATTTTAAGAATGCTTATATCTTACTCACATATTCAAATTGTTGTACAAAAAAATGTAATACACGTTTAATTTATTCTGCATATCAAAATCTTTCCAGTTGCAGAAAAGTTTCTGTAAAATGTGGTTGATAAAACCTCTAATCTACGGCAGGACTGCCAAGATGGTGGTGATGAGAGTTTTTAATGACGCTACAGATGCCATGTCCATGTTTTATAGTCTATGGTAATGAGTAAAGTGTCTGCAACCTTAATACACTCATGCAATGTAGACTACAACTGGATGCCTATGTTCACAGTAGTCATCTTTTCTATATACATAAAAATTCTTTTTCCAACTATTACAAGGAGATTCAGTAAAGATTCGATATGTTTTGCATGTCAGTGTCTTTGCTTGTTTGTGCTATTGTATGAGGAGCATAGTCAAGAGGAATTTCATTATATTATTTGGCAGATGTTCTTGTCTGAAATGACTTATAAAGGCTGTTCAAAACTCAATGGGTTAACAATAGATAGTCATCCAAAAATTGAAGTGCACTTCTCTTACACAACAAGAAAATCATGTTAACACCTCAGTGTAAGAGCTTATACGGACCACACTCAGTGACCTCAAAAGACTGAGAGATGAACCATTATTTTCCCTGCAGTAAAGGGTTTTTAATCCTATTTAGTCAGGTTATATCAGTTAACTCAGATTTTGTGTACATGGGAAATTAAGTGGATGAGTGTTTTCCTTAAGTAGGAATTTATCGAAGTTCCCTTTCCCACAAATAGATCTTTCATGCTGTCAGCGTTATCATATTGTCCCTGACATGATAGTGTAAACGGACGGAATTCCGGAAGAGAAATAATCCTAGAGTAAATCTGGCCTAATCCCCTGAAATGTCTGGAAGGGAATCCTTGATAAGCAGTAGCCATAAAGGAAAGTAGATAAGGCCTGTATCTAAAAAGACTGCAACAGCTCCTTATCAGTGGTACTTTAAAAGTAAAATGTCCCCTTATCCATTATTCGCTGTTTAATGGCACTCAGAGCAAGGTGAATAAAGAATAATAAAGGATGGTATAGAGAAGGAACAATTATTGAAAGTCTTAGGATTGTGCGTAGTCTAAGTGCGCGTTCCTGTTTGCATGGGAAGGTATTCATGTAAATTCAAGCTTGAGTGGCCATTAGTACAGAGATGAATTAGGAGAAAAGGGAAGGTGCTCGCATTAAGTGAGGGTAAGTATGGGAAAATGGGAAGAGAATTACAATACTGCATGTAAATGCCACAGGATTAATCTCTCCCCACTTTCCTGTCGCTCTTTAGCTGTATCTGTCAAATAAAGCCCCCCAAAATATCTTGATGAGGAAAACGTGTTTGTAGACTCAAACATGCCTCATAAATGATAGAAATAGAAAAACCACAGTTTAAACTTTTTAAGAAATAATTTTCATCAACACACTCAGGTATGTAAGTCTTGTTCTATATCCAGAAACAGAAACCAGATGTGTGTATGTAATTCTCTATGTTTGGACACAGACATTGGCAGTGGAATGACATCTCACCGGTGATATTCCCTGCCCATGTTTACACCAACAGGGAAATTTCCCTGGAGCATTTGGTTATCTACAGGTCTTAGAGATGCACACACAGTTACTGGAACACCTTACACAATGTGATAAAATCAAATCCCTGTGATCCAAAAAAAAAAAAAAAAAATCCCCATAAAGCTGTATCAATACCTCTCAGACAAAATTTCTGTCAAGCTTGAACACTGGGTTTATCAGTATCATCTACAGGGCTCTCTGCACTGGATTGAATTATACTACGCAGGTGTTTTTGTTATTGTGTCCATGCTGTGTGGAACACAGCAGGTCAGCAGCGGGATAATCTACTTTCTGGTTTCTCTCAGTTGCTGCAGCTGTTGCTAAAAGACTTTCCTGGCGCGGTTAAATACATCACAGCTGAAAAAGAGTGTAGCCAAAATATGGCTTCACTCTCTATTTCATTATCCATGTGTTGATAGTAATTAGCTGAATGACATCCACTACAGCCTGAGATAAAATTGTCATAACACTTAATAAAATAGAGTTGGCACGCCACTGATGATGCCTGAGAGTTTTTTTTTTTTTTGATAATCACGCCATCAGCCTCTTGACAGATGTTTGACAGTGTGCTTACAGGTTCACTGAAGTACCTGTAACTGGACTGCGTAATCGACGAGAGGGGTGCAAAATCGCCATCTCAAACACACACACACACACACCACATCCTCCCTTCGACCCCTCTATCATGCTCAATGTCTGTCTCTCTCTGGTGGTGGCTGATTAATATTGGATAGCAGCCCTCTCAGAATCTCTTTCCTACCAGGAAAAAAGATTATATGTTTGCATATATAAATATTCTGCATGGTTTTCTCTACAAAAGGCCAAGTAGGACTCATGCTATATAATTATATATTATAATTCCTGTCTAATCATTGCAGCTTGAAAAGAGAAAAGCAGTCATGGTAATGAAACAGCTCAAATTTTTTGCCCCGTTTTAACATCACAAACAGCATGGTAACCTTCCAAAGTGCACAGCACTCCAAAAACTGTTGGCTGCCTCAGGCTCCCACACATCAGCTGTCAGACTTCCCCAACAGGGTGGAATCCTCTACAAGAGATTTATAGGTGCCCTGGCGGTCCAGACACCTTGTTGGATTACCTGATTGCCTGTGGTTTCAATTTCACATTATAGGAGATTGACAAGTAAGGAAAGGATTTGATTATCTACAGCGTTTTCTTATATTTGCCTCGTGCGCTGCCTTTTTAAAGCGCATGTCACACAGTGGGGATGGATATTAAGCTTGAATGTATTTGCTCATATTTTCATTGCAAATTATCATTTCAGTATGAACTCCTTATCGCTGCGTTTTGACGGATTATGTTGACATGCAGGTTTCTGTGGAGCTCTTATTTTGAATCGTATTATTACTATATTACAGTATAAAGTAGTTTTGGAGCTTTTAGCTTTAGTCTAGGGTTTAACACCAGAAATCCTTGGTTGATCTGTAGTTTAACTACCACTATTTTTTTCCATAGAAAACCCCCATACAGCAGTCTGTCACGGTGCACTGAAATGGTTATATTAACAACATTTGTAATGCTATAATGAACTACAATATATGTATGCGGATAGAAAATTGTCCACTTTAACAAAAATGATTTTATATATTTAAAGAACCACCTGACTTTAGAATGACAGACTCCTTTAGCAGCATTGTGTCAGAGTTGTTGATTTGTCTAGTGTGTTGAAGCCTTGATGGCAGGCTTGGCTGTGTGTCTATTATGAACAGAGGAATGAATGACTGTGAAAATAAAACCACATCTGAATGTACTCAGTTGAGCAGTAAGAGCCCATTCTCCACTCACTTTATTATCCTGCAGAGACCCTTATTTGTCCAAATATATCTTGCATTTCAGACTGCTGTGACCTTATCACCTTATCTTAACCTTTTATTTATACTTGAAGTCATGTTTTTTTTTTTTTTAATGAAGAATTAGAGGTCAAACTTGCTTTTTAAATTAATGGCACCTTTTGATATTGGGTATATTGTAACAGATGTTGGAGAGGAGAGGTTCCTCTGGCATCCTCAGTCACTGTTAATACTTAATCTGCTAGTACTTGTGTCTACTTAATCATCTTGAAATGTGTGCGTGCATGTGGATCCATGTGTTAAATACTGATATCATTTTTCTTCTGTTCTTCCCACCTCCCTCCCGCACTCATTTCTCCTCCTTTTCATTGTCTTCCTTCCTTCCTATCCCTCTGTGTAACTGTCTTTTATTTTAAAACCTTTTGATAGCAGAAATCTTAATTCTGTATAAAGCTTCCGGGCCACCCACGTGACATGTTTGGAGGATTGCTGTACCAGAGGCTCTTGTGTGGTGTGGTGAAAGCTAACACAATGGGCAAGTGAGCTTTTATTAACCATTGAGCTTTTATCCTACTCAATTAGCAGCCATAAGTCCTTTCTCTTATTACACTGTCTGTGAAAGTGTTCATCAACTCTGCCCATCTTCCTCCCACCTTTCCTCCCCCTCCTCCCTTACCACTGACAGGTGGAAGAAACTGAAAAGGATTTGACAGCGATTTGCAAGGCGACGGCAGGAGGCGAAGAAAGTTAGTTAGTGAGGAGTTTATTGACAGTCATCTGTGATTCTGCGGTGAGATGCGGGCGGAAGAAGAAGGAGGGCTGAGATAAGAGGAGAGGCAATCTCAGAAGTGAATACATTAAAGGCGGAAGTACTTTGATGAAAGTTGTCAGCAGCTATGAAGTACATAACAATGAACACCGTGCCGGTTGCAGCTCTTTATTCAGCTTGATATAACAGATTCCCAAACAAACGCGACGTGACTGTTAATGTCGTTATTTGTGGAGCGTCTTTTTTAAAGAGATAAAAACATATTCCTGCTGGGTGATTTCTGTATTTTCCTCCTCTGCTGCACTTTTGAGTAAAGTGATAAGGATATTTTGCTGGTTACGGATACACTAAAATGGATGCAGGCTCTAGTCTAAGGAAACTGTGTCCTTGTGAGTACTGGTATTAGACTTAGGCAGGAAATTATATGGAAACTGCACGACGGATCTAGACTCACAAACACAAAACATCCTCATCTCTCCCACCCCCATCTCTCTCAAACACACACACACACAGACACACAGCCTGTTTGTTCAGGCACACATAATCCCCTGCATCAACATTCTCCTTTGATACTTACATAAACACTCATGCACAGTGGAAGGTTAACAGCAGTCGGTCTTTCTTGGGCAGCATGGGGTCAGATCAGCTTTAGAGGACTTAAGCAACAATCACAAACTAAGCTTTTGAGAGTAAAAAACACTTCAGTCCACACAGACATGCTTGAACTGCTTTCTATCTGTGTGTGTGTGTATTTTTGGTGTGCACCTCTTAAACAGTCTATATGCTGTGAATAAGGGGCTTAAAGGGAAGTGGGTGTCTCATTTTAGTATTTATGATTTTTAGTTTAAGGTAGCGACAGTCAAACTTGCTCTGCAAACTATATAAATGTCCAAACTCAATAGCTTTGTGAGTGTGTGTACCTCTGTGTGTGTGTAGGGAGTCTAAACCTTGTGTGCATTTTGATATTGATATTGACCTGGGCCTGTTTTGATGTTGTGGGCGTCAAGGGGAAGTGAAATTTTCCATCAACATGGTTCACAGGGGCATGCTTTATATTAGATATACTACCTCAAATCCCAGACCTAGAATTTCTAACATGGTGTTACGGTGGACAAATTTGCACAGCATGTAGGTCTCGGCAGTGTGGTTGTAAGGAAGATGTACTCTCGGAGCAATCAATTTGACATTGAGAGCTGTTAGACTACTGTAAACAACAAAGCATTTTAGATGAAGTGTTAAAACTCCCGCAGTACTCATATCGTATCAAAGACATTTCTCAGATCCACCTGATAGTCCTGCATTAAAAAATAAAACTCCACTGGATTTTACACACCTCATATTTCCACTGTCTGCATCACGTGTTTCCCATAACCACTCTAAACATTTCACATTCATAACAGGTGTGCACGCGTCACAGTATTTCCTTGTGTATGAGTGTTTTTATACTGTTTGGTGTGTATGTGTATCATGGTTTATAGTTTACCACAAATGGCAATATTCAGTTTTGAGGGATTTGAGATAAATCATTGGCTACTATTAGCTGGCTTGGTATTTGCTGCTGGCCTCATATTTATTATTTCTCCCATGGGATTTTTCTGTGACAGTAATCCCCTGTTCTTTGGGAGGATACAGATAATATTACTAGAATAACAATTCGAGACAATCCACCGACTGTATTAAAGCTGAGATAAACAGGCACTGCTCTCAGGTAATGAATATTTGCTGTTTATTTTTTATTTATTTATAGTAGTTTGATAGTATTCCAGTCACTAGTCTCTACATACAGTGAAAGTAATACAGCTCATATCTAGTTCCTTTTAGAGTTATCATTTAAATACAAAAGCACACCATAAATCAAATGTATTACATTTTGTACATATTTAATGTTTCAGTGACCAAAGCTCCATTCAGTTTGTTTAGAGAAACACATTTTGACACAAGATCTTTATTCATTTGAACTTGACTCGAGTTCTGCGTATGCTCTGTTGCAAGGCTGTGTCAAGCACAATACCTGCATCCAGACTGTCACTGATTTGCTGACATCCATCCATCCAACAGTTTATCCCATGCACACAAACCTTATTGCCAAAGCACATGTGGTGACTACCTACTGTAGGGAGCATTTAAAGCTTTTTTTCAAGTGGTTGTCACCACAGGTGAATGCTTCCTCCTGTGTTTATCATTTATTTTAGCAACCTCATGCAGTTTAATATCTATCAGAATAATACAACTCTCGTCGGGTCATGTGAGCTCTTGCTGTGTGTGTTTGACACAGGCCCATCTTTGATTTCAGCAGCTGAAAACGGTTTTGGAGGGGGTCTTTCATTTACAAATTACTCCGGTAAGAACCCTGGTGTTTTCCTCTCAAAACTCACATTACCTGATGATGTCGTAGACAAGAGAAAAAGAGAGTTGTTCCTTTAGTGCTCTCGATGGATAGACATTGAATTAAATCGCATCCCTTATATCATACAACATGTATTAACTATTTGAATATTGAAGATTCTGACCCACATGGGTCGGACGCAGCGCAAATCAAAAATTTTAAATAAAAAGATCAATATGAGCTTTGTTTTGTAATCTCGATTCTCTCACTGGCTGATCCTCCCCTGAGAACAGATCGACCTCTTGCTTTAGCGAGATGGGGATAGGTGTAGCCTTGAGTGGCAACAGGTGCACTACATCATGATAACACTGGGTAAATATGTGAGTGAAGAGGCCTTGAAAGACCGGTCAGTCTGTGTTTATTCCAAATCTTCTTCTTCCAGTCTGAGGAGGCCACCAGAGACATGCATGGATATCATATCATCATCACAGTTGTCGTGACTGATGGTAATTGAAAAGCTGGCCCCCCATCATTATCATAATCAGCATATGAGACGTGAGCCTGTCTGTTATCCCCACCAATTTCCATCTGCACCTCATCTAGGTTGTTGAGAGGATGGTGCCATTATCAAAGGAGACTCTTACAATATGTTTGACAGAAAAGCTTCATGCTTCAAGTTGACCTTCAGTGAGGGTGGAGACATAAATCATCTTTGCTCACTGAGTGGATTGAAGAGTTTGTTCACAATCGGTCATGCTAGATGTGATTTCAGTCCACTGTGTTGTGCCACACTATTACTGCTCCCTGATACATGGTAGCAAACAGCTGTACATCACAGGAAATGTCCCATCCCCTGCACGCAGTAAATGGTTTCTTTATGTTTCATGGTAATGCTCCTATGGACTGTGTACTGCTCCTGGAGTGATAAAATGTTACTTCCTTCCGTCAAATAGAAAGCTATTTTGGTCAAATAAAATTATTATGGCACACCAATGACATTTGTGAATGTATGCAGCATTACTGGCGAATGTGATGATAATGAGGGCAGTTTCCAAGCTCAGACATTTTCTTGAACTTAGTAGAGCTGCATAGTAATGGACATTTTGAAGAACTTTCCAGATAAACACACTGACAGTGCTAATCTATCTTTCCTAGACTCTGGAACCTGGAGTCATTTATTATCTGTGATGCATGGTACCTCTCTGATTCACTGTTCATTCCTAATGTATGTGTGTGTGTGAAACTGATGCTTTCAGACTTGGACCTGATCCACCTGAGTCATCACACACACACACACACACACACACACACACACACACACACACACGCACACACACACACACACCACACAGACTTACATTAGAAAAACCCCATTCAGTGGTGGCTGGGACTCGATACCAATCAACAGTGATGAATCAGGTTTCAGCTGTTTTATATGCTGTGTGTATGTGCAGAAGTGTGTATATATCTCTGTGCAATAAGGACATTGTGGCTTCACCTGCAGCCTGTGCAACACAGCCGCTTTTAAATAAATAAAATCTAATAGTCTTAGTAGGAGAAATAGGAACCTTACATACACACCATTAAACCTTTTCCTCCATTGTTATTGCTTTTAACACACCAGGTACCTCTGTGTATGTTTGCCTGTATGTGGGACGGCAAGTGCCTTTAATTTAAAAAAATTAAAGTTTTTTTGCTTTGGCATTAAAATAATAATTTTTATTTTGTTCCTGCTTAGACAGACCATCTCTTATGCTAACATGAGCACATATTTTGTAGCTTTAGATGACAAATGTGCACAGGCAGACCTCTCCAAAATAACTCTTGGCTCTGATTTTTATTGCTTTCATTTTGATGTGTTTTCTCTTTTTTATTTTTTTAGGTTTAATGTTTGCAATTTCTTAGTATCTGTACGATACGTCCCTTTCAGTTGATCAAATACTCGTAGCCATCGTACAACATCTGACCCCAGCTGTCCCCTACTGTCCCTCCCATGTGACCCCTGCTGCTCCTCCTCAGCATGACCTATGTGTACTTCAACTGCAGGTTAAAGTTTCCATAGAAATGGCAGAGACAGAGATTTAATGAAGTTAACCTTTACATAATTATATCTACAGTATGTGCTCCATATGTCTTGCATTGATGAGAGAAATTGCCTACATTTATAGGAAAACATGGGTGGTCATTTTCAGCATAAATCAGCATGTTTTTGTCTGCACGCATTTATTTTAGTGTTAAAAGTGTGTTTCTCATTCTAGGTAATGACTATGTATTTTTGTGTAGCCTATCATTTCGACTTCACTTTTGAGCTTGTGAGATTAGAGGGTTTGGAAGTGCTGCAAGTATTCTACCCACTTCAATATATCTAGCCTCCTGAGCAATATAATAACACCTGTTGCGACCTAACTATAGTGAGTGCTGCTTTCAGGAAACAGAAATAACTAATTTCAGTTTTGAATTTGAGCAGATGATTAAAGCCAAATGATCTCTGTGACTGAGCCATTGCTGACCTTGAAGTTTTGTATCGTATCGTTTTCCCTTTAAATTTAAAACTGACTGACCAAAATGTCAATGCAGTTACCTTTCCTTTTTCTTTCCTTTTTCTTTCTCTTGATATAAATACAATTATAATTAAGGGGCTTCTCTCCTATTTATGAAGCTATAGACTAGCAAGATTGGATTGTGCTTTCATCTTCTTCCAGTTGTTGTGCATTTCCATAGCTGTCTATAGAAAATATAACTAAGATAGCATCAAATTCATGACTTGGACTTTATCCAATTCAATTATTCATGTATGAATATTGTTTTCTGGTTAATTAAATTATGGCTCCTAAGCTTATCCTAGCACTGAGGCCTCCCTTATCAAAGGTTATTGATCTGATCTTGGCATGTTACAGTACATTATGTTAGATGAATGACTTAACTGCAAAAAAAAATGTTTGCAGTATTTCTACCTCATGTCTACGTATGTCTCATACCTATATCTTCAGGTGTTCCACAGGAGTCAGTCTTAGATCCTTTTTTTTAAATTACAGATTTCTTTTGGGACACAGTCACAAATGCACAATAAACTTTATTTTAATGCCTTTTGCTTACCACCATAAAGAAGAATTCACATGTTCATATAATTCTAACTGGATTACTGCAACCTTATAAATCTGTTGCATTTTACACATTTTACAAGTGCTGCTTATATTCTGGTCATGTTACACATATTCATGTGTGGATGCTTTTGCATTTAATGCATTTGGTTAAAATGGACCCTGGTGTGTTTTTTCAGTCTGTTTGTTTGGACTAGTGTAAAAGCTCGTCATTCTGGTGTGAGCCAAACTGATGAAGACAAAGTGTTTTTTGTATGGATTAAAAAATACTACAAATAGATCCATGTTTTGATTCCGTCCATAAACTGAGCTTATAATTGATCTCTATGAACAATTATGGAAATACTTTTTTAACCATGATAACTAGCCCATGAGTGCAGAGATATTTTCTGACAAGTCAGTCAGCAAAGACAGTCATAAGCTGTTGTTTTCTATGTGTACTTTGACACTTCATTAGGTTCTTTAAAAACTGTGTGACAGCGCAATTCCCAGAGAGTACAAGTTTCTTTTTTTATCTTATTTATTCGATTTTCAGTCTGAAAATAGCCGACTACTAATAATGCTCATGATGCTAAGAATTTCTTCATGAACTGTCTGTGACACCAGAGAACACAGAAGTATTAAATTGCTGCCTAGACTGTCAGTCACCATAATTTAATTTCCACACATCCTGATGATGCAGGATGACAGTCACCAAAACTGTCCACTCAATGAGATACCTGTCAATCTCCAGTGTATAACTAACTGTTTACTCCTCTTGTTTCGATTGTGAAAAGTCAGGATGAACATTAATTGGACCTGAAATAGAATGAAATGGTGTACAATATTTTTGCTTGCTATAGACCAAATTGTGTGAAAGTGCTCTTGGTGGCACCCCAAGCTACATCTCTGAGCTTAAATGCGATAATCAGACGCGCCTTTCCTGAAAAGTCTCTGCTGTGCTCCAAAAGTATCCTCATCCTTGGGGACTTTTTTTTAGTTAGTATAATGTAAAATGAACTTCTTTTGAACTTTTTCCGATTTTTACCTTTGCTCCCCCAAACTATAATTTAGGCTTTCATCCAGAAATACTGAATTATCTAATGGTAGCAGCTTCTGTGTCAGGTAGACAGCCAAAGGGACATTATTATTAAATCTTGTCTTAGGCATTTCATTTGTATTCAGAAAGGAGAACACCGTCTTCCAAAAGTTTGCCCTAGGTGCTGTGGAAACACAGCGTGTTCACACTTGACTGCAATTGATCCCCATTGATTTTTGCCAAGGCCCCTTGTACTGTAAGATCCTCTTTTCCAGACAGATTTAATGTCTGTCGAAGTTGTTATTATGTGTCTGCGGTAGGGAGGAAGAGATTTGGATAAGGGCCCCTGCAGAGCTTGGTGAGTTATGCGTGAAATGATTTGCTGTGTGGGTCGACATGAAAGTCAAACCTGCCAGTCACTGGCTACTTTTTGTCTCTCTTACTGGATGATTGTCTGAGCTTTCACATGCTGAGCTTGCCATGTCTGTTATGTATGTGTGCACACACGTTCTGTTTTTTATGTGCATTATACTCATCTCTTGTACCTGTATGTGCACTGCTGCTGGTCGGTGCCATTCAGTTGCAATGATGAACTTGACGACCTTGCCAGACAGATATGAAATGATGTGATGAAAATTGCCTGTGACCGCGGTTGTTTCTCACCCACCTCCATCACCAAAAGGCAGACCATGATAGACAATTGGCTGTCAAGGGGCTGCAGAATGTTGCTGACTTTTGATGATCCAGTCTATTGCGAGCACCCAGCACTTTCTGTATTCTCTCTGCAGACTTTAAATAAATGTCGCATCCAAAATATAACACACAAAAGTGCATCTATTAACATTTAATATTAAATATTTTGTATATTTTGTCTAAATGCTTGACATGTTTTATTTATGTCAATTTTCATCCATTAAAATAGTCACCAATCACCAGTGTCATTACGTTACAGATAATAATTACAGATGAACCTCAAACACAAATGACTTTTAACCAAGTTGTAATTAATCTCATCTTTCTAGATTCTGGCAGGTCTCCCAGCCATTACATGACATCTTCATTCGAGGCTACATTTCAACCACATATGCTGGAGCACTGACACAGTGCCATTACTAATGTGCTCTGTGGCTTGGCTGCCTCTAAATTACAGGCCATTGGCGATTCGCAAATGTAACACTACGACAGCATGGCATGAGTTTTTACCCTTCTGTTCCATTCTCCAATTTACTACCTGTCTCTGGAGTGTAATTCGGATTAAGGATGTTTATTAGTCCCAGGCCCCTGACTGTTGTCCAATAATCAATCAGATACTTTACAAGTCCAGCACATTCTGACAAAGTAAATTACACTTCTGATTTCTCATCATTCTCTCTTTAATATCTCTCATAAATCACACACTGAGTGGAAGAGCCAGTTATCATAGGGCTTGTAAAAGCACACAGATAACATTTTGTATTGTACGTACTGTATGTACTTATCATTCGAACATGAAAGAGTTTGGTTTAAGTTTTTTACGATTAAATGTAATTTCATCCTTCAGTTGTAACATACTCAGAGTGTACATCTAAACCCAGTTATTCATTGCAATATACAGTAACAGACATTGTTTTGATGCAATACGTACAATATAGGTGTATTGGGCAGTGTCAATCTATAGCTAAGAGAGTACCATCCCTCAACTAAGTGTGTGTTTTGCTGAATGTATTACTGTTGCGAATAATTTTATTTTAATACATCAAATAAATTACTTTATTGCATTAATGCTGAACATGCTTGCTTTTTAGAGGAATAAAAGAGGGAAAAAACACGCTGTGCATTTATTAAAGTTAAACAAAAGTTGTTTCAGTTGCTCATCTCTAGTGATATTAATCTAACATTAATTCAAGAAAATATTATATGATAGGGTATATCCTTTTCTGCATTTCTAAAAGTTGATTCTCCTCCTCCTTAATGTGTTTGGACTAGTATTGTTTGGTTTTTATTGGGTGGTAGTTTACCGTTCACTGGGACTCATTCACCTTCCTCTCTCACAGTTGGTGTGATATGCAGATGAGCCCCGGTCTTCTCATTAGCCTCAGTGTCGTGAACTTGATTATGGTGCAATGATGTTTTTCTTTGCATGGTGTAACAAAGGCCAATCATGGGCACTTTTACAAATTGTAAAGGAAATCTGTTGTACGCCCCAGTCCCTAGCTTTTATGAGACTCTAAAGCAGCGAGTTTTATTCCAACATCAACCATTCTTTTGTGCCCATCCGTATCACTTGCATCCCTGATCCCTGATTTGCAAATGACTCATCCTGTTCTCTGAGCCTTTTGGGTTTTACTCTTAATTTGTTGTGTGCTTCAGGCAAATATGCAAATTAGCACATTTCTAATTGCACAGCATAACATTTAATTGTGTGCTTTAAAACAGCGAATATCAAGATTTTGTTTTCTTTTAGTCTATTTATTTAAATTCTCTTAACGGCAGAGGGAAGACTGGAAACTCTTAAGGCACACATAGATAAGTATTTTCATAAAAAGATATGGATCAAAGAGCAGGTCCTGCTGTTTGAAGCCCGATGCAGTCACTCTTCCTGTTTTAGAAAATTATAGCACACTCATAAAGCACTGGCTGAGGGGAAGCAGCAGCAGCAGCAGTGCCCCCTCCTTATCTCCGTCCCTCTCTGCATCTCTCTCAAAATGTCTGTCTGTATCTCTCAGCAACAAAGACGCAGTTTTCATATCTCAAATTTCCACCCGGAGGTGTGTGAGAAGTTAAGTGGCATTTGTGGATGACTTAGTTTGAAGTTAATACTCTTTTTTAATTTATTTGATTAGTTCTGTTTCGGTTTGAATCCCCTGATCAAGTGGAGTGCCGTCAGTCTACCCTGAAATAAATCGAAGTGGATGGAGGCACAGAGCAGAGTGGGAGTTTTCATAAAAAGCTTCCAGTGCAAACACAGAACAAAGAACAAAGACCCTGTCATTTGAAGCTTGGCACAGTCGCTCTTCTGTTTTTTGGAAAATTGCAGACACAGCATGCACGCACACACACACACACTTGTCCTACTTACTGTACCCTTCCTCTCTATTATAAAACGCTTGGAAAAAAGAGCATTTTGATGTTTTACCGTCTGCCACAACACATTTTTCTCTTCTTTTACTAAAAGAAGAAAAAAACAAAGTAGCTCAGGATGATTGTTACCATGCCTAAACACAAAAACAGCTTTGACATGCCTCACCCTTCTATCTTGAGATAAAAGACAGAAAAATGTGTCAGCGAGTTAGGTAAATTGCATGACTGCCTATATCAATATATGAGTGTGTGTGTATTTAACCTATTTTGGATCAGTGGTCAGTATAGCTCCAAGTCCAAAGCTGTGTGTGTGCATAACTTGTTTTTTTCCCTACTGTATATGGGAGGAAACGCAGAAAGAACATACAAAGTTTTCAGGTAATTTTGGCCACAGAACTGAAAAAACAGTATTACTCCTTTGGTAGACATTCACATGAAATCATAGCTGGAGAAAAACATCAATCTGGCGAGTAGTACAGGCTCAAGTATGTTGATTATTTGAGATAGTTTGAATTCCACCTTTGGGTATTTGAAGAAGTGAAGGAATTCTGGAGGACATAATTGTTAAGATTACTTTTAATAAATCAAACACCGTGCCATTTATTTCTTGAAATGTGCTGTAATTAGTGAAGTGTTTTCTTAGGCCAAATCATCACCAATTTTCTGCAGCAATTAAGCACAGCTTCCCTCTTAAAGCCTAAATTAGAACTGTAAGTTCATTTCTTTCTAATAACATCTTAAAAATATGTTTAATGACTTAAAATGAAAGACTAAACAATTATTTTTGTTTATATTTTGCACTGATGTTGTAGTGCAATTAGCATGACTTTAAAGCATGAAAAAAGCTGTAACTTACTACTATTTAAAGTCCTAAATAGAACATGACCTCAAAATCTAAATTAATGTTTACGCCCTGCACATTTTTAAAGAACTCAAGTCAGGCTCTTTAAAATTTTATTTTACAGTAAATAATAGATTAAAGCATCAGATTCTCTACTCCACTAAATATTAAAAACAGTATACGCATGCGAAACACGGTCTGTGATGATTTCAACATGAGTGATGGTGATGTAGTTAAAATACTGTGCTGCGCCTTGTGAACCGAAATTCATATGCTGTAAATATGAATGAAGAGAGATCATTATAAAAAGCGCAAAAACAGCATTTGTTTAGATCGTGATATCGCTTGCCACATAAAAAGGACTCATAGACTGATTTTTTTTTCATCACAGATCAATTGTAGCTGCTAGAGTATTTACATTATTATGAGTATTTAGTAGAATACTCATAATGATCCACTGCAGCCAACTAATGTTATTTTTAATGCATGCAATATAATTTATGGAAAAAGTTCTTGTTGAGAACCGGTTCTGTGTGTTTCAATTCCATGGAATCGTTTGGCAGTTTATCTAACGATTCTCCTATCGATTCCAAAAAGCACAAATTACGTCAGGTTACTTCCGCAAAAAGTTACGCACGCTTGATTCCAGCAAGCGCGACTAATTTCGCCATGTAACTTAGACAAGTTTCGCACGTGCAGTGCAGTCAGTAGTAAACAATGTTTGGCTGCATTTTACCAAAAAATGGCAATCAGAATTGTAAAAATCTTATCAATTCCTATCCCTAGTCACCAGTACGGAAGCCCTGAACCGCATGTGTAAAAAAAAAAAAAAAAGTCGTTATTATGAGATATTATCTCGTTATTACGAGATACTAAGTCGTTATTACGAGATATTATCTCGTTATTACGAGATATTATCTCGTTATTACGAGATAATATCTCGTAATAACGAGATACTAAGTCGTTATTACGAGATACTAAGTCGTTATTACGAGATATTATCTCGTTATTACGAGATATTATCTCGTTATTACGAGATAATAAGTTGTCATTTTGAGAAAAAATAAATTGAATTTTTTTATTTATTTTTTTTAATTTTGAAAAATATCTCCTTCATCGCAGTCTCCGTGCTCGCCTGTGTGCCACTCCATCTGGATCCAGAATACTTAGGAGCAATCTCACAGTTTCGCTTTTAACAACCAGCCCCTCCTGAATGCATTTCAGATGCATCATCCTATATCCTACCATCTGATCTGAGGTTTCCAGTTGCTGGGTTACAAAATAAGCAACATCTACTATGTCTGAGTAATATTTACGATACGATACGATAATACTTTATTGATCCCACAACGGGGAAATTCACCTATTACAGCAGCAGGAGGAGGGGAAACACAGTGTACATATGTCGTACATATTTACAAAAAGTACTATTTATAGTATAATTTATAGTATATAATATAGTTCCTCCGATAAAGCCTATTCTTCCTCAGAATCTTTTGCAGAGTTCTAAGACAAAGTATTATGCCATGCTGATGACTCAAGACTTCAAGAATTTCCCTTTGTTGAAAGCCTAAATAAAAATAAAAAGCTACTATTTGGCTGAGATCCATTTTGCCTCCTGCGTCCTGAAGATCAATGTGGTTGCAGGGGCCGTCCTGGGTGAGCACCCCCTCTGGCAACAGTGCTAATTGGGCGGTCTCAACACTCTCCCCAAACACAAGAATCATGAGAACTTAAGTAAATAATAGCCATACACCTTGGTTGGAGCTATCAGTTCACTTTTATGAGGATTTTGTTGGATATTCTATTGGTGGTTGAACTGCCGAGATATGCTTCATGTCATCGATGCTTGAGTATTGACTTTAGAGTGGGCCTTCTGGCAGAACCATATATCTCTATATATGCTTTGAGAGGCTGGTAAAGGAACACATCATCTCCAGACTCTGGTCAAAAGGGCACAGCAGCGCATGTACTTCCTGCGTAAGATGAGGAGAGCCCACCTGTCCCCACCCATCCTCACTACATTCTACAGAAGCACCATAGAGAGCATCCTGACCAACTGCATCTCTGTGTGGTGTGGAGGCTGCAGTGCCTCTGACTGGAAGAATGTGAGGAGAGTGGTGAGGACAGCGGAGAACATCATTGGGACTTCTCTCCCCTCCATCCAGGATGTTGCACAGAAGCGCTGCATGGCCCGAGCCGCAAACATCACCAGGGACTCCTCACATCCCCATCATGGACTGTTCTCCCTGCTGGCCTCTGGAAAGAGGTTCCGCAGCATTCGGTGCAGGACCACCAGGTTCTGTAATAGCTTTGTACCCCAGGCCATCAGACTGCTAAACTGTAAACTTTGAATAAGAACATTATACCCTCTCCCACCACCTACCTGCACTACACCACTGTACATACCTTGTTTTTTATATTATATATTATATTTATTTTTTACTTTTTATATTATTATTTTATTTTTATTTTTATTTTGTATATACTCCAATACTGCGCTGAGCCAATGCAATGAAATTTCGTTCTGTATACACGTGTGCATACTTTGAATGACAATAAAGGAAGTCTAAGTCTAATATACGTTTGCTATCATTGTTCCCCCTCTAGTGGCTGATATTAGTATTGGTTCAATCTGAGAGAGCATAATGTTATCTTTAAATTACGAGATAATATCTCGTAATTACGAGATAATATCTCGTAATTACGAGATATTATCTCGTAATAACGACTTAGTATCTCGTAATAACGAAATAATATCTCGTAATGACGAGATAATATCTCGTAATAACGACTTAGTATCTCGTAATAACGAGATACTATCTCATAACGACTTAATAGGGCTTTTTTTTTTTTTTTACACATGCGGTTCGGGGCTTCTGTACACCAGAGATGAAAAGCAATTGAATAAATAAAATAGTACATTCTACTATAACTGCTTTCTTAACTCATCATATTTGCTTATCAATATTCTCCAGTCAGCATATTGAACAAGAACAAGCTTTGATTAGTTTAGATGTTTCATTTAAACGCCCCAGACAGAGCACAACATTTTGATTTTTGAGATTTGTGAGCTCCTTCTGTAGATAGTGGCTGTCACCTTCTGAAGCAATCCTGCAAAGCAAAGTTCATTTATGCAAACTGTAATTGAAAGGTTAAAAAATGGGCATATTACTGGAGGGTTGTTGATCTAAAGTTCAGAAAATCTGTAACATTCAAACTCCGTCAGTACAAAAATGCCCTTGAGTAATATATTTAACCTTAAATTTCTCAAGTGGCCAACAAGAAAAGAAAAGACTTGTAGTGTATGTTTGTTAATAAGTTAAGGTGCTAACAGTATTTTAATAACTGTTAAACCATAAAGCGCAAAGACAGATTGCCTTTCTATTAGTGAGTAGTAGCATTACATAACATTTCTTAAACTTAATATATGTTTTATATCTATATTAAAAGCTTTGTCGGCAAAGGAACTAGTAAGAAGCAGTTGTCAATTAAATTAAAATGTACAGTAGAAGATCTATAGAAGAACCATGTCCTTGAGTTATGATGACTTACAGAACCATGTAATACACTCACATGTGTAGGTGTGGTGTTTATTTACATGTAGAATGATAAAATTTGAAAATTAGCATAAGAACAAGCTACTCTGACACAGCTTTTCTCATTTTCCCACCCGTGACCCCATCTTGACCCTCCTCTCATCACCCTATCCCATGCTTCCTCCTCACTGTCTTTTCTCCACCTTTTCCTCACTCCTCCCTTTTCCTCATTTTCCTTCCCCTCTTTCCATTTGCCCTCAAGTGTGAAATGACGGCGGATGAAAGCGAGTGGTCTGTCACAGGAGAATGATCTCAACTGGCCTGTCCAACCCCAAATCCCCGGCCCCCGTCTACCACCCCCCCCCCGACCACGCAACGCACACTAACACCCACACAACTAGTCACAGAAAATTCTGTTGTGACAGGGGCCAAACATGGAATTTTCCCTGCATGCACACACACACACATCAACAATTTTATCAAGGCTTTCCTCCATTTTTAAATTAGTTTACCCTCCTGACTAAAACCCCAATAGGTTTGCACAAAATGATTACTAGGAGAAGTAATTGGATTTTAAAGAGAAACACTTTCCTCAAAGGCTGTCACTGTGAAGCAATTTCTGACTCTAAAGCAGTAATAAATATTGATATAAGGTGCAGACATAATGTGTAAAGATGTGAATAATAAAGGTTGGCAACCAAATCCAAGGAAAAGCAAAAGTCAACAAGTCTGTCTAGTTTCAAACTCACCACCTGTTGTGTCTGTGAAGCCGATCAATACACCTGCTCGAGGTCTCACTTAGAAATAATTAATTGTGCACGAGCTGCTTACAATATTTGGCAGTTTCTATGGTTGGTTGGTAACAACGTGCAAGTATCCGTCTCACACACACACACACACACACATGCACACGGAAGTGACATATCGCAGAGGACAGATACATTTCTCAACCCTGACAGATACATAGTGCTAGAGTCAAAAGGCTAATTCACTTTTAGATGAAAAAGACAGGTAGAAAGAGGAAAGAAATTTGAAGAGAGAGAGAGCCTCAGCCCGCGAGCTGGAGAAAAACACTGTGGATAGTCTACCCCTTTATTTATTATTCGTTTTCTTATTGACCTTACAGGAATTAAAGTACTGCCACCAAATCTAAAACACCATTCACTTTGAAGGGTTGTAAGGTTTTAATTATATACTGTATGTTTGGGGACTAACACAAGAGATGGCATAAAAAGAACATATAAAGAAGGTTGGTTGTGATATTGTTGATTTCTACAGAGAACTATAAAGTAATAGATTACAATTTTATGGTATAATAAATATTCATGTCTGTTGAAGTACTATGCTATGGTTGCAAAGATGAGATGTGGGAGTGACACTGACAATTCAAGCAACTGAGCTTCACAGAAAATCTCACCGCAGTGTCATTGTTGATTTGTCCTGTACACGTGACATCCATTGCACGTCACCCTCCTCTGTGGCTCTTCCTGAGGTTTCTTCCACATTTTTTTCCCTGTTAAAAGATTTTTTGTTGGCAAGTTTTTTCTCACTCGAACTGAGGGTCTAAGGACACAGGGTGTCACTCCCTGTACAGATTGTTAAGCCCTCCGAGGCAAATGTACTTTGTGACTTTGGGCTATACAAATAAAATTGGTTTGATTTAAGTACCTGATCTGGAGAATTTGATCTGATACACATTGTTTTCCCTATCCTCATCAGCAGATGGAGTTTGTTATGTTTGTTCTCAGGTTGAACATTGAGACTACAAGTCCTGTTTTTGAAATTGTCAGCTGACAAAAAAAATAACTAAAACTAACTAACTAATTGTTTCCAAAGTCAATAATAAACTTAAGTCGCTATGGATGAGAGGTCTTAGGGTAACTTAAGTTCTTTTTAACTTGGATTGCCCATGTTACTGTGTCAAAAAGACTAATAAGGACAACACCTTTTGAATTGGGTCTATTCTTGAGTGAGAGCTTCAAAATAGGCAAAACAGTGTGATCCTGATGGGCAATGGCACAGTGTCAGGACTGTCAAAGTACGGACCTGTGTGTCTCACTCAAAGAAAAGGCTTGTTCTGAAATCTCAGGAGACATGAGGTGACTTGTGGTAGGAAGTCAACAGTACTGCTGTGCAAAAGTTTTTCATTGTCATGGCTGAATATTTAGCTGATTTTGACAATGTGGAGGAGGACTTAAACTGAACTGATTTTAGCCCGAGTATGTGGATGAAGAGCAGATGAGGAAAGAGAGAGAGGGGAGCCAGGCAGAGGATGGTTAACCAGCTGCTGCAGGGCTGTGAAGCTCTGGAGACTGGTGGTGTTCCTGGGGGTGCTTTGATCATGTGTCCACACAGGAAGTTTCACAGACCGGATCGAGCAAAGGTCTTCCATCGGGTCCTTTCCATAATGTTGTCAGACACTTATAATAACGATGGCAAAAACAAGCACTTTTAATGGATACTACTCGACAGTGTGCAAATGTCTGCAAGACTTACACTCTAGCTCAAACATGAGGACTTGATTTGTTGACTTTAAAAAACGCTGGTGCATTTGTGTTACAGCCCATTTCACATTGCTGCTGACGAGTGCTAAATAGACCTATGATAGGCAGGTTTACGTTACATTATCCAGACTATTGTTATGGCATCCAGACTATTGCAATTGTTAGAGAACTTATTACAACACCACTTATTTTATATCAGTCATCGCTGTACCTGTGGGATTGTACAAGTCATGGTTAGAAACATACAGCCAGGACATCCTCATTGGACATGGCCATTACCTTAAATCTGACTTAAAATGGTCTCCATTAAATATTCTCCACCTCGCTAACTGTTAGTCTTACCGTCCAAACAATACTGTAAATGCTGAAGGTGGTAAGATCCCTAAAGCAACACAGTTCTTATTTGTCCTCTTCTGTTTCATAAAGGAAATTCTCCTGCCTTTGCCTTTTAAAGTATGTCGCTAAAAGGACAAACTGTGGTATGATTAGTTTTACAACAACAATGAAAAAGCACTAACAGCAGTCACAGGAAAAGACAAGAAGCTTTCCATAAGATATCAGTTTAAAATAAAACCTACACTTTTAGATCAAACAAATCTATTTTTGATCGAACTTCAGTTTTTCCTCAAACCTGTCAACCTCTTGACTCTGTCTAAGGAGCTTTTTTAAAAATATTTTACATTCTCTTCCTTCATTCCATCCTGTCTCCGTTCACTTCCTCCAGTCAGTCCCATCTGATTTTGGCAGGACTCTGATAATCTGAATAATCAGATGAGCTGGGACTTGGAGCCAGCCTTGAAATAGGGCTATGCCAATTCTGCTAGTAAATCTGCTTATATTACAGGCCAGAGCAACGTGTGATGTGAAGAGCAAACAGTAAAATAAATTAAAACTGAGATAGAACTGTGTTATGAGTTTTAAAAATAACATATTGTGTTAAGAAAGAAGTGAAACTTGATTTTTACTTGATACCTAAAGAGAGTTTGGCATGATCTAGTTTCCCATGTTGGGAAACAACATGTTGTGGTGCTTTCTAATGTTTTTATTTTTATTATTATTAGTTTTTTTTAAACTTTATTATTCGTAAACTGCCCCGCTGTCAACAAAGATATTGTGTAGTCCAGCTACAAGAGGCTTAGAGACCCCATAAACCTCTGTTGATGAATTATAATCTCTGCATGGAAGTTTGTTCTTGACCTCTCAGTAGGCAATGGACATCCAATGGAAAGCTCAAGAAACTCTGCATCTGATTCTAAAGAAACGTAAGAGACATTTATCCTCTTATCATGTGACTGTCCACACTTGGGTCACATGACACCTTAACCAGCCACAGCTGCCTAGAAAAGTACCTAGTGCAAAGAGTGTAGCCAAGCTGCACCATGCAGTGGAAATAAGGCTATTGAGACACAATCAAAACCTCAGAAAGAGCTAGAAGGGGGCTCACTGAGTTGAAATTACTTTATCTATGATGATGGTATGTGAAATATTACCAGAATACTTCAGCATGTCAGCTGAATATACATATGCTCAAGTATGTAGCTAGTGATTGGCCCTGCTATATGATTTGTTGAGGCTCTGGTTCGATTAGTTGTGAACTCTCAAGAGTGCCTCCTTTTCTTCTACTTTGTTTTTCCAGCACATCCTCTTAAATGTGTGAAAGCTGCAGAGGTTAGTTTGATACCAGCAGTTTGGCTTTTTGTCAGCACAGGCACTTATGCTTTTACATATGTTAGCCGTTTAAGCTGTGTGCACTCACTGATTTGTATATTTATCTAAGAAACACCTGCGATACGGTTTCCTTTAAAAGCAACAAGAGGTAACAATTATGGATTTGTCCAGTGGTCTTGCAATGAGCCTGAGGGAGTCTTTTCAAGCGTCATTCTTATTATGATGAAGAACAGATTATTTAAGATAAAAGCATAATGCATTAAACTTTACTAGGTATTTACTGGCAGAGGGCATTTATCTCTATTTTAAAATGTCACTTTAAAAATACCTGTCGTATAAATAAAGATCTACTGTACGGTCTGGCATGCATTTAGATGGGTTTATAGATTTTTCACATTCTCTGAGAGGAATATCAAAGTAAATGTGTGGCACGCTGGCCTATTCATAAACGAAATGCTATGTGAGCAGGCGGTATCTGACTGGCCGCTCTTGTGTCTTTCTCTTCCTAAGCTGGTGACGAAGCGAGGATACAATGTGACAAGCATGTGCAGCCAGGAATATAATAATCCACAATTGCAGATGAGAGAAAAAGAAGAAGATGGCTGAATCGTGGATAAGATGAAAAAATTGTTAAAGAAGCATTCTTATGGAGGATATGCAGCGAGATGGGCAGGGACAGTGATGACGGATGTGAGTGAGAAACAATGGAGCAATGAATAGGATCCTCTAGCATGGGTGTTATGTAATTGTTTAGGCATTGCATGCAGATTATGACCTTTATGTGTCTATATTTGATGTGAGCCTTAACACATAAACATGTACTGTACGGTACATTCATGTATCCCACATGCAGTATATAGAGTCTATATTATAGACAATATTCTGTGCCACACGGATGTATATGTTTGAGTAAGCACATCCAATAACCTGTGTGAAGAACACAACTATTATTTTTCCGCCAATTTATTTTTCTTATTGCCATCCCCTTATATCCACTTCATGAATAAGGTACATGGTAGCTGATTGCCCTTTGAAGTTCATGTGCAAACCTAGGCAGGCATGTAAAGAGAGTCAGTCATAAGGAAGATATATCCATAGACTGAAGGAGCAAGATGGAAAATATTTACTGAATAATACTTATGTGATGCATTCGGGTGGAAAAAGGAGGGCAGGATGAGTTGTTTTTATTAACCCACAGTTTTTTCTTTTTTTTTTTATCACATCTACAGTATATAAATTATGAATGCACTGCTATGCATGAAAGCGGAGAGATGCTATCTGGAGAACAACTGTATGTACTTGAAATGTATAGGCCGTTCTCTGAGAAGTCCCTAAGGGCTCTCTGAATGTTCGAGCTTCCTGCTGTACGGTTTCTTATCAGAGGAAGGTTGAGGTTTATGTATGACATGGATCATTTCCCTTTGCAGTTATTTAAAAACGTGCTTCTAAATACAGAGTGATCTGCAGGTGTACTCCTCTGTGAATACTACCTTTGCGCAAGTCCCACGGTATCTATTTTTAAATGTTTGTGTGTGTTGAGACCAGGATACATAACACTGCTCACTGCCGAATGATTTTCTTTCACGTGTTTAGGGGTAAAATGAAAAAAAAAAAAAATAATAATGTTCTGTACTAACCAGAAAATAGTGTCCTCATATTATGTCGTCATGCAGTGGGCACCAAATTATTAACACATTTTTGTTTACAGAAAAGACAGAAAACATGAAGTTTTATTTTTTATTTTTGTCAACGTGGAGGTTAATTCACAGCAGGGGTCCAGATGAAGTTGTAGCAGATGGTAAGTAGCGTGTGTGCATGTGTGTGTGCAAGCCATGGATTAAACATCAAAGAGTCACAGGAATAACACACAGGATGGTCCACTCATAGTACAATCAGTGCCTTATGCCAAATATAGTCATTTTACAGTAACATGTAATGCTGTTACTGTTTCCTATACTCAAGAGTGGAGGAGATCATATGCATAAATCTGAAATGGCTTCTAACAAAAGGAAGCTCAGGTGCATAAAGATTTTTGGAGATAAAATGAACATAAAAATCCAAGGTGAAATTAATTTACAATAAGATCTCAAAAAACATAATATAATTTATATTTTTATTGTATTATCTATTGAACATTTCTAACCAGTCTGCCTTTATATTGTCAACTTGTTTTTAATTACAAAGTGTGTCTTCCTCCCATCCTTTAAAAATGACTCGCCTTATCCTGGACATGCATATCATATTTTATATTTTACAGCTTGAAACACAGATTAATTATACTGCAGAAGAAAAACACATACCGCACAATTATGGGAAAGAAAAATGGCATCATAAGAAGTAAAAAAAAATAAGATGTAGAAGAATAAGAATGAGAAGATGAAAGGAGATTAAATCACATTGACTGTGTGTCTCTCTCTCAAAGGAACAGCAATTAAGTTTGAATCCATCAGGCTGAAGTTTTTACTGGAAATAAGAGGAAACTGAGCATTTTTTAGAAATCTCACCCAAACCAAGAACAGAAAGAAGCTGTTTAAATATCGCCAATGAAGATGATGGTGATGATGAGTGAGAAGAGGTGAAAATGGATGCCAAGAAACAAATTACCTGTCAGATTAAATATAATTCTCCAGATGAAAATGCCTTTACTCAGTCAGTCCTGAACTCACCACGAAGCTCCACGCAACCTTCTCCAAAACTCTCTTGACTAATACTGGTCTGTACAATCATCTAAGGGCTGACGCTCAGGTTTCATGTGTCCATCTGTAGCCTTTTCTAATTTACACCGAGGGCCCTGTCAGTCTGTGAATCACCACAGGCAGTTTATGTGTGTGCGGTGTCAGATCTCAAGCTCAAAGAGACACTGGAACTCTGAGCAGAATTCAAACCGGTCTGTCCTGAACTCGAGGCCGACTGAATTAAAAGTACATCTTCAGATGTAATATGCTTCTTCCTTTGTGCACACACTGTGACAATTAAGCTGTTCTCCAGGCGCCTCATTTGCATGCAATGTTCTTTGGCTTCATCCTCTCTTTCACTGGATTTTCAGAACAGTTTGAAACGTGTTTGCCAGTATGCCAGCAGCAAAGTGACAAAACCCCATCACGGATGAATAAACAAACAGTTTCTAAGCTGCACTAAAGAGGCTGGTTCGCTTGAATATCAAACACAGCAAACCTTTGAGAACAGATGTAAATCACTGCTGAGGCATAATGCTTAATTTTGAAATCTTTTGAACTATAAAGATGAATAACTCGGAACATAATTTGTTCTTGAATTATTATACTTTTATTGGGTTCAGGTATAAAAGCCTGAACCCAATAAAAATGACCATGACTGCTTGGATTCTCAATAATTTGATTGTCTCATTAGTTGTAATCATACTCATTGAGTTTCAAGAACTGTCTGTTTTTATGTCTTTTTGTTTTTTATGAGAAAAGAATTGTCATGCTTTATTTTTTCAAACAATTCATGCAAATTTATTTTACTCAGTGCTCAAAGCTCAAATGTTACACGGGCTGAGAGAAGGTTATATACACCGCAGATGACTGAGCAACATTTTACGTGCTCAAAATCCCAGTTTTTCCTCCTCTGATTTACAATATCTGGACTCCTCCTTGTTATTTAGTAATAAACCTTTCTACTGTCACCATTTATTACCATGCTATTTGTCATGACCAGAGCCGTTATTGCTGATACTTGATAATCTACAGTGTCTGCATGACCCTGTGAACTTCAGACCTTGCACTATATGACCAGAAAAATAAGAAATGCTCAACCCTCCAAATTTATTCCGTCTCATTCCACTCAGTGAAGTGTCCATACAGTGCACTGGGCCAAAGCACAATATATCACACTGTACAGATTCATTTACTGCTTGAAACAGAATATATGTCCTGCTACTTCAACACAGTGATAAAAATTTCATTGTAAATATTCAACATCTGCCAAAACGTTGATGTTAACTGTTCCACAAGGCCTGTTTTGTTGTTGCCCATTCAACTAAATCTACTCTCTTATCCTGATTTATATTTTTATTGATTTTACCTTTTACCAGCTGCAATTTTTTATAATTTACAAGTTGGCCAACTGTAACTGCTCTGTTGATTGCGTCCTTGAATTGACTCCACATACAGATGTTTACCATGTACGCTCTACTGCACGGGCAGTGAGTTTTTGGATTGTTCACCGTGACTCTAAACTGCTGGGCTGAAAAAGTGTTATACACAAAATGTTGAGTGGGCTTGTTCATGTTACCCCTGGACTCACAGCACTTGTTTTCATTCATTTCATTGTTACCCTACAAAGTGACAAAGGGCAAAGCGTCCTTAAACCTCCAGGCCATGATTCTTTTCAGCCATACAGAGGCCTTCAGCGGGTTGATCTGAAACCATGTTCACTTCCATGGTCAACATTTTGTACTTCCAAGAATCCTCCCTGTGAATTCTCACAATCTCACTGTTATATCTGTTCGACTATCCACCTGAGCACTGAATTCCTTCTCCTCACACACTTCTTTCTAAAGTGTACCATGCGCTGCTCTTTTATTCATCTATTTCTTTTTTTTTTCACTCCCTGTGCCCTGAAACTGCAAATCAATTTGGTTATCAATAATTCGCCGCACCAGTGCGTCCCCATGAGTCACTTTCCAATGCATTTATCGCACGTGTAAAATGTTTCTGGAAAAACTCCTTAGGGAACCAGATTGCCATTCATTTTTCATGTTGAACTTTGCAGAAGATCAACACATCTTGGTTATAATGAGATTGCATCTCCATGGACTATAAATTATTTTTTGAGAGTTTTTCAGCTCCCATGATATAAAAATGCCAGCCTAGCTCTTAAGGGAGCAACATTGCAATCAATTTTCTAATGCTAAAGTGAAAATGTCAAGAACATTCAACGTTGATTCGCCCAAAGGCCCTTGTGGTTCAGTTCGAGCTCATTATCATGTGTATATATCGTAAAACTATACTGTATGTAACACTGCTGTCTAAACTTCTTCCAAGGTGTTTTTTAAACAAAAGCACTGGTCCTCCATGAACTCGCTTTACATGACAGTATAATAGAGCGGTGATGTCCCAGCAGGCTTCCTGCCGTGTCATTTTTTATTCCAGAAAGACCAATTTTAAACATACAGTATGTAATTTCTGCTGCTAAGTGGTCTCTCACATCAAAATAATAGCCATAGACATAGTTTGATGATGTTGTGAAGTAGCATGGGATCATGGGACTTGTTAAACCACCACCAGGGCAGATGAAAATCTATCTGTCGTGACTTAGGCTGAAATCATGCTCACAGACGAGGTAATGTTTTTAAGTTTTATTCATGTTACGTTTAGTCACGTTCCGACTCCCTTTCTCACTCTCTGTCATAT
The DNA here is from genome assembly GCA_004119915.2 of Collichthys lucidus. Taxonomy (NCBI): domain Eukaryota; kingdom Metazoa; phylum Chordata; class Actinopteri; family Sciaenidae; genus Collichthys; species Collichthys lucidus. The sequence goes on from CM014088.1 coordinate 21,158,509, forward strand.
CCCATGTTTACCTAACTTGACGTGCAAGAACAATCTGTCTATCCTCAACTTCAACCAATCAGATCAACAATACTATATGACGTAGTACTGTAAGCCAGTCAGGAGAGGAGTGAAAACATCTTTCACATTGAGCCTTCAGTGCCATTCTTCTAATGAAGAATGGCACTGAAGTTCTGATAGACGTGATTGTTGAGCATCTACGCCAAACAGTTGCTTCTTGCTGCATTACACCTAGCGTAAGTGCATAGCAAATGTAGTCATTTTTAGACTTTTTAATGTTGAAATAGTACATATTATACCTTTAGATCTGTACCACTTATTCTCATCAGCCGATCCCTTTCCCTCCTGGCCTACTTGTATAGAATACACAGCTGCGGGTCTTATTATCTTTCCTGACATTCAGGTCATTTTATGCAGAATGACTGTGCTTATGTAACTGCCTCACACCCCCTTGAGGTGTTCCCTAAAGCCAGTCATCCCGGGTGAATAAGGGGAACTGGACCCCGTCTCCAGCTGTCTGATAAATGGCTTGGACCCGATTCCCTCGCTTTGCTTTTTCTATGTTGTCGTCTGTCTTTGATGTCATCAGATAATTGCTCCTTTTAGAACTCGGAAAGGGGCCACTCAGCGCTCACAGGATAGAAGTATCCATGGTGACAATCTTTGTTATTCCACACTGCAAACAACTGTTTACGGTACCCTGGAAGAGGAAAACGCTTTTGAGTGGAGATACTGCACATCTGGGGCTGAGGAGAGAGGGACAGCAATAGAAAGGTAAATATGGTGAGGGAGAATAGGAAGGCGAGCTAGAAAGATCATATTTGTGTCAGAGATAAAGTAAGATAGGTACTTAGAGGGTTGTAACAGTACATGTAGAGAAGGGAGAGCTGCTGGAAGGAAAAACAAATCCACAAGATTTCCTTTCCAGGATCTTTATTTGATATATAAAAAATACTAGTTCCTACACTGGCAAGATAGACAGAGTCAGTGTAAAACCTGTGGATGAGAGATTGATGTAATATATTACAGCCATTTTCTTGTGTACTTCTAGCAGTGCACTCTTGATTTAGCTTCCCCCTTTTCCTCATGTATTATTATTAATGACTGCACACACCCACAATGTGAATGATTTCAGCTCAGTCATTTGTAAGGCTGTCATTCTGCTCTATCCCTCAGCCCCATCAGTCCCCCTCTCTGTTCCCGTATTAGACTTGATGACTGAGCTAAACTCCGCCATACTGTACATCAAAGCACTTTGAATTACAATCCTCTTCACACTTCAGTGCACCAATAAAATTGGGCATTTCACATTTTGCGGTTATTACCACTGGATAGTGCCAAATGGCAGAAAATGCATGGGTTCCAGATACGGTTTGACTTTGACCGGCTGCCATCAACTTTACTGTATCTGTACAAGGTGATGAGAGTCAGGCATATTAATGTACTTGATTTATTAAGGAAGTACAGATCCCAATGGAAAAGAGGACCATGAGTTTTATGTCTCATGTATTTTCCATATCCTGATATTACACCTGTATTTCAAAGCCTACGCTTATACAAAACACATGGATGAATTACTGATCGACTGAGCATGTGAACTGCAGTTCATAGTAAGTTCATATTTAAAGAAGTGTTAGATGATATTGGATTTTTAAGAAAAGAAAAACACGCTGTGAAGGAGGGAACGAGTTACATATTTTCTGTAAACAAGTTGCAGGCCATATTGTGTGAAATTGCCCCCTGTCTACAGCCATCTGTGAACGATGTGCCCACATCATGTTTCTTGTTGTGTATGCTGAACCATTACCAACACTAGCACCTATTTCAGTGGATCCTCAAAGATATCCCTTGGGTCTGGGGTAGCAATCACCTCCCTGCATTGAATTTTAATGACAGAGGAGTGGAGGAGAGGAGAGAGATTGTAGGTGAACTAGAGTGCAGCGGACTGGAGACAAAGTTAGAAGATGGATGTAAGAGGAAGACAGGAAAAGGAATGGGTCAAGAAAAGCAAAGCAAAGAGAGAAGGGGGCGATTATAATCTCTAAAAACATAGAATAGGATGGCAGCAGTGATCATATAGTGGCTAGCAGTGCCTTATTGTAGACATGGATCTTTGCCCTCCAGGAGACTCAGCCTTACTTTGTGTATCTGTGTGGCCAGTGTCCTGCTTGGTTTTGGCTGCATGTGGAAGTTGCTCAAATCCATATTCATCTTATATGTTTGTCTCATGGTGCAATTTGCCCTTGTTATTTCTGTATTTATGCACATAACTATTGCACGTCTGTCCTTCCTGGGAGAGGGATCTTACCCCTGTTGCTCTTCCTAAATTAATGGCATTGTGTGTTTGTTTTTTTAAACCATGGCCATAACCTTCTTTAACTTCAAGGATCTGAGGTAGAGTCTGTCATGCTATGCATCTTGTAAAGCCACTGAGGCAGATTTTGTGATTTGGTGCTATACAGTAAAAAAAAAAAATCAAACTGATTAAACTTTAAAAGCAAGAGTGGAAGAGAGAGGGTGAGGGAAGGAAAATATGATTTTTTTCCCCCATTGAATCAAAACACCACAGGCTATGGCCCAGGCCTGAAAGAGAATACAAGACGGACAAAGAGAGTAAATTAAAGGTAATGTTGGAAAGATAGATGAGGGAGAGAAATTCTGGGGAACCAGAATAAGGTCTCCGATGTTACATATGCGCATGTGTGAGTGTTTTTTCCCCCCCAAGAGTACCTATGTGTGCTAGCATAAAATAAGAAAGCCTGCGGGCCTTTTGAGAGGCAAACCTCTTGAAACCTGATTTTCAATTTACCAAAGTCTCACTATCCCCGTGGAATTTCACACGTTGAATTCTTTTCGTTTTGCGAGGCTAAGTTCAGCAACCAGCATGGTGCATTGTTCACACATCTCTGATGATCCTGGTCTAGTCCTGATGGATTAAAGAAGGGAAATTCTCTGGGGTCTTGAGATTCAACTGTATTGATACTCAGTGTTGTTCTGTCTTAGCAGAAGGAGAAAGAAAAGGTTGCCACCTTCTATTTCTCCTATAACTTGTAACTGCTGCTTATCATCTGACATATTACATTTTTTCTTAAAGAAGCTATATGTAAGAATTGGCCACCTCTCAAGTTTATACTCCAAACAAATATGGGGCAGCATATCACCAGAAAAGTTCAGTTATGGAAACAGCTCAGTTAGCTGTGCAGGTAGAGGTTGCATTAGACGACCGTGCACAGGCTGGGAGCTTGGAGCACTGCGAGATTCTTGGTGTTTACACATCAACTTTGGACCGCCAGGAGGAGAAGGTTTTCGTGGATGGGACTGAAATGGCAACCAAACCAGAGAGGCTTCAGCAGCCTGTCAGCGAACACAGCCGAACCAGTACCAAACCCAGCTTCCAAGTTAGATGGAGGTCAGTTTGACAACAGTTCTGACTGGTGACGATGAAGACAAAGTTGGTATTTGAGGTGGGGACAAGACTGAAGGCAGATGGATGCTACAGTGACTCACCATCGCCTGTTGAGGTAAGAGACAGGGCGGCTGGGGCTAGCTTTTCAGCGACTTCAGTAGATGTTTCTGTAAAACAGATGTCTGCATTATGTCAAAGACAAAGACTGCAACACTATTGCTAAACTAAAAATCTTTAAACGTGTAATGACATTTTTGAAAGAGGACAATATGTAAAAGCAGATGGCAGTAGCTTTGCGTTGAAGGAAACCAATCAAACAAGATGTGCAGTATGCATAATCAGATTCATGATTAACCGGCAGGAAGCTTGTCTGCATAATTCTTTTTGTCTGCATATTTTATCTACTGTATTTTCCCTTCTTCTCTCATAAAGTATAGGGGACCATAGCACTTTATTTTACACTGTGTCAGGAATCAACTTCATCCTTATGCTGAGGGAAACGTAGGACCTCCAAATATAAAAATGTCACTGTTCAAATTTTCTGGCATGTAATATCTGAGTAAGTTTGAGTTGAATATATTCATTCTTTTGATCCGTTCATTTATGGATGTGATAAACAAACATAATTTGTGATATCAACCATTTTTGTCACATGAATAAAGATGCTGCATGCAAAACCCTCAGCATCAAATAACCTGCATTCTTTACGTGTCACATTATGTGACATGCATTTGCTTTATAGTTATGGCTTTGCCTGCTTAGTGTCATAGGATAAACAGTTTAGCTATGGGACTATTAATGACCATTTAATGCAATGCCTTGAACCCACATTACATTTCTTAGTACTAAAACATCAAATACACACACGAGTAAGGATGTAAATGCCTAATATTGCACACAGTGGCAATTCAGTGTGTTTCATCGATTGCATAAAAGAAGTAGAATATAATATTAGTATATAAAAATATTGCATGTCTTACAGTCTCCAAATAACAATGCTGTGTATCCTCACTGCCACACTGCTGCCCGCTTTCAGAAATTCAGCGCTCTCAACAGCCTCAGCCTCCTCATGTACGATCATTTAATTATACGCTGTATTTGGTGTTTCCGCAGCCTGGCTCTATGGATGGCAATGTCATTCGGTCAGTTCATCACTTTGGTGGTATTGAGATTTTATACAGATATTCATTCATTCTAGATGATGCTTTCCAGAGGATGAAACTTCCTTGACTTTGCCTCTAGCTCCGCCTTAATGAGAATCAAATAAACAGTCTTTGTCAGGAATGTTAAATGCATTTACTTGTTTTAAATGAAAGCATCACTTCAAGAACAGCTTAAGAAAAGTAAACAAAAATAACCTCAAATATGTGAGTTCAAAATCTGCAGTCTATAATATCCTCCCAATGTGGGTTTCTTTTTTCAACACCAGGAAAAAAATAATGTTTTTTCCACAGTTAAAATGTAGTGCTCTTGCCAAAAGCGTTTTGTTGTTTTCTCCTTCAAACGTTAACCAGATGTAACGCTTTTGCCATTTCTCATTAAATGTGGTCATGACCCTTTTCTCCACACTTCTTTCACCCCCCCCTCATGGTAATTGACAGCTTCAGTTTTGTTTGTCTGTATCTTCTTCTTATCCACTGCTGTGTTTTTCCCCCTGAGCCCTTTGCTTCAAGAATACAGAAACATATTCTACAATATTCTGTAGCTTTTCGCCTAAATGTGCCCCAACCCCACAACGTGCTGTTTGAAGGCTGACAAGAGGCAACTCCATGGCACCAAGTTTAAGCTTTTTCTTCATACTGGAACCACATCAGAGGATTTCTTGCATCAGTACAGTACACATATGTGCATGTGAGTGTGTGGTAGATTTGAGCTGCGCACTTTTGCTGCCTGTTAATTTCAACACAACACCCAACAGATGAAATAAGTAATGCAAGCATTAGCATGCCAGGTGTAAGACCAGCTGCCTGCATGAAATGTAAATCATATGTGAAACCAGGGCCGCTGACAGGTTTGGCTGGGCCCGGGACAAAAAAATTCTCAACACATTTTGAAGTGAACGTATCATAATTGAGCCCGACGTCATGGCCCCCCTCTATTCCAGAATTCCCAGGGCCCGGGACAAAAAGCCCTTTAGTCCCCCCCTGTCGGCGGGGCTGTGTGAAACTCTGATTTTATCAGTGTGTTTGTGCATGCATACAAATACATACAAACACACATGCACAGGCACAAACTGCTGTCTCAGTAGATGGGTAGATGCAAACCTTGGCACCCATTCTCCCTAGGCTGCATAATTAATTAATTATAAATATTAATAGCTGTGTCAGGCATACATTATAGATATACTGTACGTACAGTATCCATTTCCATTTTTTATGTAGCTTCTTTTTCCTGTAGGGTATTTCCCTCTTCTCTTTTCTGATCCATATTTTCATATTTTCAAATATTTCATAAGTCAATGGTGGCTCAGTTTTCACAACAGGCCTGTTTAAAAAAAGAGTGAAAAATGAATAAAACAAACAAAAAAACAAAAAAAACAAAGTGCGGAATACTAAATCACAGTATCACAGTAAAAGCCATCTCATATTAGCAGAAGTTTGAATGCCTTTAACTAGATTGTTATTCAGGTGAGCATCATTGCATTATGGCTGCATCGCCGTATCACCACTGAAATGCAATTCAACATCAGAATGAGACATTAAACATCATCATCTTCGACAAAGAGAAAGAAATACATTTGATACAGGTATTTTTGTTTTACATGTATATGATTTTGAGGCCTAAAATTAGGAATATAGTGATTTATGCACATTGAAACACCTAAACTGAACCAAATCAGTCCTAAAATACTATAATATAACAGTGCATGAGGTGCCCTAGTAACTCACCTGATGGTAGAGTATATGGCATGCCGTGTAGGCCACATAATCCTTATGAGTCCTTATGTCAGACCTAAAGCTCCTTGGTGCTCCTCTCTCTTCTCACTTCCAATAAAGCCAATAACCCCCCCAAAAAATAATATTAAGCTGGTGGTGGATAATCTCCTACCAAATAGCTAATCTCTCTTCATGACTTCTCAGTTTCTGTCTGTCTATCTCCAGTCTTCATCTCCCTCAACAACATTTAAAGGGTCTCTCAACATTCAAGACGAGAGGTCATCTGACAGGCTCTGCTGCTTAGAAAAACCGAACAAGAGCGAAAGGTCGAGGATTTCAGCCAGCCAGACAGCAAGTGGGTGCTGCTCCTCTCTGACCTGTTTTTTTTTCTTTTCTGTTGATGTTAAGTGGAAAGTCTATGAGACTAGACAGTGGAGAGAGGAGAGGAGAGTTGCTCAGGGCGATAGTGAGAGGGGAGTAAAAAGGTGAAAATTGAAGAGCATGGGCGGTGCACAAAAAAGAGAGACGGACAAAGGGGAGGGAGACGAGGTGCAAAGATGAGACGAGGGGTTAGGGGTTGTGAGGATAATTCATGTGTATGCTCTCCGTGGCTCACATAGCTGCCGGCCTGTCACTTTAAACTTAAATTGCCTGAAATCCATTTTGACTCCTTTATTATTTATTATTCTAAAAGCAGAAGATTTAGAGTTGAAAAGGAGCCCACTGTGGTTTGGGTGGTTTAGAGCAAGAATTTTTAAATAATATTCTGAAAAGTAGTTATTGATCAGGATTGCTTGAATACTCTTCCCTGTGGAGGTTTATCCAGGATTTCCTCCTAGCTTAGGATAGACCCTGAACACACTGGAGGGATTACACATCCCACCTGGGAACACCTCAGGTCCACGTGTCAGATTTAATCACATCATAATTAAGTACAGATCATTATTGCTCTTGTTCCTCATATATGGATCTTCTGTCTGTCCCAAATATGAGCGTGCACGCGTGTCTGTTCACACAAACTACTCACAGAGCTGGCTGCTGTTAGCACTGCATGTATCTAATTGGTCTCCTCTAGAGGGTCAGTTTGCGAATGATGAGCGAGCTCTTTTCCTTTAGATATGTGGAGCTGCAGCTGGGCTGTGACAGATCGACAGACTAATGGTTGGACTTTGCTACAGGGACTGCTCCTGCTGTGTGCACTAACCCATGAGCACAAATAGACTGTGTACAAAAAATACAAATGAGAGTAAACACGCACACAGTTTGTTTATGAGATCTGACTATCCCATATAGGCATATGAACACCCCGAGGGTGCCTGCTCACGTCCACGCATCCAGGCGACTAAGATATAGTTGATATGTATACACATGTGCAAAAATATACATCACATGCTGCTGTAAAAGGAACATAATACTGTGTGCATTCCATGCTTGAAAGAGTATTGACTGTACACACACATGTGCAAGAGCAGCAGCTTCATCATCTGAAGGTCTCCAGCTTAGCCTTTAGCCCGAACTCTGATTATCCATACACATACTCCATACTAAGGGGAGTAATTCAATGAATTCTAGCACAAGCCTGAGGCCAAAGACAACATTTCAACACCAGAACTAACACTCTCTCTTTCTCCTCTCTCCCTGCTTTCCTATCTGTCTCTCTTTTTGTGTGGCCACACATAGATGGTGGCCTCCTGTTCACAATTGTTCTGCTTTAATTTATGGGCCTCTCTATCACAACGCATTAAGTAAGTAAAGCGACTAAATTAGCTAAGACAAACAGCGGTGGTGTTAAACGTAGCTCTCGTCTGATGTTAATCAGCCAACCTTCTCCTAAGAAATTGTTTGTGAAAGCAACTGCACAATAAATAAAGTGTTTGGGTTAGATAGCTGAGGTATATTGTTTGCCATCATTTGTGCTTAATCTAATCAGGTTTTTTTTTTTAACGTTCTAAGTCGTTGTTTTTTATTTTATTGCTCCTCTCTCCTCTCATATTATTAAATATTCCTAAAGTCATCATCCGTCTCATTTAGGCACTTTACTTTTCTACAATATACACTCATTTACATAAATATGTTGCGCTGTAAAGTGGTTGATATTGCTTTATTTTTTCTTTCCTTTTTTTTGCAGTTGAAAGCAACAATCAATCTCTGAAATCACAAAATCACATAAAGGTTTTTACAAACAAGGCACAATTAGGTAGGAGCAGGACTATAAGTGTGTGTGTGTGTTGTAAGTGCCCAATTAATGTGTGCATCTTCTGCCAGTGTCAGTATCTTGTTGGTAATTAAGACAACATGAGTGAAAAAGACGTCTCAGAGGACGCAAAACAGTTAGCCTGGAGATGATGTTGTTAAAGATCTAGAAGGCAGCAGCAGAGCTGTTACTATTACTGAGCTAATAGACACGTCACTGACAAAAAGCGTACAGACTGATCACTTTGGTTTGCAGAGACACAGAGACAGACACTGAGAGGAAATGTAAGATGAAAAAACCTGACTAATTTAAATTAGATGCTGTCCCTGAAGCCAAACACTGACATGTTAAAATATTTATATGTAAACCATGAAGGTATTTACAGGACACATACTGAGATACTGTGAAAATGCACTGCCGGAGTTGGCAGAAGATGAAACAAAGTCACTCTGGGCTTTTTTTTTTTTGTTAAAGTTCATTTTAGGGCAATAGATCTTACTCTTGGCAATGTGTTTTGCTCACTGACAGACCCTGGAAATAATGCAATAAGTGTGTTTCCTGTCCAAGATTTCTCACTCTGTCTGTCTCTCTGACTCCCAACGCCATTAAAAAGATGCCAGAGGCAGTAAGGCCGAAATTAAAATTTGTGAGATAATAAAGTAAATATTGGATGTGAGGTTGTAAATATTAATAAAGACGTATCTTGATGTTGCATCTGGTGGAGCTAATTGAACTATTTTATACTCCACTGGGAAGTTTAATATGTAGACTATAATATATCATATTCATATGCTGAAAGTCCACTATATGCCTGTGAAAGGTAGAGGAATGTACACACACATGTACTTTAGTGTAGAATTAAAATACTTATATACTATTTTTTCTATTTGCACATCTGCTTTTCATGTCAACCAATACTACAAATATCAAATGGCCTCAGAAAGCCATGCTCAATACAGTGTTATGTCTCATGAGGATGATCTATCTATTTAATCAGCACTTAATTCATGCTAGAATGCTGGATATCAACGTTACATTCTTCAAATCTATTCTTGAAATAAAGAAAAAATAATGTTTGACAGATGTTGCACTGTTAGTTTTGCAAAAGACCGAGAGACAAGCTGCTGATTTCTTCCTGCTGTGGATCCATAAAGAGTTTGATTCCTCGGCTGCTGTGTTGTGCACAGTAATGATTTGTCATTCTGCTTGTTTGTCGGACCCTTTGATTATTTTGTGCCGTTGTTCCATTCTGTTTGATTTTGTGATGTTATACTCTGTGAGTAAAGATGTTACAGTGCAAGCAATTGTTTTTTTATTTGCCAAAATGATAGATTTTGTTTTTTGGGGGATTTTTCTGAAAATTCTGTTTAGTGATACAACAATTCGTGCAGCAACTGAGTGCTGATGGTGGATGACAAGTGCCTTGAGGTGCAACTCATCTTCTGTCTAATGGTTCCCGAAAATACTGGAAGGGAATAGAGAACCCTTCAAGAGTTTCTCTCTATACAAAGACTGTGTCTAATGTGGGTGTTGGTGGAGATTTGGGAAATGATTGTTTCATCAAGATGCTTGATTTTCGTTTATGAACAGTTCAATAGTAGTTTCCCACCTGGAGGTCAGTCCTCCTCCAAAAGATCAAAAAATAAATCTGAGATCATTAATGGGGTGGAAGTTAATACTCATATTTTGGACTTTTTTGTAAATTGGTGGATGACTTTAGGGTTTTGAGGTCTGGAATAGTTACAGTATTACCTGAGAAGTTTAGAGTTGTGGACCACTGGTTTAACAATGCATTGTATTCCATAAGCATATATGTTTATGTTTTTCAGTAAAATCTTAATCTGAAAAAAAAGTAGCTAGTAACTTTACCTGTCACATAAATGAAGCAGACTGACGATTACTAGGGGAGTAAAAGCATAAAGTACCACTTCAGTCATTTATAAGGCTTGATGCATCTTAATGTGTCATTTCCCTCCTCTAGATGGAGAGTTCAAGCTTCTCCCCTCTGGGCAGAGAGGGTCCAGGTCGAACAAGGTGAGAAATTATTTGATCTCTCATGTCACTAAATTATTAAATGCTCAGAGTGAGTCAGCCGAGTCTGTGATGTAAGATCTGTTTAATAATAATGATGATGACTGGGTTGGATGATGATGGACGTCCTTCAGGATTTATGTCTTGCTGTTACTTTATGTATTTTGGTTGATGTGAGCTTGCATTTCAGGATTCATTTTACATATTAATGTGTTTTATCATATTTTTATGCATCCAATTTTGGACTATTAAATAACGTAATAACTGATTTCGGCGGATGCTTCTTTTAAGCAGCTGGACTCAAATAGCCTCCCCAGCTTTGTCTGCATGCAGCCAATGTTGTCTCCACCTCCCTCTGCCTTACACACACACACACACACACACACACACACACACACACACACACACACACACACACACACACACACACACACACACACACGTAGACAAGCAACTGCAAAGTATTCACTGCCTCCAGGCAAACTGAGAGCGGTTTGTTTTGTTTGGAGTGGCCTTTATTTAGACACTGTGTCACACAATCAGTGTTTATGTCACGCAGTTGATGTTTGGTACTCCACCTAATCCACTCCGTGTTCACCCACATGTTTCATCCCATCAGAGTTTAGCTGAATGGCAATTTTAAAAGAATAATAATTAGCACTAAATAGAAAAGCACTAAGTGACCAACTGGGAAAAACAAAATGGGGAAAAAAGGAGAATAAACTAAGCAGCGGCAAATGTTTATCTATAGTTGAAGCAGATGCAGAAGAGTTCTCTCAGTGTTTCTCAGTGACTGTAATATTAATGGCAATGAGCACTGGAACGGGACTCTTCATGTCTCTTAGGATTTTAAATTGTTTGTGAAAGTGGCAGAAAGTACAGACATTGTTTACTCTTAGCTTTTTGTCTGTTTGCTCTTGTCCTTGAACATTTGATTTTTGCCCTCCATCAAACTGATGAGCTTGTGTGTGTGTGTCTGTGCGTGTGTGTGTGTGTGCGTGTGTTTTTTTGGTGCTCTTTTTCTTTACTCCTTCTCTCTCAGGCTTGGGTGGAGAAAGCAAAGCCTCCAGCATGTGATGCGCTGTGGGCTGTGTGATCCCTGAAAAAAAAAGAAAAAAAAAACTCTGACAGATCAAAAAGACCCTGAAGTAGGAGGGGGCGATGCGAAAACATGTTGTCGTGCTGAGTGTTATCATATCTGTTCCTCTCTGACTTTCTCCTCGTCTCTGCCTCTCTTCTCCTCGTCCTCTTGTCCTCTAAACATTTTTTCCATCTGTCTTTTTATCGCGCATTTCTTTTCTGCTGATCTCCTTGTTATCTTTTTGTTATCTGATATCTTCAGCTCAATATGTGTTCCCCTTCCTATGTTACACACACACCACCGTAATGCTCAACGTAGCAGCAAACACGTTGTCATAGATTAACTTTTTTTTTCACTTCATGTATTTTTTATAGGATTATTCTTCAAAGTACTTACTTACAGAGAAAGGGATCCTTTTGTGTGTGTGTGTGTGTGTGTGTGTGTGTGTGTGTGTGTGTGTGTGTGTGTGTGTGTGTGTGTGTGTGTGTGTGTGTGTGTGTGTGTGTGTGTGTGTGTGTGTGTGTGTGTGTGTGTGTGTGTGTGTGTGTGTGTGTGTGTGTGCGTGCATCCTTTGCTCATCCAATATCTGAAAAACATATATGTGTTTTTAATAAAACAAAAACTCTGATAGAAAAACACATCATGATGTTGGGTAGATCACTTTTAGGTCACGAATTGTTATTAAAAATGTATTGCACTGCTGATGTTCTGTGTTGGAACAAATATTTTTAGACCCTGCTCATTGTTTATGAAAATGTCACCGAAGCTGTCCTCCTTCCTTTGAACGCAGCCTAAATTTGTAGGATTATTTTGATATTTCCCTTTGGAACCCTTAACTCTGACAGACTTAGACGTCTGGTCTCAGGTGACAGTGCTTTTAATTCTTTCACTGGCTTTGTTTATGCCTTTATTTGACAGTGACAGCTTGAGATAGACAGTGGGGAAAAGTGGGGGCGGGGGCAATTAACATTTGATGTGCAGATGTTTTTGATATCTATTTTGAAAGCTCTAATTATCCACAATAACTCTGTATTAACTCCTCCACTTCTGTTTTCTGAGCTGTATGATCAGAACAACTCATCCGGTCATTTAAAATCTATTATATCCCACTTTTCAATTGACAGGATTGCCTTTGGACACTTGTTATTTCCTGTGTTACTTTTCTATACGAAAACTATAAATATTTGATATCTTCATGCGTTGTTAGAGGAGGATGTTGACCCCCTTTTTTAGTGCTGGGAAATGCATTGAAACAAGAGTTCTGCATTTGCACTTGACTGTTCTTCATCCTGCTGTTCATAAAGTCCTCCTATAGGACCAATAACAAGCTTCTATATATGAGCAGAATGTGATGTAATTTTCCTCAGTTTTAAGGCAGGGGGCAGTGGAACATTTATTATCAGCCCTTTAATCCCCCTGTTAGTGGTGCTATTTTATATAATCCACCTCTCCTCTCCTCTCCTCTCCACTCCTCTCCTCTTTTGTGGAGTTGAAGATGCTCCTGCGTCATCATATTGCACCCGCTTATCTAGATTCCATGCAAGAATCCCAAAGTGGGTGGGATTAATGCCATCCTGCAATCCAAACCTTCGATATCACAGCATAGTTCAAAGGAGATCAGCTGCTTTGTAATCCCATATATCAGGGCCAAAATGTAATGATTTTAATAGTCTTACACACACAATTGAAGAAAAAAAAATACTCTACCGTGCTCAGTGGACACACGCCACATCCTCTGTGAGCCCATCATAAGCCCAGAATTTGACAGGTCACAGGCATGAGATTAATTTCTCCAAAAGCATTTTGAGTGCATTGATGTCGCGGTGACGCAACGCAGAGCAAAAGTGATCTGATGGAGAAACGAAAGCATAGAGACAGAGAGGGCAGGAGAGTCTATTTTAATGAATTTATCCTTCATACAAATTTAAACTTATTTTATGACCTATGACTTTTTTTTTTGCCTCTATCAAAGTTTTAATGATCTGTATGGATTTATGATTAGGAACACACGAAAGTCAGTGCTGGTTGTGGTTCTGTATGAAGGCCTGATCTAGTTTATAATTAAAATTTGGCAAGAGATTTAGAAATTAATCTGAGAAATGAACGGATTTGACAGAAAATAGTGAAACTGGACAGTTTAAAATCGCACGGTATCTTACTCTCGTCCTGCGTTTGACGGAAAGAGCATCAAATCTATCGAGCAGCTATGAACTAATTGACTTCATCATTTCAGCTCTAGTGCAGAGTGTTACTGTAAGCGGTTATATGTCAGTATCATTTCATCACAGCTTATGCTTTGCATGTTAGTATTGATTCATGACATGATTTAAGGATCTGTTGTTCATGTGATGATATCTAATTGAATAAATTAAAGTAACACTAATGAGCAAAATGCCCTTATAACCCCTTAGGATTACATTATAGTGTGTTATATTTCACTATTCAATTGTTTATATACTGTGTTCTTACCCCTAAATGAATGGTAATGCTGTCTTGAACATGCATATACCCTGCAGACCACTTCATCGGACCTTGTATGCCTCTACCGTTTCTCATATACCTGCCTGTCCATGCCCTCCACTCTGATGACCCATGATGCCTTGGGCTTTATGTGTTGCTGTGGCAATGAGCCACAAAGCCCTCACTGGGACTTCTTCCTGAAAGTTGTTTTCCTCCTTCCTCTTTTAATGTCTGACCTTCTTTATCTTCTTATCTACTGTAAGTGGATTTGTGTCTTGGATTTGTTTGATGGATGAGGGCAGTTATACAGTGAGGAGGTTTCCTTTCTATTATGTGCTCTATTTCTCCGAGCATCCCTCTGCATTATGTGGTAATATGAAAAGTATGTGCTAAATTTAGGAACAGATCTATTTGATGTCAACAATATACCGAGTTGTCTTCTCAAACACTCAATGCATGGGCTTGTAACACTCTAATAGAGGAAAAAAAGAGACTCCCTGGACTTTTCCCTCAAACAGTTGTTTCTGTCTTTCTCTCACACACAGGGGACAATCTGGGAGTCTGAGATAGAGAGTAAAAGAGTAAAAAAACAGCAAGCAACAGGAAGATTGAGAACATATCATGAATGTAATATAGCCTGTATTTTTAAGAGAGAAAAACAAAACCCATCTCTATTTGAGATGCATTTGATGGATGGACAGAAGACTTTGTTTGATACCCATCTGCTGTAAGACCTCAAACACACCATGCACTGAGAACTTGATCGCCCCCCATCATCATCATCAGTGTAGGCTGTCAGAGCATTAATAACTTGCACACCACATTGTTTGCTCATCAACACAGTACATTATTCAATCCTTGTCATCTTTATGAAGACGTATAATGAGACAGCCAAGTCAAACTGTGATTTTTCACAACAGGCCCTGATCTCTTCTTGGCTCATTGTTCTTTTTTTTCTCTAAACAAAAATTGACTCATATTTCTTAACGACAAACTTTGATTGCTTTTATTGTTGCAGTGCTACAAAGCTTGGTGATGTAGGACGGAAACCCCGCGTGTCTCATGGTATAATGCATGGATGCAGCACATGACACGTTTTGCATGGCAATACTGTAATTACGATGGCTGCCATCGCATATAGGCTATATACTGTAGCTACAACACTGAATAAACATGAGCTTGTATATTAAGAGCGAAAGTTCCCGTCGTGTCTCATTTCTTTAGCGACCAGTGACCTCGGATTTTCTTTTTACACGGTCCTCACACACACCGAAAAGAGACTGTCCCTGAATAAAAGTCTGTGTTTTATTTTTTTTGCTGTTCCATACAGTCAGTGAACATTTCCTGCTGTCCGTTAAATTACTCCAAGTTTTCAGTAAACATAAATGTTTTTCTGGTCGTGGGGTTACGGTCTGTGGAATTTGCATCTTATAATCTTCTTGAAAGCACTTTGGAAGTCTTTGTTGAAGTAGGCATATATGATGGGGTTGAGGAGAGAGTTGGAGTACCCCAGCCAGTTAATGACTGCGGCCAGCCAGTCGGGCATGTAGCAGCTCTCTGCACAGAAAGGCAGCACCAGAGCGACGATGAAAAAGGGCAGCCAGCAGAAGATGAACGTCCCCATGATGATCCCCAACGTTTTCACGGTTTTACGTTCCCTGGCCAGCGCGATCTTTCTCTTCGCCCCCGAGTTCTTTTCATTCATGTTTTCGTAGCCATGCGAGGAGGACTGAGGGGTGTTGGGCAGAGGCAAGTGCGTCTTTGAGTTGCTGATAACTTCTATGATCTCAAGTGACTCACCCTCCTCTCCGTGCTTCACCGCGCCATTTACGCACGGAGAGCTGGGTTTAGACTCGTCGCTGCGCTTCCAGCCTTTGCACACTACCTCCCCGTTTGTTTTCTTGTGGAAGATGGCCGGAGACACAGTCAAACACTTGTCTGACACTTTTGCTGTCTCGGTTTTCTTAACAGTCTTTCGAATCCGAAACCGGGCGGCCTTGAATATTCGCCCGTAGAGGACCAACATGAGGATAAGAGGGATGTAAAAAGCCCCAAACGTGGAGTAGATGGTGTAGCCTGGATCCTGGCTGATGTTGCAAGCGTCAGGGTTCGCCCTGTCTTCGGCGCTTCTCCAGCCTAACATAGGCGGAATAGAGATGGAGAAACCAATTAGCCAAGTCACGCTTATCAAGATCGCAGCTCGCCTTGGTGTCCGTTTATTTACATAGTCAATGGGGTCTGTTATGGCCCAGTACCTGTCCAAGGCAATTGCGCACAGATGCAGGATGGATGATGTGCAACACAGTACATCCAGAGAAATAAATACATCACAGATCTCCTGTCCCAGTGTCCACTTGTTCAAAACCTGGTAGAGGGCAGCCATTGGCAGAACGAGCACCGATACCATGAGATCTGTCACGGCCAGAGATCCAATTAGATAGTTAGCCACATTCTGGAGAGATCTCTCCAGGGCGATGGCTGCTACGACGCACGCATTGCCAAATATGGAGCAGAGGATGAGGGCCCCCAGGAGCAAAGAGGTGATAATCTGGTAACTCAGCTCAACCTCTGGCAGAGACCCAGATCCCGACCCTGTGCCATTCTCACCCTCGTCCCAGTCGGCAACCACGTCCACCCCGTCCGGGTAACCGCTGGTCGCGTTGCTGTAGTTGCTGCGTATTGTTATAAAATCCATAATGCGACCACCCAGAGCGCAACTTTCCCAGAGCAGTGGGGGACACGCAGCTGGAAAGATAAGCAGGACACAGTCAGCCCCTCAGACTGCTGCTGTTGCTGTGCCTTTTACCGGGGTCCATCGGAGTTACCGCGTTCGTGCCGTCGCTCTCAGGACGCATGACGCAGACGTGTTTGTGAGTGTGTGTTAGGGGGTGTGTGTTGTAGCCCGTTAAGTATTGACAGCCGGGTGCGCTCACTGGTACTACGAATCATCTGAGCTGGGTGACGCCGTGAATTAATTTATACCAGCAGCTTCGGGTACGTCAGACCGCGTGGAGGTCGCCCTGGAGTTTTGTGCCTGTGCTCTCCTTGTTGCTCCGTTTTTCACTGCAGACAGCCGACGAGGGATCAGGGCTCTCCTCTTCTTTTCTCTCTATCTTTTTATTTTACTATATGGACTCACAGAAAATCACATTTTGTTTTTTGTAAGTTTATGTCTCTGAGGGTAGGTGTCAGTCAGGACTAGCATTTTTCATTTGGGGATTTAGTAGGAAAGTAGCAAGAAAACAAAGATAAAGTCTAATCTGTGGCCGGGCTACTTGAGATGGAAATATTAACCGAGAAAATATCTTTCGCCACTTCTAATGAACTTCGTTTGAGCCATTTGAAACCTTTTATGGATCAGTAAAACGACCTTCAAGAGAAACTCAGAAACAAGTTCAGACAGTGTTTGGTGATGGAGAGAAAGGTAAAACGTGCCCAGAGCGCTCAGCAAGAGGTAGTTTCAGGACTAGGGACAGCGCCACGACAGTCCAGAAAGGAGAGCTGCTGCTATCTGCTGTTTACAATGGGTACTGCATTAAATGATGGCCACTTCTATCAGTACTTTCAGTTTAAGGCAAAGTAAGATGCTGTAGGTAGGATGAGGAAACTGGGGTGGGTTGGGCTGCCGAAGGGAGATGGTTGAAGAGATTAGAGGCATATTGTGTGTGTTTGAGACAGAAAACAATAGTTGCCTTAGCCATCTAACGTCAGCAGTGAATGAGAAATCAGCCTAGAATAAAAGCGTCTGCTGGAGAGAGGTGGTGCGGTGGTTTGCAGTGTTATTCTCGGTGGGAGTTTGGATTTGAATTTAATTTAAATTACATGGGAAAGAAAAAACAGAAAACAGAAAAAGACCCACCACTGGCGAGTGACTATAACCATACAGATCAATCGCTACAACAGTGGGTAGACAATATATATACAATGGGCTTTAAAGATGGAATCACTCTCAACTCCCACTGTGGCTTCAAAGGTGAAGGCAACACTGACTGCTCCACATGCCCAGCTGAACTCGTGTGACCCTGCTGTTGCTGTGAGCCTCAAAATTAAAACGAGTGTATAACTAGCCCTTCAGCCTTCTTCACACCAAAGTGAGATTTTCACAAGTGCAATCACACGTAGTAAAATAAAGCTGCTGAGCCTGATCTAACACTTGCTTTATTAAGCCAGTCTTATTTATGACCAGCACATGCGTGTCACACTGCACACAATAAATATAAATAAATAAATAAATAAATAAATAAATAAATAAATAAATAAATAAATAAATAAATAAATTTCCAGGTATAGTCTTCGAGAAATCCAGATGGCCATTAACAATACAGCTGTACACATTGTCTGACCAATTATGTAATATATTTCAAAAAGAAGGTACTAAATGAAAACAAATTTGATTAATCATGACTATAGGACTGGCAATGAAACAAGTGAGCTATTTGTGATTAGAATAAAGGAAAGAAGTTGAGATATCAGTTAAACAAATATTTTTAAAAAATGTTATTAGACATTATTAGAACACTTTAAAAACACAGTACCAAAAATCCTTGAGAAAAGAGCCATAATTTTGGTTTTCATCTGCAATTTCAGATCCTGGAATATTCAAAGGCATAAGCTTGAGTCCTTGGCCTATAATTAGGACCAACCAGTGAGGCGTAATCAGAGGATCTGAAGAGCTGTAAACAAATGCAAAATTATGGTTTAGAATAGACTATTATGTAATTCACTGTCATCATTTTGTAAGAATGTGCAAATAGTAGGGCTGATAATTCACATCAAAGACTGAGCCTTACAAATGATGCAACACATCCACCCTCATCAATTATACATTGCAGTAACAACGGCATGACTTGTTATAATAAAATATGCCCTGTGATATAATACCTAAGCTAACTTAACCTAACTAATTCTAATCTTGGATTTCTCGTCTTTTTCTGAAGCTGTTCTCTTTTTCCTCAGATGAAGAATTTCCTTTTCCTTCTTTTAAGATTCAATCTTTATAAACAACAAAGCAGCCTGTTGGAACAAAGCACCATTGAACAAGTACCCTGACAGTTTTTATCAAATACATTTAGATTTAGGTCTAGAAGTTTCTCAGGGACAAATAATAGTAATTAAAAAAACAAACAAAAAAACGTTAGTCTTTGACTACGGAAGCCCTGAACCGCATGTGTAAAAAAAAAAAAAGCCGTTATTACGAGATATTATCTCGTTATTACGAGATATTATCTCGTTATTACGAGATACTAAGTCGTTATTACGAGATACTAAGTCGTTATTACGAGATATTATCTCGTTATTACGAGATACTAAGTCGTTATTACGAGATATTATCTCGTTATTACGCGATACTAAGTCGTTATTACGAGATATTATCTCGTTATTACGAGATATTATCTCGTTATTACGACTTAGTATCTCGTAATAACGAGTTAACATTATGCTCTCTCAGATTGAACCAATACTAATATCAGCCACTAGAGGGCGGACAATGATAGCAAACGTATATTAGACTTAGACTTAGACTTCCTTTATTGTCATTCAAAGTATGCACACGTGTATACAGAACGAAATTTCGTTGCATTGGCTCAGCGCAGTATTGGAGTATATACAAAATAAAAATAAAAATAAAATAATAATATAAAAAGTAAAAAATAAATATAATATATAATATAAAAAGCAAGGTATGTACAGTGGTGTAGTGCAGGTAGGTGGTGGGAGAGGGTATAATGTCCTTATTCAAAGTTTACAGTTTAGCAGTCTGATGGCCTGGGGTACAAAGCTATTACAGAACCTGGTGGTCCTGCACCGAATGCTGCGGAACCTCTTTCCAGAGGCCAGCAGGGAGAACAGTCCATGATGGGGATGTGAGGAGTCCCTGGTGATGTTTGCGGCTCGGGCCATGCAGCGCTTCTGTGCAACATCCTGGATGGAGGGGAGAGAAGTCCCAATGATGTTCTCCGCTGTCCTCACCACTCTCCTCACATTCTTCCAGTCAGAGGCACTGCAGCCTCCACACCACACAGAGATGCAGTTGGTCAGGATGCTCTCTATGGTGCTTCTGTAGAATGTAGTGAGGATGGGTGGGGGCAGGTGGGCTCTCCTCATCTTACGCAGGAAGTACTTGCGCTGCTGTGCCCTTTTGACCAGAGTCTGGAGATGATGTGTTCCTTTACCAGCCTCTCAAAGCATATATAGAGATATATGGTTCTGCCAGAAGGCCCACTCTAAAGTCAATACTCAAGCATCGATGACATGAAGCATATCTCGGCAGTTCAACCACCAATAGAATATCCAACAAAATCCTCATAAAAGTGAACTGATAGCTCCAACCAAGGTGTATGGCTATTATTTACTTAAGTTCTCATGATTCTTGTGTTTGGGGAGAGTGTTGAGACCGCCCAATTAGCACTGTTGCCAGAGGGGGTGCTCACCCAGGACGGCCCCTGCAACCACATTGATCTTCAGGACGCAGGAGGCAAAATGGATCTCAGCCAAATAGTAGCTTTTTATTTTTATTTAGGCTTTCAACAAAGGGAAATTCTTGAAGTCTTGAGTCATCAGCATGGCATAATACTTTGTCTTAGAACTCTGCAAAAGATTCTGAGGAAGAATAGGCTTTATCGGAGGAAATATTACTCAGACATAGTAGATGTTGCTTATTTTGTAACCCAGCAACTGGAAACCTCAGATCAGATGGTAGGATATAGGATGATGCATCTGAAATGCATTCAGGAGGGGCTGGTTGTTAAAAGGGAAACTGTGAGATTGCTCCTAAGTATTCTGGATCCAGATGGAGTGGCACACAGGCGAGCACGGAGACTGCGAAGAAGGAGATATTTTTCAAAATTTTCAAAAAAAAATTTTTTTTTTCAATTTATTTTTTCTCAAAAAAACAACTTATTATCTCGTAATAACGACTTATTATCTCGAAATAAAGAGATAATATCTCGTAATAACGACTTAGTATCTCGTAATAACGAGATAATATCTCGTAATAACGACTTAGTATCTCGTAATAACGAGATAATATCTCGTAATAACGACTTAGTATCTCCTAATAACGAGATAGTATCTCGTAATAACGACTTAATAGGGCTTTTTTTTTTTTTACACATGCGGTTCAGGGCTTACGTATTTGACAGACCAAAAGATTAAAAAAAAATGATGCACCATATTCTTAAAATTGAGGAAGGGAAGAGGAATCATATTTTTCATGAAAGCTACACACACATACACTCACACAACCACACACTTTGTGCTCTGCTTATAAAACCCAGAGTGAAAAAAGCTGACGCTACGCTACGCTAGTGGATCTGGGGAAAAAAAAGGTGGCTCTGGTTTTTTCACCTTATTTTTGTGTATTCAGTCATTGCATAGCAGGGTGTTTTCTATAGGTCACACAGGACAATAGTGAGGCCATGAACAGTGCACCTATTGTAATGGGGCTCACCAGGGGGACTTTGTCTTTGTCAACAGTGTGGAATGTCCCAGGGGGCTAACAGGGGCAGGACAGGACAGGACACGAGGCTGCATTGCACACCTCCTCTACACTGGAACAGTCCCTCTAGCTCTTAGAAAAGAGTTTGAACCTCTACATCCAGAAAAAGTGGTAGGCAGAATGGAGAATTGGGAAAGTATGACAGAAGAAAGACCGGACTAGATAGTTAAAGTTGCATCAGATGTGCTCTACTGGTGGCTAAGGGGCTCTAAAGTGTCGTCATGAGCTCCCATGTGGGAGCCTCTGGTGTCAATGGCTCAAGCAGAGTTGGAGGTCATGGAACTGAGGATGCCGGTGAAGACAACAGTAACAATGAGACTTATAACCCACGTTTAAAGGCAGTGAGACCAAGGCTAAGGAGTGCAGATCCAGCCGGAGAGGGAAGGTCGAGCAGTGTGGAGCATCTGGTGAGACCTGCCCTGCCAGGGAGGAAAGCACACAAAAAGACCTGCATCAAGGAGAACAGAGGAAACTGGAGAGAGGGTAACCAAGACAGGGATGAGGAGAGACAAAATGTTGAACATGTAGGAGGTAGACAAAAAGGAAAACAAAAGCAGAGACAGACTGAAAGATCTGAGACACATGGAGATGGAGCCCAGTACAGACAGGAAAGAGGAAGCACTGAAAGTTTATCTAGCTGTAATTCTGATATCCAATTAAATAGCGCTTTGGAAGATGGAGAAGGACCAGACTTGCAGAGGGGACAAACATGCCTTAGACCGCATAGTATTGGCTGCACCCAGACCATCACTGCAAATTCCCAGTCTTCTTGCCCAGCAATGAGGTCCAAATCTTCTGCTTCTCCACAAACTCCCATCCAAACCAGATCCTCATCCCTGTCAAGACTTTCTTCAAGGGCAGCTGCAGGAGACATGCACAGCTACTCCTTTAGTTCATCCAGAGAGCCAGATCCATTCTGGGTGGAGGTGAGAACAGGAGCTGCCATTGGACGGTCATCACAAAGCCATCATACTCAGTCACACATCCCATCTCTCACCAGCTCTGAGCTAGGAGCAGAAGTACAGGAGGAGGAGGTAGAGGAAGAAGAGGAGGAAGAGGAAGATGGTGAGGAAGGAGGTAGTGGTGTGATGGAGGTGATGAGTCAAACCATGACCTCTGCGGTGGCACTGCCTTGTGTTCCTTTCGGAGAGAGGAGGATGAGTAAAAGAGAGAAGAACAGGATTAAGAGTCTGCGGAGGAGGCAGAGGAGAAGGGAGAGGTGGAGACAAAGTCAGCTGCAGGAGAGCAGACAGGTGAATGACGCAATTAACTGGCTGAATACTAAACTAAAAAAATGTTTTACCAATCGTTTTTTTTTTTCATCTTCAAAATTCCAAATCAACTCATTTATTAACCGTCAAAGAAATGTGATTCGGGGGAGTAATTTTGGAGTAATTATCTACTGATGACTCACACTTCTTATCATTTACCAAATCAAACTCTGTTGTCTTCATGTGCAGTCTTAATCAGTTTGCAAGCAGGATACTTCACACTGATTAGAAAACGTACAGTGTCAAACACGGTGTGCTTTTGTTTTGATAACACCATGAATTTTAGGGAATAAGTGGATGCAGCAAACTCTAAAGTTTCTCAAGCGATGCCCTGTGATTTAGAGTGAGGCACTTCAGCCTTAAAGCACCTAACTGATCCACTAAAAGGTCTATTTACATTTTATGTTGATGATGAAGTAGGGAAGGATATTCCAAAGAAAGCAAATAGCAAGTTTTGTGTGCATGCATATATTTGGCATAGCCAAATAATCGTTCGACATTATTGGCCACTTTTCACGTATTTATGTGTTTGTGTGAGGCTGCATGTGTATTTACGTGTATGTGCCTGCACATGTTCATTTCATCTAGATTCTGACTCTCGACAGCCCAAACAGCACCCAGCTCATCTCAACAGCCATTGTCTGTGCGGTTTAAAGTGGGGTTACATCTGAATTAGTTGCCTGATGAGGCTTGGGCGGAGAGCTCTTCAATACCAACCAGACAAAAGAGCAGATTCTGTTTTGATTGGCTGCTGCTCACGTTGGTGGTTTGAAATTATTCTGACTGCTGAATTAGAGAATTGCTTTGAAACGGAGAATATCCATTTCCTAATGTTAAGCCCCCCTGCTGGTTATTTTACTTTTTGTCGAGATACTCCTCTCCCTCACACCGGAGTTCATGTGTTAATGTTTCAAGCATGTTGTAGATATATATATGTGGCTCTAGCAGATAGAACTGTGTCCATTAAATTGTCGTGGATTATTTTTGTGGGAGAGCACAGATTTCACGTGCCACCATGAGAATACATCAACACTAACAAACACACAAGTACCAGCAGTGTAAATGATTTAAGGGTCAACAACCACATGTAAGTTTGAACATCTGTATCATAGATCAAATATGTGTTCAATAATAGCTACATGTGATGTGTCATTGCATGTTAGCATGTTTGGTGATGCTTTTTTTATTTTCAAAGGAAGAGTTGGATGTTTTGGGATATTGGTGTTTATTTAATTTCTTCTTTTCGATGTCCGATTCTGGGAAGGTTCTCTGTTGTCTGAGTTAAAACTGGGGCAACTGGACTACAAGTCTCAAAGATTGAATGTCTGATGTCTGTATGTTCAGTACATAGCTGAGGTCAGAAACATCTGGCTTGACTCTCTCCAAAGTTTATACTTTATGTCTTGTACTTTATGATACAATTTCAGTGTTGCCAGTTTGGAAACTTTCTTGCTAGGTTTGGCAACCCTTAAGACTAAACTACAAAACTCTGTATGTGGACTAACTGTTCACTGAGTGAAGGAGAGCAACAGCACATTCAGCCGACCAATCAGAAGTCAGACAGAAATGTAAATGAGCAGCACCTCACTTTGTTCTATAAGATTTTCACTAGATTTTTTTATTTTTATTTATCAAAATACAAAGGTTTAATAAAATGACTTGACTTCAGTGTCTGGATTCTCTCTATTCAGCAGCCCGAGCAACAACCTTCATAAAGAGTTTTTGGATTCAGATGCATATTGATGACATGGTATCAACTTGAAGAATAAAAGAAATCTAACGATAAAGAAAGTTGGAGTCAAGTAAGCTTGATGTAAAGCTGCTGCTTCTTTAGATTGAAACTCTGGCTAGCAGCTAGACACCCAGCAATCTCAGAGTGAAAGCAACACTCAAGAAGTCATCAACTTATCGAACTTGGCGGGACACATAATTGCATACATTTGTGCACATTAGCTCTTCTTACTTCCAGTATTCATGTCAAGATAAGTACCATACTTAATGCACATTCATAAGAGTGGTATCGATCTGAATAACTGAATAATGTTTGTTAAACTGTTCCTGTAAACTTTTATCTGTTCAGACGAAATTCAATGAGATTTCTCAGTCATTTATCATTATCAAGGCTTATTGAGTGTTGTTTTCTCAGCTCTGCCCAACTTTGCACTCGTACAGTTACACCCACTCTCACTCGGGAGCTTCTCACTGCAACCTCAGCATTTCTGCTATCAGCCATAGCACTTGGGACTTTGAATGCACACCTCAAGCACAGCTCGACAATAGTTTTTTATTTTTATTTTGCATGCATATTTTAAAAGTTGTGTTTTCAAGTATAATGCCTTCGTACCCTCTAACTGTTTCTGAGTTTAATGTCGTGCTGCACTTTTTGCATACAGTACACAGCAGGCGAAAGGTCAGAGAGGGTGTTATTGTCATCTGGTTTCCCACAGGAAAGGGGTTGCATCCTGTGTGATGGAGAGACAATTAGTGCTGGACTGTTCAGTTCCTTTATCTAGCTGCTCTAATTGCTGTTGCACACTGAAATGTGGTTTTAGTTGCTGCTTGTATTTTTTTTTTACAGAAACATAAATTGTTAATTAAAAAAAATTGCAATTCTTTGAAAATCCTTTACACAAGCCACATTTTTGTGGTGAAAGGAAGCTAATGGAAGCTACCACAGTGAAGAGAAAGGGGTTACTCTATATCTACTGAAACATTTTGATGTATTAGTATAAACTTTTTCTTTCCCATGATAAGGAACGGATGTATTTATTTATTTGTGTACACATTTACCTAGGTAGCCGAGACAAAGCTGCCATGTTACAGTGCATGTTGCCAGGGGAGAGCCTCAGCACCTATGATTACCTGGGAGCTGTGTGCTCTGTGTTCCTCTTCTGTGTTAATGACACACCTTGGGAGGCAGGGCTGCTGCAACAGGGAAGTCCCTGGAGCTCCCCCTGGGTGAGAAGGTGGTAATTACTCTGGAAGCACCCCTGGGCTTTTTTTTTCAAGACCAGAGCTTCAGACACCAATCCTTGGGGGTCTGCAGACACAGGTCTGAGGAGGAGATGGGAGACTTCAGGGGCCTCAGATACGGTTCTCAAAATGGGTTTCGGTACATCCTCTCATTTGAGTTATAGGTGGAATTTGGAAATGGGAAGCTGAGTGTAGATTTAAGTGCAGAGGCACTTGTGAGGGAGGGTAAGGAGACTGCTGAGAGGGAGTGGGGGTAGCAGATGTATTGTGCTGTGTGAAAGAAAGGACACAAACTTGATTAAAAATAACAGAGGATGGGGCATGATGCAGTGTAAACAATATGTTTCGTTTTACAGAATTGTGTAGGCATGACACAAATCTGTGCCTTATGGAAAACCTACAAGAGATTCATCAAGAACAGCAACACTATCTGAGGAAATACACCTCTCTGTTTTTTGTAAAGTGAATGGAGTCTGAATTCAGGCCAAGCGGTGGGGTCAAATTGCTCTCTGTAACAATGTTTATGCTTTGCATTAATACGTGAGAAAAAGTAGGTAGATATTTCGCTCTGTTGAACTCACACCTGACACCCTCATGGTCTCACACATATTATTACATTGTGCATGTGGGTGTCAAAGGCGTTTACACTCATCAGATAGGGTTTATTAAGGAGAAGAGAATCCGAGTTTGCCATCATGATTTTAGAAATAAAAGAAGGCACAGGTGTTGAAATAAAGCATCAGAAGTGCTTATTTTGTGGCTAATTTAAAGCAAGAGGCTTGCAGAAGGGACACATACATGCAAGTATAAACATATAAATATTTATCTGCATGACGAGGTCTACAAGGAAAGATATGCATGGTTGGTGATAGCTGAACCGTTCACAATCCATTTGATCCTTCAGAGTTATTTCCCCTCTCTGCTTTTCCTCCCCCGCCAGAGTTCAACAGGGAACCCATCGAGCAGCAGTAGCAGCAGTAGTGAGGATGACGAGGACATGAGCACCGGGGACAGAGAAGGTTACATCTGCGCTGTGTGTTTGGATGTGTACTTCAGCCCTTACATGTGTCATCCCTGCAATCACATCTTCTGTGAACCCTGTCTGAGGACACTGGCTAAGAACAGCCCGACCAACACCCCCTGCCCCCTCTGCAGAACAATCATCACACATGTCTTCTTCCAGAAGGGTGAGCTAATGGGCAGAAAGCACTTACTGCACAATTCACATCTACTGATGACTCTACTCAACAATCTAGATTGAATAGTATGATATGGGCATAAACGCACTATAAAAAATGCCATATAATGATATATAATAAAAAGGATTACATGCATAGTTGTAGCTATGTGTGTATTCATATGTCTGTTGGTTGCTGCACAGATGACATCAAAGCTGCAGATTGTTCAGAGGGCCCAGCTGCAGATGTCCCATAGGGAGTGGAGTAGACCTTTAGTACAGCTCTAACCAGATGAGTCACCCAAACCGAGAAGACAAAATCAAACACAATCCGAACACGTTTATCTAGTCCTTTCTGTAGGAAACAAGAAGCAGTGTTCCTCATAGGGGAAATGCATCATGATACGTCAGAAATGTTTTTTAGCAGAGCTCAGTGAAACATAACGCATTGATCTTAAGTGTAATGTCCTAACGCAACAATATTACGCAATGTGCTATTTTTGCACACGTGCTGTAAAGTGCACACTTTATGTAACCCTGTGATCACTGCACACTGATTGCATAGGACACAGTCTGATTCGGACAAAGCTATGAATAAGTAATGAAATCCTGTGATTCACTTTGGCCTACTTCTAGATGTATGTAGGAGAACGTGAGCAGCAGGGACACTGCTATGGCCATAAAAAGGCAGAGTGGCCGTGGTTATAAGGACTGCAGACACACTAAGGGCTCTTGTGAGTGATTAGGTGACAAGGATTGCAGATTAGATTCTTGTGTTGATTACCAAAGCCAAGGTCACACAAAACAGAATAAAAAAAAGACAAAATGAAAGAGTCGGGTGATGCTGCATCAGCTGCTTATTTTTATTTTTAAACATATTGAATAAATCAAACATAATCTATCCAGGCAATCAAGAAGTGGAGGTGTGAATAAGATGTTCACTTTTGATAATAATATTGAGTTTGCTCATTGTCTTTCTTACAGAGCTAAACCAAACAGCAAGGACATTCTTCCCAAAGGAATACCTTTCACGGAAACAGAACTTCCAGAAAGCAAGTTGTGCAAAATGGCCACTACCAAGCTGCCGAAAACTATTTCGTATCTTTGGAGGCAAGTTTTTAATTTCTCACATGTGGAAATTATCTCACAGACACATTGGCCGCTTTGTCTCTTTCTAAGTGAGATTGTGATAAAACATGTGATGGAGTAACACAAGTATACTCCTACCGATTTATCCTAAAAGTACCTCAAGGCTTTAACAGTATATTAAACACAATACTTCAACTTTATAGCATACTGCATACAAATTTTAGTGGCTCCCTTTCCCATGCACAGATGCAATTTCTTATTATGTCTTAGAGAATACCCCAAGGGGTAGCAGTGATGTACCATCCCACAAAATGAGTTGCTAAAATGTGTACAACTGCTGATACTGTGCCACTAATTAAAGAAATAGAAGATTTTAAATATCTCTTTGAGTATTAAACAATTACTTAGAAAAATATGACTCAGTGTTCTCAATGCATTATTACTTTTTCGCACAATAATGGCTGTTTGGTGTATAACTAAGCATTTGGAGGATGCTGCAGGAGTTGATTGAAACATTTTGCGTAGCATTTTCTAAAATACTCACGTTATCAAGAGTCTTTATTCCAGCAGAATCTTACCAACCTAAGAAATGTTCCACCAACCAAATAGTAATCAGCAATCATCAGTAAATAGCAATCTAAGTATTCTAAGAAGATTTTTTTTATCTTTTATTTACTAATTTCTTCTTCTGTAAATAGTATCTCCCTACTTTACAGTCCAAATGTTGTTTCACAGCTGTCTACACTGTACACATATTTAGTCTAAACCAACGTGTAATCACATAATATCTTTCGAGAAACATTACTGAGGGCATAGGAGTACAAGGTAGCTACATTCCTGACATTTAGAGGCACTATGAAAAAGTGTTATTAAAATCCATTTGTAAATTACATACATTCATGTAACTGTTAAAATACTTTGTGTCCAATTTTCAAGGATTGGAATGGTACTTTCATGAATGCCACCAAGTGAGATGCCTCATTTTTCACCCTAACCAGGCTTCCAGAGGCAGTCCAGTCCCATTGCTAGACGGCAGTTCCCCCAAGGAGGAGGCTACCGTCTGGATGCTATGGACTTTGAGGATGACTCTCGAGGCTGGCGCTTTGACATGGACATGGTCATCATCTACATCTACTCAGTTAACTGGATTATTGGCTTCTTTATATTCTGCTTCCTTTGCTACCTCTTCTTCCCTTATTTTTGACAGTCTTGGCAACACCGATGGAGCAACAGAGAAAGAGGAAAGGTTAAAGGTACTGAAGGATTGAGGTTAAAGTAAGAAATTAAAGATGAAGGAGAGGGCAAGCACGTACGTACATATAGGGAAGATGGGAGGTGAGCAGGTGGGATGGCATGATGGAGGGAAAACAACAGTTTGCCAGCTTGTTGTCGCTCATTAATAAATGATTGAAATGGGGATAAGTAGGGTGTAGAGGGATGTTTTGGAATCCAGTGTTCTCTGTTCTCTGTCTCCACATGATGCACATGTAATGAGAGTTGCACATGTCCTGTCCCTGTATAGAGGGAAGGTAATATACCATCTCCCAGGACATTACATTTCAGTATATCCACAGGTATTGCATATTCCAATAATAATAAAAAGGACTAACATGAGTGGGCACTTTTGGGGTGGATTTTTACGTTTATGCAACCTCAGAAAATGTATTGAATTTAAATAATTACTCTTTGGTATGGCTTGCAACCATTTATTGATGGTTTTGTGGACCTTAGTGTTCCAATTTACCACCATACATCATATTGCTACTAAAACCTTTTTAATAGCCACTTGCATTTTACTATGAAGTATGTCTTGCTAGATGTTTTCATTTGCTGAGGGTTTTTTCCATGCAAAGGAAGTTTGTGTTTTGTTTGTACTCAAGCACCCCCTGGAGGGAACAAGTGTTTGGTTGTACTAAGTCGCTGTATTTTATAGCAAATAAAGTTTACACAAAAACACATACATACGGATATGCACATGTGGCTTTAAGAAAATAATTTGTACATTTCCATTTTTGGTAATGAAATCATGTATCATAGCCAAATAAATAACTTTATTCCTGACACACTTTAAGTTTTTTCAGTTGGGATACCGAAAACTCTTCTATTTGTGCTTTTTCATACCCTAATCCTAACCCTTATCCTCACTTCTACACCTGTATCAGTGTAAAATGTGTGGTGGATTTTTCTCTGTGTGCTCAACGCCCATAAGGATCAAATGCAAACCAGTTATTAGTCTTGAGTCATCATCAGTTGATGATGATAAACAAATCACAGTTTGATAAATCATATATATATATGCCATTAGCTAATGAGGAGCAACACACATTATTGATATACATTTGTGAGATATTGAATTACAATATCTTTGCAAACTGGCACCTGGGACCTCTCTGGTTGGGATGTAACAGCACTACTGCATTAAGTAAAGCAGTCTCAAATGGCTATAAGTTGGTGTCACTCTATAGAAAGCACAGTCTCTGCTTATTCCTGAAGACTGGACTGTTTTTTAGTTTCCATAGTGGGAGCTATGCCAAGAGTTGGAAAAAGCTACTTTGGAAAGCAGTAGCAGTTAAAAGCAGTTTGAACTGTTGGCCAAGTCTAAATGTGTCTTTTAGCCTAAAGTGGTGTACAGATTCTGGGGTAAAAGCCATTAGAGATGGGTCACACCAAACGCCAAAGAATTTGTTAAGAGACATGAAATTACACCGTAAGTCACTCAGCACTCTGTGCGTGTCTCTCAGTTGGTGTGAGTCCAGATGTGTGTATCTGTTAGTGTGTTTAAAACACTTCCATGGAAGCATTTGAAAGTCTTCCTTTGCATTCACAATTAAATAGTAATGCATGTTTAGAAAGAGCACTCACCATACACTGAAATGGACTACTAATTTATTCAGTATATGTACCACATACTTTGCTCTGGTTGCGGTTGTGAAATGCAAGGAAGGACAAAGAGTCGCTGCTGAAATCTGCCGATGGAGTCGGGCACATTTACAGAAGCTACCAAACAAACAACATTTTTTTTTCCCGATGGTGTAAACGCAAGCGGCTAATTTGCTGCTGCAGTCATTTACTCACATTTACTTGATGTATTTTCTTTATTTGTGTGAAAGCAGCCTTCTTCAGTTTTTTGTCCAGGATATACCACAAGTATTTAGCAGGTAGCCTAAACCCTTAGTAAGGGAAATGGAGTAAATACAACTACCAGGCAACATAAGATTATAAAGCATCATGCTGCCAGACCTATTCCAAACAGTAAAAATGAAACCACCATTAACATGATGGATAGGAATAAGAATAAAAAAGGGGAATGTGTCTAAAAACAAAAATCCAACTTTATGGGCAACAGAGGCCACTGTGAGCTCTAATAAAGTTACACTGCACTATGTGTCTAACAATACCATTTTAATATAGCTGTACAGATAGGGAGATTTCTTTTAACATGAACATTAACACGCTTAAATTCGAATAGAATGGGCCTGCATGCAGAATCTAAATATTATGAATATCATAGTAAATGCACTATCCATGTAAACTTCAATATAAAGTTGTAAAGTCCTTACTGGCGTATTAAATTAACTGTGTTGTGTTTTTTTTATTATTATAGGGAGACAAAGTGGTCAGTAGCCCTAATTTCACACGTTTAGGAGCTCATATGCAGCTCAGGGCGGGGGTCTGACTTGATGGGCCCTATTAGTATTCCCGTGCGTTGGGTACGCAGTATTGCCAGCCACAGAGCCACGTCAGGCCTGTAGCAGCTACTTGTCTTCTTCTGCTTCTCCAAGGTTAGAGAAAGGGCCGCCCGACGAGCTGGAAACACTCGAAGACACAAACAGTGGGAGCCGACCTGACACCGCGATACCAGGAATTAAGTTTTCTTGAACGTTCAGATTTTTCTCCGGCACCGAGGGCTTGACGTGTCGCTGCGGGAGCATTGGCAGCGTTATTTCATCTCTGTAAGGAGATTGTGCAGCTAAGAAAAGATCGATATCGTCCGTCCTTCTGGTGCTTAATGGAAACGCGTAATCATAAAAAATGGTTGCATTTGGAGAATATCCGTGAATGCGATCATCTCCTTCTGACTTCGGTGCGTCAGAGAAGACACCTCAGCTAGCTGGACTCCGGGTTTGGGTGTGAAGTCTTCACTGTGCACCGTGTGCTGCTGGAGTGAAGGTGACTTGCGCCCCGTCGCAGTCAAGGCAATGCGGAGAGGAGTCGCAGGCGCTCATCCGGTACTTTTCCTGCGCTCTGAGGCTCGTCTGGGAGAATATTTGCTCCTTCTCCCACACTAGAGGGGAGGAACGTGAGTAAGACAGACAGAGCAATAACAATAATCGAGATTCAGCCAAGCCAGTAGTTGGCGAAGGTGAATTGAGCGTAAACGGAGGAGATAATAAGGTGAACAGTAAGGTGCAGGGTGGTGAGGGAGGAAGAGAGAAGGTGGTGGAGTTTGTGAGGGGAAATAAGACTAAACCGTTCTGTATTAGGGCTGTTTTATTCGTGGATGTGTATGCATGAGTTCTGCATCGAATGGGCGCAAAAATCGCCCCAGATCCGCCGGGAACATCTTCCAGATCGGCAAGCCTCCTCACCGAGACCCACAGAGGAGGGAGAGCACCGAAAGTACCCGCAAAGCCCAGCGCGCCGTGGCCGACTGCAGAATGGTAGGTTTGCGACACGTCAATGCCTGCATGGTGCTTCTAATAAGGGGTGCTGTATTATTATCTTTCTTTGTTCTAGGGCGATCGACTATCCCGTGCATGCAAGATGCACAAGCGACAGCTGTTAATAGCTGCAGAAAAAAACACCGTAACCCGGTCTGGCAGCCTAAAAATAGCTATATGCATTTGCATTGCTTTGTCGCCAGTAAAGCCAAGCAGATCATCTCGGCGTGCAGATTGACTGTGTGATTTGCATTTGGAGTGTGGAAAAGCTGCTCGTGATTTGTGGCTGATTTAAAAAAGTTCCTGAATTACAAGATTATCCGTGGAGGTGTTCGTGATCGTGGCACTATATGCTCCTGTGTTTTGACAGATCCTGGCAGAAATGATCATAAACATAGCCTGCTTCACCCTTTCATACATCAGTGAACGTCATGGAGCCTCGCTGTTCGTATACAGGATGCCATGCATGCAGGAGTGAACGAAATGTTTGTGCTCCAATCTCAAGCTCTGAGGTTGTGCAAACAACCAAACTTAGCATAATGGGGCGTCAATAAAAAATGAATTCATTCATCTGCGCGCTCTGACTTTGCAGACAATTTAATGGCAATGCTTCACTTTTTGCTTAATCACGTGTTTCTCTCAGAGATCAATGGGCTTTTGTGACTGCATATGTGCCAGGTTGCATTTTTAAAGTGCTACTTCTATTGCAGACTACCGCCGTGTACCTGAACTGGGAGATTATTTGTGTGAAGAAAAAAAAATAAAGAGAGAATTGTGAGGCTGGATATAGCGCTGTTCAGCACTTCCTTCTTGGCTGACACGTTTTCATGTTGATGAATCAATATGCAGACCAAGGATGGAAACTATTCTACTGCAACGACCAGGGCAGGAAGTTTGTTATTTGTGTGGTGTTTACTAGGTCATAACTTATTTTTGTGTCATCTCATTGTTAACACAGATCGTCCAAGAATTCAATACACTTGTGGCTCTGTACCGTGAACTGGTCATCTCCATTGGCGAAATCACTGTCGACTGTCCGTCTTTACGGGCCGAAATGCTGAAGACCCGAACTAAAGGCTGCGAAATGGCAAGAGCGGCACACCACAGTCTCTCCTTGATATCGGGGTGAGTTGGCACAGGCGCTGTCCATGGTGCTGAGAGTGTCTAGCAAAGAGCTCTCCACAGCTCTGAAAACAGTGCAAACCGTACCAAATGGGGCGCTCTGCGCCACTGCTGCGCCTAAAGTTGTAAAGTATCTAAATTTATCTCTTAATTTGCATAAGCATCCACACTTTTAGGCACATACTTAAGCCTTCTCCTCTACACTTCAAAGAAATCATCCAAGTGTCTGCTGCTGCTCCATTAGTTTGAGACTAGTGAGTTTGAAGTGGGTAAAGAGTTTGGGAAAACAGAACATGAGATCAGCTTTTAAAAACAACAATGTCTCTAATTGCTGATGGGACAGCTTTACCAGGAAGCAATCCCAACAACAACTACTGTAACTGACCACTTCCCATTAGCTTGGGCCCTAAAACGTTAATGCATGAAGTGGAATGCTTCCCAGGACCAATATGGGAGATAGTCGTATCAATAACGTGGAGCCAATGACTTTTACATTGTTGCTTTGTGTGTGTGTGTTGTACAGTAGGTTGTGTCTCTGTTATGGTCATTTGAACATTTAAATACTAGCGTGCTCTTCAGCAATGCAGTGTTTTTTTCCATTTTATATAAGAATCCAATAATGAGATCACTTTGAAGTCACTACAACATGATTAGATTTAAATCTGAGAATGTTTTACATGCTAAAATTGTTCCTTATGAACAAAGTCTTTGTCAAAGATTTGGTGGGAAACAGCTTTGATGGGAACCCCCCCACCCCCAACTGAGCCCAACATCTACTCCAGATTGGTGCCAGTGGAAGAAGGGCAAAGTGAGGCCTGGGATTTGAAGGTCCTCAGTGAGGCTAACATGCCAGCTGACTTGGCACCTTCAGACCTATTTAAATAACAATCGGACAGACTGAAGCCAGTGGTGAGAGAGATTTGGAGGATGCCTGCAGTGCTAGCCGCCTGCCAAAGCCGGGGCACCGTTGGAACAATAACACAACCAGGTTTACTGTAGCTATACCTCATAATATATAATATATATATATATATATATATAAATATATTTATAAATTTATATATAAATTATTTATTTTTTCGAGTTTAAAATGTGTTAGCTGCTCTGCTCTGTAACCCATTTCCGGGCTTAATAATTAATCCACTTGCTATATCTTACAGTGATTTAAGAATGCATATCCTTCACTGTCTGTTACATGCATGACAAAATCTATCCATTTAATGTATGGAGGCTTTGAACCGCATGTGCGTGACACACTCATATTGTTAGTCAGTGAACATGTCTCCTGCGTGTTTCCTGTCATGCAGAGGCATGAATCATGCAACATGCGTTAAACACTTTCTTTTTATTACACGGCTTTAATAACAATTTATTTCAATCTTGCAGTTTATAATCCTGAACCTTTATACTCACAATTATTTCTCACAATATTATACTTGTAATTATACAGCTGGATACACTAATACTTGTCTCTCCAAGACAACAAGTACAATCCATTATAGTCCCGTGCTTGAATTTCATGCTGCAGCTATAGAAATAGAGATGGTGCAGCAGCTTTAGAGAGAACTCTAAGTTCCCCCTGATAACAGCATCAACATCATTGTCATAATCATCACCAGCACATACTCTAAACCTCCTTCTCTAAAAGCTCTCCAGGACATTTTAATGTTCGTCTACACTACTAGAGACACAGAGCTTGAATTAAACAGCACAGGTCATTCCCCTTTAATCAAAAAAAGCCACTGTGTCTGAATGGTTTGAGTGATGCGGGGCCTCTCCGATGCGCTAGAGGAAAGCTGGTAAGCAGGATAGCATTGATGACAGCTTTGCTTTAGCAACAGTACTGTAGAAGGCAGCAGTGTGACAAAACAAGGATGGGGAGGAGAAGCTTGCTGTTGGAAGAGGGGAACGCAACAGCATGATTTGTGCGAGAAATATTTGTACCAGGTGCAAGTTTCACGCCTTTCATCGCTGTCACTTTCCCATGTGATATCACACCCACTGAATATCACCTGCTGTAGTTGAACGCCAGATTTATATGGTTGTGAAGCTACTGTAGTGTCTCATAAAAGCTACTGATCAGCTCTAAGTAAAAAAATAAAATACTCAGAAGAATGTTTCATATTTGAACTTCTTTAATGTGTTTTATTTATAAATTCCCACATCAGTCCTGTCATGGTTAAAATCAATCCTAACCTTGTCTGCTGTCAATTCAAAGCGACAGAAACAAGTCAAGAACAGATTTAAGATCATTCCTATTTACTGATTGTAAATGTAAACGCCACAGTTTATCTCTCACATTTTAATTTGGCAAAGTTTAATAAAACTTTCAGTTTATAATCCCTTGTCACATTAGCAGCTGATGTGGGGATCACAGGCAAGCAAAACTGGTCAGTATTACCAGGGCTATTCTTCATATTTGTTAAACCTTAAGACATTTCAAAATAAAAGCCTATGAGTAACATGCGTGCTGTAAATAGTCTATAAATGTTTTAAACACATGTAAGTGATCATATTTCTGTCACATGCTGCATTCACAGTTCTCAAACTTTTCTAGCCAAGACGAAATCAACCCATCAATTAAGCACTTAAATAACATGTAACAGGAGTCTGTGGTATAATATTTAACTTTTTTTTACTATTCTATTGTTTACTATTTAACTTTTTTTCCTAGTTCAAGTTTCTTAATTGGATATTTCTACATACTGTACATACTATACAGGAGAGAAAAGTTATGCCTCATGGCCTAAGGTCCTAATATAAAAATACAACATTGTCACAGACATCATACTGTACTTACAGCAAACAGATAACCTTTTTTGCCAAAACACCAAAACAAACTATAATTTTGATTTTGTATCCATAAAGTTGGTCATTGCTATCCAGATTTGATCAAGTTTCAGCTAGCCAGTAACCTCGTTGTGTTCCTACTATGTGCTATTTCAGGCCGGAGGACGGGGAGATCCACCCTGAGATCTGTAGGCTTTTCATCCAGCTGCAGTGCTGTCTGGAGATGTACATCACTGAGATGCTCAAATCTGTCTGCTTGCTGGGCTCCCTGCAGCTCCACAGGAAAGGTTAATACACAAATAAGCCTACACTGATCGCACGTTGTTTCTGTTTGTTTTTTGTTTGTCTTTTAATTATTTAATAATTTAAAAGAAACCAAGACAATCACACCACTGACAGATTTCAAAAAATATAATTAGGTGTGATTTAACATCCATCATCTTTCTTTATTCAGATTATCTATTTAAACTTCACAATTAGCAGTCTGATCATGAACTGAGGAGCAATTTCCGCTCTTTTCTCGTTTTTTCCCCCACCTATATTTTCCTATGTTTTAATGCATGTAGTGGTGACATATGGTTAAGGCTAGCTGCTGTCTGTGTGCTTTAGGTAAGGATCCCTGTGGCCCTCCCGGCATTGACAGTAAGATTGAGGAGAGCTCAGATATCCCCATCCTGGAGGACACCTCTTCCTCTCCCACTGACTGTCCTCAGCTCTGTTGGCTGGTGGCCACTGACATAGAAAACATAGAAAAGTAGGTAAACCAAAAATGTGTTGTGGTGTGTGTTGTGTCCTCTTGTGTTGTGTGTTTGTGTGTGTTGACAATAATTCTACTAATGTTCATCTTTACTGATCAAAGCATATGTGTGGAAAGATAATGCA
This sequence comes from Collichthys lucidus, assembly GCA_004119915.2. Taxonomy (NCBI): domain Eukaryota; kingdom Metazoa; phylum Chordata; class Actinopteri; family Sciaenidae; genus Collichthys; species Collichthys lucidus. The sequence goes on from CM014088.1 coordinate 21,196,020, forward strand.
AAGTGAGTGAGGGTGACAAAAATGTGATGTAATGTAATGTCTATGATTATTTTTGGTAATTAGAACATATTCAAATTTTACAACATCCAGTTTTTACCTGGGATCTTGTCCCATAGTCAACTGCACACTACTTAGATACTTCACATACTAGGGGTGGCATTTAGTAGTCATAAAGTGGACTGTGCTTTGTCGAATTAGGGCATGAAAGCAGACAGTAATACATTTTACTGTGCAAAATACTGCATATTTTGAGATTTGTAGATGACACTTCAAAAAATGGGGCAAGTGAGTATTTGCTAAACCTGCGGGACTGACTCTATGTGCCCATCTGTTGTGGGTGGGTGTAAATAGACTACATGATAGATGCCATGGGAACACTACATAAAAGTCATGTGTTATTTCAGGGATATGAGGGAGATGAAGAACCTTCTCAGTAAACTCAGGGAGACAATGCCTTTACCACTGAAGAACCAAGGTAAGATAGAGACTGTTTCCTTACCTTTACCCCCTTACATCCTAACCCCATAGAGCAGTGACACTTTGAATATATTTTATAGTCAAAAAGTATAAAAGGGATAAGTCAATGGGATAAGCGGCAGTGACTGTGGCTTTGAAACAGTGTAGATTAAAGTAGCAATGATGTCTGACTTGGCAGTGGTCTGCATGTGTTCTTGTGCCCAGATGACAGCAGTTTGCTCAACCTGACTCCATACCCACTGGTCCGACAGAGGAAGAGGCGGTTCTTTGGGCTCTGTTGCCTGGTAACCAGCTAAGGGCCCCGCCTTTGTGGGTAGGAGGCGGCAACAAAGACACCATTACCCACTGTCCTTCACCACTTGTGTCTCCCACCAATCTATTACTGCCATTTTCAAATAAATTGTCTCTTTCTCTTTTTTTTAAAGGCTGCCCATTTTATAATTTTATTTTGTAATACAAATAAGAATTGTAACTGCAATGTAATGAAATCAAAAGTCATGAACATATATTTTAAGATATTTTGCAACAAATTTTCCCTTTTTTGGTAAATGAAGTCATATACCTGCTTGTCCAGCGTAAACGAGAATGAGGGGTCATTTGAAATGTCAATGTTCAATTACTTCCATGAACCCGAGTGAATGAAATGAGGATTCATGTTTTAAAAAGGGAATATAATTGTCTGTTTTTGTCAGGAATAATGTGATAACTTATGAATAGATGTCATCTGAATATTTGAAGATGACACTTGCAAAAGCAAAGTTATACATTTGTCTGTCTAAGCTGAGATGACAGGTTCGTGCAGAGTAAGTCTGTTGTGTATTACAGTCTCTGTTTTCTGTTTCTTGCTGTTTTTTCTTATTAATGTACTTAATTTAGTCTTCCATAAACCAAGAACCTGTACCCAACTTTAACTTTCCAGCTTCAGAATGGAATATATGATACAATACTCAAAAAGAAAACTTCTTTGCACACAATATCTATCTATAAATTGAGACATTAGACTTGTATATACACATACTCTTTACGCAATGCTCTCTGAATTATTTTCAAAGTTGGAGTTGGTTAGCAAAGAATATGTTGGTTGGTAAAAGCAGGGAGGGTCTCCCTCTGTCTGAGGCAGTAAGTGCAGACAGCGGGCAGGCAGCATGGGTCTTGCTTACTATTGATAGTGATCAATGTTTAGGGCACAGTGAAGGTACAATAGTCAAAGCTGATATAGGTCATTTTACATTGTTAATAAAACTTTTGTTATTGAAACTAATCAACCTGTCTCTGTAATTTTATTTTTGCATGTAATCACTAAGATGTCCACTAGGTGGAGACAAACCATAAAAAAATCTTCTGACATGTTTAGGATGTTAAAAATCAACAGTGAAGTCTGTCAAAGTAACCTGACTGTGCCAGATGATTTCTTACACAGATCCCGCTAGTTCAGCTGCCTCATATGGTTCCCATAACAACTTACATCCCAACATTCACTGTATGCTTATTTTTTCTGGTTTGTCCCACTGCTAAGTCTGTTTGTGGAGTACCGGACAAACATTTGTATCCAGGAAGGTTGGATGAGCACAAAGATGGATACAGAGGGGGAGAAAAAAGTGAAAAAGAAACAGAAAGAGAAAAATTTCCTCAGCTCAGCGAGCAGTGATCAGTGGCTGAAATGATTTCTTTGACAGATCCTCATCAACTCCAAAACTGTACATATGTACTATTTGTTGTAATTTACACTAAACATGCGGGTTAGCTGGAGTTAAAGGGAATATGAGCATGAATGTGTGCCCTTTGACATCTGTGGCATGCAGGGATACATGGAAGTCCCCCCACCATAACAGAGTAAGTGCAATAAAATGGATGAATAAATGGATACTATTATATTTTACACGTAAAATTGTTCAGAATATGGATGCTGTATGTTTACACTGTCTATTGGAAATCATACATCTCCAAAACTAAAGAACTAAGGGTTCCTTTGAGGAATGAGAAAAATCACCTACTTCTTCACCTAAATAAACCACTGGTCGTCACACGCCTGAAAACAGGGCTGTTTTTTTTTTAGCTCATGAAAAGTTTTAAAGTCAACACAAGAGCTGTGAAAAAATGCCAATAGCACCTTAAGAGAATATAATAAATATGATAACTTCTGTAGATTTACCCTCCTTCTCACCCTGACTAACAGAAAAGCGTCTGCAGAATAGATGTGTTATAAAAAATTAAAGGAAAAACCTGAATAACTGAGTGAAGAAACAAATGCTGATGCTTCCATACAGGTCACAAGAGGTACTGATTGATGAAAATGTAAATGATGTGAGTCATAATGGCCTTTGCTGTCATGGGATCTTAACTCTGTTGAACAGCTTTGAACAAATGTGAGACAGCACTCTACATCACCACCATCAAAATCCCAAATGTAGGAATCTTTTGAAAGAATGATATTCATCTGTGCTAAGGTGCACTGAAATTGTTATGACAGCTTTTGGTAACCCACCAACTTATTAATGTTGTCTTTTCCCCTTGATTTAATCGACATTTCTATATTTATTTAGGTTCATAGGGAGTGATAGCATCCCTGCACATGCCTGAATATTCTTTCTCTCACCAAAAAAAACTATGTCAAATTGTGTGTGTATCACCTCTTTGAGAGTGTGAGCATGTGTGCTAGCTCTTGGGCATATAACACCTTCCTCTCACCTACCAGCCTTTGTGTACAACATGGTGTAACTGTGGGACACACATCTGCCAACAATAAGCATTTTGGTTTGATGAGGAGAGATTTCGTAGCTGCTGTCTTCACACAGTTTCACCGGCAGGTTCGGACACACATGCATTCAAACCACAAAAGGGCAGCGAGCCAGAGGCAGGAATAGACTGCCAGTAGGGGTTTGCTTGGCAGACTGAGAACTGTCTGGTTTAGAAAGCGCAGGGCATCTTTTGAAATAAACCATATCAGTCAACAACACAGATTTTCAAACATAATCTCGAGGGACATTTGGGAAGCTATTTTGTTTCAAAACCCAGAGCTGCTTCACATATTGTATTGCATATTTGATATATTAAGAAATCAACAACATGCTAGATGTAAGACAACACTGCACATGCTGTGTTTGTGAATATCAATCTCTCTAAAATAATTACATCTACATGTAATTAGGATTTTGGGGGGATATATCTGCTTCTCAGTATATTAGACCATTAAAAAAAATACAATAATGAAAGGAAATTTAACATAGCTGATGCTATTTGCTATTTATTTCTTGTGTTAGTATACAAACTACAATATGCATGCATAAAGTTGCAGTTTACAAACAGTTGAAGCAGTGATACTTTATAAAATATGAATTCATTGGGAAAACATGAGGACAGTGTTGAGATAGGTGGAAACAGAAAGTCTTAAGGTCAAACTGTCATCCTGCATCCTCAGTCAGTGCAAGGCAGGATACTGACAACTGACACCTTTTCTCCTTTACATCGCCGTAGTCCTGCATCACACTCGCTCATGGTCCGATTTGCTGCATCCTCTCCAACACGAACACACACATTATATCCTGGGGTCACGCAATCTGCAGAGTCCTTACACTGACACTGATTGGTTTGATCTGAAAGAAAGATGTGGAGAGAAATTAGAGGATTAATAATCGCTAATTCTGTACAATACTATGAACTAGTTTTTAACCTTTAATATTCCTACCGTTGCAAGTTTCCCAAACGTGACATTTGGCGCAGCCTGTTGTGTTGCGCTCTGGCCAAGTGCAGGCGCTGTCTTCTACTATCATGTGGTTCTTCCCAATACACTTCAGTGCATGCATTTTGCACACATTCAGAACAATTGATTTTCTACTCACAGTAGTAGCACTAGAGGCGCACACCTCTAAAGATGAACTGCTTACAAAAAACAAAACTCATTATCAAACACAGTAACCACAAGAACAACTAAATGACCAATGATTAGTGGAATTAACATACCTGCACTCAAAGGGCATTTTGCAAACACATTTGCCTCTGGAAGACTTCTCCCATGGTTGACATTCGACCAAGGTGATTTGTTGTGTTGGAGTGACTGTAGATACATACATACATACATAGAAGTCATTCTCACACATTGCAAACAGTCGAGTATCCACACATCCACAGATAAAAAATCAAAGCAGTAAAATGCAATACATTAGATGAACCGTGAGGTATAATTTACCTGGGCTGCATTTGATTTCCGCTGGGTTCGGTGAAAAATGCATACTGGAGTCACATGAAACCACTGCTTCTCCTAGCAGCTGTCTACCTGGTGGACAGGACAAGGTGACCGATTGCCCTATGGCATAGCCCTCAGATAAAGGAAAGGCTATGACATCAGCAGCGAGCTCAAGCTGGCAGCTTACAACTGGGGGGAAAAGATGGACTTTAACAAAGTAACACTGTAACTCATTGTGATAGTGAATTTTAAGCTTCAGTTATCGGTAATTACCCGAGCACATTCCAGGCTTGCTAGACCAAGTTTGATCAGCAGTGCATTCTATGGAGTTTTGACCAACAAGATAAAAACCGGCAGTGCACCTGTATTCAACCTTACTACCCACAAGGTAAATATCCTTTGGGTCCTGTGGAGCATGAGGTGACAGAAATGTGATTAAGTTCCATTTTTCAGTTGTGAACCTTTATTACAGAATCCTCTTATAAAGAAACTGTAAACGGCAAAATATCTTTTTAAGGCTCTAAAGGTAAATATCGATCATGCATGGAACACACAAAGTTTGTGCTTTAGAGGCTACATTATTAGGTTTACCAAATGACATTACATATTTTGCCATATTCACCTCTGGGTGTGTACTTTGATAAATTAGGCTAATTGATGTAAAGACAAATTATATGAGGAGGAGTAACATTGTATTGTGGCCTTAATGATCAAATTCCAAATTACTAATAATTAATTATTAGTAAACTCAAGTTTAGCTTTATCTTTACCACGATGTAGCCATTGATCAGGGCATGTGGAGTTCCGCACTTCTGACTTGCTGGGAGAGTTTGGTCGAAGCACTGAGGCTCCATGGTTCTGTTGAAAGATAGACGCAAATAGGATGTCGTCTAACTTAATTAGAAAAATTTCTCTAGTTGAATATTCTGATAAGGGTGCCTGTTATAAAAAAAATATCTATAATAATTTCAAATGGCACTGACTTTAAATATTGCAGATCTTGCTCTTCACAGTCAGACGTTTCAGTGGTTTCTCCGATACAATTTTGTCCTCCGTTCCGTGGAGTGGGATTAGAACATGAACGGCTTCTTGACCTTCGACCTCCAGAGCATGATGCCCATGCAGACCAGCAGGTCCAACTACCATGGATCACTCCTAAATGAGAAGAAACACAAAGGGACAAGGGAGCAAAAAGGTGATATATGTTATATTATCCAATAAAAAGTTACTTAAGTACTGTATTCATTTGATAAAAGAAAATCAGTTAATTTAAAGCAATAATTAGACATTTTGGGAAGTACGCTAACTTGTTTATACTGAGAGTTACAAGAGGGTTACCACTTTCATATTCATCTTTTGAATATAATGCCATAGCCAGTTAGATACTGTCTGAAATGTCACACCAACCTTGCTGACCCTCAGCTTCAGTTCCCCGCTCACAGGCCCGTCCTGATGTGCCAGGTTTACAAATGCATTTGCATTCATCTCCATCCATGACAACCATGCCATTGTTGCTGCAAGGCCTGCAGTGGCAGGGGTCGCTCTCAGAAAGGTACTGCTCAATGGCCCTGCGAAGGTAGAGCTTCTTCACCCCAGCACACTGCACCTCCTTCACCAGCTCTGAAAGTGGTCGCAGCTGCCAAAATAAAAGTCGGGGTAAGACAGTGAAACTGAAGAGAGATAAAATGTTTTTTGACAAGTTGACGTGCATATCAAGTAAATCCAACATTACTTTCATGCTTTTAAAGTCATACGAGCTTTTACTTTCACTCACTTTTTGTTTTGTGACCTTTGGAAACGATCGAACAGAGTCAGCCCAGTTTGAATACATTTCCCAGTTTTTATTTGGATTTCTGAAATCCATTGTCATCAGTGCTGCAGTTTGTTGCGTGCCACCTCCATTCACAGCCACTTTTTCCACAGAATTACTGCTGGTGGAACCTATTTTTAAAACATGTTTAAAGAGATGATATGTGATAGCAAGATTCAGAAATTGTGTTGTTTTACAGGCTCTGGTATGTTTGTAGAATTAACATAAAATTGTACCACGTGATTCTGAGTGGTGATCGCGACCACTGCTGCAGTCAACGTGGGTGATGGGGAAAAAAAGAATCCAGCGTTTAGTCCTTTCACACTCATTAAACTCGGAGGTTCTGGTCACTTGAAAACAACAATAAAAGAAAAAAAGACAAACAAAAGTCAGTACCAGCAGTTAACATGATTAAAGCAGGGCTTAATGGATGGAGTAGCAATTTTATTGACCTGATGTTTAGATTTATATTTAAAAAAACAATGATTTGCAATTTTGTCATGTTGTATTTTAACAATATTCCTTAAGATTTGTTTGGCCTTTTCAAGCTTTATTTCTGCCCTATTTAGCCTTCGCACATGGGACGGTTGCGCTATCAACTGAGCTAAACGCCGCCCCGGCACTTTTCTAAATGCAACAGGAAACATATCATACAAATGTTTATTGCATTATTTCAGGAAAGCAAAAGTAATTCAGTTATAGAGTGGTTTATTTGCTTTTAAGACATATATTATTCTATTACTCTATTCCTTGAATTTGTTGCTGATGATGTATAAATCCTCACATGTCTTTTTTTCACTCTCTTCATCAATCATGGCGACAACCTTGAAGGAGCCTCCGAGGCTTCCCTCGGACAGGTAGTGCGTTCCATACATTTCCAAAACCTTCCTGTAAGCAGCATAGTCGTAAACCGATGGGAGTTTAGCCAGTGCCTTCCAAAACTCCTCAGATATCGGGAGATACTCAGGAGAGTTGCTCTGGAACTGAGCTACCTCTATGGCATTCTTTAAAACCAAAAGCTTGTGGGTCTGGAAGGAAAGAAAATCATTAATAAGTAATAATCAAAATGAGATGCATTGTTACTGGATACAATAATAAAACTACTTACCCGACTCTTGTCATCTCTCTCATGAAGATCATAGTTATGATATCCTGACGTGGTACCAGACACTTTCTGTCTATTGACAATGTCCTTTGCATAGTGCCATTGACTTTCGAACATCTCATCACTGAAGTCATTCTGAACTTTAACCTGAAAATGGCATTGGTTTGACAATGTCAAAGTAGTTTTAACTCAAATGAAATGAAATGCAATGCCTATCATAAGTATACACCCCCTTGGATGTTTTACACCTTTTATTGTTTTCATAAATCAATCATGGTCAATAAAATTTGTCTTTCTTCCCTGCACAAAAAATAATTGGAAAAAACTTTTTTTTATGTCAAAGTGAAAGATCTCTATAAACTAATGTTAATAAAACAAAATTATATAAAGAAAATGTTTGCATATTTATTCACCCCCTTCAAGTCAGTATCTATATCTATATCTGCACAAGCTCTGTCAGGTTGCGCGGGTATCGGGCCCTTTTCAAGTCCAGCCACAAATTCTTTAGGTTTGAAGTCTGGGCTTTGACTCGGCCACTCCAGAACATTTACCTGGCTCTTTTTAAACCATTCCTGTGTAGCTTTCGCAGTATGCTTCGGATCATTATCTTGCTGGAAAATAAATCTTCTCCCAAGCCGTAGTTCTATTGCAGCCTGAATAAGATTGTCCCCCAGGATTTCGGTGTCTTTTCATTCTGTCCTCTATCTTTACAAGCCTTCTAGGGCAGGCTGCTAAGAAACATCCCCACAGCATGATGCTGCCACCACCATGCTTCACAATGGGGATGGTATGTTTTTGGTGATGTGCAGTGTTTGATTTCCGCCAAACATAACGTCTTGTCTGATGGCCAAAAAACTCAATTTTGGTCTCAGACCAAAGACTCTTCTTCCACTTGACCATGGAGTCTTCCACGTGCCTTTTGGCAAACTCTAGTTGAGATCTAATATGAATTTTCTTCAACAGTACACACACTACACTGAGAAGATGAGTCTTTAAAGGGGGTCATTTAAAGTAATGTGTTGTGAGAAGAAAAAAGCCTCAAGTTATTGCAACAAATGTGAAATTCAACAACAGATTAAAAGTAGATTTGCAAGTGATGATGAGGTAAAAATTATATGATATGTTAATAGATCTTAAGGATGATGATAAGCATTCAGTGTAAACAAAACAGTGTTATAAATACTAAAAACTACACAGGGTTCATTTACAGTGTTAAGAAAGGTTTCCGTATCAATAGTAATTGTGAACGACCAACCATAAAGTTGTATTTGAGAGTACTTAGGGGCAGTCTGTAGAGAGCATTGTGGACACCACTGAAGAGGGTGCGACACTGGCCCCCAAAGCTCTTTGTGTTGATGACACTGGCCTTCCACTTCCCTGACACCATATCAAACCTACAGAAGCAATAACAGCATCCCACTGGTAAGTATATAGTACCTGCTTTTGTGTGCTTGTATAGGCGCACAAACACATTTCAAGATTTGCCACTTACCCAAGTCCTAGGAGTTCAATGCTAGGCAGGACAACTGATTTAGAACATACAAAGTGTGTTAGAGTGTCACAAGTCGCGGGAAGTTCGTCGAGTCCATCTTCCTCACAGTCCTGATCACCGTTGCACAGCAGAGACCGGCTGATACACTTTCCTGAAGGTCAAGAGATAGACAGCTCAATGATTGTTCAATTCCTTCATTTTTCATTTGTTATGTGTTTGATAAGCACAAAGTTTTATTCTTAACCAGATCGACAGCGAAATCTGTCTCCACATCCATCCGCTAGAGGGCAGCCTTTTGTGGTTTCACAGGACCTAGTCTCAGTTCGCGCCCCACCACAGGGGCTCCCTCCAAACTGAGCATAAACAGCCATGACTCGACTTCTTGTCTGTAACATACCACAATGTACCAAATCATTTAAAATGATCTTTATCACTAATATTGCTAGTTGTAATGTGTATTGTATGTGTAAATGTATTTTATCATCATCTCATAACCTGTAATTTGGTGCAGCCATCACACTCTGACCAATCATCATAAGGACCCCACTGGCAATTAACTCTCTGGTTACACAACCTTGAGAATTAAATTGAAATCAAATTATTCAATAAATGGAATCAAATCAATTAAATCCAAACCAAATAATCATTGCATCACATTTATAATGTTGTTCTTTTAATGTTGAAAGAGTAAATCAAAAACAGATGTACCCTTTCGAAGGAAACAGGAGAGGCAACCATGGCAAGACTGCTAAAAAGAACTGCGTAATGTTCAGAAGAGAAGAGAAGAGAAGAGAAGAGAAGAGAAGAGAAGAGAAGAGAAGAGAAGAGAAGAGAAGAGAAGAGAAGAGAAGAGAAGAGAAGAGAAGACAAGACAAGACAAGACAAGACAAGACAAGACAAGACAAGAGAAGAGTTAGGAAAGAGGAGATCCATGAGAGGAGAGATAAGAAAGTAAAAGACAAAAGAAAAGGAGAGAAGAGAAAATAGGAGAAAACAAGAAAATTGTAAAGAAGGAGTTGTAAACTGAAGACACAAAGCAAATGTTGAATCTCATTGAAATCAGATTCCAGTTATAATCTACATCGAATGTTTGCAGAAATCTGAATGAAAGATGTGTTTGTAGCTTCCCGGTGAGTGAAAGATCTCCTTACCTTCATGATGAGCGCACCAGAGAGCAACCGCGTACAGAAAAGTCTTAAACAGGCTTTGTCACTGGGTATTTATAGTGTTGTTGGACATTCCAGGGACATTAGCTGGTTTCATGAAATGATTTGTGTGTGTGTGTGTGTGTGTGTGTGTGTGTGTGTGTCTGTGTGTGCATTTGCTTTGGATTTTTTTTGTCAGAAAGAAAAGGAAGAAAAGAAAATATTTTTCTAAAGCAAATCCTGCCAAAAACTCCTCCAGAGTGTCATTCTAAAACTGAAAGCAAACATTCCTCCTGGAGTGAAAATCTTTGTCAGTTACTTCTCACTGTCACATTTATAATTGAGTTAATAGACCTTTCTTACAGGAGACATTTTCAACTGTCATATCAGGACAAGCCCAGGAGAAACTAATAACACTAATTACACTAATTAGTGCTGTATTCCCTTTAGGTGTGCCAAAAATGAAGTAAACAGTAATATATGTAGTATATAAGTCATAAAATCTACTCTGAGGAAAAGGATTCTTCCAGAGTAGAGGTGGGGGTGCAGCTGAGTGGGAATGAACGACGTGCCAACAAGTTAAACATGTTTTTTAGTAGGTTCGACTCCAACACCTCCACCCCCTCTACTGCTTCTCCAAGCACACCTCAGACCGCTGGTGTGCCCATTGCAAGACCCCCTGCAGTTCGCATATCAGCTCCATGTTGGGGTTGATGATGCAGTCATCTACCTGCTGCAGAGGGCTTACTCCTCCCTGGACAGACCCAACACCTCAGTCTGGATCATGTTCTTTGACTTCTTCAGACCTTTAAGACCATCCAGCTCAGACTGCTAAAGGTCAAACGCAGGTGGGTGTTCCCCTCGTCACTTGGGTCGATGACAGTCTGACGTTTAGACCACAGTTTGTGCGATTACAGGACTGTGTGTCTGATCATCTGATCAGTAACATCAGGGCCCCCCAGGGAACTGTGCTGTCTCCCTTTCTCTTCACCACCTACACTGCAGACTGCACTGAGTCGTGTTGAGGTGTCTGCACATAGATGCATAGTTTCATACTAATGCTAGTACTAGGATATACATATGCTTTACATCAAGATAATTGTTTGGCCTGCTACCAAAGAACCAGAGAGCTGTCAGGGGTGTTGTAATATATGTTAAAAGAGTCATGTAAGAAAGGGTATCTCAAGTCCCATATGGTGTTGTCTTCCTGTGTGTGTGTTTCCTTTAACGTGGTTAAGGGAGAGATTTCAGGTCAAAGGTTAAGAGCAAATTGTTGGGGCATCCTGGAAGAGGGGCCTCTCTTTTCTTCTGTCTCTATCTTATACTGATTTATACTATTTGTATAATATAATATAATTGTTTATTTAGACTGCATGTATATCTATCTATCTATCTATCTATCTATCTATCTATCTATCTATCTATCTATCTATCTATCTATCTATCTATCTATCTATCTATCTATCTATCTATCTATCTATCTATCTATCTATCTATCTATCTATCTATCTATCTATCTATCTATCTATCTATCTATCTATCTATCTATCTATCTATCTATATAACATAGACAAGAGGTCCTATAGGTGAACGAAATAAATGAATGCATCATCTCGGCAGATACTATTTGTTTGGTCTTATCATTTTAACTTGCTCAGAGAGAGATTGGGCGTGTATGGGGAAACAGACACAGAGTAACAGTGAGTACTGGGATGTGATATGGTCGAGCAAACACTGGAGGGCAATAGAGATTTAAGAACCATTTCCTCTTCATGGCTGAAATGTGCTACAGGGCTGCAGTTTGTGGATATAGTAAGTAAATAGAGGAGGAAAGCTGCAACAAGCTTCTTAGTTTATAGCAAAAGGATCTATAAGGAGAATCACCAAGCTTGAGTCTGAATTTGGTTGCACTTCATCTATGTCAATGATCTGTATATCTGCAGAGAGACATGTCTTGGACAAAACTGGAGATGCTATTAAATGAGTGTTCCCACATTTCTATGTGGAATCCACACTGCTGTCTAATTAAGGACATATTTCTGCTGTCAACAGGCAGACTTGGGGCCACACTGTGCATAACCATCACATACTGGCAGCTTTAGAGGGAATACCACTGAGTTTCAGTAGTCAGAAAAAAAAAATGTTTTCTAGCAGCACTGATTTTTGCTGCCTATCATTTATTGAAATAAACTAGTGACACATTTAGGATGTCAAATTAATGTTTCCAGCTCGGCATTTTAAGAAAATGTTACTTTTATTATGATGTTTTGGTAATGACAATACATTTCCTAGTTCTGAACCAACAGCAGAGGCATAACATTGAGAAAATGTGGAAAGACAAGCTCATACACTTTGTGCTCACAATTTCAGCTTATTGTTCATTAAAAAAAAAAGATGGTTCCTCTGATTCCAGAGTAATAGCAGGTACAGAATTGCTAGAGCAATGGAGAAATTGCATGACATTTATACTGAACTGCCATCTTAAATGAGCGACTGGAGAAGTCAGGCTTCGTTCTGACAGTATATACTTTACAATTGCATTGTGCGTATTTTTCATTTTATGCAATACTTGTATACAATAATGTGTCTAAATAACTACATTATTACGTTAAAAAAATGATAAAAAACATAAAAACTGGAGAGACATTTTATATGATCACAGTGTCACCTCAGGCAACAATACACATTCTTGAGAATCAAAACATATGTCGCGCATACTTACAAAATAATGACTACCAAAGTGATTTTCTGTATTGACTGCCCAATGCTAAATGACTCAGCTACTGTACAACAACAAGCCAAGTCCCAACACCTCAGGCTAGAATAACAGTTGGCCAGACAATAGGCCACCAGACCGTGCCCTCCATTAGTGCCGCTTCTGCGGCTCTCATGATGTTCAGGGGGCATCTTTGACCACCATCTGCCCTGGAAGTTTGGTCTGCCAGAGAACAACAGTCTGTGAGGTCTTATCAGAGGGTGACTTGATGAATATGCAGCTTACATGCTTACTGACCTCCAAAATAACGTTTCAACAGGTTCAACTGTGATATGAGTGTCCTACATAGTCCATGCATAGTTTATGTAACTGCACCATCCTTAGCTTGATTTGCCGAGAGACCTTTGTTGCATCATCCCCCGTGTTTTCCGTGTGTTTCTACTATCTGTCAATCAAGGGGAGGAATTATATAAAATTTGATATTTAAAAGTCAGACAGCAATTAAGAAAATCTACAATATCCCTCTCTGTTTAAAGCACTTAGACACCCCATCTTAGAGATTTAGGTTATATCTTTGTTTTATTTGTTTCTGACTTTTCTTGAATCTTTTTGATTGTTTTGTATTGTGAAACTGTCTTCAGGCATCTATGAACTATTAAAAATGAAACAAGTTCAGGACACGTCCTCTTTTCTTTGCTCGGCGAAAACAAATTAAGCGTTTTCTGATTCTATATGGCAAATATATGACAATATAACACTAAAACCCAATAAATTATGTAAAAAATCTTGTGTATTGAGAACTTGTTTGAATTTCTTGAAAGGTTTGGAGATACTTGGAGAGAACAGAGAACAGAAAAGAGAAACCACTGGCATAGCAGCCGAAAATAAATATTCTTCAGCAAATAGTTGTGATGTATTATGGTGTCATTAACAGTATATCAATTTTAATATAGAGAAAGGAAAAATACTGTCAATGCATTGAGAATTAACACCAAGTGGTGATGATCTGTGTGAGTGCTGCCTGCTGCCTCCCATGTTTTCATGTCTGAATAACTAAAAGAATCATTCCCACGGTTCCCCCTCTGTTCATAATGACTCCATGTTTATTGACTTCTAATAATTAACTGTGTATCTCAGCTTCATTTTGTCTAATTTTATATGTGGTATAACAATTTCATATCGCTTTTTATGTCTCTCTCACTGTAATATTGTAGATTGTTTTAATGTAGCTTCTATTGGCAGACAAATTGCCACCCTGTGTCATGTACCCTCATAACTAGACAGAGAAGTGGCTGGTGAAAATACTCTTGCCTCCTCCTCACACTCCAAACTTTTCTGAAACTGTGCATTTCGTTGCTGCCCCTCTTTAAACTGTCTGAATGCCATCATCCATCTCTACCTCCCACACCTCTACCTCCCCCTCATCTGTGTGTTTGCCTGTGTGTGCGTGACAGAAAAAGACAGACAGTCACAAACATGCACACACGCATAAGCACACAATAACATTGTGCATTTGCATTTCATCATTTCTCTGGCAAATGACTATTTCAGTCCACGGATATATATTAGTACATTAGTACATTTTCTTTCGCCTTTCTTCGGAAACCATTATTAACCAGCAGTCCATTAGGAAATGGAATAAAGCACATTAATATGCTGATACCACCCACCAGAGAATACAACATGTGCAAAAGAATCTGCACAGAGGAAGTAAATAAGCTGTTTTTTCCTTTCCTAAACTACTACTGATGTGCAATCGAAGCAGTCAAAGCACTCAATACCCATCCAGTCAGCTAGGCCTGTGGCTACCATCATAACAGTGCTGTTATAATGGACAGCTTTCAGAGACGTATTTGTGCATCTGTATAACACAATGTTCAGTTAACCTTGTATTGATAAGAATAAAACAACTTGATTATTGAATTCAGTGATTTGTTAACAAAACAGCTATATGTTAACATGGCATGAAACCACCTGACAGAAGGTCAGAATAAATAAAGACATTGAAGCTAGAATAAGAAGCACATAAAAGCATAGACACAGCAAGCCACTCAGCATCTGGGTTGTTTCTCTTTCTTATTTGTAAAGAACAGCTGGCTGCAGACTGGCAGGTGCTGAATTACGAAACACAGTCTCAGAAAGTCACCCTGGGTGCCACTGCCCACCCACCTCCATCCTTATCACCCTGGAAACTGGAGGATTTCTGGATGTTCTTCACAGATTGGTTATAAAATACTGGTATGTCACCTTAAAAGCTCAAAATCTCTTTCTTTCTTTTTTTTTTCAAACAAGCAACTAACCAGTCAATCACCACTCAACATGCCAAACATGAAATGATACTTAGTCACTTGTTAGGCATAGAAGCTTTATTTAATTGGCCGTTTTCCACTTAGAACAGAGTCATTTTTTATTTGAACAAATGTTTTTGAGTTTTACAACAGCAAAGGACTCTTTTCACATCAGAACATAAAAGCAATGACAACAGTTTGGACCAGGGGAGACATATGTCCTTACAGCACAATTTGCAAGCCTTTGTCTGCTCATTTGTGTGGGTTCATTCTTAATCTGTGCGGGGTAGAAGCAGTACAACATTTAAAAAAGAAATTATTTTTGAAATTTGCTTTAAAGGGTAAAAACATTTCCAGTTGAGATGCACAAAACAAATGGACCTTGCTGGAGTATAACAAAAGGTATATGGAGAGCTTTTTGGTTCAAGCAAAAAAAAAAAAAACTCAAAATATGAAAAAACAAGAAGCAGTATGGTCGCTCAGTTAAGGTATTAGTTAGGAAATTGTTATCGGTGACTCTTTGCAATGATTTAAATCATTTACAATTCATCGGCAGTATGCTTTTTGCAATTACAGTATGTACAAACTTTCCACAATATAAAACATTTCAACATGAACACTGAAGTGAAAGAAGTACTGTTTGAACTCTAAAACTTGAATTCATTTCCACATTGAAGCATACAATACAAAAAAAAAAAAAAAGACTTTCTAGCTGATACTCATTCACTCGATCACATAACTTTCAGAAATGGCACAGTTACACACGAGACACATTCACAAATCCAAAGAGTTGAGTTTCCTGTTTTGGTTTTACATTTTTACCAAACTAGACGACAGTGTTCTTACAGAATACATTCTCTGCAGAAAATGACACACTGATCATAAGGTGTGTAGATGTTTGACTAGTATTTTTTTATTTTCATGCACAATGCAAAAAACCTTGCAATATTCCATTGTCTTTCTGGGTGCTTTTCCATCTGAAGTGAAACATAGCAGGGTATAGAAAGAAATGCATTAAACATAAGTAGAAAATGAAAATGTACTGATATAGCAGAAATCCGGAGATTCGGAAACATTCAGAAACATGAAACACCTAATAAAGAAGACACCAAAGAGCTACAGCTAGATCTTAATAAACATTGATTCTATTATTTTTCAAGTGTCAAATGACTGCTGTCACATCAGATCCTCCTGACTCCGAATCCTGATGATATTCCCTTTTCAGACATGAAGTAAAAAGTAAAATGGGTCTCTGAGTGAGCATTAAGCAACTTTATCACCTGTTATTATGAAAGACACAACACCATGATACATGTAATGACTCATATATACTGCACTACAGCAGTAAGTATAGACACACACAGAGAAGGAAAGCATTCAGCAGATAGTGGATACACTCTTGTACCCAGGTGTAATGTATTTTTATACTTGGCTATCACGACTCTGCACCCACCACAAAATCTAATCTGATTTGACACGTTGGATTTCTAACCATCAGCGATGACCACGGATTGCATTTCGAGCTGTCCTAGACGAATTGTGTTTTTGTAAGATATCTTGCAGTAGCAGTTGACAGCTTGTCTTGAAATTTTAACACACTGACAATGTGAAAAGGATTGTTTCATTTAGATGCACCAAAGATAAAGTGCACATGTAGGGATTGGTTCAATTTTCTCTGCAAGCCACACCCTCGCTCTCTATCAGTCTATGGTTTTTAACAAGCACATCAATTGTTGTACCAGTTTATAATGAAATGTGATCAATGCCGAGGTTGCCAGCTGACTTCAGTGGAGGCTATTACCGAGAAACAAAACACAAATGGGAAATGGGTTCATTTCTTGTCTATGATTGGAGCAAACATATTGTAATAACACTTTTTTTAAAACACACACTGCATTCAAACTGCTCACAGGGTTTTTCAGAAACGCCTACAGACATCTGACCAGGAATGCATATTGTCAAAAAATAAATAAAAAATAACACTTTCACTAGAATACCAAGAATGATGTACCAATACATTTAGCAGAAAGTTGATATTCTCTCAGGAATCTACCGTTGGCTAAGTTATACTGAAAACAGTGCGTTTGATCAGTGGAAAAAGCTATTTTTACAGCACAGGAAGTAAATTAATTGAACGTCTCACTTGAAAAAATAACAATTTTGGTCCCTAAATAGGAAACAAACAAAACCTCATTCTGTTCGTGCTCCAACCATACACCACTATTGTTTCTCCTAATCCCAACTTCTCGTCTCTCAAACCTCTCTTGCTATCCGATCTCTCAATTCACTATAGCCCTAAATAAAGTGAAAGGAGCAGTGCAGGTCCCCTCCTGAAATAAATGCCAAAGAGAAATGAGTGAGAACACAGACCAAACCACTGGCGGTGGTGACTGTGCTCCCTGACGCCCCCCTGTGGGCTCTCAGGTGGCATCATCTTCATCGTCATCCAGGTGATAGTTGAGGGTGATGACGGCGCTGATGAATTCTCCAAGCTCCACAAAGTCAGCTGTGATAATGTTGATGCCGCTCTCTCCAGGTCTTTGTGATCTGATCCATTGCATCATGCCCGGTAAGGCCCTAAGAGGACGCACAAAAACACACAGAGACACACATTAGCGAGAAAAGCAAGAGGGGTGGGGGTGTAAAGTCACAAAAGATACAGAGAGGGAAATAAGAAGGGATGATTCATGGTTAGCTGGTTTAACACAGAGAAGGGCACACTGTGATAAAATATCTCTATGACGCAGCATGGTATGTCTGCAAGCTAGACACCAGCTGTGAGGATGACACTCTGAACACTTGCTGGACATGATCATGTGAGCTGTGCACCAGGAGATGGTGTTACTACTGCAGATGCCTCGCCCAGCTTTCTGCGTGGCAACATAATTCTATGAGTTCTTACACTGGATTTTTTTGTTGTTGTCTTCTTCAAGTCCTCCACCGGCAGAGTCTGTGTGGCAAAACGAAAGCAGAGAATTCTAAAGGAGGCCTACATGAAAGTCACCAAACGCCTGGTGAGAAAGGCTGATAGCGGAGTTATCAAATGAATAATTCATGCCAGGAAAATTGATGGTTTTGCTACTGAGTCCTTTAACAAACTGGTGACATTAAGAGGGAGCGAAATGCAGACGATGTTGAGGGTACAATCAGGAAGAAGAAGAAAAAATCCTGAGCCAGAGCTGAGAAGGGTAGATATAGAAAGAGGGAGGAGAAGGTTGAGAAGCATCGCCTCGGGTCTGTGGCAGCTGTTCAAAGAAATTTTGAATGAGGTCAGTGTCAATCGCCTGGGGATACCTGTAGAAATTCAACATGCCTCTGGATTTAGTTATAAAATGCCATGGTGACTCATATGCGACTGCTCATGTGTCTTTGTACACATGCTTGTGATTTATGTTGTGAGCTGTTATGGGTAAATCATGTCATTTCTTTGCCCTCTGGTCTCTGAGGTGTTATATTCTGCTATAATCTTAGTCCTGTATATGTCAACTAATACTGTGTGCAACCATAGCCGCTAACCGTGCAACCCTATCCAGTCTTAGTGTTATACTGACCATGGACATAAAATATTTTACGCAAACATGCATACACACCTTTCTGTGATTGTCTCTCTCAGTCCACTAGCCACGCCCTTCATCACTGTGCTGGCCTTCGGTGTCAGAACCACCTGGGAGACAAAGAAGGTCCCCTTCCTCCTGCATGAGACACATCAAGCATTTACAACTTCTTGTTGTAATTTTTGTTCCCTGCGTTTTATCTATTTATGTGAAGCACATCATGACATGACAGACAGGTGTTACATATAAATAATCTTTGCTTTACTTTGGAATTAATTACTTTAAGTGACCACAAAGCAAAAACATAAACACTTATTCTGTCAGAAGTAAAACATAGACAGAAAAAATTCACATGCAAATTTATGCCATGTTTTCAAGAACATTTTTTCCCCTATTACTACAGTACCAGCAGTTTCATTTAAATGTATGTATGAATGAGTTAATAGGCTGTGTTGTGTCTATGTTCTCACCCACTTTCCATCCTCTTTTTTGGCTATTTTAAAATAACTACAGCTAATAAAAATGTTAATCATTACATCCTGAACTATAAACAAAGTATGTGCATTATGACAGTAAGTCAAAATCATACATGGGCATTTGGATACATATGCTATAAAACATAAATCCTCATTAAAACACAAGTAATGATCAACAATTAATTGATGTAATAACAACATCACCTGGGCAAATAACATGACAAAGTACAGAGATGTTGTCCCATTTAGCCTCGTGCATTAAGGACATAGAGTGAACACAGTGGAATGAATGCAGTGGCTGACCTGCGGTCGGTGACAGACGCCTGGAGAAACTGAACCAGCTTCTCTGGGTCTGTGGTGTTGGCCCAGGGAGAGGGCATCATCTGGCCTGGCCACAGGAAGGGCACCTCCAGGGCCATGGGGTGGTGGTAGAAGACAAGCACCTGATACTCCTTCTCCCACAGATACTGCAGAGTCACCTGGGGACGGAGGAAGGAGGTGTGTGTTCAGATGAACAGCAGGTTATAAAGAGAGAAATGGTGAGAGGTAACAAAAGAAAAAAAAGGTGATGGATGTTAAATAGTAAATAGAAAAGAGTCCCATCTGTGCTGAAAAAAGTAATTGAGATGTACCTGGCGGCTTCCTGAATGAGCTTTACGTTTGTTCTAGTGGAAGCAAATAGAAAATAATTGGATGTAATTGCTGATGTAATGATTATTAAGCAGCTTTGTCCAAGACTACAACATTCTGACTGACCATAGTGATTGTCAGGCTTGCTATTTCTGAAGGCAGGCAGCTTTGCCATATAAACAACCACTGTTTTATGTCTAACCAAACAATGTACTGGTGTCAAGAAAATAACAAATCATCTATTTTCAAAGCTATTACAGGCTATTCAAGAGGTAAAAAGAACACAATGACGAGAGAGAATAAAGGAGTTAATATAATATGGAGGAAAGAGCACCAGTCATATATCTACTCCAAATTCAAATACCCCCCTAGATGCCACTATAGCTCTGGGAAAAGGTTCATTATTGGCTTTCTCCTACACTTCATCCTTACTCAGCAGCAGCTGCTGAGAGGAAACTATGATCTTAGAATGGTGACACTGGCGTGGGAGTTGCCGAAGGGTGATGTGTTTTAAGGCTGATTGGGATTCTGTCTTCAAGGTTACTCACATACGCCCTCGTCTTAGGGGTGTGTGGTAGGAAGCGGTGGAGGTGCAACGAGTAGTGGAAGGTGAAAATAACAGACAGAGACAGTCGCCACAGACAAATCGTGGCATGGGTGCACTTTTATACTCAACCTCTTTGCGAAAGGTCATGCAACAATGCGTGGGGATGTGGTAACTATTATTCTGCATCTCAAGTCATCAAAACACAGTAGATCTGAGAAAACAATTATTATCTAAAGTCTTTAGAACACTGAAAAATAAGTCAATTAAAAGATTTTGAAGGTGAAAGAATGACCTGAAATAAATGTTCGAGGCCAGCTTCTGGGTCAACTAATTGCTTTTAATCGTACTCTGTATTAAGTGTGTTTGACTTTAAAAGTACCTCCTGAGCGAAGACGACTGGGCAGAGTTTCTCTCCAAAAATCTCTTTTAACATGGCCACTAGTTTCTCATGGTGCAGGTTCTGCACGCCGTAGAAGTGGTTGAAGTCCAGGAACACGACCTCTCTGGCATGAGCTGAAAGGAAACTACTGATCTGCTCTAGACCTTCTCTCACCTAAAAAAAAAAACACAAATAAGAACAATACATGTATTCATTATTTCTTGATTATAATAATTATATGAAGCATAGGCATAAAAATAATTGTGACGTGCTTAAAATCTCTGATGGGCCATGTATGATTAAGCATCACAGTGTGAATTCACACATAAATATGCTGCTTTACACACTCATAGCTGCACAAACATCACTTAGCAACCACCATGCATTGTAAAAATATTCATCACATCAAAAAACACCAAAACTCGATGCTGACCGTGGCGCTGAAGAGCCCGTGGGCGAAGAACAGCTCGTTGTCAGGGTCGCGGGGCTTGGTGGAGATGCGCAGGTCAAAGAAGCGGATCCCAGCCTCCAGTTGGCTGATGAAGTTCATAGTCTGTGTAGCTAACCACTTCCTCATTAACTTCTTTGCCACTGTGCCAAAAACAGAAACAAAGTTCTGCACCGTCTCCGGCTGCTCAGGGCCCACTGGAGACGCCTCGTCGATGTAGAAACTGAAGGAATCATGGGAACCTGGAGAAGACATAATCATGAGCCTGGATGCAGGTATTGACTGCTGCTTGTTTTTGTTTTGTTTGTTTTTTTATTATGTATTTATGTGGGGACTTTAAGAGTGAGGTCAGTGCTGGAAAACAGCACGGTGCCATGGCAACAACACTGACTCTGTGAATAACAACCTCCGTGATCATAAGTTATGAACTCTGACAACTTGAAAAGAAGAAAGTCTGTGCTCACATTCACTGATATTTTTCATCCATCACATTTCTCAGGCAAAACAGCTCCCATGGAACAAAGCTTCATAGCTTTACGTTTTTTTTAGTAAATCTGCAAATTCAGTTGTCAGTCGGGCGTTTCTGTCTATTTGCTACGGAAGCCCTGAACCGCATGTGTAAAAAAAAAAAAAAAAACCCTATTAAGTCGTTATTATGAGATAGTATCTCGTTATTACGAGATATTATCTCGTTATTACGAGATACTAAGTCGTTATTACGAGATATTATCTCGTTATTACGAGATACTAAGTCGTTATTACGAGATATTATCTCGTTATTACGAGATACTAAGTCGTTATTACGAGATAATATCTCGTTATTACGAGATACTAAGTCGTTATTACGAGATAATATCTCGTTATTACGAGATATTATCTCGTTATTACGAGATATTATCTCGTAATTTCGAGATAACATTATGCTCTCTCAGATTGAACCAATACTAATATCAGCCACTAGAGGGCGGACAATGATAGCAAACGTATATTAGACTTAGACTTAGACTTCCTTTATTGTCATTCAAAGTATGCACACGTGTATACAGAACGAAATTTCGTTGCATTGGCTCAGCGCAGTATTGGAGTATATACAAAATAAAAATAAAAATAAAATAATAATATAAAAAGTAAAAAATAAATATAATATATAATATAAAAAGCAAGGTATGTACAGTGGTGTGGTGCAGGTAGGTGGTGGGAGAGGGTATAATGTCCTTATTCAAAGTTTACAGTTTAGCAGTCTAATGGCCTGGGGTACAAAGCTGTTACAGAACCTGGTAGTCCTGCACCGAATGCTGCGGAACCTCTTTCCAGAGGCCAGCAGGGAGAACAGTCCATGATGGGGATGTGAGGAGTCCCTGGTGATGTTTGCGGCTCGGGCCATGCAGCGCTTCTGTGCAACATCCTGGATGGAGGGGAGAGAAGTCCCAATGATGTTCTCCGCTGTCCTCACCACTCTCCTCACATTCTTCCAGTCAGAGGCACTGCAGCCTCCACACCACACAGAGATGCAGTTGGTCAGGATGCTCTCTATGGTGCTTCTGTAGAATGTAGTGAGGATGGGTGGGGGCAGGTGGGCTCTCCTCATCTTACGCAGGAGGTGTTCTGTCCGACCCGCACTGACTGCGGTCTGTCAGTGAGGAAGTCTAGCAGCCAGTTGCACAGGGGGGTGCTGAAGCCCAGGGGTCCCAGTTTGTTTACCAGATGTTGGGGAATGATGGTATTAAACGCTGAACTGAAGTCCAGGAACAACAGCCGCACATGAGTGTTCTTCTCCTCCAGGTGTGCAAGGCTCAGGTGTAGAGCGGAGGAGATGGCGTCCTCAGTAGAGCGGTTTGACCGGTAGGCAAACTGGAAGGGGTCAAACGTGGGAGAGAGTCTGGAGATGATGTGTTCCTTTACCAGCCTCTCAAAGCATATATAGAGATATATGGTTCTGCCAGAAGGCCCACTCTAAAGTCAATACTCAAGCATCGATGACATGAAGCATATCTCGGCAGTTCAACCACCAATAGAATATCCAACAAAATCCTCATAAAAGTGAACTGATAGCTCCAACCAAGGTGTATGGCTATTATTTACTTAAGTTCTCATGATTCTTGTGTTTGGGGAGAGTGTTGAGACCGCCCAATTAGCACTGTTGCCAGAGGGGGTGCTCACCCAGGACGGCCCCTGCAACCACATTGATCTTCAGGACGCAGGAGGCAAAATGGATCTCAGCCAAATAGTAGCTTTTTATTTTTATTTAGGCTTTCAACAAAGGGAAATTCTTGAAGTCTTGAGTCATCAGCATGGCATAATACTTTGTCTTAGAACTCTGCAAAAGATTTTGAGGAAGAATAGGCTTTATCGGAGGAAATATTACTCAGACATAGTAGATGTTGCTTATTTTGTAACCCAGCAACTGGAAACCTCAGATCAGATGGTAGGATATAGGATGATGCATCTGAAATGCATTCAGGAGGGGCTGGTTGTTAAAAGGGAAACTGTGAGATTGCTCCTAAGTATTCTGGATCCAGATGGAGTGGCACACAGGCGAGCACGGCGACTGCGAAGAAGGAGATATTTTTCAAAATTTTCAAAAAAAAAAAAAAAAAATTCAATTTATTTTTTCTCAAAACTTATTATCTTTAAATAATGAGATAATATCTCATAATAACGACTTAATAGGGCTTTTTTTTTTTTTTTTTTACACATGCGGTTCAGGGCTTCCGTAATTTGCTACAGGTCCAGTTTAATTTTAATTTAATTTTTTTTTTTTTTGTACAGTACAGTTCACGCTACATTATGTAATCTCAATAGTGGATATCACGGGTTGAGCTTGAAAAATCACTCTTGAACTTAGAAATAGCAGTTTGACAATGTTTTCTCAGCCGGTACTTTTTCAAGAATAAACAGCTAGTACAAGGGTGCAGCTGTCCTCTTTCACAAATAACTCTCTTTTGTTTGTTCCAGTGTATTCTGGTTGGAGGTGCTGTCTGTAATTATTTGCTCAACAAACAGTATACATTCCTGTCAATATCTATGTCGATTTTTCTAGATTGCGTTTATCCTTATTGGTGTTGATCTTAGGAGGATAATCTCTTCCATTCTGTGTGGATGCCAAAGTCCTTGGCTGACATTACTGTCTTTCAGAGGCTTCTTGTCATTCATTCTGTTGCTTATTTATGAAATGCAATTCTTATACTCAACCATACATGGATCTTAAAGTTCATGTAAGTAAGAATAAATATGTGTTCTGAGTTTTTCAGACCGAAGAAGAAAGTGTTATTAACCACCCAGTCAAATTTGAATGATTAAAAATATCGACAAGTTTATGAAATGAGTCAGCTGAATGTGCTAAGCCATGCCACTCGTGGGAGCAGTCAAGTAGCAATTTTGAAGTGACTGAAACGTGTCAGATGAGTTCAGGAAACGACATGACTAACTTTTGAACACTGTGCTAGGGCTGCAGCGGTATGCTCAGGGTGGCCTCAGCGTGTCATCGAGCCACCCTTTAGGACCGCCCCAAAAGATCCTGGACTGAAAACTGCTGAAAAACAGTTTTAACCTCTCAACTCCACATTTCACACTCCGCAAGTCTTTTCACATGTTTTCAGCAAATATTTTCTATTCTATTTTATATTCTATTTTCTTTGAATGAAATATTGGACTTGCCTTTACAAGAACTTTAATGGAACATGACTGTGACTAAATTCCTGGCGGTATTTTTGTGAATTTTCTTTCAGAAAAACTCAATTTATTTTACGTCAAGCAGAAATAAAATCTATTTGATTTGTTTTGAAGATATTTTCAATAGACCATATAACATCCTGCAGAGCTTAAAATTAAAAAGAAAGAAAGAAAAGGAAAAATTACTGCCTCTGATTCAGCATGTTCAGCTATTTCACCCTCTACTGAATACATGAAGGTCGCATGGCTTTACACGCAGAATTGGATAGACCTCTGACAAACAGAGTTACTGAACTACGTAATGTGAGCAAGTTGACCTACCATCATATTTCTAGCACACCAACTGGTAGTGCTCATTATCATCTGACTAAAATATATATCAAGATTTCACACATTTGTTTCTTTTATAAAAGCAGTCCTAATGAAAACCGTTAAACTGTTGATTATGCCATATGACTGAAATGTCACTTTTCAGTGCCTTGAGCAACACAAACACTTTTCATGTTTACTACCATTGCTTTGGAGTGGCAGCAGAAATGTTAGAGATAAGATATCTGAAAACCTCAGCAGATAAGACAGAAACTATTACCAATATTTGTGAGACAGTGATATGTTCTTTATATAACTCTTCTTTCTTTCTTTCTTTCTTTCTCTTTCTTTCTCTCTTTCTAGTTGTAGTAACAGAAAAATACTAAAGTAACAATGCTACAATCATCCCATTAGTGGCAGTAAAGATAACATTGGACTAATTGTGAGGGTCTGTCGATATACTGATGCATTCCTAGGTGACACTTAAGCATTTCCTTGCCGACGATGCGTGGTGAATTGTATTAGTTAGGTCTGAAGGTCGCGTGTCCTCACGTGTCTGTTTGAGAGTGAGAAGAGAGTAAATGTTTGCCTTGTAATTCTGCATCCTGCTGTCATCACTGCAGTCAATTTCTTATCCTCTTTTCTTTAGCATGATTCACTCTTTCAAGCAAACAAACATATATACCCCCACTGCTCCACCAACACACGCATATGCACATGCACATAGAGGCAGACACAGAGCCTGATTTAACCTTCAGCTAATACTCCAGTGACAGGTCTTTGCAGTCGGCCCAGAGAATGACCATAAGCAAGGTAGACAGCTGAATCCTGGGGCAGGACAGAAAACAGCATCACTAAAGGCTGATCCATACCACCAGGGTCACAGCGTAACAGAGTATGACCTTAACCAGGCGTAACATCTGGCTCTGCTGTTGTTGTAGAGAAAGATTTCTCTCTGGCTCTGAAGATTGTGTCGCACTATTATTTTTTATTATCAATTAATCTACTAATTATTTCCCCCATTAATCTATTAACTGCTTGGTCTATAATAATATCTAAATTTAGTAAATGACCTTCACCTCTTTCCCTAACAAATCAAGACAATAAGTATGTCCTAATAAATTGTGCGTCCATAGCTATTACAGCTGTTCAGTACCATTCAAAAGATACTTTCTCATTCAATGTTTTTTTCTTTATTTGCATTACTTTCTACATCGCAGATTAGCAAGAAATCAAAACTATCAAATAACACATATTCATATTCTCTCAAATCAGCTTCTTGGGGTAGCCACCTGCAATGCTTTATAGTCTTGAAGGAGGTCCCATAAGCTGAGCTTTTTCTGTCACTCTGTGATCCAGCTGATCCCAAACCATCTGAAATGGGTCTGGGTAGGGTGATTGTGGAGGCCACCTAGCCTTACATAGCCTGGAGGTGTGTTCTGGGTCATTGTCCTACTGAAAAACAAATGATGGTCTCACTATGCAAAAAAACTGTGTCAACAAAACCACCGCAAACACACCTCCTTCGCCTTGCTTCACGGGGGGAACTTCACTTGCAGATGCCATATGTTGACCTTCTCTGTGTCTCACAAAGACACAGCAGTTGGAACCAAAAATCTCATTTGGACTCAGACCAAAGAACAGATTTCCACTGATCTAATGTCCATAATTTGTGTTTCTTGGCACAGGCAATTCCATTCTTCGTGTTGTTCTCCCTCAGTATTGGCAGCAATTCAAGCAGCAATCCGACCATGAAGGCCTGATTCACACAGGGTCCTTCAGACAGTTGATGTTAAGATGTGGGTGCTACTTGAACTCTGTAAAGCATGTAGGTGGGCTCTAATCTGAGGTGCCATTAATTGGCAATTTCTGAGGCTGCTAATGAACTGAAACGAAGCAATTCTTGGTCTTTTCTTCCTGGGGCGGTCCTCGTGAGAACCAGTTTAATTATAATGTTTTTTTGCAGTTAAACATAAAGAAACATAAAAAGTTGACCTTTATGTCTTAAAGTAATCCTGAACTTGTCAGTATTCCTGCAATAGGGCTACTTACTGTATGCCAACACTACCGCTGATCAACAAAACTGATGATCTCAAATGCCTTAATAAAGCATTCAACATTCCATGAAGTAACACTGACAATGCACACCTGTTAACACAATCCAGGTAAGTGTGTAAGCGACTTTGAATAATGTAAAACATTAAACATAATTCCTTATGTGTTTATTCATACATTTGGTATCTTATGTTTAATCTACAATATACCAAGTCATACAAATAAAGAATAAACATTGAATCAAAAGGTGTGTCCAAACATTTGACTGGTACTGTACACCTGTAATGGCTAAGGAAAGACAATTCATTAGGACATTCCTGACATACTTATATTCATTATATGTTAGGGAAAGCTGTGAAGCTCATATATTAAGTCCCATCAGATTCTATAGGATATACTTTAATGGGCTTTAATAGAAGCAAGACCCCAAAGGCAAACTACTAAATCTGGTACTAACGAGCACTGTCTTTAATATGTATGACAAAAAGCCGGTGCATTATGCTATACTGCGCACAGAAACAATCTCACAGGAAGAACAGAGACTGAAGGGTAGAAAGCTGTGCAGAACATATAAGAATCTTCAGGAAACCCTGAGCAGAGAGGTGGAAACTACACTCCAGCACAATCAAGTGTTGCCACATGAGCTCTGAACATGATTAATTATTGTTTATCTTATGGTATAATTTGCTTCACCAATGCTGTGCCATGACTCAAGGGCAACACAATCATTTGGAAATGTGAGTAAATAATAAGTTTCTAATAATCCCAATATTGTGCCTCAGAACTGAGTAATTTTCCCTTTTCTCTCTTTTTTATTTTTAACTGCCAGAAATTAGATTCACACCAATTTCATACTCAAACTATTCAATGACCCCTTATTTCTTATGGATGGGGGCATTGCTATCTTTTAAGACGCCACTCCCATCAGACTAGAAATGTTTCATCATAGAATAATGGTCAGAACAACTTTGTTTTGTTTTGTAGTAACCTTTCCCTCAACAAGCTGACCTAAACCATGCCAGCATAATGTCCCCCACAGCATAACAGAGCCACTGGAAGGGTCAAACATTAAGGCCTGTAGTGTTCTCTTGGTGTATGCTAAGTGAGTATGCATTCACCCACTTGAGAATATGGAGAAGAATGACTCATCTGACCGTTTCACTTTTCGTCCACATCTCTGTAGACTGCACGCAGTTACGCAATGTTTGTGACTGAAGCTCCCGCTGTGTCCAAGAATGAACCCTCTTTTGAAGTCACTTAGATTTTCTCATCTGAAATCTGAATCAACTTCAGAGTATGACTAGATGTTAATTGTAGCATGCAGTGCACCTGTGTGGAAAAATCTGCATTCATTATCTTTCTCCACTCATATATTCCAGTTTTTCCCTTTAATTTGGAAAATAAGGACATCCACATCACTGCTTCCCCTGTGGCCTCAGATTATGTTGTTGATTATATTAATTGATGAATGATCACATTGTCTGAAAGGGCCATAGTCGTTTGGATTGACGTGCTTACTGTAAACAATATCCGAACTGTCTATTCTCATGCGGTTCGACCAGCTTTAGACTATTACAGCACCCAAACAGAGCAGCACTTTCTTAAGATGTGAACATGGGAACTCTTCGTCCCTCACATCAGCAAAATAATCACGTCATAAGATATCAACCTAAGGAAGATGTCCTAAAGCAGGCCGGGAAGAAGTGAGAAAGAGTGGACAGGGAAGCCGTAGCACAAAAGAGTTACAGATACAAGCTGAAACCAGCTGAGACAATGAGAACACAGCAATTCACTTAACGCTGATGATGTTGACGAGAATGACGGTGGTAGTGGGTGATGACTGTTCCCTTAGAGAATTGACCTAAAGCGAGTCATTCTGGTTCAATGAAAGCAGACCATTCAGAGGACCACTGGTGGTTCATGCCCTTTTTCTTAACAAATCATTATTTCTCGCTGTGGACTTGATCTATTTTAGGTTGCCGAAAAGAGAGAGGGAGAGGAAAAGAGATGAGAAATGGAGAAGAAAATGGAACAGGGTAGAGATACGCTAAATTATACTAAAAGATAAATAGGAGCTTTAGACCCTCCATCCTCTCTCACTTCTACATTTTCCCTGTGGGGATTTTTCTATATAATTTGATCGTAATTTTTCAAACAATATATTTTTTCCAGCCATCTATTCTTCAACTCCTGTTCAATTCTCGCCAACCTCATTTTGCCTCCTATTTGCTCCTCTTTTTCCATCATGTTCGAGTGGAAGTGCGCACAAAACCCATACATTTCCGATGAGGCTGAATTATTTGACTTTTTGAATCAAGATAAATGCCCTCCTGCTGGAAACTCAATTAACTGCCGGAGGTGAGGCAAAAAGTAGCCCGTGGAGAATCCATAACAAACCATTTATGCACATTTCCATTTTGACAAAAGGTTTATTCAAGTAACTTATATATTTGAAAAGTTTTCAGGTATATTAAGACAGTTTATTACATGTTTATTATAATTATCAGCATACCACCAGATGCAAAGATTAATATTCTTGTGTCTGAACATTTTTAAAATCATTGTCTTGTCATGAGCTGCAAATAGAAGGAATGTGCAGATGATCAAACACAATGACTTTGCTGTTGAGCTTGCAAGTTGAACTCCAAGGAGATTCGAGCGGGTCATGACTCATGGGAATATCCATTACAGAAAACAGCTGCACCATTCCCACATCTTTACCAGCCATTTGTTTCATTGCTCTATCACTGTTTGTCTTTCTCTCCACCAAACTATTTTCTCCTCCTATGTTTGTTTTGAATTTCACATCCTCTGGTTTGCATTGGCTTTTAGCTGGCTGATTTCCTGCCCTTCACCAGTATTTATCCTGGCATTTGATACCATTCATCCTCCTTGTTCAGAGGCTTAAGTGGCAGCAGAATGAGCTAAGTCGAAGGACCGATAGACAGATTTACGGCTAAAATTCCTGGGCCAGCCTTTGCCTCTGTCCTAAGGGAGCTGGCAAGACTGAAGATGCCTCCTCTGCAATGGATTTGGTTTTATTGCCCACAAGGCCATCTTAACTTAATACAATCACCTTCACCCTTTTCCCCGAGACTAAGGTATGCTATTCATTCCTTATCTCTGGTAAAGCCTTAAGCCTTAAGTTACCTTTAGCTATTGGAGTGGTTAAGTATGGCTCCCCAGAGCCCTTTGATACAAATCTGTCACTTTAGTTCTATGTGGTCATTGTAGTATCTCTGAGTTAAAGTCACTTATCCCATTCAGTAGTTTTCCAGCTTTGAACAAAGTCAAACAAGACGTAATTTTCCATGATAACAAAGCTACATTTTGAATTTAGTACTACATTTGTTCCAATATGTGCTGATTATACCTTGGCCAAATAATTGCAATAATAATATCATTCATTATCAAGTTTTTCATCATATTTAACATTGTAGCATTTTAAAAATCTAATTTGTTTGTTTTATTCTTATATTCTCATATGTAAAAATGAACTAGGCCATTATAACAACTAGGCGTAAAGCTTTATTAATCAATATTGTTTAACATTGTACTGTATCAAATCCCTAATGTCAAAGGTGTAAACATAAAAATATAAATATTACATTTACAAGAGAAATAATATGTCAGAGCTATAAGACTGTGGGCCTGTTTTAGAGTTGTGCTGCCCCCTAGTGTCCAAAAAAATCAATGCAGGTTTTTTTAAGCCAGAAAGAAAAGATGCAGATTATTCTATTACCATACAAATTATTCAGATATTTAATGTAAATAGTTTGGCCTTTAAAAAAAATACCAGAGCATTGTTAAATAATATAAATTTCCAAAAACAAATCTATATAAAGAAATTAGAAATTTACATTCATATCTTGTGGACACCTCAAGGACACAGATACATACTCATCACAGTCAGTGTGTACTCCAAAAACATATGACTACACCAAAAAAAAAAAAAAAAAAAAAAAACGACCCTGAAAATCCTATTTCCTATTTAATTACTATGGTGGTGAAATTCTGACAGCCATTCCCTTCCATGTAGTAAAGCCTGTTACACAGTGACAAAACCACAAAGAAACCGATTGACAGTATCTCCTGCAGCACACCTTTGCTGACCACCATGCAGCCAGGCAGTCTGCAGCACTCACCCTGCAGATCTAACAATAGCCACCGAAAAACAGCCCACTATGTCCCCCACTGATCAGCCTGAGGAAAGGACAGCGGTAACTACTCCCTCCCTCTTTCTCTTCCCCCCCCCGACTTCTTCTCTGTTTCCTCTCCTGCTCATCCCGCATCCCGTCACCCTTTCCCCAATTAGCTACAGAGTAGCACTGGTGCAGGTCATCTGACTTTTAGACTTGATAAGTCCCCACATGGGAGGCCAAAGTGGCATGTCAGGCCAACACAGACAGCTGACTCATTTCTAAAAAGTAATCATGTTCTTATCTAGTAAACAGGGTGGTTCTGATCAGCAGAGGATCAGCAAGGTTATGCTAATGAAATTAGATATTATTTTGGTATAACAATTTTTTCATATAACAACTTTAACAACTTTCATAATGTGCTTGGCTGCTGCGCTATGTCATGAGTCACAGCATAATAAACAACACCATAACTCATATGTTCCATGGTGCCCTCTAAACAAAAATCCTACCTGTATCTGACTATAGTCAATACCTCTTGTCTTTAATATGTTGTTTTTAATCTATGGTCCTGGTAAAGCTTCACAGCTAATCTTTTCTTTCTGAGCAAATCTCAGTCGGGTTTCTCAGCAACACTGAGTCAGCTCTCTTCAGAGTCAGAAATGGTTTGTTGGTGTCTTTAGAATCCTAAAACCATGTAATTTTAATCCAATTGGACCTCTGTGCTTTTGACAAATTCGATCATTCTTTGCTCTTGTATTGTTTCTCAACCATATTGTTGGGTTTCAGGATCAGGCTTAGAAGTGTGTTGCCTCTTACTCATAAGATTGTTCAGTTAAGTTCACAAAAAATGCTAGCTGTGGGACCTATTTTGAAAAACTAACATTTCTTGTCCTGGTTACAATGAGAGACCTAAGCGGTAGGTTTTTCCTAAGACATGAAAACAGTTTGTTTCATTTAGGGAGACATGCTTTTATCTCTTTGCCTATTGATTACTAAAACTCTTGGTCTGTGGAAGTCAGTCAAGAAACCATCCTCCCCCTAAACTGTTTTTTATTGGCTTCCAATTAAATTAGTTATTTTTATAGTCTATTCTATACATAAAACACCTTCACTTAATTGTAGGCCCTGTGACAGAAACAGATTTTCATTGTCTATCTGCTTGCATGTTATAAATATACTGTCTGGAGGTATGTTTGCTTAGATTATCTGGTATTTCAATATTACTGCCACCACCTCAGTTCACGTGATGGACAAACATGAGGCAACCCTTGAGTCTATTAACCCCTGTACATTTGTGAATTTATCTATTTTAATTGCCTACTTTGGTTACACAAATCATAAAACTAGTTAACAAATAATAAAAGACTAACCATTTAATCATCCCGACGATGGCAGTTTATGGCAGAAATGATCAGCATACACATTATGTGGTTTTCACATAGAGATTTGGCCACATAGATCTAAGTCACAGCACGTATGGTAAGTAGACATTATCCGTCATACAGCATCTGTCACTACTCTACCTTGAATCTGTAATGTGTTATGTGTGCGGCCATCTGCAATATTTCCCTATTATTTGCCTGCATTGGCTTATATACCAATTAAAACATGACAAATGGGTGCCATTAAAACATCATGAAAATCAGATACTAATTAAGTCTTCTCTGTAACCTAAAATAAATTCATTGCCAATCATACAGAAGATTATGTATACTAATGAGTACAGCTGTGCAGCTGGCAACAGAGACACAGTGGGGACTGTTTAGCTTTTTGGCAACAGCAGAGCACCATGCCATCACATCACCCTCACATGGAGTACACTAAATTGCCAAAACACTTTGGCCTGGATTATTGAGGTTGTCAGCTCGTGAACCTTTTTTTGGGAGAAAAAAAAATAGCATCACTGAGTTACAGGCAACAGTGGGTGGATGCTAAAGATTGTACAGCAGGAATTAAACATTAAGAATATAATATTTTTCCACCAGAAGGAAAGGTGAAACTTGTGAACAGAATTTTAAAAAACGGTTTCATTTATTTCTTGTCTGTCCTAGTTTTCATCCTGCTTGAGCAAAGGCGTGTAATGTTGTAATGTTGCTTTCTAAAATGAGACAAAAGGATGTGATATGAGAGATGCTTTTGGAAAAAAATCTGACATACATACATAAGAGTATATGCTTGTTTCTAAATAAACCCTCAAAGTCCTGAGGATTATGAAATTTACTTTGACAAACCTTGTGCCAAACACAATAAAGTGCACAGAGTAAGAGGATCTTTACAGAATCTGTATCCAAATTGAGGATCAACTGAGAGCAGCTGCTGGCTGCAGGGCCAATAAGTAATGATACCTAATTAAATGGGACAGAGCATGTTCCCATGCTGCCTTAGCATGGATGAACTGTAGTGCAACACAGTGCAGTATGTGTCACAGAACATCAATACCATGAGAGGCATGACGCAATGTATGTCTTGCTTCTGCATTTTAGTTTTTTTAATTTTTTTTATTAAATCTGCGATTAATTAATTTTGCTTGGCATCCTTAAGAACAGTGGTCAGTGCTGGTTATATGCCACGCCTCATCGAACACAAAGCTTAAAGCCATCTGCATCTGAAATGTCATTGCACATGCCAACCCTGAACACACCAGGTAGCTGGAGAGAGAGAGAGAGAGAGAGAGAGAGAGAGAGAGAGAGAGAGAGAGAGAGAGAGAGAGAGAGAGAGAGAGAGAGAGAGAGAGAGAGAGAGAGAGGATTAGAAATGCAAGAAAATGAAGAATGAAAGCGCTTTGTGTGGCGGTGTGATAATCACTAGGCAGCAGATATGGAATTAACTGGCGGCTAATAAGCCATTCCATCAGTCAGATCTGTGGTGGGCTTTACAACCAGCATTTCCAATTTGAATGGAGTTTAAGTGCGCACTGATTGGCTAAAGGTCCAACAGCTCATTTTCTATGGTGATCATCTGAGTGCACAGACTGAACCCATCCCACTCCCAGTCTCCTCTTCTCCTCTATGGCCACCACCCCAGCAGGCTACAAACGCCTAGAGTCCTACACAAATCTGAGAGCTAAGCAGCATGGATAATTTGTCTATTTTAAATACTTGGAGTGGCTCTGACAGTCGTTTTTTTTTAAACCCTCAGACAGTCTCATCGTTTGGAATATGAGATGGAGAAGGCATACATCATCTGTGTATTACTTACTATTAGTATTACTTAGAACCTTCACACCGCGGACCACAATAAAAGGAAGAAGAACTGTTCAACATCGGCATGACAATTGCGCAACAGGTCTTACCCTTTATTCCATTAAAAAGCCATATTTAGGAGTTGCAGGTGGTTCGAAGTGAAAGTTTGCAAAGCAGTGAAATAATTTGAATCTTGAAATTCACGCTTATTTATTTCTCACCTAATAGGATGCGATCCTAATCCTGTTAGGATGCAATGCGCTTGGATTAAAAAAAAAAAAAGACATGGATACACTCCTCACTCGATTACACTGGGATGATATAAAGAAACACCTACCGGGAATAGCCAGGTTGGTGAGCGGAATAGTGTGCATGCTCTGCGGTAAACTTGCCATCCAGTCTGCAAATCGCAGGTCGCTTCTCCCGTGAGACGAAGCCATGCTGCTGCTTCTGTGCACAACGCTCCGTTCTCCCAGACCGGTGCCTGCGCCAACCTGGAGTGCGCGCTCTCTCTCTCTTTTTCCTCCCTCTCTCCACACACACATGCATACACACACTCCCTGCCTCGCTCTCTCTCTCTCTCTCACACACACACACACACACAGCACACATCAGCGACCGAGAGCCTGTCCACACCCCCCTGGAGCAGAACACATCGGCGGAGAGCACAATTATGAAAATTTGGGTTGTTGGATGGATCAATCGCTAGGTTGGAAATGCACTAATAACATTAAGGAGTACATATCTCAGTTGTATTGTCATAAAATTCAAATCTTACAAAACGTATACTACATAGAGGCTCATTAAATTTCATTTCGATATTATTTCTCAAAACGCGGCCTGAACACCCCAAATCCATGCCATCTAATTCTGACCTAGGAGCATGTCTGAGGTCATGCACTTGAATGACTGAGAGCCATATGCCAGTGATTCATTATCACTGCAATTAATGTGACAGTGGCAATGAATAACCGACATATTTATTGCAGTGATAATCAGCTGGCTGGTCACCTTAAAATGAGTCATTCAACAAAATAGGTCACCATGGTATTAAGATGGAAACTATACCAAAAATGGCATATTTAGCAAGGTGCCTCATAACGTTTGGCTGAGCATTATACAGATCTTTTTTTTTTAAATTTTTTATGTGAGAGCCATTTCAGACTGTGTGTGTTCTGTGTTTCTGTATTCATCCTTAAGGAGATGTGACACAGGAGGGAAAGGTTGATCATATTAAACCAATGTGGACACAAAATCAATGCTGACACATAACCACCCTGCATAATCAGAAATCATTTAGGCTGTCAAACAATACGCTTTGTCTAGATACAGACTGAATATTGCTATGGTTTAGCGTCATTGATTACCTTTGTTCTCAGCTGGATGTTACATCCATGATCAGCAATGTGGAAATAATGAATATAAGGAACAATAAGCATATTTTGGAGATACTGGCCTAAATCTGGTGCTTAAATAGGGAGGCCCTAAGCAAAAACACACACACAGAATCGTCCCCAAGCATGGAACACACTAAGAAATGGAAAAAGTGTTGTAGTAATGAAGAAGATAAAAGTCAACAGGATCCATTAGAGATTGTATACAGATGAAAGGAGCACAACACAAAAAAAAAATGGAAACAGTTTACATGTTCTAGAGTCACTGTAGCTGTTATAATCCATAGATTATAATGCAATTTAACATATGAGGTAGGTCTGCTAAGTGTGTCATTAGATCTCAATAAGTGTATGAAAAATAGGTTTAAGAAAATGTAGGTTTATAGGGTACCAATCTAGTTTGACTCATGACAGGATGTGTTGGATTAACATCAACAGCCGGTGGCATCAGCCCCTGTCACTTTCTTCCATTTTTCTGCTTGACGATCCAATCCAGTTGATCTTCTTGAACCCAAAAGCCCACTGGCTTAATTCTCCAGTTATGCAACAACCTTTAGGTAATGGCAGTGCCTCTCGAGTGGAGAAATCACATCAAGAATGTCAATGCAAGCGCACCATCCATATATAGAAAGCACTAACCTGTGGAATGTCACAAGCAATCACTCAAAGTAGTAATTTGCTTTCAATCACTGTCTGATTTGATGAGCTGAATAATATGAACATAAAAGCCAATGATTGTTGTTTTTTTTAAATCCAGAAATCAGAGAAATTCCAGTTGTTCCACCCAGCACACAAGGTTGTACTTTATTCTATATACAAACAGCAAATGTCCATGTACTGTAAAGAATTCATGTTTTTCCTGTATGGTACAACAGACCCTGGCATGAGGCTGTGAGAAAAAAAAAAAAAAAAAAAAAAATGACAGTTTGATATTTCGGCAGAGATGATTACTACAAACATGTTACAGACTGACCCTTACTTTTACATCTCCTTCATTTTCCAAATGGAGAAAAACAGATATCTTACATCTCAAAACCCACATTTCTGTCACATGACGCCCTTCTTCTCCCAGAAAAGTGTTGCACCCCCCCACACAAAATCTAAGATATTTTACATAAAACTCAAAAAAAACGGACATCGGCAAAGTTATTGGCACCCTCAAATTAATATTTCAAAGCACACCCTCTCTTCTCTGGAGTTAAGTTTCGGACTACTCTACTTTTGCTCCAGATCTTTAAGATTTCTCCCAAATGCTGTTTTGAGATCTCTCCACAGGCACTCTATTTAGATTTTAGATTTGGACTCATTGCTGGCCACTTCAAAGCTCCCCAGTTCTTTGTCTTAAACCATTTTTGCGTGCCTTTTGAAGTGTTCTTTGGGTCATTGTCCTGCTACAAGACCCGTGATGTCTGACGGACACCCAGCTTTCTGATACTGGGCCCTACATTGTGCCCCAGAAGTCTATGGTAGCCTTTAGATTTCATAATGCCATGCATACAGTCAAGACATCCAGAGCCTGAAGCAGCAAAGCAACCCCGAAACATCAGTGAACCTGCAACAAGTTTGACTGTAGGGATAAAGTTCATTTCCCTTTTTTGTGTTGTTCCAACGAAACAAAAAAGAAATAAACATGAAAATACCAAAGCATTTGTGAGTGCAACATTTTTCTGGGAGAAATAGTGTAGACAGAAATGCAGGGGTGCCAATATTTTTGGCCATTACCGTATAATCTGAAGACATTTTGTATGTGGGGCAGCAAAAGTTTAAACAACTACATACGTATTCCCCTCTGAGCTAAAATCTGTTTTTTTAAATTAGTTACATTTTATCACTCTACATCCTATTACATTAATGTTTAAATCAACAGTAAATATAATTTATTCCATTTTTATTGATAATAGTAGTAAAGTTGCCTTTTTCTTGGAAAACAAGAACATTCCAAGTTTTAAAGTTAGGTTGGATTATTTGGTAATAGCTGCACAAACTGTAAAAATACCTTAATGGTGTAACAAGAATGCAATGTTTTCTAATCGTTTGTCAGATCAAATCCCCTCCCCCAAAATAATTACACACATCTTCCCATTCAGTTAATATAAGTAATAATAAATCCTTCTGCTATGTCTGACCCATTTGTGTTTTGAGCTTATTTGACCGGTCCTAGGCAGCTGTTACCACATAACAAGAGTTTCACTCAGATCCATCACAACCTCGTCTAGATTTGCTGCATGGCCGTCAGGTTGGGAGACACCTAAAAGACAACAGACAGATCACAAAGGAGGAAACACACATGTCGCATGGTTATGATACCTGCATGTTAGAACATTTAAATAAAAAATTAGCACTGGTAGCCAAACTCGTACCTCGAAATCTGTGCCGGTGCACGCCTTGATATCCTCAGGAGTGAGCCCCTCCCACACTTCAATCAGAGTAAGGCCTTTTGTCGCATCCACATCAAACACAGCCTGGTGAACAGAAACGGGAAAGGGCAAAAAGAGAGAGAGAGGGATGGATGATGAGACACAAACGCAGAATGGTAAGAACGAGTATTTCCTTAATAGTGCTGTAATGTGTGGTCACAGACAATGATGTGGGTGCCTCAATTATCAAAATGACCTACAAGAGATGACAGCCGCCTCCTAAAAAAAAAAAAAAAAACACCAGTGCTACACGAGCGGGGCAGAGTACCATTTCAGTGTCATCCATAGATGACAAAATAGCTGTAATTATATTGGTGCCAAATCCATGAAAGGCTTCAGAAAGTGGGTCCTCAACTCTGTGGATCACTACAAAGTAGTGAGCAATCGCATTTTAATTGTACTACTTTTAACAATTAATAAAATAATAAATTTATAAATTAATCCAATTAAGATGAAATGTAAAATGTTGAGGGACTGTTTTAACGTATATGAGTAACATGTTTACCTGTGATCACACATTTATCAAACACTACAAACTAGTGATGTGTCGGTCGTGAATGGGCCGATTCAAAAGGAGAGAGCACTCTTAAGTGAACGATAGGAGCTGGATCCGGTAAGTGAGCATTTGGATCCATTCGTATCGAGCAGGGTCGACAAACAACCTTCAGAGACATGAAAACTGTGCATACAACAGTCAATAGCTGTCCTTTTTTTTTAAGGCGTTTCTATCTGCTTTGTGTAGCAGAGTGGTTCTAGGTGAAATCAGCGCTAAATTTGGCTGAATTATGAAAGGTATGAGAGGTAAAATGAAGAGTCGTTTGGGAGCCGAAAGCTGGCTTCTTGGTGAGGTGAGTCAAATGATCCGACTCCCTAAAAAGAACCAAACTTCCCATCACTACTACAAACCAGGGGATTGTGAATTTGCATCGTGAAGAGTTCTGAATATACACACATTCACAAGGAAAAATAGATAGGTCTGATTCCAGGCTTAAAGGCGAGCTTACTGAGTGTACTCGATCCATAAATGAGGCCCCTGGAGATGTCAAATGTAAATGTAAATTACTGTGAGTAATCCTCTCATTCACGCTGAAGGACAAAGGACAACAAATGCTGAAAATGTATCTAACGAAAAACTAAATAGTGTTCTGTCTTCTAAAAAGTAGCAACACAAAATAAAAATCAATTTGATACACAAATGATTGTAACTTACTCTCAGGAGTCAGACCTGTTCTTAAGCATTCTTTTATTAGCTGAAATAATTATTTTCATTCTTTCGTTCTGTTCAAAGTGTCATCTTGCCTCAAACACATTTCTGTTTACGTTTCTCTTCTTTTATGAACTCGCATGCATTTAGAGAATAATGATCCTCAAGGTCGATTTTTTTGTGAGTTATTACATTGTGAATGGTTGCTTCAAGACCGAGATAGATTTTCAGCATGAACATGTCCTGTATTTCTGTCTTTACTCATTTATTTGTACATTTAAACTCATTTTAGTATATTCAACTTTTGTAAACATTGTTTTCTAATTGTATCAGAGTTTTATAAAAGTACAAATAGTAGTAGAGATTTTGTGAGCTTGGTTTTTAGCAAGGGTATTTATTAAAATCAGTTTGTTTGAACATGAGAAGTGCCAGTTTAGCTACTTTTACTTTCAGTCCAAACAGGTCTACTGCTCTTAGCTTTAGTGTGATTCTCTAGCAAATGCAGGTTATTCTCCACCAATAGTTTGAGTAATTGCCTAGCAGAGGATTGCCATGCAAATCTGTTAAAGTTGATGTTTTAAATTGGATTCCGATCCGATCAGTCGCTGACTGCCGCATGTCAGACACATCTGACATACCCATTTATGCACAAAATGCAAAAAAAAGTTGATAAAGACAGGCCAGGCACACTGATCTGTGCTGGTTCCTGTTGCTTCTCTCAGCAGGAACTGACAGACTAAGCCTGTCACACCCAGGCAAAGCCCGTCAGGACTCTCAGCTCATTAGGACCACACACACAATGACAGGGCAGGAGGCAGATATCTCACTTCAATACAGCAAGGCAGATGTCACAAGGGTCTATGGATAACACAGACACTGACAATCATCTCTAATCGTAACACGTCGCCACTGATTAAGGGAAATTAAAGGTTCGTCAAAATGTGCTGGAGGTGGATGATACAGGTGTGACAGAGTGCAAACATGGCAGGAGCTATTTAATGTCAATGAGAGCTGTCTGTCACAATCTACTGTAACATGCACAAAATCCAAAACACAGGATGGTCTGGGTAAGTCCATTAAAATTGACTGACCTGGTTTCTGAAATCAGAATTCACTACTAAAAAGCAAACTTTGATTTCATTTGTAAAGCAGCCTTTTTGTTTTAAAACTGTTGAGTCACCGTTCTTTGCAGCCTTCAAAGTCACCACCGTCATTAACCAGATTGATGCAAGTTAGTCATTAAGAAGCTGTTAGTCTACCCCATGTGTTGTCTGGGGAGAAGTGGGTTGAATGTCATACAACAACAATAAGCCACCACCACTCAGCCCACTCAACGCTTTACACAAATGTGAATATAATAAAGAAATGGAAGTAAAAATGAACATTTTACTTTCCAACTAACAAACTTCAAAAGCTTACACAGTAGTCTGCCAATGCATTACAGCAAGAAGCAGATTTTGAGATGTGTTCAGACAAAAAAAAAACTCACAGTAGGACCATAAAAGAATTTCAATTTAGTTGCCAGAATAATAACTGCTGTCATTACAGAAAACGCCACAGGAAACACTTTTTCTAAGCCCCTTACAATGATTAATTCAGGAGATATTATTCTACATTTGTGAATGACTGAGCAAATATTATTTACTTAAAATGATTCCCCAAATAACTGTTAAAAAGGAGAAAATACTGAGCATGCAGACACTTCAGTCATGACAGCAACTCAAGGGGGCCATGGAACTGATATGATTTCCTAAAATCACTTCATACACACACGATGAAAAAAAAACAACAACATCATTTCAATGACAATGCTGCAAGCGAGCAAGCTTGAAAATAGAGCTGTGGTTAAGAGAGAAGAAATGGCAATATAGTCTATAAAATGGTCCAACCATATAGAGACACATCGCCTGGGGCAACAGGTTTCCTACTTCACTGGGTCTCAAATCATAGCAACAATTTTTAGGACAACTCTTGAATTTCCATTCCTCCTGGCCATTGCTAGTCAAGGAGGAGGTCTGTGAGAATATATTGTGCATGTCGGCATCTGTGCATCTGCCTCTGTGGAGGAAA
The DNA here is from genome assembly GCA_004119915.2 of Collichthys lucidus. Lineage (NCBI taxonomy): Eukaryota > Metazoa > Chordata > Actinopteri > Sciaenidae > Collichthys > Collichthys lucidus. The sequence goes on from CM014088.1 coordinate 21,237,715, forward strand.
AATATGTTTTTTTTATTGGCAGGTTTGCAAGGCCCCAGTTTTTGCTCTCGTTTTGGAAACAAAATGGAGCAGTGGTTTTAATCATGTAAAGATAGCAAACTGGAGAATAAATGTAGGATAATCATTACCAGGCATATAAAGGCACTGTTTGCCACCAGGTTTAGAGTCTCTTATTTGCTCCTGCTGGATGTTTTCTCCAGTGATTATCACAATCATTTCCTCAGAGCTCACAAGTCATTTTATACATGGGGTTGTTGGCTAATGAAAGGTCAGTTTTTCTGCTGCTTAGCTGTTGTTTGTTCATCTAACCATAAATTAGTTGCTGAATAAAAAGGTTCCACACGACCTCAGACATTAAACCCTAATTGACTTTGTGACGTGGGCGCCCACAGTGGTGCAGCGGTTAGCACTGTCGCCTCACAGCTAGAAGGTTCCCGGTTACAATCCTTGGGCTTTTCCGTGTGAAGTTGGCATGTTGTCCGTATGGATTCTCTCTGGGTACTCCGACTTCCTCCCACAGTCCAAAGACATGTAGGTTAATTGGTGCGCATGAGTGTGAAAGTGAATGATCGTCTGTCTCCATGCGTCACCACCCTGGAGAAGTCACTAGTTAATCAGTGTAACCTGCCTCTAGTGACTCCAATGTCAGCAAGGATCAGCTCCAGCCCCATGCTGGTTGATGGCTGGTTGTGTGTCCAGTGTAGAAGATTGCAAGACACTTCGCTGGTGACCACATCTTTAATAAGATTTTCTATTACCATCCTATCTTGTGCATGTGCAGAAATGTCTTGGTAATGCTTCTGCGGGTAGGCTTGTAAACTTGTAAATGATTGCTTTGATCAATTTTTACTGACAATCACAGATAATCTTTTGTCTCTTCTTTGCCATCCTAGAGTAACATGATAGCAGAGCAGGCTGTTATTCTTTCAGATGTATCAATGCTTAAATCAGCCCACAAGGACTCAAAAACTCTCTGGTAGGTAAGGTGAATCACTGGCAACTGATTTCTCTCTTTTATTAAACTGCCTCATTGTGTGTGAAGGTCTATGGTTTTATGTTTCGCCTTGCTTTTTGAACATCAACTGAAAATGCACTGAAATTGTTATGGTAATTACGGTATAATTAAATAGCTGTGAACCTGGGTACAAAAATGTGCTCTCAGATCTCTCCGTCATATGCTTGTTTGTGCACATAGCATTAAGACACAGATACAATATGAGCACGGATAATACTGGCCAGTGATAGATGATGACACTGCACAATGGGTTTTCAATAACTAAATATCAACACTGTGTTGGACAAACCAAACTCATTACAATTCAATAGGTGTGGTTCATTACTTGATGAATCCGATTTGAATAATGCGTTCCCATTTGAAGTAACTTACTTGGATGATAGTTGACAAAAGAGAAGGAGGTGGAAATGCAGACTTTTCTTTTGTCTTTTAAACTCTTGTCGTTGTCACTGTGGCTGTCACTGAAGCCTCTAGCTCCTCACTAAGGTTTTTCAAAGGAAGGAAGTTGAAAATATCTGAACTCTTACCAGAGAAGAGGAATGCCACTCAAAGTCTGAGATCTAGACAGTTGTCTCAAAGTTATACCATTTGAGCAAAACTGTGCTTCTCTTACAGTTAAGCGTTTTGTCTGCCCTTCTATCAGTTATGCCAGTTTCAGAATGGGAAACTTCACTCAATATTGGTGGGAAAAAGGTCTGAGGAAATGTAAATCAGGTGTTTGAGATTAGAAAAAAATAGTAGCAACAAAATCATTAAATCATTTACTACCACTATTTGCTATTAAGTGTGAATATGTAAGGATGAATAGACATATAGTTTTGACAAACCTGCTGTGTTAAATAGCTTGATCTTCATTCTGTTTTCTTTCTGATCCTTATTTAGCCTATTCAATGAAGCTGAATGTGCCAACATGGGTGTTGTCACTAATATAGCTTTCTGTTGTCTATTGACAACAACCGCACTAAAAATCACAATTTAATTGACACTTTTGCAACTACCACCAACAAACCAAGCCAACATTAATTCCTGAGCTGCTGAGCTGACACAAAATATACTATATTATACATGTAGAGGCGCAGAAAAACATGTCACCATCTTTATTGTGCCGTTTCATATATCGATTTTCAAAACAAGCCATCACAGTAAGTAGAGGAGGTAACAGAATTCTAGCGCTATTCTAAAAGTAAGTATATTGGCAATATCTGAGAGGCTGACAAACAGTTATATGTCACTTTATAAAGTTGATTTTTCTGAAGTCCAAACTAAAAAGAGACACCGGCATTGCCAAAGGAAGAGTGTTTCCAAAATGTTACCACTTGTGGACAATGGCTGTTTGGTAGAATGAAATGCCAAAAAGCAAAATAGTGCAAAAATATATATTTTTAAATTAAACACAGTGAAATAGACATATGAGAAGAATAAAGTAGAGGAGGAGTGATGTGGAGTTCAGAAAAGTAGTAAGCATAAGAGGTAATTATTTGCTGATGGAGATGGTAGAATGAGAAAGAGATAGAAAGTAACAATTTATGTCCATACAAAGCGGTGGTAGGTAGGGAAATCAGAGAGAGATGAAATGAGAAAGGTGGTACCAATGGTAGCAAGGCGGCAGTAGAAAGAGGTTTAACCTTTATAAATATTGACAGAATTCTGCAGGCTGAGAAATGTTGCACAATCAGAACAAAAGCCAGCTGAGCAGAAAAGGACAGACGGTGGCAAAAAAGGAAAAATAAAAGCAATAAACACTGTCTGACTTCCCAGCTGACAGGTCATGTTTTCAGTGAGCAAGTTCCAATGGCAGTAACCACCAGAGGAACTGACCAGAGCACATGAGGACTCTAAAACTAAACCACCACAAAGCTCTTCTTGATACCTCTTTGGACCATTTTCTTTCTTAGTTTTCCTACATCTTTTTTTCCAATTAGCATTATAGTTCCTCTTCTATCATTTCCTCTAACTGCCCTCTACGCTCCATTTTCACCTTTTTAAACCTTGTATCTTTTCTCGCTGTACATATCAAGTGCTATATTGACAAGATAAGCTTTACCTTAAATTAGTCATTAAAATCCCATTCGACTGAATTTCTAACCCTAGAGATTAGATTAGAAATACTTTATTAATCCCAAACTGGGAAATTGCATTGCAGCAACAGCATAAATAAATAACATTCATGCTACAGCTTTTTTCCCCCTCCGTTTGACCTAATATGCTACCATGTACAACAATGTATTCTTGTGAATGGGGGTTACATTAGTTTAGGACATGCTTTCCATCACACCATGGAGAACTGTAAGGAGCTGATGAAATTCAAAAAACAGTAGAAACAGAGCTCTTCACGCACAAATGAAGACCATGGAGATTTTCCTTCAGGCTTAGCTCCAGAAACTTTCTGGGGGGTGATGGGGTAATAAAAATTTCCCAGAGTGGTCCATCTTTTTTCAAAATGTGAACCTACACCCCATTTAAAGAGAGAAAAAAAAGACAAATCCCTGCAACCACAGACGCTAAAATACCACTAGCCTCCCAAAATCTGTCTGCTGATTCAGCGGTTCCCAGGGATAATAAAGTTCAAAATAAACAACAATTCAAACAATTCATGCATAACATGCAACACAAAGTACTTTACATAAAGAATCATAAAAAAACAGAACACAAGCCCTCCTCCATTAGAAGCTACTTCACAGTTGGGTTTACAAGCTCTAGCTAGCTTTTCCAGTCCAAGACATTCAGCTCCAGATGGGCTATGGAAAGCTATGACTGCAATCATTGCACAAGCATCAACAACATTATAAGCAGGACCCTAAGGCGGGAATAGGGATATCAACAAAAAACATAATAATGGGAAACCCAACCCTAACTATGGAAATGAAAAAACAAAAAAACATAACCGAATCAATAAGGCTCATTCCAGAAATCAACGGATTGAATTAGTTTAAATTGAATAAATGTAATTTCCATCTACCCGTGTCACCCTGCTGCTAAATACAAATCTATCAACTGTACTGAGATTGTCTCCATACATGTGCGAGGAAGATGTAATTGTGAGATTAAAATGCAATGTGTGAGACTTATTTTCCTTGTGTCCATTGTCTCTGTGTGCCTCACTTATTGTTAATATATTCAGGGAACTGATTGGCTGTGATAAAATAGTATGCAATGCTATTCCATTATGTGCCACGGTTAACTTACCGCATTTCAGTTAAAGTCACTCCTACTAATACTAAATAAAACTACTTGCACAAAATACTCCTGTGCCAACTAAATCCAGGTCTTTTACAGGCCGGGAGTACTGTGCAGCCATGGCTTACTCTTTGCAGCAGCTTCAGCACCTATGAGAAATCAGCCTACATGACTAATGGCTCCTCCATCCATTTGTCCATCCCTCAACTTCTGTTTAAATTTAGGATGAACACATAACTGCATGTATAAAATACACAGTAAATAAATGAAACAAACCAATAAACATACCTTTTCTGTGATGATCCGATCCACGCAGTGCTTCCCCGTCAAAGGAAGGCTGCATTTGTCTAATATCTTGTGTTTTCCGCCCTGAAAGAAAAGAGTAGTTGGTTAAAAAGGAGGGAGGAGAAGAAACCAGTCACCCAAGCTGTGTCTCAACTTCCCGTTAGTACACTTTGCAGTAAACTGTGTTCACCATGTACTTCGTGGCATAGTGTGTTAATTTCAGCAGGGCAGTGTTGTCTCATTTCGCCGCCGTGTATCTCTGGAAATTTTGCTTCTTCTTCACTGAATTGCAATTAGTCAGAGCATTAGCAGCAAAATTTGACTGTCAAAATATAAATATAAAACATTTTCACAATGCTGGTGGTCCCTCTCCTTCTGGGAGCCAAGTTGGTGATGACTGAGGGTGAGACGTGTCCAGTGTTCCACAGAGTATGCTGCATTTTTAAACAGTGTGAACATGTATGTACTCATTAATAGTAAGTTGAATTCTGGAAGTACACGAACTGAGACACAGCACCAGCTGAGCTTGTCGATCACTGCTTAATAACACAGCTTAATGATACTTTCAGGGATGCAGCTTAAATTTTAATATATCCAGGGATGCAGCTGGTTATGTACGCTCATTCTATTCCAAAAGGACACACAGCGTTTCCATGTGGGCATGTCTCCGTTTCCCTGCCAGTCATCTTTAAGAAAAAGCACATACCCAAATTCTTTGACATCCTTTAACACAGCCCGGGAAGCATCACACATCACACATTATACATCACACACCCCCTCTCATTTCCCCATCAAGAATGAAAACAGGCTTCAGGGTAGTAAATTTATGTTCACCTGCTGCACCATCTGGACTGTAGCTGGGCGCCAGACAGGCTCCCATTAGCAAAAAACAGCATGCTTCTATGAATACAGAATATTACATTGCCCTTGCATCATATCGGTCTGGACTTTCCAAAAGTAAACCAATTCAGGTGGATTGCCTACGGTTATTGTCAGAAGCCCCGTGGGGTTGTTCATCTTTAGCTGCAGCACCAGTTTAACTAATCAGTTGTTACTGATACAGGGTCCAATTCTAGACTTGTATTCAAATTAGCCGAACAGGAGGTGGTTTGTGCGCAACACCTCATCAGGATGAGCTGGTGCTCTCTGGTAAGGAGGCATTAAGCAATCCATTAACCGAATTATCCTTAATCAGTCATAACACTTAGACTCATTATTGCTGGAAGCAGATACAAGGTATGCTAACGAAGGTGCCAACAGAGAAGAAGGGAGGGAGAAGAAATTTACCAGTTTAATTCAACCTGGTTTTCTGAGAAAGGGAATGAGTCTTTTGGGGGCAATTTGTACAGGCTATGTTGAATAAGCATTTAAAAAGCACAAGATCCCCCTCTCTTTCACACACACAGACACACACACACACACACACACACACACACACACACACACACACACACACACACACACACACACACACACACACACACACACACACACACACACACACACACACACACACACACACACACACACACACACACACACACACACACACACACACACACACACACACACACACACACACACAGAGACACACGCACACACTTAGATGTTTACACACCTTAGCCGAGTGCTCCATGGTGACAACCACTTTGGTTCCAGCGCTAGCCACCAAATCCATCGCTCCTCCCATTCCTTTCACCATTTTACCCTAAAGAAAGGAAAACAAAAATAGACTGATGTTTCCCGTTATCCCATTTATTTAAAAATGTGGACAAAACAACAGGAATATCTTGTAATATACCACAACCAAATTGAAAACCACTGTTACAGCCTTAAATCTACAACAAATAAAATAAAGCCATACAGACAGTAAATAAAAAGCATTCGTGTACAAGGGTGGAATAAAATGAATGCAATACATCAAAAATAAATACAAGTTTACACAGCTGCTTTGGGGCTCTCTCTCTCAAATGCAAGGATACGTTCTATTGTTCAGTGCTTGGTGAAGCCTAATTTTATCCCTGAAAACTTCAAACAGAGAACAGGAGGGAGAGATTCGAATGGATCTTCAATCTGATCCTTCGGAAATGTGGTGAGGATACAATGGCAAGACCACAAAGACTTGTCAATGAAATACAGTAGTAACATCCATCCCGAAATATCCAGAGTACTTTCAAAGAAAATGATTTTTTTCAACCTGAACCCTGTTTTAGTAGTTTTTGTTTTTCATGATTCCTGTGGGTTACTTTAACTTTTATCTTTCAGCTTAACAAATAAGGCGAGTCGATTCAAAAACAAGGGGTGAGATTCAAAAAGCAGCATGCAGGTTGTAAATGATTCCACTTTAATAAAACATAAACTACATATTTAGAGATGATAAGGAAGGTCAACATCCCCAGTATCTATTATAATAATCCACTGCATTGCAAAAAAAACTTTTAATATGGACCATTTTTGTGGTAGAAAGTAGCTCCAGTGAAAACTGTTGGCAACATGTTGTGTGGATTATACAGAGTAGCAGCGAGGCCGTTTCTGGAAAGACATGTTGCTGTTGAATTGTTGTGAGCGCCGCAAACTAAATTACATTCGCAGCCTTTGTGTTGGGGCGGCAGTGGAAATGTCACAGACAGATATCTGAAAACCTGAGCAAATGAAACCAAAGTTATCTGCATGAATAGAAGATACCAATGGAGGTGAGTGAGAAAACATGCTTTTTGTCTGAACCAAACCTTGGTGAAGATGTATGAGAACTCATGGTTCCTGGCACGATTCCAGCAGTGGCAGTCTGAGTGTCTGTTTAATGGTGGAAGGTATTAAATATTGAACTGCAGGAAGAGAACTTAAGTATTCTGATAAATGTAGTGTCATTATAAGATAAATCTTTGAGTGATTTGATTGGGCCCTCTCTATAAAACGCTTTTATAGTAACTGCAAAATTTTTAAAAATATGATCATAGACCACAGTTTATTTTAGAAATCACAGTCCTAACAATCTACAAATATCCAGAGAGCACTTTCTCTTATTTAGGCAGAGGAATATTATAACAAGATCAGAGAGCAAGCAGCAAAGCATCTGCACTGAAGAAAACTTCAAACAGGAGGCATCCGTTCAGTACGATGGCCAGTGTTCATGGCTCTTCATCTTTTAAATGAGTTGTTGAGAAAATACTATCTTTATGATCATTAAACTCTAGGCTAAAGGCTCCTATGTAAATACGCACTAAAGCTTCGTCTAGCTACAATTCAGTGAGCAAATACATTTGTATGAACAAATAAAAGGTTTTCTTCAAAAATGTGAATACAAAACAAAACCTGAAAAGATCTCTAAAAAATATGAAAGATCATTACAGCAACCGAACCGCCAGCTGGTTGAAAAATCGACTTCTAGTTCCTCATTGTTCCCAATAAAGAAGGTTTCCAAATAAAGAAGGCTGACATGCAGATATGGCCACAGGGTGACGGCTGAGTAACTGAATTAAAATCCCATTTGCTCATCAATCATGTGAAGAGCCTGCTTTGCTCTCTGCTCGATAACCAGAGGATATATATGCCAAGTGTGGTGCATCATAAGGATACTGTTTGCCTCCAGGGAGGCCAGCTGGGTGGAGAAGATATCAACAGAGAGCGGAAAGAGGGTTGGGAGAGGGGAGGTGGGTTAGAGGAAGTCGGGAAAAGCATAGACTGAGTATATGGGAGAGGCTGCATTTAATTTCATGTGCTTTACTCCATTATCTTACAGGAGATCAACTGAAAGGGCTCTACAACAACCACTCAAAAAGATCCTTAAATAAAGCCTCCAAATGTATTATATAAAAATATTATCCATTTTGATCATCCACTTTTAACCTTCTTTATTCATTCAACACTAAAGATAACACTGCAAAAGTAAAGAGTGTCCTTTTTCATATGATCAATGTTAATGCACTTTCTGACAGTCAAAGGGCTGGGGGGGTGTGTGCATGGGCCCTTTGGGATAGAACACTGTCTGACCTGATAGTAGCAAGTCTGGATTTACAGCTGTGTGAGACACCTGCTCCTGTACTCCACTCAGAAAGTCTGCTATTAATCAAAGAGAGCATCCGTTTTTTAAAATTAAACATCTGTGTTAAATTATGATCAATACAAGAGTCAAATTACAAAATGATCATGAAACTTCTACTGGAACCACCCTCTATAATAAAAATGAATTGGTTGTATGTTTCTGGAAAATAGAAAAGATACATCAAGTGACTGGAACTGTTGTAGGCCATTAATGTTTGAATGAATGGTAGCTAGGAAATGAAATTATGCATCTACAGAGTCTGTGTTGCATCGCAGTGACAGCAGCCAAGCATACAGGAACAACAATCAGGCTCGTGTCAATCTATGATTGTGTGTGTGTGCGTGCGTGCGCATGTGGTCTTGTGGTCTCACTAATGCTTATGACCTTGTTATTTAGAAAGCACTATAATAAAATAACATTGCTGTGGAGACAGACAGGTATGGCCTCTGTTGCGCGCTGAATACAGTCAGTGACCTATATTGTCGGGAGGATTGGCATTTGCTTGCCTCTGACTTCCAGCTTTGTGTGTGGTTATCTTAGACCGCTTTGAGCTGAGCAGCACCCTTATTATGATCTTTAAGTGTGTGATGAAGAACAAATTTAGGAAATAACCTGCTCATTTTATGCAATCCAATCAAGAATGAACTTTTGGTTCGCTCTCTGTTAACACTTATTTTGTCTTGACTTGGTTGCTAGGCTTCTGTACACCTGCTTAACTGCTTCTTAATATTGAAGACATACCAGATTAAGAGAATACCATTTTGCTAAAACGATTTATAGTTTTATATTTATCGTTTTATGGATACCGTTGAATATGAAGCTCGACTTCTGACCAGTAGAACCTGCAGGCAGGCACTAAAACATTATGTCGTCAGGACCATGTCCATGGAGAGGAATATCCTCTGCCAACAAGAGTGTGGGTAATTTAGTCTTTTAACAGCTCTGATGATATTAACCTCGCTGGTCTGACTGAAGCCCCACAGGTTTTTTAATTTCCGCACCACTCTGATTGTGACCATTTCCCTGCTATGATTTCAGTACCATGGGCGCACTAGGACACCTGAAAGTGTATCTAGACACATTTCATTAACAGAAACCCATAAAAAACAAACATTAAAATACACTGCGAGACATCTCTCTTCTACCCAGTGACAACAATTGTTCAACCACTCAAACACAATGGGACACTAATGGTTTATGGAGAACTTGTATTGTTGCACAATTATTACAGAAGACCTAATTCTAATTAAATGTGTAAAACACGCTCAGTTACAAGTTACAATTACAAGTAAGAAGATTCAAATTTCATAGTTAGAGTTTTACATTAGAAATGAGTAAATCTCCTTGCACTAGTTCCCACACATGTTGCTTTTTTTCTCTTCGGAAAAGCCATTTCACGTTTTTTCCACCGGCTTATTGGACTAACCCTTTGAAATGAATCCTTGCCAGGGGCACATATACAGTAGCCCACCCATATGCTAATAAAATAGGCGTCGGAGAGGATGTAAGTGATGGAATATTCATTCGTATAATGGCTTTAAAGGTAAGAGATGATGTGAGACACTGCAGGAGGCAGCATCAGTGGTGCAGAACCCAGATAACACAAGACTCCTTTACTACAAAGGTCTGCAGAGATGACACCTATTATAACATGTGAGAGCAGAGACAATGACAGAGGCAATCCCACTGCACCAACAAGGTTTTCTCAGTGAGCCACACTTATTATTATTATTATAAAATGCTTATGAGGCATTTTTTTAGGGAAAAAAAAAACTTTCTTTCATGCTTTTCATACAGGTTTTGTTTTTTCTGCCCAGGAAAACAGCAATAAAGTACCTATGTCCTCTAGACAGAGAAAGAACATGTTGAAAAATCGTTCAAAAGGAATAATTAATTCAATAAACACACAGTTGGGCCATAATATGCTGCTGTGGCACTAATGCAAAAAAAGCATAATTTGTCTATAGCAATGAATTTCTCTTACTAGGCTTAGGGGTTGCTTGAATTTTTGTTAAGTGTTGCCATGACGACGGAATACGATTTCCTCACTTGTTGTGCAAGTATTCACTTTTCAGTCAGTGGCAGAAACACCACAGAAAATGACCCCCTTCACAATCCAAGAGTTCCCACTTACCAACTGGCTTCCTTTCTCTCCCCCACAAATTCTCTGACAATCTCCGCTGTCTGATACAAATGGCTCTCCATTTAATAACATAGCGACGGACAGCTACAAGCATTCGTTACCCAGACAACTAATGACAAGAATCAGAGGGGGAGATGGGACTGACAGGAAGACAATGGACACTGTGTTCAAAGTAACTGTAAAACATAACTGTTTACAGTGTATAGCTGGTAAGTATGATGTACAGCAGGGGTCGGCAATTAAGTTTGGACGCGGGCCAATTTTTTTCTGACAATTCCATCGCGGGCCATGACCATGGGGGGGGGGGGGGGGGGGGGGGGGGGCGTCCTGATTGGCTGAGTGAGAACCGCACGTATGTTCTACGTCCTGATTTATTAAGGGAGCACTGTACAAAATGCGTGTAACAAGGTGTATAAAAGTGTGTGGTTAGGGGTTTTACGGCCTTAAACGCCCACTGCGTCTGTCATGAAACAGTCAACCTGCCCTAGCAACCTGCCGTAATTAATGTATACAGCAGCGCAGATCTGCCGACCTTGTTTGGTTTTTTTCATTTAATAAAACATATTTGTTCACGTTGTCCGTTGCAAGAGGGACACAGGACACTTTTATTTTCCACAGGTTACAGCGCACGCACGTGCCAATTAGCGTTCCGACCTGTGCGTCAGGTAAAGAGGCTGCGAGGATGTTCTGACTGCTGTTTTGTCACGTTACTTATCAGCTACTTTTCAATAAATGTTGTGAAATCTGTGGAATTGTTGTATTTTGAAGGGAAACATGAGGTTTAAAAGATATATTTAAAAATATATATGTATATATTAAAATAAATCAACGTCATCTAGCGGGCCAGATATAATTGATGGCGGGCCAGTTCTGGCCCGCGGGCCGCTAATTGCCGACCCCTGATGTACAGTGATGCAACCGCAGTTTTTGACCTGCGGCAAATCAAAGCTTCATTTTCACCTAATAACACTGGAAACAAAAAGGTTACAAAAGTGGTGTGAAGTGGTCAGTGGAGCGCCACACAGTCACAAACATGGAAGAACAAAAAGGACATCTTTAACGGATGATAAACTGGCAACCACATACAGGTAAATCTGTTTGATGACACAGCAGGAGAGCGAGTGAAGTTCTATGAAAAAAAACTATCTTTTAAGCAGCCCCTTCATTAAAGCTGCCATGAGGCCTCATCATGAGCACTTGAGCTAGTGACTGCATTTTAATAGTCAGTCGCTCGAGCTATTGCAGCACTTAAGCTGCAGTTATACTTAGCCTCCAGTTTAGAATATATGTCTGATGTAGCAATAGTTGTCTCTGCTTAAAGTCAACAACTATCAAACTTAATTCTGTTTAAGTCAATAGCTGCTTTTTCGGGTGCAGATACATTTTTATTGCTTCGGTTCAATTTGCAAAATATTTGTGTATTCCTCTCAGATTTAAGTCAAAATCAACAAGAATTAAATATGGTTCACATTTTTCTCAAAGGTCTGTATGCATGGCTGTTACAAATCTCATGGGGAATTTTTTTATGAGATGCTGGGGGCAATACCCCTACGATTAAGGACACCTACCATTTTCTCTCAACCTATTGTCTTTTTCCCCAAATGTTTCAGGCTGAGTGGAGATGTAAAAGCATTTCGAAGCCGTCAACTGAAAAATGTTAATCTGCATTTTGCATATTAAAAAGCGTTTACAATCAACATAATCACGCTGAGAGTACTGCATCCGCGACTCCTACGTACAACATTTCCAATTTCACGCTATGTACCCATCTTTAGATAGTGAATAATTTTCATTATCACAGAAGATGGGACATGTAATTCTCTTCATCCTTTCAAAAGAGGTGACAATGAAGACCGATGCGTAGGTGAGGACAGAGGTGTGTGAGCTTGTGCTGCAGCGTTATTTTGCTGCTCATCATGTCCAACACTAGAATGGCTAAACAAGATAAACGGCCCGCTTCTGAATAAGAGCTCCACTGCAGGCCTTTAATATCTGCATAATGTGCTTAATCAAGCAGCGGTTAATTAGAAATTACCATGGACAAACAAGTACAACTGAAGAGGTAAAGAGAAAACAGATTGCGTTTTAAAATTTCACCATATGACCATTAATAACAGTATGCACAGTCATGGCATACTTGATTTATTTAAAGATTAATGTTTTATTCTCAAGGTCTCTGCAGATAAACATCGACGGCACTCTGTGTCTGTATGTACTCAGCTGCTTCGAAGGAGAAATATCTATGAAATCATGCACTGGCTGAAACAACCTTGCGTGTACACTTCAGTCAAGCAGAAAACAGCTGTGTGCCAGGGGGCATTCTGGTTGAGCCCTCCCACGTTGTGAAGAGGCTTTTAATGGGTTCCTGACCTTAGTAATCACTGAGGATGACTGTAGCCACTGTGGTCTTAAGACCAATTGCCCTGATGTAACACCTAGCAATGATGTTGGCCGTCTATTTTACTGTAGCGCTAACAACCACTCCCCCTTGCTCCTAGATGGTTGCAACCGCCTCGCTTCACCTTCTCTCTTTCCTAGTGTGAAGAAGTAGCTTAGTTTATCTATTCTGGGCAGCTCAACATGGCAGACTTTGTGGAAGAGGACCTGCAGCATCTATATTAACGTCCACACCATGTCTTTGGCACAACATATACCAGTAATATAGCATTCAAATTACTCAAACAACATCGCAAGCTTGACATCGACAGAGACTGAACACATCTCACTCACAAATGTGTTGTCATGATGACCTACCAGCAGACAGAACAAAAAGCATGACATTTTAAAAACAAGGTAACAGATTTGTACCATCAAGACCAAACTTACTGGGATCATCCAGTTGGCTAGGTCGCCATATTTTGACACCTGCATGGCTCCCAGCATCGTCAGGTTTACGTGACCCCTAAAAACAATGACACAACAGAAAAGACAGCTGTCAGCTTCAGAATCAGTTCAACTTAGAAAATCCCCACTTAAAACAAAAAATACTTAATACTACTTAACTACTACTACTACTACTACTACTTCTTATCTAATCCAGCAGTGACATTAAATGTCTACACATAAATGTACTATATTAGCAAAATATATTAAGTTACTTTACATTTTACACCTAAATAGGAAGTTTAAAGTACAAAGTGGGGTATCAAATAACACCTCGGGTCACAGAATGCTTGCAGTTGCATAGATTAGATAGAATCAGGATCCATGGCACTGCTGTTTACAGTAAAATCAAAAGTAAAGTAAGAAGTGATAACATTTTGTGATAAAGAAGTACATGTTTAAACGTAATCCCAGCATGGGGACTAGCTGGTGTGGTATTTGAGGCAACATGGCTCACAATCCACCATATGTTGTGTTATTCTTTCTTGGTAATTCTGGACTCTTAACTTTGTTCACACAACAGCAGACACAGACACACACACACACACACAGAATCAGCGTGTTTCCGTTTGGTCCCCGCCAATGTAACTGGACAGTGCTATTTATGAGCACTATTGGATTTTCAATGGGTGGACAAACAGAACTGATGCTGCAGGGAGTGCGGGTGGGCAATCTCAGACAGCTGGCAAATCAATAAGAACCAGAGACCCTGGGAATATTGGCAAGTTGTCTAGTTGTACTGGTGACAGTATTTGTTAATATCCAGTGTTACAAACTGTGGCTCTGTCTTGTTGTCAAATTCCTCTTAATGGTTATAGCTGGATTATGGTGCAGTTGAAAAACTTGTGTGTTTGGTCTTGTATAAACTTCTCTAGGAAGTTCATAGAAGTGACTCATGGCATTATGAAATTGCTTTTTAAATATTAATAAGCTGTCCACATATAGTGTCAATCCACAAACGTCAGGCATATATAACTGTCAGTCAGCCAATAGGTTATCAAAGCATTGCAGCCTTACCCTCGAATCATGGCAAATGACTCATCGCTGGAGAAGTAGGCCGCCCCAGGGAGAACAGTGACAGTCTCCTTCCCTGCGAAGATGACATGATTTGGGCAACGTAAATATCAGAATATCGTTGCAGTAAACATTGTTAACTGCAAATAAATAATCATTAAAAAAGGTAAAAGTAATGACAAAAGACATTAAACACATTAGAAAATATGATTGAAAAAGGACAAGGATGCATTAAGTGTTCATTAAATGTTCATTACAGGGAATCCATTTGATTACACATTCATGTAAATGTGTGTATTTATGCAGGAAATTAAAAAACAGTCAAGTCAAATCAACACCCATAATTTACCTTTTTTTTTATTAAATGTATCATTGGAGATACTGATTAGGACAAGCCTCACCTGCGTTAATAAGGTCTGCATCCACTGCATCCTCAGTGGGGTATGGGCCCTACAGGGAGAAATGTAGATTAACAAGAACGTGCACACAAGCTGACAGTAACCTACACTCACACGTCATTCAGCCTGACCAGCCATGATCTTTCAGGGGAGAGAGAGACAGAATCACATTTTTCTGATTAGATGAGACATTGATTTTCTTTGTGTTCAACAAAGGGAGCAATCCTTTGGAGAGGAGAGGAGAGGAGAGGAGAGAAGAGGAGAGGAGAGGAGAGGAGAGAAGAGGAGAGGAGAGGTAAGGAGAGGAGAGGAAAGGAAAGGAGAGGAGAGGAGTATCCCTTTAAAAACAGGCACTTGTATTTAAAAGAAACTTTGACAAATAAGGCATTAGCATAGACGCCTACATGCTCCTGTCAACACAACTGATTGGAAAGTCATTCCATAGCAGCACGCTTTGTTAAAGGCTCAACAATCAAATAATAATTGTGAGAAATAAAAAAATGGAAGAGAATGTGTCAAACTGCCATAATTTGTTACAAAACAAACTTATATTATAGCATATTTCACAGTAGGACCCCAAACTATGGGTGACACCACTCAAACAAATGGCTATTTATCTTGCGACAAGCTCAGAGCACAATTCAATTTGA
The DNA here is from genome assembly GCA_004119915.2 of Collichthys lucidus. NCBI lineage: Eukaryota > Metazoa > Chordata > Actinopteri > Sciaenidae > Collichthys > Collichthys lucidus. The sequence continues at coordinate 21,253,322 of CM014088.1, forward strand.
AAACATTTACTGCCGCTTAGAATAAAATATATTGTTCATTAGCTTGTTTAGCTGAGAGTCAAAGCACTGAAACCTGAGAAGGAAGAAAGCTCTCTGTAGGCATCTTACCAGTCCCAAAATTCCATTTTCACTTTGGAGGTGGACAGTGATGTCTGGTTTTATGAAGTTGCTGGCCAGCATGGGGATACCAATACCAAGGTTGGCTAATTGGATCTTTGTTAAAGATGGCAATAACTATGTTTGTAATCATGTGGTAGAAATTATGCATTTTAAGCATTAAGATGAAGAGATGGAAATGCAGTATCACACCCTGAATGATTATGTAATAGGAACTACATCATACACTGCAAAGCCTCCTTTCCAACAACCTTGGACATTTTGTTGGACTCAGAACAGTCATTCTGTGTAAAAAAGCTCAAAAATGTGAACAATGCTCAAACGGACACAAATTTAAAGTTTTAACATTTCCAAAATGCCAAACGTGTCATGATGAATTATTGGGAAATGTGAAGTCCAAAAATCAGTGGTTAATCACAGATCAGCTACACAAAATCTAAGGCTGCATTCATGAGCCAGGGTGAATGCTATCACAATAACATGTAAATGTGAAATGTTGAAAAGAAGAAAAAAAAAAGAAAAATTATGTGCATAATTTCTCAATGCAATCAACTGGTCCAAAGGTTATAATTATTCATTATGTGTGCTGAAAAGAAAGGAAGCCAAGGCACAGCTTTTTTTTTTATCCTGTGGCTATTGGCCGACACCTGGTTTGGATTTAGTACTGATAATTAGAGCACAAAGTTATGATTTTGTAATTTGTTCACTGCTTGTATTATTTTCAAAAGGATACCATACATCCCATCCTCAAACTCCAGAGCAGCACGCCGGATGATCCTTTCCCGAACAATATCCGAGTCCTTCTTTGGTTTGGGCTTTGCTTCTTGGCTTTTCCTAACTGTGCGTTTCTGAAACCAGAACAGAAGTATATGAGGAAGCTATTCATGACAGTACAAGTGCAAGGTACATACATAAGTAATAGCTTGTATGTGTGTTTCTGAATAACGATACTTGATAATATTTCATTAATTCAACAAATTGTTAAATGGAACATGATTAGTGTGACTTTCACATGATTACATAATCCAGAAAAAATAGAGAGAAATGTACAATGTCTCCCTTGGATGTGGCAACAGTTGTCTTGTTTTTGTACCTCAATCCTTTTCTCGTAGCCGGCTCCCTGGACAACCCTGTGGACGTAGATGCTGGGTATGTGGATGTCCTCTTCAGCGAAGGTCCCAACATCCACCACTTCTTCCACCTACACAGAGACAAAGAGGAATGAGCTCCACCTTTACCCGAAAAGGTCTCTAGACCTTAAGATTAAAGCTTTGATAAGGAAGCCGGCGTGCAATGATGGAGCTGTGCTTCCACGAAAAAACCTCTGGCTTCCCAGCTATGACAGATTAACTGATAAACACCAGGTTTTTGTTTTTTTAGCAGGCCAAACTAAAAAAAAATACCTTGATTTGTACATTGTATATTTCCTAAAAAAGGAAAATGCTCAACCGTTTGAGGAACACAGCAGGCTTTTTAAATGGGTTTGATATTATATCCTAAACTGAGACACAAACAACAGTGAGGGTGATGCACAAGCAGACATTTGTTCTCCAAATATGGTCTCACGAGTTTAAAAATGCTGTCTAGTCTTTAACAGGGAACAGAGGGTAATCATTTGTGGGGGAAGGTGCTGCATTTTTTTAGCAACTTTACTGAGTCCAGGGAAAGCTGTGTGCGTACCCAAAGGCAGCTTAACTGACTGAAAACAGAAGGGGTTCATCTGAGACACCGAGCACAGGGAATGCAGCTTGATCCCTGGATCAAAGGCGATGGAGAGTAGGGGTGCATGGAGGAAATTGTTTTGGTGCTGGGAGGACTTGGGTCGAACCAAACACAAAAGGTCAAAAGATGCTCCTTACTGCCCTCTGTGAAAAACAATGTTTACTTACCTATTTTTATTTTCAGGTCGATGCTACAAGTTCTGCTTGAGGACTCTCTTGCAAGGTTTACGTTTTAGCTCAGCTTACTCTTAAGATATCAGAGGAGCTGCTATAACATTGGCCACTGACACTGTCTAAGCATACACGAGTGTGCAAAGGGTTATTTCTGTCGAACACGACCCAGATGGAAATGGCTATTGATTTGAGTAGAGTTGGGTAAACATGACTGCAGAAATCTTAGAAAGAACGCACCGGCTCCCTTCACCTCAGGCAACATTTGGTACTGCTATGAAATGAGCTCGCAGCCTCCACTTATACAGGTGGTTCAGGGGGAGCTGTATAGCATGTGTGGGTTCACATGTAATGTTACAGCCCCTACAGCTCAGTCAGGGTTTACACTAGGCTGTGTTATTAAACACAGTAGCCCCTGAGATTTTAAGGCAACATTAGATTTAAACTAAGCTGGGAAGGGATTGATGGTAGACTTTCTTAAGAGACCTGATGTTCCTTAATCAAACACGAGAGACTTCAAGCAATCTCTTCCATCCTGAAGATTCTTCAAGGAGAAAGAAAAAAAAACACTTGTAATGACACAAAATAAAATGCAATAAAGAAGAGAGCACAACCAAGTTATCGTCTCATCTCTGGGGACTAAACGGGGACAACATAATTCTTGTGCTTCTTTTCTACCTTTCTGTGCTTTACTCCCGTGTAGCCCAGAGTGTAACCTATTTATTCCATTTACATGAGGGGCAAGCAGCCATTCACAGCAAATTGAATTTAATCTCTCCTTATCTCCACTTCCTCCCTCAGCACTCAGTGCTGACTGAGAGGAGTCAATGGCTAAGAGTGGATCCCATCTTAGTGTTGTCATGGATACACAGGCTTTGGTCTGTGGTGAGCGAGGGCCACTCAGGACCATAAAGTGATTTTAGACTCTTTTTCTGGTTCTCTCGGCTAGGTTATGGCAAGTCTCAGTGAAAACGAGGCCATGCAAGACGAGATCGGTAGCACGGGAGAATTGATACAGCAGTCCCACACATCCACCCACATCTTTCTCTGGGGGGCTCGATCTGTCTTTTGTGAGAATGATGATATCCATGAGACATCCTCATCAAGGATGGCTGAGCTCATCACATTATAAAACTGTAACAGTAATAAACTCGGGGGGCAAGGGAATCAAGACAAATATTTGGTGGCATGAAATTCAAGACTTCAGATGAATGAATGGAATTAAGAGTATCGACGTCTAACAACTTTGTCTCTTCTGTCAAAAAGGTGTCAAATAGTGTGCCCTTGAAAAACTGACAACAAAAATGAACAGAAGAGAGATCACGCCTCTTTTTTCTCCATGTCCGATTGTTAGTCTCTCACACATGAAAACAAACCATGTATTCAGCTCAATTTTCAATTAGCCTTCCAAAGCTAAGTCACAGCACAATGACAAGCTCATGCAATTTAGATGTTCTGCCTACATAAAAAAAAAGCCTCCTTTCATCTAGGTGATGTGTCCCGGCAGCACCGGTGCTCAGATGCAGCTCAGACAGGAGGTTCATACGGACGAGGATGGATATAGCATTCAAATAAAATAATAATAAAAAATAACACGCATGCGCACACACACGCACGCAAATGAGCAGGTGTGTGGAGCAAGCAAACAAGCACACATGGAGAGACACACATTGATATTCCTGTATCTGTGGGATTTTCACATCAATGAGAGCAGAGCAAGGCATGAAGTGAGCTGGCAGGAGGGTAGAGGGAATCAAAGTGCCCTCTGGGGACACAACAAGCGTTTTTATTCAAGGGTTTGTGCTTTTTTAGGCTGTGAGCTTTGTCAAATCTTGTTAATCTCAAATTGATTGAATCACAATGCTACCAGATTTCCTAGAATAAACCACCAACAGTGCTGTTGCATACAATGTTTCCTCTACGGTTATTTAACAATGCTGGATCATTCATGTTTGTCCAGCCAAAAAACAAAACAAAGAGTGTTACATTTACAGTCTGAGCACAATTTTTAAGTACATGGAACGAAAAACCAATTATGACCAGTAAATGATAAACACCAGCGTGCTTTCAGACAGGAATTTAGATGCACCGCCTTTCAGTGCCAAACAGACTCAATGCTCTCTGACTAAAGGTATTAATTTGAGCTGACCATCTGGCCTACATTCCAATCACCAAATTAACACACAGGATTTTTTGTCTTCAGATGGTATGCACATTATAATCTCAAACAGAATATAAGTAAGCTAACGGTTCCTAGAGGCTAGTATGTTTATTGCACTCTTGATTACAAAAGCAATGGACTGAACGGATGAAGGATATTGTTAATTTTGTCCGTGATTACAGTTGGCGTAAATTTTTTCCTAAGGGTGTTGCCATTACGTTTTTGGAGTCGCCCACAACAACATTGCAATTTTTCCGATCATAACTGACAGCCCACAGTGAACTTAATCAAAATTAGGTCATTCATCTTCATTCAACAATATCAACATCGGTAGGATGAAAGATTTAGGGGACTCTGGACTCTTGAATATAATATGAGTCATGTATGTTTTCATTAGTGTAGAATCACCTGAAAATAAGATCTGTTATGTTTTCTTTATGTTAGAACGATCTATATCTTTAGACGCTGGGGGTTGTCTTCATGAATGGTTATTAGAACTGGGTACTTAAGAACTAGGTACCTAAAGTGGTGGCCTATTTAATCCAATATGTAGTGTTTATACCACTGGTCATGCTGCAAGTCCCTGCGCAGCCCACAGAGTTAACATTGTGATTTTGTCACACATTTCTGAAATGGCTTTTCTAGGCTTGAGTAAAGTTTTACAAATAAAAAAACCCTCTATAGATTAAATTAATTAAAAAATACATGTCTTTGTTTGCAGTTCAAGGTGCCGTGCCAACTTTTACAGACGTCTATAGAGAAAATGCTGCAAAATTGGAAGCAAGGCTGAGAAGCAAAACCAAGCGTCTACAGCAGCCCAGAACAGACAAACTAAACACTGCTCTTGTCTAGGCCATAGTTTCTCCTCAATGCTTAGGAGGAGAGGGAGGTTGCAATTAGCCATTGCTGCTTCATGCCTTTAATATAACTAGTTGACAAACGGACATATTACAGACTGTAAAAGCTTCAGTAAGTTATACTCTAATCGCAGCGCTACCTGAGCTTATAATCCATCAGGTGTTTTGTTTGTGTGTGGGTGTTTGAGCGCATACTGATGCGACAGTCAGGAGAAAAATGGTGTGGCTACAGGCGGCGAGGCATGAAGATGACAGCAACACCACACTCTCATTACCCTGTGTATTTTTAGCATCTCCATCTTCCTCCCCGTGTGTGTGTGTGTGTGTGTGTGTGTGTGTGTGTGTGTGTGTGTGTGTGTGTGTGTGTGTGTGTGTGTGTGTGTGTGTGTGTGTGTGTGTGTGTGTGCTCCTCTGTCTATGTGACACTTGGCCATGCTCTGCCGCCACTTTCGGGGCTCAGCTATATGGGGGTAATTTTGTCTCAAAAAGATTTGAATGCGTACAATATGATTTGAATGCGTACAATATGATTTGTATACATATGCATACATTTATAAATATCCAAATACAAAATACAAATATAAAAATGTGACATACAAATAAATAAACGAATTTGTATAAATAAATGTGGATTTGTAAATATATTTTCGAGATTTGAAAATAAATGTCCTTGACTTTGTGTGTGGAGTCAGCATTTGTGGATCCATTTTTTGCTTTTCTCGCGATGACGTAATTTTGAGACAGTCCTTCCGCTCACCAGATTCACAAATAAATGCCACCAGATTTGAATACAAATAGCGGTACACCCTTCACCGAACATCCAGCAGATGGCAGTGTTGTGCAACGGTGCAGACCAAGGTACTTTTTATTATTCTGTTTCTGGACATAATGGAGAGAAGCTAAAACCAGAAACGACTGTTTTTTTCGTTTTTTCGTTTTTGATAAAAAACGAAAAAACGAAAATTCGGCTCAATTTCTCGTTTTCTGTTCCAATCACCAAAAACAAAATTTCCACTACCATATTCCGTTTTAGTGGTGGGCGGGGCTCGTACGCTTCTTTGCCCGGTACTCTTCAAAATAAAAGTTCTTCCGTTTGACAAAGTTATTTCTTTATTAAAGAGTGACCAAACGTCCTCTTTTGGCCGGACATTTTTACGTCCTGTCTGGGGCTCCTGAGGATTTTTTTCTTTATAGGTTCATGAAAATGTCCGGTTTTCAATTGACTGACGCTTTGCACAGACTGTCCTGTGTGTGGACCTGCGACGTGCACACTGGCTCAATTCGTGGCATCGGCATCTAGTAGTGGCATTTCCCGGAAATGCCACTACTAAATACCACTATCTGAGGCACATGCCGCTAACCTGTAGAGGCAGATGCGTTTTTTCGTTTTTTATCAAAAACGAAAAAAACAGTCGTTTCTGGTTTCAGCTTCTCTCCATTATGTCCAGAAACAGAATAATAAAAAGTACCTTGGTCTGCACCGTTGCACAACACTGCCATCTGCTGGATGTTCGGTGAAGGGTGTACCGCTATTTGTATTCAAATCTGGTGGCATTTATTTGTGAATCTGGTGAGCGGAAGGATTGTCTCAAAATTACGTCATCGCGAGAAAAGCAAAAAATGGATCCACAAATGCAAAAAATGGATCCACAAATGCTGACTCCACACACAAAGTCAAGGACATTTATTTTCAAATCTCGAAAATATATTTACAAATCCACATTTATTTATACAAATTCGTTTATTTATTTGTATGTCACATTTTTATATTTGTATTTTGTATTTGGATATTTATAAATGTATGCATATGTATACAAATCATATTGTACGCATTCAAATCATATTGTACGCATTCAAATCTTTTTGAGACAAAATTACCCCCATACAGCTACGGCTCTATCCTCTAACCCAGAATACTGACAACATGGGCAATCTGTTTCCCCTCAGTGGAAGGTTGCCTCGCCTATAAAAGTCTTTACGGTATCCAGAAAACAGGAGACATCCCGCAAATGCGAATGCTCAACTTGAAATACATTTTTTTTTTTTCCAAAATGGGCATGGACAACTCCACTTTCAGCTCAGTGTTTACATTTCAAAGAACCCATAAGCCTCGGTGCGACGTGCTTCAGATTCAGATGATAGGCTGTCGTTAGGGAACTTTGAACTTATAGTCAGAGCGTATACATGCAAATTTGCCATTTCAAATATTCAGTTTGTCTGTCTCTGTTCAAACACTCCTACAGTGACACACAGATGACTAGTAAAACCTGCCCTACAGTCTGTCATCATCATCATCATCATCATCAGTAAATGTCAGCAATGCACATGGATTTAAATGTATGCCAAATCCGACTTATTTTTATACAAAATTAAGTCAGCCTATGTCTAAATGTTTCATTCAAGCTTAGACGCGCCCAGCGTGCCTTCTTACTTCCTGGAAGAAGTATGTTAAATAGGAGCAATGCTTTAGCAACATTTTGGCAATGCAGACGGGAAAATACTGCCAGCAAGATCCCTAAAAAGGTCATCTGTAAGATAAACTAGTCATAAATTATTAAGTACCGTAGCTTTTCTGTTCAGCTCAACACGAGACTGAATCTCCAAATGTTTTAATTAACGAAGGAAAGGCCTGTTTCTATTATGTGTCCTAGTTGCACCACTGCCTAAACAGAAACGGATGGACAAACAGGTGACCTAAATTTAGTATTCACACACGAATGTAGAATATTATCTAGTCAAGTTGAAACTCCACTACCATTAATGTCAATACATTAAAGTGCTATAAGCACTGGTGGATGAAGAATGTATTTATCCAATAAACTATATAGTAAAAATGAGAAATGTTATTATATATTATTAATATATATTAGCTAAACATTTCATCACCAAATCGTATTGCTTTGCTTACTTGGTGAGTTCATTCTTTTATTATTAATAATGGTATTGTACTCCACCACTATCAAGGCTGCTAGTTCATGAATTGATGCACAGACTCACATCTCAAGATAGTCTCAGCTAAATGAATGTTGAATAGAATAGACAATAAAATAAGAAGACAGTTTCAGTGTCACAGTATCAGTGGTGTGACATAAAAACGAACATACACACACTCTCGGAGGAGGGAATGGGCTTTTATAGCAGTTTGTCCATTGATATCACAGCACATTGATTTGATGTGATGTCCAGCCACTCCTGCAATTACCTCCTTTTGCTCCAGACAGGTTTTAGCCAGTCCAAAAACATTACAATATTGACACAATATTGAGTACAATTTTAACTTAAGGGAGTTTGTAGTGAGCAATGCCTTTGTTGAGATTCTAATTCAAAGCAAAGGCCACTGCTATATTGTAAGCATTTATGTATTTATTTATTAATATTTATTAAAAGCCATGCCACTTTCTGGCACATAAGATTACAATTAAATCGAAGCTAAAACATGTCCAGACAAATAATATCCTTCCCCGTAATTTGTGCAAAATACAAAAACAGACAAAAATGCTGTTGTTTCACATCTTCTGCACACAAGAGCCAATTTGTTAACCTCTTTAGGCAAGAAATGATGCGGAGAATGGGTCAATTTATAACCATTTGCCAACAGTAGCTTCAGTAACAGAGTTAGTCAAGGGTGTAAGCCAAGATCAAGGTACAAAAACTCAACAAGGCATAGTAAGTACTGTAAAACAACATGAAAATGTTGGCTGTGGTAAATTAAACTCCAGCAGTAAGCAAACAAGTCATATTGTACTACATAAAAAACTTAAGTCATAATAATAGCTGTTCCTAGTTCATGACTGAAACTGAGATTGTCTGTTGTTTTGCAGATATGTGTGTATGTACAACAGAAGGCTGAAACCTCTTAAGGATGAAGGTCACTTATATCCAATTAGGCCTCTAGCCTGGTTTAAAGAACAAAACATGCTCACATTCATTCATTCAGTTCCTGCATGCATGACTGCTTAGTTTGTGTTTGCACACCAACACCCACACCGCTACCACCACATTGCATTGCCACAGTAACAAAATACGGTCGAGTCATTTACTGTGACTGATGGTCGAACAACAGCAGTACACCGCTGCTTTGATTGAGTCTCTGGTGTATTGTATCCCACAATGCAATGGGGCCTTTCACTGTACCTGTGATAAGGGAATAACTGGACCGGCTGGATACCGTGAACATTCAACAACTGAATAGCAGGGCTTGGTTGCCTAGCAACCGTGGCAGGAGCTGGTGATGATCTGGTAATTTTCAAAGTGCTTTTGTGTTATCTCGTTCTCTGACACCCTTCCTGCTTCTTGTAGTTCAAATTCAGAACCAAAAATAAAGTAGATATACATATCAGAACCGGAACAGGGACGATAATGATAGTCTAGTGGTCACTGACCTGAGGGATTGAAACAGTAGTGATGGCTACTGACAATTTTAAAACGGTATAAGAACTGTGTGAGTCTGCATGAATGGGGGCCAGCTGCAGCGTTATTGACAGACTGATCGATTGATCATTTAAATCTGCTTTCCAGAATTTCCATTAATGTTGTCCAGAAGGGGAGTCACCAGGTTACATATCTACACGTTTTTGTCACTTAGGGCTGTAATGCATTACACACACAGGTTTACTGAGCTTTAGGTGAAGTAAAAATGGATACGGCTTGGATGTGGCTTTTAAACTAGAAAGGCATAATATTGACCGGAGATTGTCATTTCATTCTGCAAGTGAAGAGTTCAAGCACAGGTAATTCACCATCAGAGAGGAGTGGGTTGGCTAAACAAAATTTTAACTCAAGAGGCACCAGGAACTATCAGAATCACACTGATAAGGGGATATGAGCATGTTCTTGACTTTCTTGAGAATATAAATTAAACTAATTTAAACTGGACTGAATCTGACAAATCAACCGAGTTTTTTTGGCCTAGTTATGACTGCTATCTAAGCTGCTGCCCTTTAACTGGAACTGAAAAGTGCACCATCCTTATTTTATCCAATTCCCCCTAGCCCACCCAGTCTCCGTCCACAATGTCTGACATTTTTTGCCCTGTCATAAAAATTTATTACTTAGCCCATGAACACCATGAGCCTACCTGGGTGCAAAGAAAGAAATGAGGTCCAGCAGACAAGCGGCTTACTGTGCAACATGATCATCAGAGAGCTCACCGCACACTAACCTGAGCAGTGAGGCTGAGCTGCAAGTTAAATGAATAGCTTCAGAATACCCTGACCCTATGTGTTGGTTCCCTGCCTTAACCAGTGCACCAAGACAGCAGGGTCAATATTGACAGCATATCACTACATTTATGACTGAGCATGCATTGAATCCCAAAGATAAATTTGTTTTCAGAGAGCTGCTAATTGCTTCAGTATCAGAGATAAAAGGTTCTTAATGGGTATTGCAATACAGGTCTATCATTTTATTGGCATCCTGTTATCGATAATGTTCATATGTTACCTGCACTGCCATAAAAAAAGGCAGATACAATCTGACAAATCACCTGATAAGACGATAAGACTAAGTTTTCAGACAGCTATAATGGGATATCAAGTACTTGGGAAAAAATATATATATATAATTTACATTAAGAGAGATGTTTATTATATATTATTTTATAGCAGGAATTTTAGGTCAAACAAGTCCTAATGAGGATGTTTTTGGTATCACATTTCAAAAAAGCAATTAAAAACTAATTAAAAACCACGCAATATATGGAAGACAGTTTTGAAACGTACTGAATTCTAATTCGACATTTGAATCTTGTTCGATGTCATTTGTCGGACTGAAACACAATTTAGAATAAATGCCTTTCTAAATATAAGTATTAAGTTGATATGTGGATGACAAGTGTCTGAAAAGGACTATTTGCTATTAGACCATGACAGGAAAAAGAAGTGAAATGCAAAATCTTTAAAGACTAGGCTGTGTCTGACACAGTGGTTTGACGCAGTCTGGTCTTAGTCCTGGCAGGGTACATAAAATTACATATGAAATGTTCAGATGCAAATGCAGAGCTTTACTTTCCCAAAATAAGATGATTTGTGTCAAATTCTGCAGTCTGTTTTGGGTTAGGTTAATTGATTAAGATGTGACATTAATTATTTTCAGAAATAGGCAATTTATAATTACATTTCTTTAGGCTACACACATATGTCTGATGCCCCATTAAAAAAAGACATACTGTGTCCTTGTTTGAAAAATTAAGTCAAGCAATTACTTATGTATTCATGAGAGTCTGCAGAGGATGTTTGTTTTTTAGAAGTTCTCTCAGACCTTGTTAACTGAAGCGTTTGTTTGTATATTATATTATCTGAATCTCCCTAACCTTGTCATGTCATTCCATCTTCTGTCTCTTTCTTTCCTGCAATTGCTGCTTCTTTTCACCATATTCACGTAGAAATACACTAAAACAATCTTTAAAATGCACCTGGAAATGTACTGTTCCTCTGTCCTAATGAAGCCTGGGTCTCCAAACCTGTTAAACAATTGTTTCATCCTCTCCACTCCTCTCACCAAAAACAGCCTGAGTTGATGCTTCTGAGTGCGCAAAGGTTAAAGCAAACAGTTCAATATTAAATCCAACCAATTATGCTTGCATCTCATGAAGTGGCTCTCTAAACAGAGCTGCATTACCATTCATGTCACTACTGTCTACATCACGGCTCCAGCAGACGTCACACCGACACATTTCTTGGTGGCATCACTGCTGTTAGAGCTACTAGTCTCATTATCCCTGTTGAAAATAGGGCATTATCTATTATACCATAGCACTGACTCTAAAATCAATTTAGAATTAATTGATAGCCATCATTGTCGCCACACACACACACACACTGGATTGGGGATGCAAAAATCGCTGACTTTAGCGGTTAGTTTGGTTGTGAAGTCTGTCGTCTTAAAACCCATTAACGCCTGTGCCTAGTGAGAAATTTACCGCCCAGACGTCTCTAATCAACAGCAGACTAAATCTCAGGTCCAGCAACCGCGGAATAATTGAAAATGTGCTTTGTGGAACCCTGTTAGATTTATGAGACCCTTCTCCACCGATTTATTTTCAGAAAGTGCTTGTGTTTTATGATTTTCACACGCAGCTTTTCTCCCTGCTGCTCTCTGAATCAAACTGCGTCTATATGGGAGGTGTGAAGCTGTTTGCGTGTTGGAGGGGTAGAGAGGGAGATGAACACACACGCACGCACACACACGCGCACGCACACACACACACGCGCACACACACGCGCACGCACACACACACACACACACGGAAGAGATCACACTTCTAGACTGTCAAATGCCAGACAGGTGGGCAACCAGACATAAAGCTACGTATGACACAGATAGCCTAGAGATAGCAGAATTTCAAACTTCTAATCCATTAGTCATATTTAAGGTCTTAGAGATATAATCTCAATATAATCTTTTCATCCCATGACCACAAAACACAAGGCCTTACACCTATAAGACATTTCTGCTTCTGACCTTGAGCATATTTCTGCCTTCTATCTTGATACTGTAGCATGATGTCTGTGAATGATGACTTGTTGCTTTACTGGCAACAGGATGCGCAAGAAAATTGGGCTTCTGTGTGGCTGTGTTAAAATAGTTGGTGGTTTCTTTGCACTATTCTCTTGGTGGTCTACAGTTAAAAATTAAAATATTTGCTTTTTTTACCCTTCATAGGTTATTTGTAGATGTAGGTGGTGGCGATTTCAGCTGGTTGAAAATTCACACTTGGGCTCACTGCAGATTACTTCCAGAAGGCGCTGGAGTTAAAGAATGGCCTTGATTCAGTGATGTTTATATAATGATATATAAGTGTGTGACATTAAATGAAAGCTGAAGTCTAGATGCTGAGATGCTAGATGTATTTCAGTAAATTAATAAATATTTCTTTGCTGTAAGAAATGCATACCTCAACTATGGTGGTTTTGGCTGCCTTGCACATAGGTTGGTTGAAGTTTCTGGCTGTTTTCCTGTCAGAGAAGAGCAAGAATGAGGTATTATATTCAAGCAAACAGGCTGTAAGTACGCAAGAATAACTCAGCCACTCTCACTGTAATATACAATATCCAATAGCCACTATATGCTGTTGGATCACTGGAAGACACTGCTCTCTTGTGGAGAAAAACTTAACTACATCTCCTAATTTAAAATCATTCACATCCATCAGGATGATGAAAAAAATAATATAATGGTGCTAGATAGGGCCAAATTTCCTAAAAGTAAGGTCAAGGTCATACTAAGTGAATGACCGTTATTAACATGTGGAAATGCAAAGCTACTGTTTCAGTCTCACATGACACCAGGGGCATGTGATGTTGTGCAAACACACCCGAGGTGATTAAAACCTGTCTAAAATGCTTTGAGGCGTGGAAACGCTGACTCCATTCAAAGATAAATACAAGACCGTCTTAATACAACAGGTGCAACGTAATCAAATCTCTTTGCTTGCATTTTATTTCGCCAGTTACCTGAAAACAATGTTTCCAGCTTTGTCTGCTTTCCATGCCTTGATGAGTGCAAAGTCTCCAGTGATGGCCTTTTCCATGATGTAGTGCCTGCCGTTGAACTCCTTTACCTGTGCACAATGACAAAACATTTCAAGGTGTGAGTGGAGCCGGTTGCAGTACAGAATAAGCATGGTGACCTGTTTTACAGCATTTTCAGACTTGGCCCACATACATGAGTCGAGACCTATTTTTTTTAATAGTATAAGCAACAATCATGCAACACATTACATTTGTAAAAGGATTATTTTCGCAAACATGAAAAACTTTAAATTTCTCGATTACTATAAGCCTGTTAAATCAAACAAGTAACAAAGCAGGCTTTCCCCAGAAATGAGTGTCGTGCACTGTGAATTACAAGTGGTGAACACATTGCCAGTCCACCTGAAGTATGTTATATATATATATATACACACATAAAAGTCATGGTATGGGAAAAGATATCTGCCATTGTCCCAAGGAAAAGAAAGTTTGCATCGACTTCATGTTGGGCCTGATGGCACAATCACAACATCGATGACAGCAACCTCACCTCTCTCTTCTCGCTGGCGATAGCAATGCTGCCATCTTTGTTGTACTTAATTGGAGAGCCTCCCTCTTGGATCAGTGTGCCATAACCAGTGGCTGTGTAGAAGGCTGGAATCCCAGCACCCCCGGCCCTGACCCTCTCTGCAAGAGTGCCCTGTGAGGAAGAAGGTGAGAGATTAAAGGATAAATACAACAGATCACATGCCTCTGCAACTGTCGAGTATGTAAAATACACAGCCTGCTCAGGAGGATGTTGGAATTTAACATGTTCCTGAATTAATTTGGTTTGTGAATGTGTCTTTTTTATTAGTGTGAAAATTCATATGTTTTCTGACCAACCTGCGGCGTGAGTTCAACTTCCAACTCCCCTGCCAGATACTGTCGCTCAAACTCTGCATTCTCCCCGACGTATGAAGAGATCATCCTCTTGATCTGCTTAGTCTGGAGCAGCAAGCCCAGGCCAAAGTTATCAACTCTGAAATAAACACAAACACACATTATTATGACCTTTAATAAAAAATGTTTAAAAAGGGTTCAGTTACGCTTCAGTATAATGAACAAATTGGCTTTATAATTGAATTTTCAGGATTAATTTAGAAACATGATTCTTTCATAAAAGAAAATGGGGGGGGGGGGTATGTCCTTCTGTGATTTGTAACAAAGGTCACATTACCATAAATCCAGACATGTGGAGGTTTTAACTGGGTCAAATCGAAAAAGGGTTCAAAGTTCCTTTTTGTAATCGTAAAGATAGTGAAACCGCAGTGCACCTGCAGCCTATCTGCAGCTACAACAAAAACTCGTGACACCAAACAGGGCTGCAGGGCCTCTCTTTGTTTATTGTCTGGGTAAACTAGTACAAAGGTGTTAATAAAGGGGTGACTGCAGACAGCGATTTAATGAAGCTGTGATGCTAATCGTAGCTTTAAGTCCGGGTTACACCTGCTCCAAGTGCTACAACAGAATGTCACACATGTATACCATCAAACAGGAGCAAAGTCATTCCTAAACACAGTACTGTGAACACTCATAAAAATATTACAACTTCTCCTCTTGTCTGTCACAAAAAGCTGAGAATCACATACTAATGCCTAGTCCTTCACTGTAACCTCAGGTCAGCTGACAAGATATGTGGGCCATGTGTGCTTGGAATATCAAAAGCAGATGACTGTGACAAGTACTGTGTCACACACCCACACCACAGGAGTTAAAGCACATCATAGATAGTTTATGGAAAATGATTCAGCAAGTTTAAGTAATGCTAGTAATGCTGTGTATGTGAGTTTGAGAACTAAAACCTCCTGCACTGCATGATAGAAAAGGCTAGTTTACCAAGCAACTAGATGCTACTGATCAGGGCACAAGTGCCTTTTATACTGAATTCATTCGGTTTATGTAACATTCCTGAAGCAGCTGATTGAAGAATACAAAGCTGCAGGGGGGCACAGTTCTGTTACAGCTCCCATCTCATATTATATTACAGAAAGAGCACGCTGCGTCAGTGTTCCACAAAGTAAAATCCACTCAATAGCTGTGAGACACCACAACTCTATATAGACACATGGTGACACAAATCTTATTTTAGGATATTGTTGTCCAAGTTTTTTTTGTTTTTGTTTTTTATACCTCTTAACTAAGACTTGTGTATGACGCTGCAACACTGTAGCCAGGCAGTGATTCCAAAACCACAATTACACTTGCCTCTCACTGCTACCCAAAACAGCTCAGCAATCATACAAACATATACAATCTCCATGGTTGAGTGTATTCACTTCTTCCTTCATTCATGCTCAGTCATCAAACAAATACCACAGATCCATGTGAGATCATTAAGGAAAACACTTCTGAGCAAACATATTATGCTCATATCAGATTGCTCAGCGGTAAACAATGTCCTTTCCATTTACTTGCCTGCACTTGTTTGGCATTGAAGATGACTGACAATCCAGTCAGACATTCAAGATTAAGTGAGTAGCAGAAGAAGAGTCTTTAGCTTTGGTCTACTGTCTAAAATTAAATGTTACATAACTTATTTCCCCTTCGAGCCCTTTTCCCCACAGCTAGGAAATGTAAACACGATTCAGCTATGATTAAGGAAATGGTGGATACACAGTATATAGATATACTGGTAGATTTCAAGTGAAACAGATTCCTACTAATGCCTGGGTAACTAGGTAAAACGAAAACCAGTTTTCAAAAAGAAACTAGAAGGACAATATGTGCTTAACACGTACCACATGTCTGTAGTATACTTAGAAATGCCACTATGTTGGCTCAGAAATGACACAAGAAAGAGCTTGTGGCCACTATTTTCAGGTGGCTATAATCTTCCCCAACAACTCATGTCAGCAGAGGGAAAATATTTAGAGACACAATGATTGTTCAGGGGGAAGGCCTGGCTCAAGCAAATATGTTGAGCACATATTCCAAGAATCAATGGTCATGGAAAAATCAAAGTCCACAAAAAAAGGCTTTTCTCTCTTTTTTTAAGTTGACACATCTATTAGAACAGAGGATCCATTTTGACCTTTCTACTGCACAACAACTAGCCAACTAACCACTTACGTCATTCTACACCTGAATTTTGCCATACTCTCAACACAGTCATCTCCAAAAATTACGTTGCTTTTACAGTTTCTTAACAGAAGAGAAGCCGTTATTTTGTGAGATCCTTTTTAATTTTTAAGTTGATGATATCAGGTTTTGGTCACCGTCTTAGGTTTCAGTGTTACTATGTAAACAATACAGATAATACTGGTTACCGCGTGGCAGCATGGCACTTAGGGATTCTATTACGGAAAAAGACTGCAACATGACAACTTACAAGACAAAGCTGGTCTGAAGACAACAAAAGTTAGTCTCAGATCAATCTTACATGGGAGTACAACTTGTCTTATTCCTCTATAACATAACCAGTAATAACTGAAGTTTTATTAAAAATGTTTGTTGTGGAATTTAACCTTTACCTTACTTTTGCAGTATGTATGTAAATTTATTTTCTTTCAGGATTATTATTTATATTTAGGATCATTCCTAAAATAATAAACCACAAACAGTGTTAGATTACTAGTTTAAGATACTGAATATTATAAAAAAAGGTATGCAACGAAAAGACAGACTACATAATACAAGGCACTGAGGTCAGCAGCTGATTTTCCATGTCCTGGAGGGGAAATCTCTGAAAGCATTTCTAAAGTCTGTCCGACTGAGAGCAAAGACACACATCACACATGATACGCCCTGACCATAAAGTCTGCGACACACCTTTTCCTTATGCCTGCACAAGGACAACTTATCACAAGTTAGCTTCTAGGCTTCTCTCCAGGTCACTGCCACTGTTTAAAGATACAGTGACAAGGTCACTGACACGTCTCCATTATGAATTTAAAGTGACAAACTTCAAATCAAGACTCGCCATTCACTCACAGGAGAATCACCTAAGAGAGTTTGATAGTCCAGCTATCATTCATTCATTCATTCATTCATTCATTCATTTGTTTATTTATTTATTTATTACAGCCAATAAGCAGAATACATGTGAAGGAGAAGAATTAGGAGTACACCATTCAGTGTTTTGGTTGACAGACAGTCCGACTTTTTTGTGTTACTTGCTTTGGGGACTTTGATAATACACGTGTCACCACGTGTTTAGCAACCAGAGTCAGATCGAACTTCATATTCAGTTTCAACACACACCTTCTACTGAAATAGAAATGCCACATGATGATACTTTACACTGCAAACATTTCCAGAGTCAGATATGAATCTAAAACGCGACCAAAAGCACTTTTGAAAAACAGGTTTGGATTTTAGAGTGATGGTGATATTAAGTTAATATCTAAATCAAGCACCACCATGGAATGCACTGCATGGTTTAAACATACAAGGACCTGCAGGTGTGCTAAGCATGCATTACGTTCATACTACATGCGTGCTTCTTCCCCTGCGCACTCACTTACCCTGCATTGTTGCTGACTGCAGTTAGACCCTTTACGCCGGACTTGAGTAAACTGTTGATAAGATTCTCTGGGATACCACATAATCCAAAGCCTGTGTTAGAAAACCAAAAAAGAAAAGTAATGCATAATAAGCAAAAAAGAAAAATGGAAGCACCCAAGGAATTATTGCAAGAGGAGTAAAACATGGTCATTAAAGGAGGAACGTTTATGCATTACATAGACACTGTCAACCCTGGATCAAGCCCGAGGTAATTCTAGTCCTGTGTTAGTCAACAATTCTAATATTACACTGACTGAGACAAATTTCTGTTCCTCCATCGTCTTGTTGTTGTTTTTTTTCATTCAAAAGTGCGACACGGTGGAAAATGTTTAACAGTGTCACTCCGAACTTGACTATAAATAAGAGCTGTGGAATTTGTGTGTGCTCTGTGTGTGGATAGTGATCACACGCCTTGCTAGACGGTCCAAGCTCACTTTGCTGTAGTCATTGCATATACTTCACTG
Source organism: Collichthys lucidus (assembly GCA_004119915.2). NCBI lineage: Eukaryota > Metazoa > Chordata > Actinopteri > Sciaenidae > Collichthys > Collichthys lucidus. The sequence continues at coordinate 21,271,829 of CM014088.1, forward strand.
AACTTTCTTTTGCACTTTTTTTGCCAGTTAATAAAAAACAAAAACATACATGCAGTTAAAAATGGGGATAATTAGTCAGCACAGAGGTGTGTATGTAATTATCCTACAACCTTTGAGTCTGTTTGTTTTCTTACCTCCCACCAGAATTGTGGCTCCATCTGGGATATCTTTAGTGGCGTCTGTAGGATCTGAGTAGAACTGTGAACTTCTCTGGCTGGAGGTAGAAAAGTAACAGCCGGAGGTCTGTAGAAAGCAGAACAGGGGCTACATAAAACTTTACAAACCACTTAACTTATTCCTTCCTTTACTAAATAACTTCACCTTTAATAGGACAGTTTTCTGTCACTGGCCTGATGCCCGAGGGCAGCTAATGTGTTTGCACAGTTTGAATAGCTGATCCAGTTAACTCAAATGAGGAAGGCAAGGATAATGAAAACTACAAATCCTACAACAAAGGGAAGAGAGATTTAGAGCAGCCGACAGCCATGAGTCCCACAGTTAGCAGGAACTCACGTTTAAAATTCACTGTGTCCACACAGATAAGTCGAAATGGTATCAGCAGTGCTCAGACCAACTTTGTAAAATTATTGAAAAGAGATTTCATGTTTTGTCACCATTTATTTCCCACATTGTGACTACAAAGAGGCATAAGGGACATCACGAGGAACCTACCAATATCCATTATATTGACTTTTAAGCATAATGGTGCTGATTCTTTGTAACTGCACTGTAAATCTGTAATTTGAGATTACAGTAAATGATTTTTTTTTTTTACTGCTTTTTAAATATTGAAGTATTTAAAACACTGTTGCTCGGACTTGGAGGACAATGTTCCTAGCATCTTCCCTATTCATCACTTTTGTTAACCTACAAATAAATAAATAAATAAATATCGTCAACATATCCACATCCTAGTGCAGTACTGCTGACTTATTCTCTTCTGAATTACAAGAAGAAAGGCACCAACTCGTGATCAGTTTAGAAAAAGCCAGTTTTACTGTTATCCAGATGGTTTACAATCAGTCTAAAGGTTCAAGTTATGACCTGCAGGTAAAACCTCGAGGCCAGTCTTCACAACAATATAAGCAGTTCAATGTTAATTGGGACATTCCCTTTGTTTCTCCATCCATAACACGCAATAACTCTGTCGTCACTGATCAAACTTTAAAAAGGTTCAGTGTGTAATTTTTAAGGCTCTATATTCAAAATATGGCAAAGATGGAACATAGGTTTTCATCAGTGTATAATCGCCTGAAAATAAGCATCTTTTTGTTTTCGTTACTTTAAAATGAGCCTTTTATAGTTACAGTGGGAGCGGATCCTCTTCCACGGAGTCTACTATGTTGAATCACCATGTTTCTACAGTAGCCCAAAACAGACAACGTAAACTCTGGCTCTAGATTCGACTTTAAGTGTGTTTTGCTCCTGTTATTTTGCTTTATACTAGGAAGGCAAGGGTCAAGTGATAAGATTGCAATACTGGATGCAACTAAATTCTACACACCGGTCCTTTAACAAAACTTTGAAAACCATCATGGTGTTGAGACCAATGGTCAGATTTTTGAACACCTCATTGGTTTGTTCTTACTTAATTAATAAGTGCTACTTGACTAACTCATGTCTTTGTACCTAAAGCCTGTTGGTGTTGTAACTGCAATGGAGTTTCCTTTTGGGGATCAATAAAGTAGTCTATGTATAAAATTGTCATGGGATGTTTCTAATCTGAGATATAATACATAATTTCTGAAATCCTACTATTCACCAACATGATGGAAATTTTGCAACGAGTGTGTGTGTGTGTGTGTGTGGTGTTTAGCTATGCTGGTAGGGGAGGATTTTGCAAAGCACCTGCAACACACTGACACCGGATGCATTTTACCGTTGCTGCTCATCAAGCTGTACGTTTTGTTTTTTTAGGTTTCTGATCTGTGCAATGGCATATAAGATCAAACATTATATATTATGCATTAGTGAAAGTTATCAACTGTTTGTGATACGGCTGCGAAACGTGTTGACAAAATATTGTTGAATCCACGTCAAGCTAAGCAGCTCGAGGTCATTTCATGAGGATACAAGAAAATTAAACTTCAATAAAAACAAAAACTATTTGAGAGAAATGATGAATAATGACCTGACTGAATTGACTATGCTCGGAAATGTTGGAAGACAAAAGGGATTAAAGCCCGTCACAATATTATGACCTTTTAATCTCCCTCAGTCAAGTGCAACCACCTCATTACAACAAAACGATGCATTCACACTCATCACTAACCACCGCTTAAATACCGACCTTGCTCAGTTGGAGATAAGCGGCGTTTAATTTGGTCCTGCGGGGACCTGAGAGGGTTTTGAGGAACAAATTCTCCGCTCTGCACAACGCTTTGAGAGCCGCCATGTTTCGATGCTACACACCGGGTGTAAAGAGACGAGAAGCAGAGTGAAAGCTCCAGCTGGGAGACAAGAGAGGCTCGGCGAGCTCGTTGCAATTTAACCCTTTCACCGCCGCCACGGTGCCACGATACGGAAGCGCACTTCATTCACTGGATGAAAACAAAAACACCTTATCTCTAAGTAGTTTATGATTTGCTGCCGCTGTGCATGTGTCTCTCTATCTCTATCACAGCTTCCACTGATACTGTAATCATTTTATCAGTCATTGTGGTTCATCAGCTATTAGTCATTGTGATTGTGCAATATGTTTGTGTTGATTTGTCCTGTACACGTGACATCTATTGCACATCTGTCTGTCCTGTGAGAGGGATCCCTCCTCTGTGGCTCTTCCTGAGGTTTCTTCCACCTTTTTTCCCTGAAAATTTTTTTCTCTCACTCGAACCGAGGGGTCTAAGGACAGAGGGTGTCACTGCCTGTACAGAGTGTAAAGCCATTCGAGGCAAATGTACTTTGGGCTATACAAATAAAATCTGATTGGATTTGATCGCGTAATTACGAGATCTTTTCTCAAATCAAATCAAATGTCCCCAGCTACTTCTAGGGTGAATTTCAAGTTCTTTTACTGTACCATTTTTTAATAAAGTGATGCTGAAATCATACACAATGTATGGTGACATATGCAGATTTAGAAAATTAATTTAAAAAAAAACCAAATGAAATAGTTTTCTGGTAAAGTAAAATAACTCGAAATTCACCCCAGAATTAGCTAGGGACATTTGATTTGATTTGTTTATTCAATGACTTCTGAAAAGAGGTTATTATCTGATTTCTGAGTTTCCGAGGTGCACTTGAAGGCACCATAAAGACGCTCACACGCGTTACCGTACAGCGTGATGTATTCAGGCACTAGATTTTTAAGTGTAGATAGCGTCACTGCAGTACTATATCATATTAAGTTATTAATTAATATTCCTAATAAAAAAATGTAATGTTGTTTGTTGTGTGGCTCCGAGGATGGCTCGTTTTGATGATAATTAGGTTGTAGCTCGTTGTCTGTCTTACTACGGTTGAAAATATGCGTGTTTTGTGTTTTAACAACGTTTCAATTAAGAGTTATTGGTCCCTTAAGTTCCAATATCTTTTCTAAGATATCTTTCATAAGGAACATCAACTCACTGTCACAATTCAAGTCTGCACTTAAAACCCACCTGTTTTAACCTGTTTTTAATGTTGTATGATGTACTTGTATAGTTCTTTTTGTTTGTTTCTGGTATTTGCTGTCTACTTTAATTTATTGTAATGTGTGCTTGGGTGAAAGAAAGGCGCCTATGAAATAAAATGTATTATTATTATGATTATTACTATGACTATTATAATTAGTATTAACTTTACCGAGGTGCAGTGGCCAATGACCTTTCCTTATCTCGTAATTACGAGATCTTTTCCCGTAATTACGAGATAAGGTGTCAATTTTTTTTGTGTGTGTGTGTGGCGGGGCTCAGTCGCGTGCACGCGTACGTGGAAAACAGAAATGACATTCTATGAGCACGTGAGTAAATCCCTGGCTCACGTGACGAATACTTTCAGTCATGGCCGACGAGTACAGACGACAAGGTTTCGAGTTGGAGAGAAGGATATTTGAGTTAGACATCAAGTGTTCTAGTCTCAGAGCCGAAAAGCAAGGTATGGACAAGACGTTTTGTCCCCTTTTCTTTTTTTGACCCGGGTCCATTCTTGGCACTTCTTGTGCGCGTGGCTAACGTTTTCAGTTCAGTTTATTAGCCGGACTAGCACGCGAGCTAACGTTATCTAACGTAGCATTGCAACCATAACAACAACAACAGCTGCTGTCTGATGAAATGTTGCATGTTGACGAATAATAATATGAACTATCAGGCGGGGTGGGATGTTACTTATTGAATAGTAGCCATAGCAACGGACGATGTTTTTTGTTTTATTTTAAATGAGTGGTTCGAGTTATCGGCTAGCGTCATGTTCGCTACCGTTAGCTGAGATGCAGTATTGTTGACAAACGTTTAGCTGGCCATGAAACATGATGCTGCGTATTACTGAATAATACCTGAGTTAATGTTAGTTAGTAACGTCTGTCGTTATTTTGTGTTGATTTGTATATAAATGTCTGTGTGTCGTTACATTTCAAAATGATCAAACACCTGAAATGTTAGTCAGTTACACATTCAGTGCCCTGACATTATTTATATTAATAACGGTGTTGTCGCATTGTCCCTTTCTTTTAAAGGTCAAACGTGGCTAGTCTTTTAGCTTCAGTCGCATTGATTTGTATTATTAACATTGTGTGTATATTCTGAAATGTGCAACGTCGAGGACAGTTTCTTGATCTCTGGCTCTGTAATTGGTAATCTGTTAACATATCGTTCTTCCATAGATGATGACTACTTACAGAATGCGTCTGCCATACTAGACAAGTTGAAAAGCTATTACAGGCAAGGAGGGGAGAGTAGCAACCTCTCCAAGGTGCTCCAGGATTACACACAGGTACTTCATTACATCAAACTTCATTAAATGTCTATAGAGCTGCAGTAATTGATGAGTGTATTCAGTTGTGGTAAATTTTCCTTTTTTTATTTATTTATTTAACACCAGAAGATAGTGTAAAATGTCTGTCTCAATTTCCCTGAACTCAAAGCATACAGTCATGTAAAATAAAAATGAAAAAAAGACAGGGTGAAACAAATTGAAATTTGAGCAAATGTGTGTTTGCATAAGCGATTAATCAGCTTGCATTGTTTTTTTTGTTTTTTTTATTATGTACCAAACCTGCAGAGCCACCTCAGTTTAGCCTTTGAGTTTAAAGTCATGTGTGCAGGTGACCTCTTGAGAATCATCACAGTGGCTTTAAGGTTGTAGGAGTGAAAATGTAAGCATCATCTGTTACTAAGTTACTTAACTTAGTAACAAACCTTACAGGATTCTTAGGTTAAGAATAATGGTGCACTGGAGTCAGTGGTTAGTTGCAGATTGTTAAATAGTCTGGATAAGGTGGTCTTGGTGATGTGAGGCGGTGTAAACCCTGACTGAAAAAGCTCAATGTTTTTTTTTTTATTTTTATTATCAAGTAACTGTTTGCTAGAACATTAAATGTTAGTAAGGTCACTTGGATCTCAAGCTTGTGTTTGAGAAGCAGTTTGATAAGCATTTTGAAGAAGAGGTTACAGCTGTGGCTACCTCTTGCTGGCAGGTATATTATCAGTTTAATCCCTGATTTGATCTGCCTTATTAATGAACTCCATAAATCACAAGACATTTGAAAATGTAATTGAAATGAAAATGTTACTTAGCTTTCTTGCACATTGTATTGACATTTTGCTTGTGGGGATATGTTTGTTTTTCATCGTTTAGGTGATCCTAGACATCACGTTTTATGAAGAGAATAAACTGGTGGACCAGGAGTTCCCTGAGGACTGTTCACCATTTAAAATCCAGCAGCTGCTGCAAGACCTGACTGAGCCAGAAGTTTTGGCAGGGAGGCTAGCACCAGCACAGGAAGTATGTATATATTTGCATCCCAAAACCTTTTGTTGTGTGGCGATGCGACTGCATCTCAATTGTACTGTGTGCGTGCTTGGCATGAAATCAAGATGAGAGACGACATCATTAAAAATATGTAGAGGTGATGTAAACACTATTGGCTCCATTTAAAAACGCATCAGACTCGTGTATTGTCTATTTCTATCTATTACTGTCTGTTATTGTCTATTACTGTCTATTTCCTTTCTCTGGTTGATTATCAAGTATTCCTATTAAGAGGTCTATTGCACTTATATTATTATGATATGCTCTCTGGTTTCACAAAGAACACATTTATTTATATCCCTGTGTAATAACCTTGTTCATGTTGGTCTGATGATAGGTGCAGTCTGTGTTGGGCCTAGAACTGTTGGAATGTCTCTATTGGAGACGTGGAGCTCTGCTGTACATGTACTGCCACACCCTCCATCAGCGAAAACAGTGGATCAAGAAAAACAAGGACACATTCCTTAAGGTGCCACACTGTGAACATATGTAACAAGTTGTGGACAGAGACATGAGCTTGACTGGTCTAATGCTCATCTGAGTGTGATATTTTTAACCCAGTGTATTCAGGAAGGGGTGCGCTACCTGATGCGGATGCTGCAGGTGAGAAACTCTGTGAAGCTAAACGACGGAGTGGTGCTCCACGACACTGCTACAGCGAGCTTCCTATCTGAAGGTAAATGTGGCATCAGTTGTCTTTGACTGTTGTGCTGCTTCAGTCCAGTTCTCCTCTCATTCATACTCACTACCTGCTAATGTTTTCGGACAGGCATCTTCTCAGACACACACCTGTTGACAATGATGTACATTGGGGAAATGTGTTTCTGGGCGGTCAAGTACGAGGACTGCAGCGCTGACACTATGGATCGCAAAGAAGATCGCCTCCAGTTTCGGGACATTGGCACACAGATCCTCAACAAATATGTGCTTGCCTGTGAGGGCCCTCTGCAGGGCCAGGGCTGGAACACAGAGAATGCCAAGGAAATCCTTAGTATCTTACAGTGAACCAAGCTGCTCCTGTGTTGAAGTTGCCCCCAGGCACAGATCTAAGTTCAGTATTCAAATGTGTGTCAACCCCAAATAAAAATGGAACCCAACAGGTGGGGTGTAATGCTGTGGAAGGTTAAGGGGTGGCACGGGGAGGAAGTGTATGTGAAGCGAAGAGTCTTTGGATCAGTGTCTACAGGCAACCTCATCCCATGCCAAACTGGCCCAGGTCAAAGCAGGTGAACGAGAGGTTAGGAAGTATAAGAAAGATGGTGTAAAACTGGCAGGGGCTGCAGAGGAGGCTGTTTTATTTTGTTTTTGTTTTTTTCCCCCCTGTCCTGCTGAAAAAGCAGTTATCATCCTGATTCCAGACTGTTGACTGGGGCACATATTTCACTCTGAGAATGTGTTATAATAACATTAATATGAATATAAAAAGGTTATTAATACAATTTACCTTTTTTTTTCCTTTAAAAAAAAAAGATTGTTACGAAGTTTGAAGATAATCCAGCTGGAAATGAGACATTGCACAATAACATTTTATTTATTGTTTTGTTGCCATTTTATTATGCTTTTAATATATTATAATTGCATATACATTAGACATGTATGTGTGTATAAACCTATACACACTGGAGGCAAAGAAAGTTGTGTTAAAAAACAGTCTGAAAATGATGTGTTCATGACCATTTTAAGTATGTTCAGATTTGTTCATACCAGCTTTGTAATGCGCCACTTGTATTTCCATCTATTGCAAGTTCCATTGTTCTGCCACTTGAATAATCTTGATAGTATGACTATTAATAGAGAATCTGTGTTGTTTGGACGAAAACCATTTTCTTTTTTTATGTCCTCGTTGACAATAAACATGCGCGTTTTAAGAAAAACACGTTTATTTTTGCATTGCAACTCAAACCGGCAGTGTTCAGATTAGTTTCAGACGCACTTCTTGCACAACTACAATACCCACAATCCTCCACTACCGCCAGCAACAAGGAAGTGTGACAGTCAGAAGAAGCGTCAACTTTGTTGTCGCGTCTTCCTCGGTCCATGTTGCTGTGATTTATCAGCTGTTTGCGTTAAAATCAGTCACGCGTTGCAGCGATGGCAGGAGAGAGGCAGCAGCTCGGCGAGTCTGTAGTGATCCGCAGCCTCAGGCGCTTCAGAGACGCGTATTTCCCAAACCGTGCGAGAGTTGTCAGAAATGACTTGACGCCTGTGGTAGACACGGAAGAAGAAACTCAACCGGGCTTTTTGGACATCTTACCGGTGAGACAAATATTAATCCATGGGAATGTTTTTTCGTTTATTTGACTGTCCAAAAACGTATTGTCCTCTTTCAATGTCTGTGTGCAGACTTCTCATTCAGGTGTCAGGCTGGAGTTAAACCTTTGCACAATGTCGCAACTCTGACATTGCTGTACAGATGTCAACAATTTAGTTAAGTGCTGACAAATCATTTTCAACCAGTGTATTCAAGAAGAGTATTGGCACTTCCGACTAATACCACATTACTTTTCAGAGGGAAATATTGGCACCTTTCCCATTACATTTATATTCACTGTTTAAACAGAGTCTAATATTAACACAAAACCTATGATCATCTTATGGAATATGCAATAATATATCCCAGTTTTGACTAGCTACAAGATTTCAATGTTAAATGTATTGCATCAATAAAAAACAACAACCCAATGATGTATAGTAACTGATTCTGCCTGTATAATGAATACATTTTACTTTTGATGCTCCCGCAATGTTTGCTGTTTATAAAACAGTCATTAAAGTAACATTTTAGATGCCTGACTTTCACTATCAGAGTATTTCCACATTGTGGTAATGCTACTTTATCTTCAGTCAAAGTTCTTCTTCTGCTTGAGCCAAATGAGGACTGAAGGTTGCATGAAACTATTTTGAAAAGCTGTTTTTGCTGACTATATATTCACCAGCTGAGAGCTGGGAGAAAACTATGGTGCTCTAAGGTTTAAGACCTACATTGTTTCCCTTTGTGTATTTTTATTGATAATAAATTGCTATGCTTGTGTTACTAGGTCTTCTGTTTTGTTTTTTGTCTTTCTCCCTATTTCCAGCCTTTAACCTTTTATATATTGGGGAAATTTTTCTTTATTTTGTAGTAAATAAAAACTGAAACACATGGGCACAGCGTCAATGAAACACAGCATCCAGCTTGGCATCTTTGTTAATAGACTTAAAGTATATTTTTTAAAATCACCATCATTGTATCCCCTGTCCTTAAGGTGGACATACAGTTCCTGATCATGACATTTCTGTCTCCTGCTGATATCTGCCGCCTGGGAGCTACCAGTCAGTACTGGAGGGCCTTGGTTAGAGATCCATTACTCTGGAGATACTTCCTGCTCAGGGACATGCCGTATTGGCCCTCCATTGATCATGTGACCATGCCCCATCCGGAGTTGTTGGATGCACTACTAATACCACTAATTAATGAAGATGAGAGCCTGGACGATAGAGAAGAAGGGAAGGACAATGGGATGGAACTGAAATTTGATTACATGTCAGAGTGAGTATCCTTCTGATGTCCTGCAGGTCAAGTTGTTAACAATTTCGAAAAGAAACATTTTTGACTCCTGTCTTTGTCAACAGATACCTGAAAGGCTGCCCATCCTGCAGACAACAACGGTTTCCTTTGCGGCCGGCATCTAATGTTGTGACCTCATTTCTTCAGTCTCTGGTGACCTCATCTGAACCACGTTATGCAATGTTTGGCCCTGGCATGGAGCAGCTGGATGTCTCTTTAGTGACAACGCTCATGTATGCCCCAGAGGTGCTTCCTGTGATAAGGCCACAAAGACAGATAGATGGTGAGATGATGATGAAGAATGAGCTTCTCTTGGTATCCTCTCATCATTAATAATACTTAATAACACAAAAATACCCCTAAATCAGGTTTAAAGTCCAAATTTTCTTTAAGTCAAAAGAGGACTGTCACTGGAATCAGATCGTTGCATTCTCAATATATCACATATCTCATTTATTATCTTACTTGTCCATGGTGTACCCCACCTCTCGCAGAATCCAAAACTGATCTCAGTTTTTCTCTATCACGCCAAGTTTTTTAACTATAGGATCCCCGTTTGCTTGAAAAAATATGAAAAATACATTACTTAACAGATATGTGCTTGTTTTCACTAAACAAAAGTAACATTCTGTGCAATGATCTGACCATGGGGATACCAAATGCCAACTTTTCACGTGTTCCTTATACCTATATACCTATGTAAATAAAACACTAAGATGGAATAGTTACAAGCTGTATGTAGATGAGTCCAATCGTAATCAGCAAGTCTTACTACAGCAAATCAGTGGAATTTTGCTTATTTGGTGGGTAAGCTGTGGAGAAAAAACTTGACATGCTAGAAAAACACTGACTGCAATTTTGGAATCAGTGTGCCAATTTTATTTTTAATCAACATAAAAATCTAACTCAACAGATTTTTTTTTTCAAATTGTTCCCCAGTGTTATTCTAGTTGTTGCAGGTTTATTTTCCCACCACTAGGTGGGGCAATTGGATGACAAACATGAGCCAAGACACACAAGGAATGGAACCAAATCAATAATCATCTTTTTCCTTTTCCAGGCATTGGCTCTGGGATAGGTTACATATTCAACTACCAACACAAATTTACTATCCTGACTCTCTACTCAACCAATAAGTAAGCACTTCACATTCTGAAGTTACCACATGATTTGCAATAATCATTTTTTTTTTTTTACCTATTATTGTGAATAAGGCTACAGTCATTAACCTCTGTGTGTTTGTGTGAGTAGGGCAGAGAGGAATAGAGCCAGAGTGCAGCAGCAGAGCATCAGCAATAAACTCTTTACCTTTGAAGGAACCGATGACTCAGGCTACCCAATCTATAGCCCTGCACCACAGGTCCAGCAGGTGTTCAAAGTTGTGGATGGTTTCATCTATTTGGCCAATGCAGAGCCCGGGAGAGGTAAGATAAGAGGATCATTTCTTCTTATTCTCCTGCTTCCACCATGTTACATCATTCACACTGGTTTAATTTTTAAATAAAATGATCGTTGATTGATTTAGATAAATTCTTAGCACAGAACATTTGCACGAAAATCCATGTCTTCATTAGGTGAGGGGGAGTCTGAGGTAGCTCAGATTCGAGCTGTGGTGAGCGCTGCTGGGAGTTCAGTATCTCGGCCTCTGCTTGTGCTCTCCTGTGTCTCCAGAGAAGATCCGGAAGCAGACGGTATGACCAGCCTGCAAACTGTTACCAACAGAAACAGGGCGAGATGTCGAACTACATGTGTTGAAATGGCAAAGCGACTCGGCTTGCCCCAACTGGCTAACCCCTGGATGGTAAATGTCTGAAATTTGAAAAACTCAAAGGCTTCCACTGCATGTTGTATATCCAGTATCTATTGTAAGTCTGTGTTTTTCTTTCTTATTCAGGTACAGGATACAGTAGCAGAATCCCTTTCAGGTCTTCAGGATGGCATTTCCTGGTTGCTGAGATGTTCTGGAGTCAAACTCAATGATAGCTAGTGACTTAAATTTGTCATTGTTATGTCATCCTGACACCAAGACACACTACAGCATATTATAGCACTGAATGTTTCAGAGTGGGAGCACTGTCTGAATTGGATGAGCAGCAGGGAGAACATCCAATATAAACCATATGAAGTAGTAAATAGTAGTAGCCAAGAAGTAGAAGTATATGTTAGTATAAGTTAATTTATGCACCATAGCATGAAATGGGTTTACAGTTCGTGAGCTGCTAACTAATCAGGTGGCCCAGTGTTTGGTTTGAAATGGGATGGAGATTGTGAATCTTTTAAATCTTTTGCTTTGTTTTATAAATGTTTATATTGACAAAATGTTTAAGCTGTGGTAATAGTCATTTCTGTTTGTGGAATTTATTTTTTGTCAAAAACACAATTATCCCAAATGTGTTCCAACAGCCTTCTGTAACAACAAATTACCTTTATTTATTTTATTTTAAATATTTTATATTTATCCATTAAAAAAAAATAAAAATAAAAAATAAAAATGTTGCCTTACTAATTTAAATGTTACACCTTGTATCTTTGCTCTACAGATTTTCAGTTTTGCAGATACTTCCCATGGTGAATGAGTCTTTTTTGATAGTGTTTTACAATGTGGCGCAAGTAATTACAATGTCAAACCTATTCTCTGTTTAAAAAAAGTTGAATCCACATCTGCATGTCGGCAGCTGGCCAGCAAGTATGGAAGAATATCCTTTTTTTGGCCAGCAGGGAGTACCATTAGCACCTTTGTTAATGAAAGCTCTTCCTTTTATATCCTAATTATATAAGAAGGTTGGTAACACGTGTTATATTGAAAATCCTGGCAAGCTGAGAATACACTTAAATTGTCACTGAGCGCACGCACACACAGGAAAGTCCAGTGACATGAGGTAACGCTGTGAATAGAAGCCTCCTAAGATTAATAGAATAGAATAAGATGAATACGTCAGCAGCTTCCCTTATACTGACAGTGTTCAGCATGTGTTTTGTTTGTTGTTTTTTCGTAATCAGGCAAGCATGAAAATTGCACAATAGTTTTTTTTTTTTTTTTTTTTTATTTGATTGGATTAGATTGGAAGTTCAAATCCACATTTTGAGATCCTCTTGCTTTAACATTTGGATTCACATTGATTGAAAGTAATTCAGGAAACACTTTGCGTGAACATTATGTGTAGATGTTTTAAAAGCTAAATTCAAGCAATCCATTCCAGTGATCACATTAATGCATTTAAGTTGTGTTTGTCCACTGAAAAATACTCCTAATATTAAGTGTCTGTGTGTGCACTGTTCACATATCCCAATGGTAGCATGTAAGGATGACAAGATAATGTGCCTCACTGATGTGCTTTTGTTCTAGTCCCCTAGGTAACCACAAATCACAAATCTTCCATTAACTTGTTTCTCAGGCAACAATCATTTTCATAGACATACAGATTTAGAATAGGACCATGATTGGTGCAATTTAGGTGCATTAAGCTAAGCTGAACACTGGTGAAGCGGAGATTGATTCTTTTTTTCTTTTTATCCCCCGGTTGAAATTTAAAGAGATGTTTAAAGATGGAGGAGTTGGCTGGTGTGTGTGAGAGACAGACAGACAGACAGAAAGAAAGAATTTGAGTTTTCATCTCAACACATCTCTCTTTTCTCTGTAAACAGGATGCCTGGGTCCTCACTCCACAGTATTTATTTATACATTGTATGTTTGTCTGCCTGTGTGTGTGTAATTGCATGCATGTCAATGCATGCTCACACAGGCTGTCCAACAATGAAGGTAGGACCACATTGAAAAAAAAAGGTATATAGGACATGGGAACCTGTTGTTAGGGCAGGTATGCAGGGAATAACATGGCTTAATCCTTTGTTATTACTCTATGATCCTGATGGAGCCAATGGAGAATGAAGAATTAATGAAAAAGTGAATATCAGATTTGATGTGAATTCAGGATAAATAAGAATACACTCTATTAATGAAGTTACTGTGGGTTTGCAGCCAGGGATGTTTGGATCTGTGACTGGAACTATTTTCAAGGTCTGTTTATTTAGACTGTAGACTGTGAACCATTAGCACACATCCCCACATAATGGTGGCTGGTGGCTGGTGGGGGAGGTTCCCAGGCTGTCTTTTGGAGGGGTGAATAACCAGACCTCCAGCTGCCTCTTGTCTTCAACAATCAAAAGGGGCCTCTGGGATATGATGTCACAAGAAAGAAACCCCCATTTACTGACCCAACACTGTTTACGAATGCAAGAAGTCTACAACATTTTGAGGACAGCTGGAGCATACCACGCTTGTAAGATGTGTATATAGAGATGACAGTATGCTGCATATGCACTTTTAGGGGGAAACACGGACAAAGGAAAAGGCTCTTCTACTGTGCCCAGACTGAAAAGTTACCATATCTTATTATAGTGAAAAAACAGCCTTATGATTATCAATTCTGTTTTTAAAATAACTGAATCATGTCTGTGATATAATCTTGGTGCAATGCCAAGTGGTAGAGTGGTGTGCCTGTGTGTGAAACAGATTCAGTCCATAGCCTTCTTTCTATAGCCTAAGGCAAGAGAAAAAATAACCAGCAGCATTGCACAGCCAGTGTGTTTACTTATGTAATATGAAGAATGTTTTGCCAGAGGTATTTCCTATATTTTCCCAGAGGTTTTCTCTCCTCAATGAAACTTAAGTTTTCTTGCTGTAGGATATGTATAGATCTTATTTAAGTTGGTCTGCATGCAGCTTTTCAGCATCTGCAGAATAAGTCAAATATTTAATTTGGACAACCATATTTACCAGGTGCTATAATTATAATTGCGAAATCAGAAGTTCTTTTTACTCGTGTTTATCCAATGTCAGCTCTATTGATCAAGCACCATTATTGCTATTAGTGCACAGGTTTTGCAGAAGTAGAGTCGATACAACAACGTGAGTAAACATACAGATGCAAAGTTAAGTAACAGCTATTAATCTAATGAAGATTTGTTGCTGTGTCAATAATTGTTTGAATGAATGAATGAACTTGGCTCTAAGCACTGCTCACAGGGTTAAATACAGTAATCACAGCAACCAACGCCGTCACGCTGTCTCTCTCAGACTTCTTTTTTACACCACCGTCTTCATCGCCTTTACCTTTGTCTCATCCCACTCTTTTCACTCCATTCTCCATTCATTAGAGTTAAGTCCTTGATTTGTATTCTACGATCACAACCAAGATTAAAGTAGGCATTGAAAAAAAAAACATCATTTGCATGATGCATTCACTGATTAGGCTAAGCGTCCCTCTTAATTGTGTTGTTTTGCACATGACGGGGCTCTCATGCTGATACTCTGTGGATCTTACTCATCCCATGCAATCTCACCAATTCACTTCAATATCCTCCCCACTTCACTGCGTCCGCCCCAACTACCTCCTGCTGTCAAATATATGGCAGATTAGGGAGTCGTAATACTGTATTAGGGTTCAGAAGTGTTAATAGTGAATTATTTGTGAATCGCTTTGAGACTATCCACGGCTCCGTAATAAAGCAGATATAGAAGCAGGAGCACAGTGAGCCATCCTTACATTTGTGAGTGTTGTTGTTATTCCCGTGTGTGCTTGTGTGTGCGTACATGAATGTGTGTTCCCCCTGTAGCCATTTCCTCTCTCTTATCCTAATCCAATAGGCAGCAGGGTGCTGACATAGTTGTGAAAGGCCACACACGAGATGTGAAACTGCACTAAATGCATTACAGGTGACTTGAAGGGGATGACACAAAGGGCACTCTTTCATTATGTGGAAAATAGAAACAGACAGGCAAACACAAATAGATCTTACATGGTTATTGAAAGGTATACTGTTGCCAAAAACTAATTATGGCTACGACTTATGTTGCCTGAAGCAACTATGCTCCGTGAGGCAGCTCAGAAATGGAAAACCAGACAATCTCATGAATCATTTAAAATGTTTTGCATTTTATGTCTCTGAAAGCACCTCTCATCCTGATGGAAATAAAAAAGTTCTCTGGAAATACCAAAATACAGAAAGTCTGGTCATTTATTTTTCTTGTCAACTAAATCCACAAAAATCCAGAGAGCATAAAGTTGATCCTTCCAAAAATATGGCCTGTGTTACAGAAGCCTGATGACTTATTGCTGTCTAAAATCAAAAACACACTCAGATGAGCCACGTTGTCATATTGCCCTTAGGAAGTATTGACTGGGCTTCTTATTTGAATTGATCCTGTATTCCTCCTGTTCTAAAGACTCACTGGTACACTAAAAAGCTGCCCTTCACTTCACTATACGCTTTAGTATGACTCATGTTTGAAAAACGCTACAGTGCCCAGCTCTTTTAGGAGATGATTTAGCCTTTAATGTAACTTCTTTTTTTATTCAAAAAGAATATCCTCTAAAATAACTTCTAAAAATGAATCATTATGTTACAGTTGTGATTACAAGGCAGAGTTATCAACGAAATAACTTGTTCTGTGTTATCACTGCATGTGTGCATTTTAATAGTACTGGTCTCAAATTTAAAAACCCCAAAAACAACATGGTTTCACTTAGAAGAAGCATCACTCTGATGTCACCACTGTGTGTTCACCAAACATCACACAGAGGGTGTAGAGACGAGAGAAGAGGCAACCCAGCTCCAGCCCTCCAGTGCAGGTCCTGTAGTATCATTCCAAAGACCGGATGCATTGTTCTGTTGTCACATTCAATGCAGCCTAAGTCCACATGATCACTCAGAGCAGACAATCACAGGAATCAGTATTCCATAACAAAGGAACTAATTCAATGGACGCCCCCACTCTCCTCCAATCAGAGCTCTCTGTCCCATAACTAACCACTACATGGACATGTTCAGGGGTCATTTAATACATACAAATCGTTGGCCATGGTTGCTCCTGTTTGGTAATTAATGTCAAAAGCCCTGAGTCTACTGAAAAAGGCCAGCAAATACGAGTAACCCTAATATTGTTTAGCTTTTGTTTAAACAAGTAATAATGTAATGAAAGCCACTGTGTGATAATAAGGAAAGCTTACAAACCTCATTAACTATTATTTCAGCTATAGAGTTGAACTCTATAGCTGAAAGTCATAATTTACCATGTTTGTGTTACGCAAGAGAAGAATTGTTTTAATGCGCACCAGAATTGGAGGCCTTGGAAAAGCCGAGCCATAACTTGTGGACCTTGTAAATGAGAGGGGGGACAAGGATATAAAAACACAAGGATGGCTCCGCTCGATACAGACAAGCCAATTCCATTTCTTTCCCCTCGCATCACAAATTATGTCAACAGCACATTGCCAGAGAGAGAAAAAACAAGGCACTGGATCAGGAAAATAGAGCTCCCCAGGCCCAGATTTTGTCAGTACATTTGTCTGTCTGTATCCTTGTCTTTCTTTTTAAAGTTGCCTGTGTTGAACCCTGCATGTTTTACTTTATTCTGATTTATTGGTACTAACTTATATTATTCACTCACATCATGAACTGGAGTGTAGTGGAGGCTAGATGCTATTAAACTGTTATTTTATTCTAAAGAACAAATCATTAACTCAGTTTTATTAAAAGACCTTATTTCTTGATGTGGATGCATTCATGCAAAATTCTACTTCTCTTTAGTAGTTCATGGCATTTATACCGACGTGGGATAACCATGGACTGAAAGTCAAATCCTACAGAAGGACAATCACAAAGGTCCATGCAGGCAAATACATACATGCAATATGCATATGCGTGACAGAAAAAAAAACTACAAACCAGCAGCAACAGCTGGGTCCATGGGTGTGTTTTTCTCTCACGTGTTGGGGCGGGCAGTCCATTCTAAACGCTGGATCTCGGGTCAGGGGCGTATATTATTGACAGCCGGATTTCTAGGCGAGCCTCTAATGGCGTCACTCCAGTGGACCCTCCACGTGAGCCCACGCAGGATGTAGCGTTGAGACAGACGCAGCCATTCATAATAAAAAAAAAAGATCTCAAACATTTTAAAACATTTTTAAAGGAGCTCTACAGTACCAAGTATAATTTTTAGCAGTTGGTAAAATTGAAAGATAAATATATTTTGTGTTATGTGGTAAATGTGATGTTTCTAAGTAAGTATCCTGGCGTATTTATCTGCCTTCTCCTCAACTAAAAGTTAAGATGAGATACGAAACAAAGCTGTCCATAGCAAATCTATAGCACAGACCTTTCCTTTACGCCTTTTTAGCACTACGGTATATGAAAGCGGCTGATTCTGACGTTGCGCACAGCCACAGTTACGCACGACAGATGGTTAAAATATTGTGCATCAAGCATTAAATCGTTACCAGATTACCACAGAAACCAATGCACTAATGGTTGTAAGTAAAATGTGGAAAGAAATGTGAAACTTCTCTCTGCATTTGAGCAACATGTGGTAGGGATTGTTCTGGTCCAGTTTCATGGAGGTGTTCCCAAAAACAAAATAGTACTCATTACAAGAACTTTCGTATTTATTTGTATAAGGCACTATGTTGATATCACTCTTTGGATCTGTGCATGGTGATAAATACATATCAAAAACGCGAATTCAGTTTATACAGAGTCATCATCACACTTGGCTGAGTTGAAAACTCCCCACATGATTCTCAAACCCCATGTTTAAAGGGGATGAAAGTAATGAACGCGATTGGCCATGTTTGGTACAGTCTCTAACACACCCAACTATAATATAAAACACAGCATGAAAGTGCACCATAGGTGCGCCAGGCGTCTGGAGCGCTGGGTAGGGCGCACTTGACTGTGATCTGCGCTGCAGGGTTCCTAAGAATAAGCCCTTGATGTCTTCTTGTGCGCACATTGCAGCAAACAACTCACCACGTACATGTGGATGTAAGGAAATAAAAGCAAACTGCTCTGCTACTGCGCTGATTCTACGTGCAAGCAGAATGGACATGTTGAATAAAACACCACAAAATGTGTTTCCAGCCTGCACGTTTAACTTGTGCTTTTCTTTCCAGTTTTGACCGAGTCAGCAGCAGCTGAGCTGAGCACACCGTTAATCCCGTTGTTAGAGTATGTCAACGCGAAGTTGTTTATTATAAACAGAAATATGCACGTAAACGGTCATCTACGTGATACAGGGAAGACCCTCCCACTCAAAATACGTTCCAGGGCGCATCATTCTCCAAGACTAAATAAGAGTTGTGCTGCATTAAACAGTATGCAGGTTACATGTAAAGTTGGCACATGTAACAGGGAAATAGCGTGCAGACTGAGGATAACGTGATTCATTTGAGCCCCAAATTTAAAAGCTGCCCCTGTAGTGAAGAAAATATCCTAATTACTCAAAAGCATTACTTTGTTTTTATTTAATAACCCTCCACAGGGCTGATCATGTGGGCGTGCAGTTCATGTCCATACATAGACATCTCATAATTTTTTTTTTGCGTGTTTGTTTAAAATAAATAAATTATAAAGTCATTCTATGGCAATAAACGATTCAGCATCAGACTCACTGGTTTAAAATGAAAGTAGGTTCTATTTTTTCCCCCATATATTACCCTGGAACTGTTCTCTATAATAATACATACCCAAATAAACGAGTATTTGCTACTTCAATGACTTAGGCATCTCCCCACTGAGGGGTTTTATTTTGGAAGTTTGGCCCGGCAGTCTTTCTCTCTGGCTGTCCTCTCTGTGGCCATAATGGAGTAGATTGGATTGTTGGCGGATGAGGGCGCTTCACCGCCATTTAAAGCACACACATATTGGCTCCGTCTCAGCTACGTAGTGTGTGTAGCTTTGAAAGCGAGCTGGATGATGAACTGAGTAGCAGTTAAAACATAAATCTTCAACGGGAAAGCTGCTCGGACCCGATTTCAGTGATTGGGTAATGTGAAAACTCCCGATCGGAGAGATCTTACTGGGCCGGGCAGGCTGAAGTGTAGAAGCAGGACTTTTTCGTGCCTGTTGGTGTTTCACGCTGGCCATCAGATGAACAAGTTGTGAAAAGTGAATCTGCGCTGTCCTTGCAGTTTTTCCACCTCGAGACTTCGTATTAAGTAAGTGCATTCATGTTGTTTTTTTAAGCGTGCAGTGCGTATTTCTTGTGCTTATCCATATCTGCAAAACTCCTCGTTTGAGGCACACTCGGTAAACTTGGCATTATATATTTTTCCACATTTCAGGCTGCTCAATGCAAAAAAAAAAAAACATGTGACTAACCATAAACATTTCGTACGCTTAACCTAAAACTTGATATATTAAGGTCATAGATGTGCAGCACATTAAAGTTACATAAATTAGAGGTTGTCCAACATTCCGCTGCAACTTGGCGTTGCAAACGCAGTCGGGCAGGCAGGGGATGGGATGAAGTGACAGCCATGGTGGATTGTACCTCGTTATCTGTAAGTTATCTCTTGGGAAGTTGCATTTGGTGCGCGTGTCGTATTAGACAGCATGAGCTTCTGATAAAAATCAAGGCACGAGGGACAAATAGAAACATCCGATATCAGTGAGATTGAAACGCTGGCTCATTCAGAGAGGGATGCTAGATTATACAGCTGAATCCTGGATAAATCTCCTGTAGTGTTGCTGCATTGTTGACACAGCCTCGTGTGTTGATCTATGCATGGATGAAAATTAGTTTGGGCAATAATTTTCTAGTGATAAGAATATGCTTGCACATTACTGTGGCTGGCATGAGGAGGGGGTGCATCTATGATTATTTTCCCTCTCACTATTTTGATATGTCAGAAGAATTTGGAAGTTGGCAGCTCCGGGTGATGCCTTCTCAGCTGCTGCTTAGTTGGAT
Organism: Collichthys lucidus; assembly: GCA_004119915.2. NCBI lineage: Eukaryota > Metazoa > Chordata > Actinopteri > Sciaenidae > Collichthys > Collichthys lucidus. The sequence continues at coordinate 21,292,069 of CM014088.1, forward strand.
TCATCATCAAAAGTAAATAAAATATTGTGAAACAGAGACAAGCAGCAGATTGTCTCTTTTTAAAATAATAAATATATATTATATAGCCCAGTTTGTTTGCTCTTCATCAGTGATTATCAGACTGACAACAAGCTGTTGTCTGCTGCTGTTTTAATCAGAAAGCATGATAAACTGTGATGAGATGCAAAGTGCACACTCCACAGACACTACAGTGGAGTAATTAATGAACTCTTTTATTGTGCTGTTGAGTCTCATATTTTTAGTTGTGATTTGTTCCTTAACTTAACAGCAATGTTTTATCACAGTCTTTTATCTGTAATGGCCTCATATCAGCTTTTTTTAAAATCTAAATCATATCAGCCATATAAAAAACATGTTTATTATGATTATTATTATGACATTTATTATCATATATGGATAGAGTTTAGAAGATAATTAGAAATAACAAACAGGCTCTGACACTGCATATCAAAACTCATCTTCTTTAAAATATATAAAGTTTTGCTAATATTCACCTGAATTTAGCTGAAGCATAATAAACTGGATTTATTTTTTTGCATAAAGGATGCTCAGTAAGTCCTAACAACTAAAAGGTACGATGAGAGACATGCTTAATGGCAGCTTTTATAGAATCTGCCAGGTAGCTGAAGTAAGAGATGTTTTAATAGATCAAGCGAGGAGTTTTTAAGAGACAACAGTTCCATCAGTATCTCCGTGTTCGCTACACTCCCACATACAGCGTTAAATACAGCTGTAATGTTCTATAGCCTTTGACGGTTCAACAGCTCTATGGAAGCCATTAGGTTTTACACACCTCGTTGTGCGCTGTCTTGAATGTTGTGCGTGATTGTGAGGATTTGTGTGCGTGTGTCTGACATAGATGGAGAAACATCAGGGAGAGCAAATTAGAGCAGTACAGGCTGCACATCTAGTCCTCCAAAACAACAAGTGGGTTGATAGAGACTTCTATTTATTCTTTTTAATTGGATTTGAACTCTTCGACTCCAAGCACTGGATGCGTGTTATTCAAAATGTAGTAAAATGTCAAAAGCAAAATCCAGACTAGTTCACATTTGATTTTTATCAGTTATGACAAGTTTGAATTAATTTTCTCTGAAGACGACAAGTTATTTTTTACTGATGTCAAGCAGCTGTAACGGATGAAAAATTCTATAAAATCTAGATTTTGGGTGTAAAATTTTACTTGACAGCCTTGGGTTTAATATCTCAGTCAAACCGCTGCATGCCTGTGCGTGCACACACACCACGTGGAATGCTGCAAAGCAGAGATTTTCCACAAAGATCAGTTTTCAGATCTCTGCAGCACACACTTTCTTTGTTTCTGCTGGACTCTTGAATGCAATCTTTACCTTTCTTCCTCTCGCTCCGATACGCACACTTGATTTTGTACATGCATACACACACACACGCACACACACATGCATACACACACAACTTTTTCTTTCACTCGCCTCCCACACACACACACACACACACACACACAAACACACACACAGACTGTAGCTGGGTTTGCAGATGTGTGTCCTGATCTGCTTCCAGCATAGGCTCTTCTCATGCCAGTGTGCTGACTCTGAGTTTTCCACTCTCTCTTATGAAATAAGAGTAGGAGAGACATTAGAGCCATCCAGTAGTCAGATCTGAATGCCTGAGAGCTCACACAGACAGCCATGCACACAGGCTAAGAATGCACCTTGTGTCTACATGTGTACCCCCACAAACATACACATATTCTCACCATATGTTAATGAATCCATATAAATACATCAAACAGCAGAAGGCCTATTTGGAGCACCTGGTTTAACTGCAATTCCTCTAGACACCGCCTCTTGTCTGAGGGGCTCTGCCAATGTGGAGTTACTGGTGCAACATGCTGGCTCATGTTAAAGTCTGTGCTATGTTTACTCAAATTTTGTTTATTTTAAAGAAAAAGCTTAGTGGTTAAATGCGGGGCAAGGGCAGAAAGTCTTTTGTAATTATTGACCCCTAACAGTGTAGCTTGGACAACTTGATTATTTTGAAATGATCATGTTACAAAATAATCGTTTTTGCCACAATATTTTTTTATTGCCTCTCTCATTCCCACTGCACACCCCCAATGCCTGTTCTTGGATATGATCTCCTGCAAGATTTATGCAGCACTCTATGGCACGATGTCTTGCACTATGCAACTGTTTCACTTTTTTTTGGTGGAACTGATCATATTTTTTACGAAGAAAATGTCGTTTTGCTTTCCCTCTGATGTCCAATGGCTGCTCCACACGACGTCTGTGATTTTAGTTTCCAGACGAACAGTAAACTGAACTGCTGCAAACTGTAGCTGCCGTTGGTTAGCTTTGTTTGTTAGCCAGGCTGCCCAAACTGTAAGCTCAGAGCTTTAATGGAATTCAGATGGGGAGCGGAGCTGGTGTCATGCCAGAACCAGAGCTGGGCAAGCGGACAATGTAACTGAGCTCAGCAACCTTGATGGATATTATGGATGGACGACGAAGAAGAAGAAGATAGGTGAGGGTGACTAAGGGAAAGGAAGCCAGACAAGAGTAAATCAAGGATAGGCTTTTAGTTGTTGGAGAGAGCTTTGTGAAATTAAAAAACTGAAAGACACATGCCAACATGGCTACACCATTGGCTAGATAACACAATTCTTTTTGCAAAGCACTTTTTCTTGTGAAATCAGACTCTAAGTAGCACTTTGAGCTTGGAGCATCTGGGTACTTCTATTTTAGTGATGGATTGCAGTGAATGAGACTGAAGAACGTAACAAAAGACATAAGGAAGAGTATGAATGAGTGGTATAAATTGCAATATGCCTGTAGGGAAAGGTTAATCAGTAGGGATGTAACGATGCATTGTGACACGATTTAAAAATCGGTACAAATGCGTGATGATTCGCACGGGTTGACAGAAAAAAATAGTTGTGATTCTTTGCGTATGCGAGGGAAGTAGGATATGTTCTTTTTCTTCTTTTTTTACTTAGAAATAGCTTACGTTATCTTTAAAAAAAGTCACTGGTTGGTGATTCATTTGTTCAACGTCAGCCGTCAAGTCACGTGACTCACGTCACGACGTAGGTACAGAGCACAGAACGAGGGAAGACATGGCAACGGTAGAAAATATAGTTGAAATACAACCGTGAGAAATGGACAGACAAAACCAAAAACAGCATGTAAATATTGCAAGAGACTGTTAACATACAGCGGCAACACGAGCAACATGCAGCAGCATACAGTATCAGCCGCCACCCCTCGAGCAAAAACTCACATTACACCAGTTAACACCAGTATTTGTGAGATTGTAAGAGAACACAAACTGTTTGAGAGTTTCTGTAAAGAAAGCACCTAAGAATTTTTTCCTACAAATAAAAAGATAACTTTATCAGGTCATAGTTTGTCTGTAGCTCATTTTGATAAAAAACAAAAATCGTGAACCGCATCGAGTCGTGAGTTGAGTGTTTCATTACATCCCTATTAATCGGGCATTTCAAGTTGGTAAAATCTCCTCTTTGGGCATAGGGTCTCAACACCGACAAGGAAAGCCACCAAGCTTTAGAGCAGCTGGTTCACTCTTCTCTGCCTCATCTGCTCTTCAATTTGTAGTCTTATCAGGGTCGTCCAGCTCAAATACAGGTACCCATCAAATTTGAAGCCCTCATCCTCATTGTCAAATCAGCTAAATAGACACATCATCATCTTGTGTTGTCCATTTAAAATACAGGCTCAACATCACAGTACTTAAGTCCCTTTCAGGAGTTGTGTCCATGTTGTCTGCCAGCACCTCTCTCACACCCTCTGTCGGTGTCACACTTCATTCCCTCTGGACCAAGCACTTGACTCCACTCAGTCACGACGACTGGTGTCTGATATCACTGGAATATTGGCAAAGACAAAGAACAATAAAAAAAAAAATTATAAAGCTAAGACCATTGCTCCTTAGCGTTCCTAGTGGTTAAAAAACTTGACGGGTGAGGCGGTGCTTAGCTCAGTTGGTGGAACAGCCGCCCCATATGCGAAGGCTTAGTCCTTGGTTCAAATCCGACCTGTGGCTCTTTCCCGCATGAAATTCCCCATCTCTCTCTCCCCACATTCCTGTCACTCTTCAGCTGTCTATCAAAATAAAGCTTGAAAAGTCCAAAAAAATTATAATAATAACAAAAAAACCTTTTTTGTTATTCATCACAAATGCTGTAATTGTAGAATTTAGAAAATAATGTTACATTATTATAGATAGTCATGAAATACTGGATAATAGTGGTACAATGCTGTCTCTCTGTTCTATAAATACATCCAGGCACTGGATAATTTATCGGAATGGGTCCAAGACATGGTACCTGAGCAAGAGAACAAACTGACTGTATGTTATATTATAGTAATTTTCTCTCCCTTTGGGTCAAAAGTTGTGATACTCATCTATATTGGACATTAATGTTACTTAGAGCAGTTTCGAGTCTTAACACAGGGGTTCTCAAACTTTTCTACCATGCACCTTTAACCAATAGCAAAACTACGTATGTAGATCCCCTATATATAGATAATTTATTGATCCTGAGGGAAGTTCAAGCAAAGTAAATGTCATTCTGTATGAATACATCAAGCAAACCTTAATCTGCATTGCCTTGCAAATAGAGTTGCACGATACCCACGGTCAGGGCCGCTGACAGGTTTGGCTGGGCCCGGGACAAAAAAAAATCTCAATGCCCCAATGACCCCCCCGCTCGCCGCTACTGAGGGAATCCTGGTTAGTTTCTCTTCCTCCGCTTAGTAATATGCTTAAATTCAGCGGGTTGTCTCGTCTGATCTGAGGTCGTAGTCGAAAGGGGTTCTCTGGGCGGGCCCAGAGAAGAGCGTGGCTCTCCCTCCCCGCCTCGACCACAGGAGGAGGAGGACGGGGAGGAGAGGCTCACTTTTCACCCGTGGGTCAGGAGCCGGGGAGGCCGGCGGCGCGACCCGCCGTCCACCCGAAGAACCCTCTCCTCTCCCCGCCGGGGCCGGCGCACAGCTGGGGCGCGGTCAGCGCGGAGACGCGGGCGTCCACCGGCAGCCGCGCCCGACTTGTGCATGTTTACTAACAGGCTCGCGCACACTGACCACTTATCGAATGCTGTCGTCTTTTTTTCTAGAAAGACCAAACCATTTTGGAATAGGGGTGATAGGGGGTTATTGGCCGTTTTTTCAAGGGCAATGAAGGCAAACATCTATAAGTCATTGTTTGAATGCAATTAAAGCACTTTTCTACCCTAAAAACCAACACATTTTGAAGTGAACGTATCATAATTGAGCCCGACGTCATGGGGACCCAGTCATGGGCCCCCCTCTATTCCAGAATTCCCAGGGCCCGGGACAAAAAGCCCTTTAGTCCCCCCCTGTCGGCGGGGCTGCCCACGGTATACGCGGTACCCCGCGGTGCCAAATCATAACTGTCGCTACTATACTAGAAATTTTACACGACGGTACTACCGTGGATTACTATGGTGCCAGTCTCCGCTACATAGCGGCCGCCTCTGCTCTCCTCCCAGCTTCTCACTGCATGCTACTCCTTTGTAAACAAACCAACATGGAACCGCAACCGAACTACACAGCTGCTGAATGATTGGCTGTTTGCCTGTTACTGGTGACGTCCAGGGATATGATAGGCTGTTGCACGCTGGGTCCGCCCGTCTGTTAGCTGATTGGCTGTTCGTGTGTTTCTGCCGGCAAGAACGAACTCCATGAAGACAGCTCTGCTTCGATAGAAACTCTCTTCAAAACAAACAACAAGCTAAAGTTCTGTCTCGCCCAGACACGAGACAACACACTCACCGTGGCAGAAGCACCGGGCCCGAGCAGCGAGTCTGCCGTGGCGTCTTTGTCAGTGGCAACACTAATTTTGCTTAAAAAACAAACGTTGTTGTTTCAAACTAACTTGTACAAATACATTGCAGTTTATACAAATAATAATAATAAAAAAAGGCTGCAGTATCGCGATAATACCCGGAACCGCGATACTTTGTCTGGTATAGTATCGTGGTTACTTATTTTAGTATCGTGACAACTCTAGTTGCAAATAAATCTGCCTTTGCTTTTTTACACTAATCTGCCTGCAATGCTCCCCTCTCCAGATTGAGACCCTATAAGTAAAAGAAAGTTTGTGTTTCTGAATGACCACACCTAACACAATTGAACATTTACTTCCCTGGCTTCAGTGTTTTTTGCTTACTGCTTTCTCCAACTAAACTTTGGCTTGCAACATCACTCTGTGTGTGTGTGTGTGTGTGTGCGCGCGCGTGTGTGTGTGTGTGTGCGCGTGTGTGTGTGTGCGTGTGCGTGTGCGTGTGTGTGTGTGTGTGTGTGTGTGTGTGTTTCTTCTGCAGTTATAGAAGACACTGAAATTATGTGACCTCTCACCCCCTAACCTTTCTTTTTCTTTAGCTTTACCCTTACAACCCCATCCACTGTTACCCTCCTCCTCCCTCTCCTGTCAGCTCCTTCTGAACAAACACATATGATTAATAGAGATTTGAGGAAACATGGGAGAGGCATGGTGCTGGCAGTGGGGGTGCCAAATCAAGATGTTGCATGTGTGTGTGCGGGTGTGCGTTTTAGGGCAGAGGTAGTGGGAGGAAGGTTGACCACAGAGGCCTTAAATGTTTACCAAGGGACCCCAGGAGGCCTGAGCTGAGCCTCCCTCTTTTCTGATTGGCTTAGGCAGCCTTCCTGAGAGTCTAAGAGCCTACAATTGGCCAAGAGAAGGACAGGAATGAGGGAGAAACGTGCATGAGATGGAGATAAAGCATTAACCTCATCAGGGCTTTCACAGACACTTTCACATAAGAAAGTGAAGTTTAAAGTTAGGGTTAACATGAGGCCACGTGTTGGATTGGAAGGGCTCTTTGGCTTTCTTCTATAGTTCTTTGTTTCCTTAACTGATTAAAGAATGTTAGACTTTAAGGGGAAAAGACAATTTGGAAAATAGAAGGACAAGCAACTTAAACCTTCCTGGAGTCATAAAGAAAATTGTTTTGAAAGTGTTCATCGAGGGGTTGTCTTTTTAATTTTTAATGATTAAGAATGATAGATTAACAAAACTGAGGACACACATGGACAAGTGCAGAAAATAGGCAACAATTGATTGTAAATAGAGCATTTTGGTCCGACCAGATGAGCCTGCTTTTTGAGAGCTCTCTGCTATAAATTCTTGCATTATATAACTTGGCCTTGTATGGCCTCTGGAATTTATCCCCACACACACACACACACACACACACACACACACACACACACACACACACACACACACACACACACACACACACACACACACACACACACACACACACACACACACACACACACACACACATACATGCACTCACATAATTTAAGGTTTTGTAGGTCAGTGCATCAGATTGTATCCAGTTTTATAAAGTACAAATAACAACCATGAATTTTGCCAAGATTTTTATGTTTTTGCTGTAGTTGCAAAAAAATTGAATCTGCAGTAAATCTAATCTATAATAAATGAATGACTGGCATTCTTACTGTAAATAGGTGCCATTGTTATTGATATGTGCTGTTACACTCATAGGAAGGAGCATTGCTTTGGCATTTTCTTACCACTATTCCTTGCAATGACCTATCAAGGCTTGTCAGCCTTAAAACTGTCTTTCTGAAAAAAACTGAGGTGGCCATATTGTTACTTCGCAGTTTTCATACATGAAAGCAAAAACACTGGAAAACAACTGTTTGGCTTACTATATCTGGGCATGGAGCCCTAGCTTGTTTTCCCGTAAAATATATAAGATAATTTGATACGCTGTATTGCTCACTGTAGTTATATGGCTTGCAGATCCTCTGTTCTCAGACTACACCAGAACTGGGGAAAAACCTGGCACTGTTGCCCTCAGAAACATAGCCTCCTCATTTGGGGTTGTTGGCTGCTCAGCGCAGTTGTGGAGACACAGCTGTAAATAGCCAAGGGTGCGGACAGAAAGTTTGGCCTATATTTAGAGGCTGGACTTGACTGGTATAACTTGTCCGCCAACACCAGCTTATAGACTAGGAAGCTCCTTTTTTCCAGAATACAGGACATATACTGTTGCACAAAAAGATCTTTACTGCAGATACATGAAGTGGCCTGGTTGATGGAGACAGTTGCCACATTTCTGTGTAAAAGGTTTTGTTGGGAAATGAAAGTTTTTAGAAGGGGAGTCAAGAGAAAGTTCAAGAGAAATGTTTTGTCTTTGTAGATTCTCCATTTGTGGTAATAGGACACCAAAAGTCAAACCTACTACAGTATGTATTATTGATGTGGATTTGATTTGTTTTGTGAAGCTTAAAGTTGCTATAATAAATCGTTTTGCATTAATACATAATTGTAATGAACACACAGATAGTTATCATCTGAGTCTGTAGTTCTCTGATGGAGCATTTTAGTGTCTTTCATTGTTTTGGTTTTATAGTCAGTAATTTTATTGGTTCACCAATGCGGCTAGAGTTATTGTTATGCCGTTAGATGAATCACTGCCCAAAAAACAACATCATCTAACATGGGCCAGAGTAATGTTTAAAAAAATTAAACCTGGCATCACTGACAAACACATTGAACTTACAAATGCTGCAGCAGCAACTGGGATAATTATTTTTTTTAACACGGAGAGGGGACTCCATGTTAGATTTCACATGTACCAGCTGAAAATAAATGACACCCACAGTTTGTGCTCAAAGGGCACGGGGAAAGAGAAGAAAGAGAGAGCGCAGGAGGCAATGTGTACTGAGTGATGGAGGGTTTTTCACATCGGCATGTCATCATGGAGTCTAACTGATAATTATATTCACTGTCCCTCCGTCCCTCTCTAATTTACCCCTCTGTCTGTCACTCTCTCTCTCCAGCATCATGGCTGTCTCATCCTCCTCATCTAGTCTCCTGCTCCTTCTGCTAATTGATTGGCTGTCCACTCCAGGATCTGCATCTCTGATTGACAGGGACCAAATGACATCACCAGGTAGGTTATTGCTGTTTTGTACTGTGTTGTGCTAAGGCAAATAAGAAATAGATTGATTGAAACGAGTCAGTCTTCTGACAGTTTATCAAACTCTACATGAAGCTCATTAAACATTAACAAATGTGATTCAGGTTCTGTGCACAGCATGCTGTTGACACTTGTTATCATGTCCTGTGTTAGACATCAGTTGCAGAATGCTGTGTTTGCTCAGATACATGTGGAAATGTTCAGTGTTGAGCAAACGCCACACTTTCCTGCTTCTGCTTGTCAAACAGGTTAGTGATCAATAGAGCTAGTGTAAATATATTGTCGGGGCTTCTCTGTCAAAGTCCAGGGACAGAACAGCGCAGGATGTTCGGCCAGTTATTCCAGCTGTTACTGAACTATTTGAAATAATTAGGTGAAAGAATCCTGCGACTAATAAAAACAGACCAAACTTTACCACTTAACAGCTTGAAGCCTTTAAAGCAAAAGGGGCCAAGATATAAATTTTAAGATCAACTATGCTAACATTTTACCACATCATTTCCTCAGTTGATGGGTCCCAATTACAAAACCGAGAATGATGACTTGGCATCTTCCTCTAATAGCTGAAGCCACTGTAGCTGGAATTAGGTGAAAGTGTACAGCCCTGTGACCTTAGCCAAATAAATCCTGTTTTTCTAGAGGCTACCTGTGCTCGAACATGTCATGAATTAGAGAAATCCTCACAATCAAGATACAGCAACTCCCAAGAACAAATCAACTGTTGACTTGGTCGGCATGTTGCTGTCTGTCATTTGGTCGTGTGCCTGCATTCCTGGGTTTTATATTATGAGGTATTTAAGTCTTGTAGCTGCATAAGGAACCATTATCTGACAAAGCTTTTATTATTCATGGGCCAGGTTGCACAAAGTTGTATGTGAACTGACTCATTCAAAAATAATTCTTTTTGTACACGCGATCACATGAAAATGTTTCTTTCCCTCAAATTAAAATGGTGGAATATCAGGCGCTGTTTTTTTATGGCATCAGTGATACTTTTGGTTTTGGTAAGAAAGAAAACTATTAGTGGCTTACACACATGCCCTTGGAACATTGATTGGATAAAAATCACACAAAAATAGCATTGAAACAATTGATTTATTGTTTTTCTCTCTTGTTTATCTTTTATATATATATATATATATATATATATATATATATATATATATATATATATATATATATATATATATATATATATATATATATATATATATATATATATATATATATATATATATATATTGTTTCCCTTTTTTTCTTTTGGATTCAGTTCCAGTCAAAGGAACATTTGGCAATTTGAATGTACATTTTGGCAAGTGACTATCTTTCCAGTAATAGTCTATGGTGCATCTGCTCATTGCCATTACAAAGTGAGCCAGACAGCATTAAACCGAGACTAAAGAAAACTTCAAGCCATCTCTGCATGACTGGCTGCCACAGCGTCCGTTGCCAGGATGGAAAGCAAATGTGTGTATACCAGAAGAAGCTCTGGTGGAGATTTGACTGTGATACGTGCTCTGGTCAGGGTTGCAACTATTGATTATTTTCATTTGTGATTATTTATCAACCGTTTTCTCAATTTAATTGATTAGTTGTTTGCTCTAGATAATAGTTTAATATTGATCAGCATTCTTCAAAACCCTCAAATGTCCACAAAGAGATTCCGTCTGCTGTTATGTGGGACTAAATAAACCATAAAAAACAGATATTGTATAGCTGATGCACCAACTAATAATTCAAGCTTCAGCCTGGGCCATGTGGATATACTGGGTACCTGCACATGTACTCAGCACGTGTTAAGTTATATCTCTGTAGCCTCTGTTTGAATTAGTACTGCCTCTCTGTACTAATAATCCCTTTTTATAAAAATGTTGTTTGTGGAAAGGTTTTACATGACTTAAATGCCATGTCAGTTATTGATAGTCTGGCTAACAGCATTGGGGAATGTAAAATCTTTTGCGGCCTAAAACTTGATGTAGCTGACATTTAACGTAGGTTACTTTGGTTTGGAGTGTGTGAGTCTGTACAGATTGACTGACTGTTAAAGTCAAAGACTTTTAGAAAGAAGACACATTTTGTTTTGCATATTCATCAATATGAATCTTTGGGGATGAGTGATGACCAATAGCATTCATACTGTAAACTGTCATTATTTATTTGTTTGTTTGTTTGTTTGTTTGTTTGTGATTTTTGCCATGTTTTTATTTCCCCCTAAGATAGGCAAATAGTTTGGCACACTAGGACTAAGTTTTGCAGGTTTTGGTTGTAAATCAACCCCTTATGTCTTCTGCCTGTTGGCCTAAAGCATATCTGCAAGCTTTCCCATATGGATTAAGCAACTGACTCAATTAATTTGAAAAGCACACAGGGGTTTTGAGCTGTATGTCTTTGCCCTCAGGCTTTTTGACTTTGTATTTGTTCTCAGACTGTAGCACATGTCTTTATCTCTGTGGGTTTACATTACCTTTCGGATAAGCTCTCCGGTCAAACCATCAAATATTCTGACGGGTCCACCTCCTTCACTCATTAAAATGGTCTCCGGTGTGGTAATCTTTAGCCCTGGTCTTCCTCAACAACCGTTAAAACATCTGTAAACACAAAGCAGCCACTGATAGCATGAGCAAACACACACAGTCTGTGCCTTTCTCACTGTATGAACTCCGCTCCTGACACCTGCTTTCTACACTCGGGTTTATGCTTTAAACTGACTATTCGACCTTTAACCTGTCACTTTCTCTCAGACACATCTAGTAAGTTGGTGACATTATCCAATTTTGTGTTGTGTAGTAGGTAATAGTAAACTTTGTACTTTTGGGTTTGTTCAAAACCATTTTGTTGGTCCACTTGGGAATCTAAAAGAGCCTTCCTGAAATGCTGTGGGTTATGCTGTTCTTGCAGCATTTTTATGTCTGTAGAGTCAGCCGCATAACAAGCCGAGAGTAGACGTTTTGAGATGCTTCTGTATATTTAAAGGTTTACCAGAGTGATTATAGGCAGTGGTAGTCGTTTGTCTTGATCTGTCCCTTACAAACATACACGCACGCACACACACACTATTTCTTCCAGAGCCTAGATTTGATTTTGCCAAGGTGTGTCTCAGGAGGACTTGCTCCCGAGGCACACAGATTTCTCTTGTTAAGTGTAGCTTAGCCCCAGAGGTGGTAACCAGTGGTTAAAGTGCAGAGTTTTGGTCCATCTGGCAGCTACATCTGCTTCAAAGACAAGCAGTGGGTGTGTTTGCTCTGAGCAGTGAAGCTGGGGCCTTGTGTGGGATATGAAGTTCAATACAAAGTTGGAAACTTAAAAAGCAGGAGGCGAGAACTGCATACTGTAAATAGCGGGAATGCATGGTTGATGAAATGCTCTGTACTGGAAGGTTGCCTGCAAAATCCAAACAGATCCAACAGCAACATTCTGCATATATGAAACACATCCACAGTCTAACAAAAGTAAGTTTAAAGGCAAAGGTTTATAAGCAGCAGCAGGACTGACTCAGGAGTACCACAGAAAGTTATAGGGAGCCAAAGTGAAACTGGAGCTGTCTTAAGCAACTCACTGTGACTGACAACTTAAAAATCAGAGGTTTTCTCTCTGCATTGTGGCACTGTTCTTTTATTGATTTTTAAAGTGAATCTATAGTGTCATCATGTGTGAGCTAAATCAAACCGATCCTTCTGCGTCTCATCTTGTTATATATAGTTTCCAGATGATTTTTTTAAACAATGAATTTACTACATAATTTCTTCATGTGTCAGTGGTAGCATTCTTTATTTCAGGTGGGTAAACACTGCAGAAAACGTTGATTCACTTTTTAAAAAAAAGTTATCCTTAAAGCATAGAATTAAGTGTGAAATAAGCCAATCATGTAAAAAAAAATGACAACTTAAAACTGTATAATTTACCATCACAGTATTGAAACTCAATGGAAAATGCAAACTTTTTTTTTAAGTATAAAAGCTAAACAACAATTTAAGAATATTACTTTTTTTCAGGGAGGCTAGTGAAGAAACTCTTAAGAGGTGATCGCAATGATTTAGAGTCTGTTAGACATTGAGTAAATGTCTGACAGCCTGACGAAAATACAGAGGGTGGCAGAGAGGGGGAAAAAAAAGAAAAGACAGAGAGAGAAAGGTGAGGAGAGAAAATGTGTGCAGGTGTTCATGCGGTAAACCGAACACCCTCCCTGCTCATCTATATTTACACTCACTTGGACATAATATGACATAACTAAGCCAATACTGTGGTCAGTAATGGCATTAGAGAAGATTAACATCATTTGTTCTGGCTAATAAATCGCCGGGGCCAGAAAAAGCCGACCGGGTCATTGCATGGTTAACGCACACCAGATTGTGTCTGTTAGACTTCAAAGCTGTGAACGCTGATGGGAGTCATGAGACTCAGGTGGAGCGAGTAATTGTCATTCTGTGGTCCCAAACTTTACAGCCATTGGTCCTGTTGTGTAACTGGAAGGAAAGGAAGAACGTATTCAAGGAATCGGACAATGGCACTTTGATATTCTTTGTCGGTTCTTGTTTTGAAGGTGCAAGTTCAATGTGTGCGTCTATGCGTGTGTGTGTGTGTGCGTGTGTGTGCATGTTAGCAGTTATTTATATCACCTGTTTACGCTCCCTTGTTTGTATCTTGTTGCAGTATTTCACCTTTCTCCCCCTCTATTCTGGCCCACTTCTCGCCCCCTTCTCCAATGCCACATGCTTCCCGACTTGACATTTAACCTCCAGTATTAGGCTTGATTCGAAGTGTTTTTAATCTTCTTTTCCTTCAAACAATCAAATGCATATGTGGAAGGAGTATGGGAGGAATTGTGAAACAATCTTTGTCCACCCTCTTCTTTTCTCTCTCGTCTGCTCATTCTTTATTTTCTTCATCATCCAAGACATATTCCCTGTGGAAGACAAATGATGTCGTCGTGGCATGCACATTAACACATAAACTAGTGTGCGTGTGTGTGTGTGTCTGTCTGTGTGTGTGTGTGTGTGTGTGTGTGTATGTGTGTGTGCTGTGGAGCAGGGACAAAATACAAAATATAGGACTTGGCATGTGCAGACTGACATTTGGCATTTTTACTCTTAGCACAGCGTCAATGTGTGCTGCCAAGTATTCCATCTGGTTAACAGAAACACACACACATACACAGACTGATGGTGCTTAAGGAAGTGATGTAGATCATCTGGGATGGGTGCTGCAATGGCAGTCCAAGTCGGTACTGAACAGTAGTACCAAATAAGTTTACCTAACTGTTCAAAAAAAGGTGTTTGCCTTGTCTATGGATATAGAGGAAATGAATACTGGTTTTAATAAAGCCTGCCTTTTTGTGATAACTTAACTATAGCTTTTAGACTTGACGCATCAATATGGCTTTGAGTGCCTCATCATCGTGTTCATGCAGTCGGTAGAAAGCATGAGTGTGAGTGAAGTGACCAGGTACAACAGGTTCTACTGTTCAGCAGCTACAGTATGCGTGTGTTCTCTTCAAGCATAGTGCAATCAAATCAATTACGTGCTAATACCAGGATAAAGAGACTCATTCATGACAGCATGAGAAAGCGCTGCAAGCACTCCATAAAGCCTGCGTACATACTGCATACGCAGTCTCAAAGTGATAGACGATCAAGTTAGTTTATATAATGCTTTAAATATAAACCAAATGTATGAGCTTTACACCAAACACATTAAAAAACAAATCTCTAAATCCAGTCAGCACTGCAGCAGCAATCTCCACTAATTATAGACTGGAAATACTAGTCTGGAAAATTATGAAATGCAATGAGTTGCAGTTGTAAAGTCTGGGCGGGCATTAGTGCACCAAGACATTTCTCCATGTTGGATGCGGGTATGAAATACCAAAGTTTTGATACCATTAATTTTGTATGTAGAGCTGTGATGAGCTGGGACTTATTTTCATGGGTTTGTCAATGTGTTGAGCCCAGCTTAACTACTAAATATTAGCCAAACATATATGTAAATTTCATCTGCATAGCAATAAAATTGTTGCTACTGGTAGCATATATAAAGAAAACAGTAACAGAACAGAAAATACAAAACAGTACCCCACAATAAGAGAGTAGATATCCATGTCTCATGTCTGAAGCTGTTTAAAATATTTTTGACTTTATGCTTTGATTCCAATTTTAATTTGCTTTCATCGAGAGGAAATTACCATCCAATTATTGTCTGTTATGTAATGACGTCTGTTTTTGCAGCCAAAAACTCATGTTGATTTACACTTTGCTCGTATTATACCATAATCCAAACAATCCTTCTGTCTAACTGTTGCCATCAGTCTGTCTCTCTCCCTCCTTCTTCCTCCTGGTCTCTCCTTTTAGCAGCCTTTTGAAGCGTTATTAACCTCAACACTAACTTAAATCTGCAAATGAGCTGGAAAAGGTGGTAATTCATAGCGTCATAGCCTCATTTCCCTCTCGCTCGTCATGGCAGTCGAGCATTTTCGCAGTACGGTAACTGATAAAGCCTGGTCGGCACCTTTTTTAGTGCTGTTTACCAGCTGGCGCAAAGGCCAGGAGAGGAGTGCTTTATTTAGCCTTTTTAGTGGATTTTAAACCATAATGGCTGAAGCTGACACTGAGGTAGATAAGTGGTTTCCTAGCTCCCCTGTATGGACTGATGAAGACAGGATGTGAAGCTAAGAGTTGTTTATCAGTCTCAGCTGCACGGACAGCCCACAAGGACCGACAGGTATATGTGGACAGCCAGGATGACACACACACACACACACACACACACACACACACACACACACACACACACACACACACACACACACACACACACACACACACACGTACACACAAAATTAGGTTTCTTCTTCCAGCCAAAGGCTCTCAACTGCTGATCATTTAATTGCAGCTGGCAGGTACAGGCAGGATTTAGCCTCCCATCAGTTAAACTAGTTATATATTAGAACGAGTAGAAAATAGGGAACAAAATTGCCAAGTCGCATGACAGATGATAAACTAGCTGTCAAGACATTGCCCCTAGGCTTGTGAGCCAGTTATAACTTGAACAGGTCCTTTTGCTTTTTTCTTTTTTTTTATCCCCTAAAAGAAAAATACATTATGATGAGGAACCAAGTTATAAGACTAAGCGCTGTGATATTAGAGAAGAAGTGGGAGAGGAGAAGTATGACAGAAAACAAACAAGCGACAAGAGACAGTGAGACCAACATTCAGAGCCGTGTTCAGAAATGTAAAAAAAAAAAATGGCTGTACCTTCTGACCTTTACCACCACAGCTACATTCTTTACGGAGAGGTTAACTGTCAAAACATTGCCTGTGTGCCTTCAAGTCTCCTGCACCCAGAATACTGTAGAACAACAGCTGTGAGACTACATGCAACGGTATCTTATTATTTAAATAGCTGCATCAAAATAAATGAATATTGTATATGAGGAATAAAATTGGGGTGGAGCTAAAAAAACAGACAAACAAACACAACAAGTGATGTTGTCAGGCTTCAACAGATACATTTTAACCCCAAAAACATGCATTTCAAGGTGTCATTTTGTTTTTATGTCGTCTTTCCTGTTCTGTAGTTCTGAGCTCTTCATCCAGTGTCTGCAAAAAGCTCTTTGATGGTGGCAGCTGGAATTTGTTGGATGGGGGAGGGAGGCCCGGGTTGAAATAGCAAAGCTCTGGGAACCACGACAGTATGCAGAAGATGAAGGGAGGGAAGGTGGGAAAGAGGGAGGGAGAGTTCAGAGCTAGAGGCACAATGGTGTAGGAATGCAGTGAGTTATGAGGTTACACTGGCATTAAATGAAAAGTAATCAAAGTAAAGCTGTACATTCTGTGTGTATTCTCAGTCTGGTCTCCTTTGGGATTGGGTTTGCTTTGTTGGGGTGCTTTGTTGTGGTTTCTTGTAGAGATGTGTTTATGTTATCTAGGGATGCATGTGTGTCATACGTGTGTGTCTGTGTCCAAATGTTGTAGACATGTTGTATATGTTGCTGCCCTTTTTTTAAAGTAGAATCTATCAGTAGAATTTGCCTGATGTTGTGAAGCGTGTTTATGTCCCTGGGTCTGTTCGTGATTTATGTTGCAGTCAGCGATGGAGGAGAGCGGCTAGAGCAGAAATCAATGATACCTCCAGTTGCTTATTTATGGTTGCACCAAACCCTGGGACTCTCAGCTGGATGAAAAACTGGCCTCCGATATGGGGAGACGGGGTGGCGGGGGATTGGTGATGAGGAGTGACGGCGTGCTGTGCGAGATGTGGATAGGGCTGAGTCAGGGCCCCGGGGTGGGCAGAGGGGAAATGACATGAAATGTGTGTGGATAGATCTAAAGACGATAAAGGCAGGGTGACTGTAATATGATGCAAATAAAGCAATGTTTCACACGTGCATCACAGGGATTAACATCAACTGCAGACTGAAAATTAGCCAAAGTGTCACCCATGCTGCATATTACATGTCTTTCATCCATGCTGTGCGTTTCTCCTGGCAGGTGGCAGCTACAGGTAGATGGTGACCGCCGTCACTGAAACTATGTGATGACCATAAATTGCAATCAGACAGTTTTTCAGGCCTTCAAGTTTAGGTGGTAAACTCGAGGCGTTGATGACTGATAAACAATCTTCTGTTTGCTCTGCACTCTGATCATTACCTTTCTTTGTTGTTGTTTTTTTTCAGCTCCCCTCGGACCTCATTTCACAGATTGCATATCAAGGGACCAGGTGACATTTCAATGTTGGTGGAATCCAGGTGATTTCCACAACCTGTCCGCCCCTGGAGCAGTCAGAGTCTTCTACCTAAAGAAGGAGTGAGTACGATGGCTTACTTTAACTTTAAGTTTAATTTTGCATGTGTGTGAGTCCAACTTCCAGATGACAGCTATTTCATCCTTTGCTCACTCTTTGTCTTTCTTCATTGTGTCCTTCCTACAGCTCGCCCACCAGCGACTGGAAAGAGTGTCCTGAGTATATCCATTCAAATAGGGAGTGCTATTTCGACGCCAACCACACATCCATCTGGATCACCTACTGCATGCAGCTCCGCAGCCAAAACAACGTCACCTATCCCAATGACAAATGTTTCACTGTGGAGAATATCGGTTAGTAACAAACATTTGTGCATAAATCCAGATTTTTCCAGTGTGTCGGATGAATTAGGGAAGTTCTGTGTTGCAAATTTGACGTTGTGAAACATGTTCTAGGACTTGTTTCTTCCACATCAAGGAGTAGTGAGACTGATTATAGAGGATTTTCGCAGATTGCTATGTAAAATTAACCAGAGAGAACAATATACCGTGAGACAGCGGGAAAGGAGTGTTGCTAGTATGATAGATCAGTTGCATAAAGGTTTCCAAGAAATGCTGCATATCAGCCAAACCACCAAATGTCACATGCTTGTCAATATCACAGCATGATAGTGTGTCAGACACACCGTGTTTACAGAGTAAATGTTTTGATGTCTGGTGGCTTTTATCTAGCCAGG
The DNA here is from genome assembly GCA_004119915.2 of Collichthys lucidus. Taxonomy (NCBI): domain Eukaryota; kingdom Metazoa; phylum Chordata; class Actinopteri; family Sciaenidae; genus Collichthys; species Collichthys lucidus. Next base: position 21,310,563 of record CM014088.1, read on the forward strand.
ACTGTAGAAACTGATATACTATATTACCACATTGTGATGCCATATCTTGTTGTTACCTTTTTACCACGGTACAGTAGGGTTTAGCTTAACAAGGCATTTAGTTGGTCTGTCCATTTAGGACAGGAACATGTGTCCAGAGCAAAATACGATGGCTATAACAGATGTCTAAAAAACAAATGTCCATCCAAGAAATAAAAAAATTCTTGTAGTAAAGTTTCTATGAAGTTAACTGAAAATTCACGGTCCTCAAAGCAAAAACCGTTTCCATTGTTTACACTGCAAGAGTTTTTCTCCTCCTTCCTGTGAACTATTTAAACAAAATATTGGGCAAATTGCCATGATATTTAAGGATATTTAAGGATACACCCTTTCAATGTTATCATCCTCAGGACAATATTTACATCTTTAACCTGACAACTGGTTAGGCTAAGATTAACATAGGCATTAACATCTCGGTCTTTTCATTGGACACTTTAGTACTTTAGTCTAATGAACATTGAGTCTACAGCAAGTTTTTAGAGAAGAGACTACATATGCGCGACCTCTGCTATAGACTGTAGATCTTTAAAGTTATTCGACTTGACTAGGACATATATAGTAGTTCATATGATTTATTTATTAATTCATCTACACGTGATTAAGTATATTTAAAGCCATCTTATTCAAAGTGTGTTCAAACTGAACTTTTGTCCTTTTTCTGGCAGTGCGTCCAGACCCACCAGTGTCTCTAAACTGGACCTTACTGAATATAAGTCCCTCTGGGCTAAGTTATGATGTCATGGTCAATTGGGAGTCACCGCCCTCTGCAGATGTCAGGGGAGGCTGGATGCGCCTTGAGTACCAGATCCAGTACAGAGAGAGAAATGCCACAAGCTGGGAAGCTGTAAGTCCTTCTCTCTTGCACTTAAATGTCTTTCTTCTTTACATGTTCTGATACATTACAGATACACTTTTAAAGTGTGTAAACACACTTTAAAAACTACACAAGATGCCTCTTTGCAAATACAAAATGCAAACACTCATGCACCCTCTGAAGTAAATTGTAGGTAGGTCATAGAGGCACAGTGTCGTGTTTCCTTCCCCTTCCCCCCAGGACTCTTGTAACTAAAATGCAATGTAGCTTTGTTGGCAACGCTGTGGAAGCCAGAGCAAGGCCTCTGGGAAAACACAGCCTCTCTGAAGGAAGTGAAGGGAGGGATCTGTAGGTCAGAGGCCATGGGACCTTGAACAGGCTCATATTCATTACCGGCTGGCCAGCTAGTCTGACAAATGCAGCCGTGGAAACTGTTTTGGAGGCCTCCATTATAACAGTATGTTCTCCGTCTAATATGTCTAAAATGACTCAACAATTGCACCTTTTGGAAAGGTCATCGTTACAAGTACAAAAAATACATAACTTAAAACATAAAACAAAAACATAAACTTCCTGAGACCCTGTCAGTTTTTTTTTCTTGTTTCTGTCAGGATAAACAAAATAATAATTATTATTTTCTGATTGGTTAAGACATAGCAAAACCTTTTTTGTTTTTACTTATATCTCTGTGTTTTGTTCTGTATTTCAGTTGGAGATGCAGAAACAAACCCAGCAAACAATCTATGGTCTACACACAGGAAAAGAATATGAAGTGCACATCCACTGCAGGATGCCGGCCTTTAAACATTTTGGAGAGTTCAGCGAGTCCATCTTCATTCAAGTGACGAAGGTTCCCAACAAAGGTAAGGTAATCATGGTGGAGAAATCAGTCATTTGTTTAAATGCAGTAAATAAATATGTGTCTCTCCAATTGCTTTGTTCAGGTCAGACAGGCTGGGTGCACCACCTTGAACAACTGCGAATAGAGTTGTTGTAATTAAATGATGATGATGCCAATAATAGCTTCCGTTTCATGTTGTTTTTCAGAGTCCACCTTAACGCTCATGCTGGTTCTTGTTTTCGGGGTTGTGGGCTTCCTCATAGTCATCATGCTTGTTGTCATCTCTCAGCAGCACAGGTAAAAAAAACAGACTTTTATTTTTGGATGCATGCTTAAAAAACAAAATTCAACCTCGACTGAGGTAATGCTGGCAGTTAGAGCTAATGGAGATGTTTCCAAAATCCACAGCAGATTGTGTTGCACAGCTGGCCAACATGGCCTTATTTCCCATACACATGCACACAAACACTGGCAACTGTGAACAGATTATCTTCATCATGTTTGCCTTGCCATTGCAGATTAATGATGATTCTGTTTCCACCGGTTCCTGCGCCAAAAATTAAAGGCATCGATCCAGAACTGTTAAAGGTACATTTATGTCTGTGTTGTTCTGCCTCATCTGTGATTTCTCACATCTAAGCATGCATACTAGAGCCTGTACATTGGCATACCTAGGCTTACCTTGTCAGTGATGTGTCATTGGTACGGCTGTTGACGTTTCGCCCCACGCATATGTGGGTGTGAAGTGTTTTCCCCAAGGTAAATGCAGGTGTGCGATTGCTGGTCCCTGGTTGGCCCCAACTGGAGGAGGCGGGGACAACACATCTGTGGGTGTGCAGGGCCAGGATTGGTGTGGCATCATTCATTGAGCGCCCAGCAAGCAGCATCACGAGCATTTAAACCAGAATTGTCTGAGCATCGCGGCGGCATTACTTGTTTGTGTGGTGTTTGTGAGCTTGCCTCATTTGTTCGTATCTGATGATACTCGTTTGTTTGTTTTGAAAACTGTGGAGGTTAGAGTATCGAACTGTTGGGACAAGGCAGGGTGAGTTTAGATATATATTTACTGATAACACGTGAGTAGATTTCTGTTAGACCCATTAGTTTATGAGTGCTGTTCTTGACGTGTTTTTTGTTATTAGCTTAGTTAGTGAGGTTTTTCTTTCTCGTTTTTGTTTGCTACTTAGATAACATAGGCTCTGGTTAGAGTTCTCTTTTTGTTATATTTGGTTGTTCGTTTACCAGCACTCGCTCGCCTTTTGTTCCCTGTTGCCTCACCTCCTTTTGTTTAAAGACGATCTGAACTTTCATTTAATAAAATACTTTTGTTTATTAACCTTTTATGTTACTTCTTTTCATACCCAGATATCTGGTCGTAACAGTTATTAACTGCACATGCATGTGAAATCTAACAAGATTATCTTATATATTGACTTTATATATTGACAGACTCTAATACATGCATATATTATTATATTGTACATGCACAAAGACAGCAGTCAGCCCACAATGTTGAGAATTGTTTATCCAGCATAAAGTGTTGTGTAACCACAGTTTTTTTATTATTCGGTTTTCATTGTGATTTTGATCCGAAACAGACACTTCTGGGCGTCCATGTGGCTCAGAGTAATCATCACTTCAGCCGCTGTCCCTCTCACAATCACAGCCTGTTTGTCATTTGTGTCAACTATCAAATAAAAGCGAAAATGTCTATAAATAATCTGAAAGTAAACACGCGCTCTTGTTTTATGTAAGTAAACAACGTCAGGTGGACCGTTCAGAGATAATAAGATGTGACAAGGGTCCTGGTTGTGTTGTGGGTGTATTATTGTTAGATTCTGTGAGGTGCATTTAACAGGCAGCCTGTATGCTCTTTACAAAACAACATCAAACCTGGACATCAGGGGGAAAAAACTCCTGATAGAAATAAATAGAATAATAATGTTGTTGTTTCATGTTCAGACAAAGGTGAAACACAAAGGTTGGGGTTTGTAGCTGAAAATGTACAGATAGTCACAATGGTGTGTGGAGAATAGAAAAATATGGGTCTTTTATGATTACCTGACATTCTGCATTCTGATCGCCACACACACTTACAACATACATATTTGTGCACATGCAGAAAGGGAAGCTGGACGAGCTGAATTTTATCCTGAGCGGTGGCGGTATGGGTGGCCTACCAGCGTATGCACCAGATTTCTACCAAGATGAGCCATGGGTGGAGTTCATCGAGGTGGATGCTGATGCGGATGCTGGCGAGAAGGAGGACAACCAGAGTTCAGATACTCAAAGGCTCCTGGCTCTGCCCCAACCTGTGAGCCACCACATGAACAAAGGGTGCTCCAATGCCATCAGGTACTGCACAGATTCTCATGAAAGGCTGTGTTGTTGTTTTTTTTTTGTGCTGCCAGATGACTCAAATTAAATTTCATCTCCATTTGCCTCTCCTCCAGCTTCCCTGATGATGACTCAGGTCGGGCAAGCTGTTATGACCCAGATCTGCCTGATCAAGACACGCTAATGCTGATGGGCACCCTGCTGCCAGGCCAACCTGAGGATGAAGAAGCCTCCTTTGACGTTACAGAAAGAGCCCCAGCCCCGGAGAGAAGCGAGAGGCTCCTCGTCCAAACCCAAACTGGAGGCCCTCAGACTTGGGTCAACACAGACTTCTATGCCCAGGTCAGCAATGTAATGCCCTCTGGAGGCGTGGTGCTGTCTCCTGGCCAGCAACTCCGAATCCAGGAGAACACCTCAGCCACAGAGGTGGAAACACAAAAGAAGGGAAAAGAGCCTGATGGCAGCAAGGACACTGAAGAAAAGAAGCAGAAGGAGCTGCAGTTTCAGCTGCTGGTGGTGGATCCTGAACGGAGCGGCTATACCACGGAGAGCAACACCCAGCAAACCAGCACTCCCCCTAGCTCCCCCATACCTGGCGAGGGGTATCAAAGCATACTTCCTCAGCCAGCGGAGGCCAAACCTGCAGCCACAGCAGAGGATAATCAGTCACCTTACATTCTTCCTGACTCTCCCCAGTCCCAGTTCTTTGCCCCAGTTGCAGACTACACAGTGGTGCAGGAGGTGGACAGTCAGCACAGTCTGCTCCTCAACCCACCTCCCCGTCAGTCCCCCCCTCCCTGCCTGCCACAGCACCCCCTGAAGGCCCTACCTGCCATGCCCATAGGGTACATCACCCCAGACATGCTGGGGAACCTCTCACCATGAAATGAAAATGCCATTGGGCCTTTAGGTGTAAGGTTGATTGACCAGGAAATTCCCCTGCTATCACAAAAGCCTGTTTCTACCTGATTCCTGCTGGAAACCAAATAGCACACAGTACGGATGAGCGTGTACAGGTGTTTGTTTTCAGAGGGTGCTGAAAGGGAGATGTGAAAAGCTACAGTACTCTTTTTTTTTTTTTGCCCCATCAATTAGTTTGATGCAAAGGCAGCCAAATGTAAACGTCACAAGGCAAATGCACAGTTTTGCTCCATTTGTTCGACATCCATGCGTAAGACACACACAGATAACAGGCTGAGACTGTGGTTGTCAAAAGGCTTTAGCTCACTGCTAAACTGCCTCGTCTAATTGTGTTTAGAGTAATGACATTAATGACGAGTCTTAATCTTACAGAGAGATGTCAGTGTATGATTGAATGGGGAAAAGACAAGCACATTCTAGTCATGTACTTCACACCGCACCGAGCAGACGTCATTGCTGTCGTTGATCCCTCTTGCTGGCCGAGGTGTTTCGCCGCACAATTGTGGCTTGTTTTATATTCTTAGATTTCTAATCTCGTCATAGCATCTTGGTAGCACGTCACTAAAGATATATTTTTATACAAAAAAGGCATTAGCTAAAGGAAAACCCCCCCCACCCTAAGGTACAATTGAAAACACAACTATGCAGTTTTACCTTACATTCCTGGCTTTGTTTTGTTTAATGGCATGCTGTTCATATTTTCATGAACAAGTGGCCAAACGTAGATTATATGATGTCTCTGCAGCCACGGCAGAATGTAAAAAAATAATATTTTCAACAGTGGAAAAAACCAAAAACATAATATAAATGTATACCCAGAGACATTAAAAAAATACCATCAACCCAATATCTCCTCATCTTTTGGGGGGATATTGAAAGGCATTCTGGGAAATGAAGGAAATCACTAGCTGAAGTGGAACCAGAGGTGACACACATAAAAGGGAAATTACAACATTTCATCATTAACTAATTCCTGGAATGCTTTGAATATTCCTTCAACACGAGTTGTATATTATATGTTTACTGACATGTCACTTACAGCTTAATAGCTGTTCTTGTAGTAAGAGGAAAGATTTGTTCAGATTCACTGGGAGCCACAAACAGTGTGATGAGTACACTGAGCACCACCAAGTGCCTTGCTAAAAACCATATTGATATAGTTTATTTGGCATAAAGAAAGAGACACAGACACGTGTAGCAGTTCAGAGAAACCAGATGACTAATTTCATTTTGTAATCACAGCCAGGTCTCACCTTTACAAACCAGCACTCATTCATAATGTCTCACTTAAACTAAAACCTTAATGGGTAAGATTTCCTCTCGGGAGTTGTGTTCTTCTCATGTTGCATTGTTATTGCAGGGACATCAACTGGAACAAGTTGAAAGACTGTGAAAGTATGTAAGAGCTGTAATTAGCTAACACGTTACACTTATATCTGCCAAGTCCACTGTATTAACAATCTGTGCCTATGATAGTGTTATTAGCTTGGCATTTCTCTGCTAAAGTATGCTTAGGATTTGTGCATTTTTGCATTGCAATGTACAGGCGAGTACTGCTATGTATCGGTGAATTGGTGTAAAGCCTCTCTGTGCATAGTTTCATGACTAAAAACTTGCATGTGCACAAGCACAGTAACACGCATGCATGCATACACACACACACTATATCAAAAGCGTTTGCCTTAATTGATGTTTAATTTGACCTTTCTGACATAGCCATAATAGTTATGAGCTGAAGACTAGTTGCAAGAGTGAACATTTTGTGAGACCACCAGACCATAATTTTCACATTTTCGATCATGCTCGTAAAACTGACTGCAATTTCCAAGCCAAAAATGTTTGTCAAAGCAAGTGCTGAAAGGCAGAATCAGACACTGAGTGTAATATACAGTAATTGTGTGTAATTAGGCATGGATTCCTTGTTACTTTGGCCTCATACCTTTTATTAGATTAACCAAATCTAGAATACTTTTTTATTTAATTTTGTCACATTAGTTTTGTAGTGTAAGCTTGCTCTGGGTTCATTGACAGTGTAATAGTTTCATATTCAATAATCAGTCTAATAATGTGTGTAAGATGATAGCAGACACCTTTTGTAAAGGTCTGATACTCCTCTAGTGTTTTCGTCCTATGAATTCTATCATAAAGGCTTTGACAATATGCCTGTGACACACACACACAAAAGCATAGCATACCGCACACAATGAGCTGCCCAAGCTTAGGTCAACATATGCATGGTTTTGTAATATGAGACAATGAATTGGAGTGTTGTCAGAAGAGAAAGGCAGCCTCCAAAACATCACATCGCGCCATAAACAAAAACATACTTCACGATGCTAAGGAAACACACCCTGCCTTTGAAGCATGTTGTTTGGGAATCATCCTTAAGATAAGCAGTGAATTACTCAGATAGAATAAGTATTTTCTGTCGGACAATTTCATATTGAAGAGAGGTAATGGAAGAGCCATAAAATGCCAATTTTTCAAAATGTGAATATAATAGATATGTGCCATTTCTCTTTTTGTCTCTCTTTTTTAATGCTCAGTGTTCTGTCATTGTTGCTGATGATATACCAGCAAGTCAATGCTGTTGTAGAAATGTCTTAATATATTTAGTGCTGTAAGATTACAAGTATATATTTTTAATGTTACTAATCACAATGTATTGCTGCTCGGTACATGTGTTTCTCCTGCATTCAGCCTTACTGTGGTAGGAAGGAGGTCATTCAAGAGAGTGCAGCAATCACTCTTGTGTAAATGTTGGTGATATATGTTGGTGATATAATCTACAATATGTTGTTGCCTGGGATAAATGGGAAGGTATGCGTTGGTTCAGTTTTCTGTTCAGTGATTAGTAGCAACAATAGGACAGTTTTGCCCCAAAGTCAAGTTGCAATACAGTAACCTCGCCTTTACATTCACAGTGTTTACACCCATCCAAAGATCACCAGAAGGCTCTCTGTGTATATGAAGGAAGATCAGATGATGGGGAAAAGCACTGTTAGGGTTCTGTTTCAGTTGTGATTGTGAATATGTGCTAACTGGAATATGCGATTTGTGATATTGAGGAAAAGTTGTGAAAAGGGAGAAAAAAAAGTGAAATCACTGAAAGTGTTTTTTTTAAAGGTCGCAGCGAGGAAGATAAATTGGGAGGTGCTTTTTTGTTGTTGTTGTTGTTCAAGCTTACTGTACAGGTGTTTACCACATTGTGTCTGCAAATTTGCCAGTTCACAGTGAGCTCATTCTTAATGTAGTGTAAAAGTTTGCATCTGTTATTTCAAGCTTATAAATGTCACAGACACTTTAGAGCAAGCACTTTGTGTATGTGTGTGTATATGTATATATGTATATGTATATACACACACAGAACATGTCGGATGTTTCAAATAGTATTCAGCACAATAATCAGACAATGAGGATCCTTCAGTTTCAATAAGCTTTGGTTTTGTTCTACAGAATATATGTTTATAGGACATATTTTACACTACCAGATTGATAGAATGATGTACTGTAATGGAGTATTTAATGTTTGCTATAAGATTTATGGATATATAGAGCAGATACATATAGTCTTTTATGAAGTCATTATCAAAATATAGGCAGAGTGAGATACTGTAACTCTACACTCTTTCATTTCTCCCACTATGTGATTTCAGCATTTCATTATTGAGAATTGCGTCTGAAGGGGCTACATTGTTTTGTAGTAATGTATTTTGGCCTTCAGTTTCTTGGTTTTGCGTTGGTTCAAGGGTGGCTTTTGTCACTCTCTAAGCCTGGAAGTAATTTTGAGTGCTGGAATTTGTTCTGGTTGTAACTCCCTATCAAAGAGCGTTCAGCCAGGCATTTTTCAGCTTGTTGCGGAAATAGCTTAATTCTTGACTTGAGTACAGCGTATACACCCTGGTTTTTATGACTAAGTTCAATGGCTCCACTCTATATTTCTATTCACATCTTATTTATTTTGAGCCCTCAGATCACCATATCTGACAATAGTGGACTAATGTGTCATCCAAGATTATAAAACAAATGAATACACATATATATATTGTACATGCCAGAATTGACTTTTCTCCATTTTTATGTGCCTTGATCATATTTTCAGACCTTGACCCTGGAGCCACTGTCCTTGTCCTGCTGTTTTACTCATGGCCAAGAACTGTGTTAATCTTTTATGATTTGATATTGTTCTCTTACCAGTTGAGCCTTTCTGGTGTTGTATGTGTGATCAATAAGCTTTCAACAAATTACACAATAAATGTATATACAGCATCTCAATCTATTCTCCATGTTTTGTTTTGTGTTTGTCATCTGTTGCTTTCCAAAGACTTGTCCCGTGTTTCCGAAGCCTCCTTCCAACTCTGTACGGTGTCAATATATTATCAAGAGTTGGTGTTGTTTTTGCAAAAGCAAATGAGACAAATTTGATTCCTCTGGGTTATCATAATCATGTTACTGATTATAATGTTAATTTAGTTTTAAATGTAATGTTGTTGTGCCAAATTCTGTTCACAAGACCTCCAACCTGAACTCACTGCCAACTGTGTCATTAAAAGTACACAAGTAGCACACTGCACAGAAAAGGTCAGCTCAGATCAGCGCTCAGTGACAAGTAAAGGATGTTAATGAACAAAATGTACAGCCTACTGTGGGAGAGTTCAGTTGCAAATGGATTTGTGTACCTTTGTGTGTCTGAGAGAGGGGAAAATAGGAATTGTGTGGCGGTTGTAGGGTGGAGAAGAGTGCATACGTGTTTGTGAGCGACACAGAAGCACTTTGTGTGTGTGAACGAGTTCACAAGTGTGTATTTCTCTCTCCTGGTGGAATAAGTGGAGAGGAAACGGTTGCAGAAACAGTTGTGCATCACAGGGAAAGCATATCGGACAATTAAGACAGAGGCTGTGTATTGCACTGCTCTGTGTGGGGCTGATTGAATCAGAGACACAGCCACTCACAGCTCTCCGTCTCAGGACATTGCAGGTAATTACCCATAAGTCACTGTTCCCCTGTATTGGATCTTCAGCCCAATTACGCCCACACAACCAGTCCACCTCAGCCTCATTCATTACCTCCGGTTGCTTGTTGACCTTTTCAGACCCAGTCTGACAGGCAATTCAGATACATTACACTGAGTGGAGGGTGTTGCACTTTAAGTCTTGAAGACAATTTCACAAGTTTTTATCTGTGCGTTGATGCAGTAATGCAAATATTAGCACAGAAAATTTGTTCATATTGAAATAAAGTATTTGTACCTTTTCTCATGAAATGATTGTAACAATGCGATTCATTCTCGATAGATAAAGTGTATCTTTCTCAAAGGTTTACTCATCAATTTCTTCCAAACATGTAACAGTGAAAATTAAACCACAATTTACCTGATGTGTATAAATAGGAATAAAAAGAGGAATGTGTCTAAAAAACAAAGTTATTCCAACTTCTTGGGCAACAGTGTATTTAAATTGAATAATAGCTATTCTCTTATTGTGTTTTTATTGTTCTACAGTCTAAAAACAAATGCTACAAGTGTATCTTCATCTACAGTATGTGTTCGTCACAAACAAGCTGTAGTTGTATTCAGGGTAAAATAAAAAAATATGTAAAACCACAACTGACCAAACAGGAAGGGTTGTTCTTTTCCATTTTGAATGAGGTCCACTAAATCAATCAATCAATCAAATTTTATTTGTATAGCCCAAAGTCACAAAGTACATTTACCTCGAATGGCTTTACACTCTGTACAGGGAGTGACACCCTCTGTCCTTAGACCCTCGGTTCGAGTGAGGAAAAACTTTAACTGGGAAAAAATGTGGAAGAAATCTCAGGAAGAGCCACAGAGGAGGGATCCCTCTCCCTGGACGGACAGATGTGCAATAAATGTCACATGTACCCAAAAAATCAACACAAACATGTTGGATGACAATGAATTACAATGAATGATAAAATGATTACACTAGCAGTGGAACCTGTGATAGAGATAGAGAGACACAGATGCACAGCAGCAGCAAATCATCAACTAACTATAAACTGTAATGGAGATATGGTAGCAATAATGACAGTAGTAATATGTGTAGTGGACATCATGCAGGACCACAACAGCAGCCATGATCCACAAGAACCTGCTGGACGAGAGAGCACAGAAACGCCGGGGAAGAAGTTTAGTTAGTAACATGCATTAACATGCATTAACATGCATTAATGGTAACAATGCTGATGGTAAAGTAAAAGCATTTTCTGATAAGAGCTCACTTTCTTCTGCTATACCTGCAAATATTTCAAGCTGCCACTGAAACACATGTGACTGACATACGTGTCACTCATGTGCATGCAAAATCAGTCATTGCTTGAAAACACTGGAACTGAAATGACATGCATGCACATGTGTGACACATGGAGACAGATGTCTGCACAATCCTTGAAAATTAGTAATTCATCAGAATGAAGTAACTTTAAGTGAAGAGGCGCTCATTTATTAAATGCTCATTTGGGTGGAAAATGAATGTGGTAAACCTATATGAAGTCAGCTCCCTTAGTAAACTCAACAGTTAGCTGTTGAGTGTGTGGTGGGGTTGTGTAGATGTTTATCGCCACCTGCTGACAAATATTGGGCAAAACAGTTTAATAGCACCCATGAATTGTATCATATTTTGAAATAAATTAAACCAATGTTATGTATTTAACAGCATAACATAAAGATATGAGATATGTATATTACTGGACTTTGATGGCTTGCAACAAACTCAAAAGAAAATCATAAATGTAAGTATTGTGGTAATATTTTTCCTCTGTTTTGCTGAGGTCACATGCATCCAACTGATCAAGCAGATGCAGGCTGGTTGCTAAATACTGCCAAGGGTCCCTTCACGACATACAATCCACAGCAGACCCCACAGTTCTTCAATATATACAGACGCTGTCAGCTTTTATATTTCAACTTTGACGAGTAAAACTCATAGACACGCACAACATTTTTAAAAAAGTAACTCAACCATCTTTATTCAACTCTCGGTTTCCATGTTTGACAACCAATACACAAAATACAGTTCTCTGTACAAACATCAGGTTTTCAGGGTGACTGTTATCTTCCCACAGAAGCCATCATTAAGTACAGAGTGTATTCCAACAGTCCTTCATTTCTTCTCTCTTTTTCCGTCTGACCTGCTCTAAACAATAGAGTATTGTATTCTTTCTTTTTTCCTTTTTTTTAAAAGCAAGCCTTGTATAAATGTGTGCAATTTGCAATCAACATAGCAAATCCAGAAATGCCAAAGAAAAACATCTACAGGAATGCCCCAAAAACTCAACATTTAAAATGTGCATATTTATGTGAAAAGACACACCTGATATATGTTTAAGCTTATGGACTTAATCAACAAGTGGTAGCTGCTGTTAAATATGCTTGATCAATAATGATGCAGTATAAACGTTTAAATGTTTTTGAGGAATTTTCAGTGCTTTCATTGCAATTACCTTACAAAATCAGATATGTTGTAATAATACATTTTCTTATTTTTCATCAATTTTGTTTTGGAAATATTTGCAGATTACATCAACTTTTCTCTGTTCCTTAAAGTATCCCTAAAAAAATCGAAGTTCGAAATGTGTTAAGTGTTTATCATGTTCCTGAACTACCCACTCCTCTCTCTCCTGCCTGACTTCAAACAGACGCCACTAGAGCATAGTTTACGCACCTGGTTTCATAAAGGATGGAGAGAGCAAAATGGAGGAGGCAATTTATGAACATGATAACCATGTACACTCCTGAGAAAGGAGGAGAGCAACACACTGACAGACAGGCGACCTCTGACATATATTCATAATCCACATAATCCATTTTTTTTATTCATTGGCAAGCTGCACATGCTTCATTTGGTAAGCCTAATTTTGTCTATGTCAGTGTGGTGTTGTACTCCACCTGTTCATCTATCCCATCCTGTCAGGGATTGCCCTTCCCTCTCTCAGGGTAATACTTGTTGGTATAAAGAGCACTAGGCCCCCGGTGCTTCTGACTGATATTAATATGAGGCTGATATGAGAGCCAGCTTACAGCTGGCCTCATCCTCAGCTCACACCTTGGGGTCAGGCTCATTGGGCTGGCTGGTGTCATCAGCTCGCACCTTGGGGTCAGGCTCACTGGGCTTGCTGAGGCTGCTGTCAGTCAGCAGGAGGTGAGCGTCACTGTCAGGTCTCCCTAACATTATTGGCTGCATCACCAGTCGGTCCGTGTCACTGTCAGGAGGCGGGCAGCGCCTCATCACAGTGTCAGAGACCAGCTGGCTGCTCACTCTCTGCTTCACCAAACAGCCTGCGTCAGTGTCAGCATCAGCTGGACTTAGGAGAGGCTTCATTGTCAGAGCCTGTTGTCCGCTGTCAGCTGAACTTTGACTTTCACCTTGCCTTTGCTTGTACTCAAGGGGTGTTCACAGGGGCTACATGGACCTCCTGTGGCATCTGGTACACTTGCGCTACTTGCTGCATCTGGCCTAAATCTAAATGATCTTGAGATATTTGAGATACATCTTGCTGATGGCCCTGGTGACTGACACCTTGCTGACTTTGACCCTGTCCATGCTCACTGTCATGGCCACCATGATTTCCATGGTGATGACCATGGTTGTGATCATGGCCATGATTAACCCCATGGTGGCCATGTCCATGGCCATGGTGATGTCCATGATGGTGAGCATTTCCAGTGTCTTCCTCTACAGGTGGGGCAACAGGCTGTGCATCTGCTTTCTCTTTGCACTCCTCAGGGATCTCAGTGCTCTGGGAAGAGAAATGGAAACAGAGACATATCAGTGTGTGAGCTCATCTTTGATATGAACATGTTACCAACACAAATGTGTCTTCTTGCAGTTATTTGTGGTCTATACCTCATGTGTGCACTCGCCACAGATGCGTTTGCAGTAGGTATCTTTGATGGCGCTCTCCACGTGGCCCTGTCCAATGATGCTGTATGGAAGTGATATGCGGTGAGTGAGACGTCCACACCTGTAGGCAAAAAGATGGATGGTGAGTAAAATAAAAATATATCTCCTCTTTCCTCTTCTTTCTCTCGTCAAATGTTAAAGACCTATCCACCACAGATAACAAACCTGTCATAAATGAAAAAGTCATCTTTTTCTCCCCCAAGTGTTTGCCAGACATCAGGCTGTTGCTCCCCCTGTTTGTAGAGGGTGATGGGCTCGGTAAGTCTCTGTGCCAGCAAGGTGTGCAAGCGTTGTGACTGCTCCCCCTGGTGGTTAACCACCATGTACACCACATCCCTCAGACCCTGACTCTCCAACTTCTGGCGCAGGCCATCCATTCTGCTCAAATAAGGGACATCAGACCATGAGACAAACTTATTAAATCATTAACAGGTTACACTTTCAATAATCTATTAGCATAAGAAGGACTAGTCTGAATGGTGCAATGTAATGACATGTATTTTTTTTTCTTGAATGGACACAAAAATGCATAACAAAAGGTCAAGGTAAATAACACATGACAGGCACACACCTGCCAGCCTGCACCAAACAGAACAATCAGCTGGCCTGGAAAAGGGCCACCACCGTCACCTTGCCCATTGCCCCATTCATGGGATCCACCTCCCCTATCTTCCAGGCTGGTGGCAACTGACAGCGAGGCCCACCCCCATCACTCTCTGCGCCGCCCCCATGGAGCAGGCAGAGAGTGATGAGCAGGCTGAGGCACGCCCACATTCCTGCAGCGCCCCCTCACTGCCCCAATCTGCTGAGAACATGGGAGGAAGGAGATAGTGGTGGGGGGGAGAGGGAGAAATTAGGGAAGTGGTCAGAGAGAGAAAGAGGGAGGAGAGAAAATTAGAGACTGGTCAAACTCAGCATATACAAGTGATAGAATTGTACAAAAGGTCATGGAGAGGTAACTGTTTTTACATTCTCCAATCAGTGTCTGCTGGACTAGATTTATCTATAAAAGGAGACGACTAGTAGAAGGAACAAAGAAGTTTAAGTTCCAAAATCTGCATTTATGTTGTTTCTATACACATTTAAACTCATGGATACACACACAGTAGCTACAAAACAAACCAACAAACAAAAACAGCATAGTAAAAGGAAGCATGCTTTAATGTTTGACAGCAGCAGACAGAACATAATGTTGAAAATAGTTCAGTGGGTGGTTGGATATCGTGCGCATTTGCATTTAAAAAGGGTTCAAATCTTCTGTATTTCTGTTTCTCTGTCTTTAATCTATTCATTTATTGCAGCTGTAACATAAACCCTTTTCTTTCTGTATATTACCGTCAAATATAATGATTTTTGTCACTTACCCTTTGGTTAAAAAAGTTTCCTTCTCTCTGCTCAGTTCTGCGCTGCTGCAAGTCCTTGAACAAAAACAAGTCTCTTCCTCCCCCGCTCCCCCCTTTTATACGCTGCCTGTTTTTCTGCCTCCATGGAGGACAAAGTTCAGCCCCAGCTGTTTGCTGATGTCTACATTTTCTCTCTTTCTTACAAAAGTCACAGTGCAAGAATCCCCTTTATTGACAGGATACAAACTTTTCTTTTCATGGAAAATGCTTTGCAGCAACTGGAAGCTTGACAAATTCTTTCAGGGGAATGGCGTGAAGAGAAAAAATCTTGTCTTTTTTTATCACAGCTGATATAAAAGTCAGTGCATGCATTTGGCACGTAAAGCAGATGGAACACTTTGACATTGTGTAAAATCATAAAAGTGTATTATCCCCAAAAACATGCAAGAGCATTGTGCAACTCTGTTTTTTTTACTTTCAGCTCATAAGAGGAAGTGAAAAAAGGACAGAGGGTGGGACTAGTTAGTATCCAGCATGTTTTTGCAAGGCACAAACACAACTAGATAGGACACATTCAATATGCACAACTGCAGCTGCAGTTTAATACACACAGAAAGTAAAAAGAGGAAAACAGGGTATTGCATAATACTGAACATTGGGGATCATAATTGAGGAAATGATATTTGTATAGTGCAGGACAACGTGGAATTGCAAAAGAGGAAATATCTGTTTAAGCTGTTGCTCGGGAAAGATAAAATATTGACGATACAGCAGAAATATCAGAAAAACAAAGACAATAGCTTCATAAAAAAACAAAAATAAACTTTAAAAACAATTAACTTCTTTAGCTAATTGACAGCTTCAGGCACTTTACCAAATTATTGTGGAAACTTTTTAAATTACGTAACACTGCATAAAAAGGACACCAAACTGTGGTACATAAAAAAAGCAGTAAACGGCCTCAAAGGTCAATGAAAGTGCCTGTCTGTCAGCAGATATGAGCTATACAGTTCAGCGAGGTTAGAGCACTGTTTTGAGATTCCTAAGGTCAAAGACCAGTTTTAAATAGATCAGCAACTGTCACCTACATTGTGGTTTAACAAAGAATAATATACATTTAGATAAATACAGTTAGAATTTTAAATATAAGCTTTAGTGACTGAGTGACTTAACTGAAAACAAAATAACCTATAAATAACCTAAGCCACTGAGGAGTTGCTGTACCAGTACTATTTGACACATGCTTTATGTAGTCAATTAAAGGTCCAGTGTGTAACACTTACAGGGCTCCTGACCTTTTTATATCTACCGATGTCATTAGTCATCTTTCATTAAGTCCGTCATGTTTCTACAGTAGCCCAGAGCAGACAAACTAAAACGTGCCTCTCAATAGGGCCTTTCATGTTTTACTGCCACCGTAGATTCTCAATGAAATGAGGGGGTTGCAATCTGCAACCATGCCACTAGATGTCACCAAATTTTACACACTGGTCCTTTAAATTACTTACATTTCCAACCCATTTGTACGGGCATAGTCGTGGCTAAAATGGTATACCATAATCCACATTGTGAACAGCTGTCTAGATGCACTTAAATAAATGAATAACATGTTCATAGCATTGCTGTGTTCATTGCTCACGGCAACAACAGTCAAAAACTGTGTTTCTTTGTTAACAACACACCTGTTGATTAATGTATCACCAGTGTCACGTGTGTTTGTATAGTATGCCCAACCCTCTATATATCTAGAAAATTATCTACTGTAAGTCTTCACATTTAAATATTCAAGACAGTGAAGGGAGGTGTAAAAGCAAAGTTAATTTTATGCTGCTTGTCCTGATTTCAAGAGTTCTGTCAACAACACTTCAGCTACACCGTGTAGCAAAGCTGGATGGTGCATTGGTGGTGCAATATGTTTTGTCATTTGAGAATGTGCCTTGCTGCCAAATATGCAAGCAATATTACATACTGTACATACCAACGTGGAGGGAGCACTACAAATAAACCCCAAATGGAAACTTTAGTTAAGTTGAATATAATCTACAAGGACACATTCAAACAGAGAAGATCAAAATCCAAAGGGAGGCCGTGGTGTAGCAGTTACAGCAGATAACATGCATACAGAGTACATGCAGATATCAGTCGCTCTAGAAACACAACCTGATCAGTGCAGTGAGGTGCACAATATATTTATATAGCTGACACATCAGACCATAATATGATACTTAGAGTGTCTTGCCAGCTCGCTCCATGACCCTGCGTTACACATTTACAGTGCATGGCACGGTGACATAAAATTCTCTTTATCAGGGTACACTGACCTACATAGGAATGCATATCAGTAAGTTTAAATAGATCTGAACTGATAATATTCATCCACACTGATCCATACTAAATAACTAACACTAAAAGGTGGTATGACATGACAAACTTAGACCACAGTAAAAATAAATAAATAATGTGAACCTTCAAACAGTTTAAGCAGTTCATTGGTTCAAAGATTGAATATGAAATCTCACAAACTTGTGAGTAATTCTAAAGGTAGTCACACTGAGTCAAACTTCCGTTCTATTAAACGTATTGGTTAAAAAAGAAAAATGGAGTACAGCATTTTGGGAATGTGACATACATCGACAGCACAGACTGCAGGTGGAAATACAGCTGTTTGAAACTGCTATTGATGTGTTGACATTGTAGATTTTGGGATGTTGAATCTGCCTGCCTCCACTTGTGCCCTTTATAGTCTGTAATGAATTTAAGTCAGTAACACTGCACAAAGAGGCGGCCTTACAGTAAATACATTTACTGAAGGTCATGACTTGAGAAAATGCACATAATGTGCACTGTGTGTTGATTGAGTTTGCATTAAGATTGTACAGTTAAAACTGCCAGGACTCATTTATTTTTTCTTCACAGCTTAAATTTGTACACAGCACACCAACACGCAAACTCCCCTTCACTACAAAATTAAAACGCCCAAATTCATTATTTTAATCCAGGGGTCTTCAAATCGGGGCCAGTGATCCCTAGGGGGTCTACAGAGGTTCTTACATTTACAGCAGAGGCACAGTGGAGGCATTTGCACTCCAATTGGATGAATTAGTGGACATGTCTAAAGACGCATAGCCCATGGCATTTAAAGTCCAACAATAACTATGCAACCTTTCATCAATCATAAAAACACACAGGCCTATAACACAGTATATAAATAGGTTAATAAGGTAAAATAAAAGTTGAATAAAGTAAATATAAAAGTTATTATAGACCAGGCTTTAAATCTGACACTTTTTTAATTAAATACATGCGGGGGTCCCTGTTCTGTTTGTCTTTCATCCAAGAGATCCTTGGGCTGAAAAAGGTTGAAGACCCCTCTATTAAAAAAATAAATAATAATAATAATAAAGTCATAAGGAACATCAACTCACTCTCACAATTCAAGCCTGCACTTAAAACCCACCTGTTTATAATAGCCTTTCCATCTGATTCAATTGCATTGTCCTGTTTTTTAATGTTGTATTCTTGTAGTTTGATTTTGATACTTTTATGGTTCTTTTTGTTTGTTTCTGTTATTTGCTGTCTATCCTCATTTATTGTAAGGTGTCCTTGGGTGACAGAAAGGCGCCTATGAAATAAAATGTATTATTATTATTATTAATTTATATATTTATATTTATTTATTTAACAAGGCTCTTATTCTGAAAAACCAAGCCGTAGCCTTGTGTTAGCCTAGCATAAGTAAACACACAGTCGCTACTTCCGGTGATGTTCACAGATATGGTATTTCTGCTCGTCTTTGTTCATGTTTAGACGAACTTATCTGCAGATGGGTCGGGCTTTTTAGTCTGGTCATGTTGGAGCTATTTTTGAGTTTTACGAAGAATTTCTACGAATTTTTACAAACCGGGCATGCTAACAGCTAAGAGCTAATCAGTGCAGCTAGTAACGGGACGACTTGCTGCTAAAGCTACATTTTGTTGCAGCGTATCGCTGTATAACGTGCTGTAAATACTAATGTGAAGTGTTTTGGGTTGTAAGCGAGTAAGTAAGTTAGCTTTCATTCATGAAGGAACCTGCAAACGTGCTAACAGCTGCTTCCTTCACGTGCATGTTAGCGAGGGGTATCTGAAAACCTAAAAAACCGTGTTTACTCGGTCATTTGGTTTAAGCCAACTGCTAATAACTAATTACAAAACTGCTTAAAAGTTTGAAGTGGTGGTTAAAAAAATATGTAAAAGTCTGTTTTACTTGTTTTTACTTCACTACTTTCAATTAAATCATTCTTTGCTTTATTAATATTATTATAATCTTATTAAAAACAGAAATGGCCTCGATGATCAGTTGTGTGTTGTTTTTTTTTGCTCCGCTAGGCCCTGCCTCCAAAGAAATAGAAGAGACTCCACGTGTTTATGGAGAATGATGGAAAACCTGGCAGCAAATAAGAGCCTCGTACCCTGTCAGTCATGGGGGGGCCAGACTGACTGGTCCACAACTTCAGCTCCAGGATCCCTCTTCAACACTATGACCAACTCTCAGCATCTCAGCCTGGGCTTGTCTTCTGAGCAGAGATATAACCACCGGCAGGCGTCCAATCCGAGCTGCATGAGCAACATCGGCACCTTGTCATCCAGTCATCACTCCACCCTGTCCAACTCACTTTTTGCCAGCACTGCTATCCCGAATACCTCTCACAGTATTTCCTTTGGTCAGCCAAGCCCTCACGCTTCATCGATGCTGCTGACTGCAAATCAAGGAACAAATATACCTCCGCCGGCACTTGTCCAAACAAACCAACCTCAACAGGCTTGTAGGCCCCAAAATTTACCCCACGACCCTTACAAAGCATCGGTTCAACCTCCGTTAACCCATCAGGATTTACTAAGCAGACTCCAAGAGGTGCCTGTTAACCTGGTATCATGTGGACAACGTGCAAGTTCCTCTCAAGCTGCTTTTCAAGGAGGCAATGTGTTTGGTACTGCTTCTGGATACAATCACAGCCAGGCCTCATCTGCTTCTCAGGAGCAGCGGCAGTGGGTACCTTCACCACACTGCAGAGGTGAGCTGTACTTGACATACTTTTGTGGTCTGCTTTTATTTATTTATTTTTTTAGATCCTAAATACATACATAAACACATACTGGAAATAAAGTTTTTTAAATCACACAACTTGAAATTGACATTTAGTCAAGCATTGCAGGACTTAAAACTTTGCCTAAAGTTAGTGTGAATATGTTACCTCCAATCATACTGATTCTATTTATTATCTCACGCTGATGGACTGTTTTTATGTGAGTATTTATTGTACTGTGGTTGTTTTTGTCTGTCTGCCCAGGGACAAAAACTCTAAAAAAGCTTCTGTGTTTTAGCTTATTATTATTATTATTATTATTATTATTATTATTTCAACCACAAACCACATCATCCGAAATGACCAGTTTGAATCAACACCTCTCTAAAAGAGTTAGACACTATAATCTTCATGAAGGTAGGAAATGTTGTGTTGTGTTGTTGACTGTATTAGTTTAAGATTGGTAATGTAACAAGCATGACAGACACAGACATCAGAGACATCACCTCATCATTCATAAAAGAAACAAACAAAAACATTTCAACACATTACAGATGAGTCACTTTTTTTGAACAAGCGGTGCAGTTCAGATCACAATCTTGTTGGCTCTTTACCTCCAATTTCCTCTAACATGAACATACTTACTTTTTCTACAGAAGCTGTAAACAAAGAGCCACCACAAGAGGCAAACGTAAGTCTGTTGGTGAAGAAGTTAACCAAAACCTGTTACAGAAGAGAGTTTGATTTATTTATTTAGTTTCACAAATGAAATAAAGGTGATGTAAATAGAAACAGAGCTTGCTTGTACACATTGTTACTTTAAGTTCCAGTAGAATTACAGAGCAGTGGAGTTTCATATGAGTTATACCTTTTTAATTTTTTTCCTCTTATCCTCCTCTTATCTGCTTTCAGGCTAGCAATGACAGGTCTGCACTTTTACATCAGCGTGCACAGCTACTTCAACAACTGGCAGCGCTGGATAAACTTGTAAGTAAAAGCATTTTTGATGGAATGAGGTCAATATTATATCTTAGATAGTTGCTGCTCAGGACTACTTAAGAATGATATGTTACTTTGGAAGTCTTAAATTCCTGTTGTAGACATTATTAGAGAGAACTCTAAACAGTTTCGCCTTGTCACTTTGTCTGCATATCAAGCTCGAAATGGCACCTTCAGATGACGGCAGTGTTGGACAGTCTTCACACACAGCTGCTCAGGTAAGTTAAGATTTTCAGATGCTCCAGATTGAGTGTGGTCTGCAGCGAAGTACGTCTATTCATAACTAATATACATAAATATTACACTGTTGTTTTATTCACTAATGACTGCTCCCTTTTAGAGATTCCTCTTTTCTCTTCACTGTTTGTTTGTTTTTTCAGCCGCAGCCACAACTTTCAGCGAATTGTGCGTCACCTGCATCCTACGAGGAGGATAGCCAGGCCTGTGATGCACCAGATGATCCGATGTCAGAAACAGAATCAGTGGTAGTTACCTAACATAAGTTTACTCACCCAATGTTAATAAAAATTCCAAATACCAATGACTTTTCCCATACAGTATTGAAGATGCTACGATAGGACATACTTACTCCTAGATTCAGGTATTTCTTATAGCCAATGGAGGCATGTGAGTGGAAATTACATAAAATAATAAAATAACAATAATTCTTAAATATTATTTTTTTCGCCTTCATAAACTGCTAGTAGTGGGAAATGATAGCAGGATACAGTATGACATAAATTTTAGCAAGAACAATTTGCGAATGGTCTCCGCGTTAATTAAACTATAAATGAAAATGTATTTATTTTAAAATTTATTTCATTTATAGTTGTACCTGAATACAAACCTAACAAACATTATTGAATGAAATATTTCATTTAGTCAAAATTCAGTCAAATGAAGATGAGTTATACTTTTTTAAATGTCTGTGTAAAATTATTTGTATGACTTTGTGTCTTTTGTTTAAAAATATAAACGGTAGAATTATAGCTGCTGTTTGTTTTTCCTTTCTTCAGAAAAAAGAAAATGCTTCAGCCGCGTCAGACGACAACAGTGACCCTAACTACATACCTAACAGTGACGATGACTTTTCTGATGCCCAGTCTGAACCTGAACCTGAACCTGACAGGGGCTTTTCAGATGAATCTAGTCCGAGCAGTCCCTCAGCCTCCCCAGAGAAAAAACAGGCTAAACCCGAAAGTTCTTCGTCTAAGGACAAAAGTGACAGTCCTCCAGAAGAGACACGTAAAGCAAAACTGAAGAAGCCGTCTGAAGCTGTAGTGTTGCCGGCTGGAAATTCTAAAGAATATTATAAGAGGAGGAATTATTGTCCGTTTTGTTCTAAGGCACTAAGCAAAATGGCACGACATCTTGAGTCGGTCCACAGTGACAAAGCAGAGGTTGCAGCTGCATTCCAGCATCCCAAAAACTCCAAGGAGAGACACAAAATATGGAACAGACTTATAAATCAAGGAAACTTTGTTCATAATAAAAAGGTCTTGAAAACAGGGAAAGGCCAACTTGCTGTCCGAAAAAGACCAACGACTACTGCAACACACCGAGACTTTCTTCATTGCCTTTACTGTCGCGGTCTTTTTATGAAGAATGCTTTGCCCAGACATATGAAGTCATGCCCGGAGAAGGGGAAGGATGACGATGAAAAACGGCTCGGAAAAAGGCGCATTCAATTGCAGTGTGTGATTGAAGCTTCAGATGATCTTGGTGTATCTGATGGTTTTAAAGAGCTTTTGAGCCAGATGACAAATGATGATGTGACTCAAACTCTCATGGATGACAAGATTATCTTACAGTTTGGCGAGATGTTGTTTAATCAGCACGGATCTGATGTGAAGCAGCATGATTATATAAGACAAAACCTTCGCCAGTTAGCAAGACTTGTACTTGAAGCTCAAAACAAAACTGAGATGCAGAAGCTAGAGGACTTCTTTCTTCCAGGAAGCTTCCGACGTGTGGTGTCTGTAGTGAAAGTCCTTGCAGGCTACGATTCAGAAAAAAAGTCATACAGCAAACCTTCCCTTGCTATCAAGCTTGGTTATCACCTCCAGAAGACCTGTAGCATTGTTGAGGAAAATGCAGTGAAGCGGGGTGACGAAAGTTTGGCGGAGTCTGCACGAAATTTTCTCTCTTTGTACCATAAAAAATGGACCAGATACATCTCTTCAGGGGCACTAAAAACACTCAGAAAATCAAAAGAGGGTGTGGAAAAAGCTCCATTTGCTCAAGATGTGAAGTGCCTGAACTCCTACATGGAACAATATCATGCTGAAGCTGAGAAAAAACTCAAAGACACTCTCTCTGCAGAAAACTACGCCGCTCTGGCTAAGGTAACACTTGCTCGAACAATCTTTTTCAACAGAAGAAGAGCCAGAGAGATATCAATGATACCACTGACAGCCTTTGCGTCACGGAAAAAGTCAAACATGCATTCCGGTACAGAAACATACCTGTCAGATTTAGAAAGAACTATGTGTAAGTTCTTTACTAGAATCGAAATACGAGGAAGCTGTGGGAGACTGATCCCCGTTTTACTGAAATCATCAGTCGTGTCTGCTTTAGAGCTTTTGGTAGAAGTTCGCGAGACGTGTGGAGTCCCCAGTACAAATCTCTACCTGTTTGCACGACCAAAGTCGCTGTCTTCCTACAAACCATCAGATTGCATCACAAGATACGCCAAAGAATGCGGAGCTAAAGACCCTGAATTTCTGGCATCAGCAAAATTCAGGCAGCAATACGGAACAATGCTGCAGGTGATGAACCTGGATGACCATGAGGCTGATCAAATTTTAGGCCCCAACAGTCGGTTACGAGCTCTGCGTCAGGACGGTGGCCTGCTGCTGGGTGATGTCGAAATGAACTCTGATGGTAAGAATTTAATTTTAATCTTGATCCATTGAAAGATGCCACATATCACCATCTCAGAAAGCATTTGTACCGCTTCTTTGAGAATATCCACCATAAAATACACAAGACACTGGACTTTTTATTGTGATCTCCTGCAGACCTCCTTTCTATTTTGCCACTTTCTGCTATAACAGCTGGTTCGACGTTTTCGACTAATTAGTACAATCTACAGCCATATAATGTATTTTAGACAACCACTTTCAATCAGAATCAACTTTCTGTCCTACCTGGCTAAAGCAAGGTTTTACGACCACGTGCATTTCTGAAAACAGGTTGAAGGACTGTGATTTGTGAGTGTAGTATGACTCAAAGTGTGGGAACTGTGTGTGTAGGTAGATGGAATATGTAAATAACGACGTTGTCTTTTTGTCTCCAATACAGAGAGACAACCCAGAAGAGGAGAACAAACTGCATCATGGGATCAGGTTGAGTATCCGAGTACACGCTTTGGATCAGCACAAGCATGGGGAGCAACAAAAGAGGACGTGACTGTATCTCGAAGATCTGGCAAGTCAGGCAAAAAAGGTAATAATAAATGATCATTAACGTCATTCTGTCTAATTCTCCCAAGAATTATACACAAATGTATATTAGATGAACAATAAATGTTTTTAATGATTTATAGATTTAGCGTGTTTTTCTATAAGAAATAAAACAGCTTGTTGTAAAGAATTATAAGGGTTCTTTTTAGTTATGCCGCAAGTTCAATTTTCTCTTTTTACCTCACAGGCACCCAAAAATTCGGTAAAAGTAAATGGGACGAGGCCGAGGTTCTTGCGGTTGAAAGACACTTGATGCCTTTAATCAAGGGACACAAAGTTCCCCAGAAAAGCGACTGCATTCGGTGTCTTGAGGCTGAGCCAGAAGCACTGAGGAACCGTTCATGGAAAGGTATAAAGGACTATGTGAGGAACAGGATCACTGCCCTGAAAAGACAAAGTGGAACGTACCATCGCAGCTACAAACAGTAGCTGGACTGGACAAGCTGAACCACAACAGACTACTGAACATGTTCAGCATGTCAGTTGCAAAATCTGTTTTTTGCAACTTCCTTTTTTTTTATTTTTTATTATTTGCCACCTTCTGTTCCTCTGAATTCCTCAGTCCATCTCTGTTTCATTTACAACACTGGGAGAATTTCCATTTGTTAAGCCAAGCAGAGACGGACAACAAATTATTTTTTTTGTGCCATACAGATTGGCCCTTGTTCTCAGTAATCACCAAAATGTTTGTATGATTGCAGCATATTTATCTTTACTGTTTTATGACGGAGACCGTTAATCTGTTTTGCAGATTTATGCTGCTGATGGCTAGTTATTAAGATTTTGGAGCTCAAAGTTCACTTCTTCAAGTTGATGTACTATATTTTGTTGCTCTATTTAGTACACTGATAAACTGTATTATGTTGAACTTTGCTTAACAATTTACCAACAATAAAGTTCCAAGCGTTCTATTCTAGAAATTTATCTGTGAACCAAAAATAACATAAAATGGTGAACACATGATATCAGTAAGTTGTTCACCCTGCCAGGCCTTATTTCTTCCATGTATGTATGTATGAATGACAGGCGTAAAGTATTAGTAGTAAAATATCTGAACATTTACAAAATACTAAGTAGTAGAAGTAGCAGCAACGTCACACATTGTATGCATGTTAAAGTACAGATGTATGAGCAACACAAGGTACTTAATTTCTACTACCTTAGATGTTTAAATTTCATTTATATATTATAGTAAATTTATGTTACGTAGGTATCAATCCTATTACTTTATAAACATCATTGTGAACGAGTTCTGTTTAAAATCCTGATCTGAAAAGTAATAATGCTTGTGGAGTAAAAGGTACAGTATTTTCTTCTGAAATGAAGCCAATAGAGTAAAGTATAATACCTACAATTTGTACATGGTTAAATATCCTTTAAAGGTCCAGTGTGTAGGATTTAGTGGCCTTTAGCAGTGAAGTTGCAGATTGCAACCAAATGAATAGTCTCCCATGTCTCACCCACTCCTCTTAAGCATGTAGGAAAAACTGAAATTTATATAAAAAGCGAAAGATTATATCTTCATCTTGATATAAGTAGATATAAAGCACAACAAAACACAACAGTTATTATACACCAATGTAAACATATTAATGAATGTTGTAATCCATCCCTGCAAAGTAATACTCCTAAGCCAAGTGTTGCAGGCTTTTACTTTGAAAGGGAAGCGCGGAAATGCTTTGCTATGATCTGAGCGGCCGACACAGCTGCAAAGGTGCAGGCTCGTGAATGTTATAGGATGTGTTGTGGCTAAAAGCATAAAGTTAACCACGTAACTATTTAACATCATGAACTCGTATATTATTGCAAACAGCGAAACGAGCCAGTAATTAATTTCAGCCTCTCTGGAGTGTTTCGCTTCCGTCGCAGAGGGGAAATGAAGACGATAGTAACACTGAGTGCCGCATTCAAAGCCCCCTCGTTCCCACTGATGTCCACAGGTATTTGCTCTGTTATTACTTAAAATAAGATGGTTTCATGTATCTGTGTAGCATTTTATTTCACCCTGTCTGCTTATGCGGAGCCGCTAGCTGCCAAGTGTCGTTCACATCCATGATAACTGTGCATTGAAATATTATAATAAACCTAACAAACTATAGCTTTAAACAGTTTGAACGAATGAGCCCAATAATTATAATCATTTTTCGACATTGTGCTGTCACAATCATTCGTTTACATCATGTATTTACTGTCGTTAACCTGCTGGTGTATGACAGAGCTAACAAATGATGGGTAACCTCACCCAAAAAATGCAATTTTATTGCTAACTATGTGAGATTAATAGAAGATATGTGCAGTGGGTGCTGTTAGTAAGATTCTGGTCTTATAAAACAACTGAGAATCATATTACGACTCTTTAATTCTGCATGTTTGTGTTGTCCCGCTAGATCCCGCCTCCAAGGTGAAGCACACCTATCAGTGATGGTTATGGAGGATGATGGACGTCCCCACAGCCAATCAGAGCCAGACACCCTGTCAGCCTTGGGTGGGCCAGAACGGCTGGTCCCCAGCTTCACCCCAAGGACCCCCCTGCAACCCTCTGCCCAGCTTTCAGCATCTTAGCCTGGGCTCACCTTCAGACCACAGACCCTGCTACGACCACTTGCAGGCGCCCGACCAGAGCTGCCAGAGCGACCTCACCACCTTTTCTTCCAGAAACAACACGCATCACAGCACGATATATGCCAACAATGCTGATCAGAGCGTGCAGCAAAACATTCCTGATGTTCTTCTGTCATCCTCAAATCCAGCCACGAGCCAAGGAAGAAGTATACCTCCGTGTTCCCTGCCTCTTATGAAGGAAGGGGCGCAGCCTTGCAAGCCACATCAAATGCTATTTCACTCCCCTTACAGCCCTTACCAAGCAATATCTCCCCATTTCCAGTCTCCATACACACACCCATCACTGAATGGACCTCAGTCACCACATCAAAAACATCTGCCCGTCAACTCTCCATCATTTGGACAATGTGTAAACCACCAGAGTCCACAGTGTGCACCTCAGCCTGCATTTGACAGGGCAAACTTAGAGTCCTCTGTTGGATACACCCACGATCATGCCCCCACCTCTCCTATCCAACAGCAGCCTCAGTGGACACTTCCACCTCACTCTAAAGGTCGGTTCATAGTGATATGACATGATATGCTTACATGCATGTTACAGAGGGAGCTGATCATTTTAATTAAATGACATTATTTAAAGATGGAACTAGCCCAGGTTGAGCAACATTGGTCAGTGAAGTCCAGAAAACAGGTAACCTTAGATGCGGACCAGTGTGAGCAGCCCAACAGAGTACCACATGTTAGGTCCATCATCCAGCATGTATACTACCAATCAACAAACACTTTTTATTCTTTCATCTGAACGGATTTGATGCATCTGAATGGAAAATAATCCACTTCTTACCACTCCTGCCGTCCTCCAGTGTGAAACTACCCTGTTTTCTCCTCAGGATCCATAAACGAGTTTGTTCCCAACACGGCTGCACAGGACGGGAACGCCACGCCACAGGTGGGACAGTAACAAGTCTTTGAAGTGGACATTACTGCTGACAAGAAATATCTACAGATTATTTTCCCAACTAATTGATTCATCATTTGTCCCATAAAATGTTAAAGTAATGTCAGTGTTTGATATGAGTCGTTAATATTTTCTCTCTGCAGTCTCCTAACTCTGAGTCTCGTTATGGCCTGGACCCAGAGCTCCTGCCCAGTGCTGTAAGTTCTTTCTTTTACTCCTGTAGCATCGTTTCTTCTTCTGAAGCTCCTCTTATGATGAAAGACTATTTATCCCCAGCACATTTCACATCTACAGTTTATCTGTAAGAAAACTAGCATAATGGCTGGAGTACTTAACTGTTTGAGACTTTTTGGTAACATACTTTGTAACTTCACATATGTTTAAACACAGGCTATATGTGCTGTATTCAAATGTATGAAATATTACTATATTCTTTCACAACGTTACACCTGTGTCTTTCTCTGTCTGTCTCAGGTGAAGGTGATTGCAGAGGACAGGGCAGAGTGGGAGGGCAAGGTCTTCGTCTCAGAGCCTTTTTCTCGTCTTCCTCCTCTGGCAACGACTTCCTGTATCATAGAGGACAAGGGTAAACACTCATGACACCAGCATACGCCAGTGTATCAGTATTCTTTGTCGTTTTCTGGCATGCACGTTTCGCTTTTTGTTAACGCTATTTTTTTTATGTGAAGAAGAATTGGTTGCCAATTTCTCATAATGGTTGCCAATAGCAACCTGGCAACTGTCACTGTCGAGTCCCGTTTCATGCCATTCCCGTCATTGTCTCCGTTTAACCCCAGGTAATGCGAGTCCTTTGGCCATCCGCTCCATCTCGTACTGTGTGCCCTGTGAAGGGCAGACCGCCCTGCTTAGCCGTCTGCCGCTGGGAGCTTTGGTCTCCCCACTGGCAAAACAAAATGCTGGAGAGGTCAGTTTTTAGCTATTCTGCTTATTCTATAATCTCTTAAAAATATATAGGAAAAAATAACAATAAGTAGGATTGCAACTGGAGAAACATCTAGGTAGATGTTTGTAATTCTACCATTTAGAGTGAAACTTTCCATGGAGATATAAACATGTCTGTTTAATGTGGATGTCTGTGTTGCCTCTTGAAGTCCCTGCCAGTGTGCAAAGAGCCAGAGTGTGTTATGGGTTGTGGTTGTTGCGGAGCCTCCATGTGCCCGGCGATGGGCTGGCAGGACTGTGGTCAGAGGTTTTACTGCCCCTTCTGTGGTAAACTCAGCGAAGGTGAGATTTATCTAAACATACAGGTAATGCTCGTAAAAAACATGTTTTATTTTTTTTGTTTATTATCTCCTGGACACAAGTAGTGAATGAAAGCATGAATATCAAACATTTTAAAGCCAGTTCACTGTGTTGAACTGCTGCACACATCAATAGTGTTTCTCTCCTCTCTTGTGTCTCAGTGCCATGGCAACACTACCAGCCCACTAAAGGGGTGGAGGGAGTACGGGTGGATAAAGACCAGAGGCCTGAACTCAGTATGGGGTCATACGAGATACTAAATTCTCAGAAGGTTATTTTTTACCTTTACAATTACATGTTTGCATGTTAGTTGGCATTACCTGTTCTTGAATACGGGCGTTTTTCCAGCATAAAATATAATTTTCTTGGACAAAGCCTTCAAAATGTAGGTGCTGCTCACATTATTTGTGCCCTTGAAGGACCTGTAATAGTATAGAATAGTATAGTAGAATTATATAGTGAAAAGATGCTGTATGTGTGTGTGTGTGTGTGTGTGTGTAAACTGTTCTACTTTATCTCAGGGGGAACCAGCTGCACTGCTTCTAGCCATAGATGTCTCCGCTTCAGCGCTGAGAGGAGGACATTTGGAGTTTGTAACACAACAGATACTCACTCTGCTCACCTCTCTGAAGAGGTAAAACACACTCCCACCTAACTATATATACACACACACACACGCATGCACTCTTTCACAGTCAGCTCAGCAGTATTAGTGTCAGTAGTACAAAAATAGTAAGTAAATATAGTAAATCTAGTTTCTCTTCACAGTTTCATCTTAAGTTTCGTCTTATTCGTGTAGGGAGGATGGCGATGCCCTGCCGGACGTCCGCATTGGTTTGATGACGTATGACAGCAGGATCCACCTGTATAACCTCAGCCCCACCCTGTCCCGCCCACACATGCTGGTCATCACAGAGACAGAAGACATGCAGCTTCCTGTGAGGGAGGGGCTTCTGGTGTCCCTGCAAGACTGCATAGACAGTATTGACAGGTAACAGACTGACCATTTTATCAGATCTGAAATAGCACAGGCACTATAGTGTGCTCATGGATTCATGCACCATTCTTATAAGATACATTTAATTCAATGTTCATGTTCTGTTCACGTCAGCATAAATCTCAGCTCAGGTTTTTTTGCTTTTTAGATTTGAATTTGCAAATCATCCACTAAAAATGGCTGAGCCACTATGTGCAGTGATTTAATAGATGATGACATCTCATGTAATTTGAAGCCCAAAAATCCATTTTCAGTCATTTTTGATGCCACGCTCTGTGCTTTTTTTTATATTTTGAGGTCACCATTTTTATCCACAAAAGTTAAAGTGAAATTTGTGTGCTGCTTTGTGATGTTAGTAACATTCATGTGCCAAATAATCTGACATTTTCTGTCCACGTATAAAGCAGAAAACAAACAACATACTTTCCTGCAAATCAAAATAATTTCATCACATTGGTTTTGTTTGGTGTAAAATGTGCGTGTAGTGTGTTGCAGCTTATTCCTCAGTTTAGTCCAGAGTGCGATGACTCTAGCGGCGTTCCCATGGAGCTGCCTGTCAAAGCAGGACTAGCTGTGCTGCAGGTCAGTCATCAGTTTCTTCTGTATTTATTGTGGCAGGACTAAGGAGGAATAATAACCCTGATTCTTTTACAAGCTGTTATCGATCAGAGATTTTGTCTGTTTCTAGGCCCTGAGCTGTCCAGGCAAGCTGCTGATCTTTCATACTGCCCCTCTGACAGAGATGGGAAACACAAACTCGTCCTCAGGTTTCTTTGGCTCCAACAAACCAAAGGTACAGCAGCACTGCATTATTCCTGTCACAACTATGACAAGAGTTGGCTGTATAGTTTTAAAATTCCCCCCTCTTTTGTTATTCGCAGTCAATCTTTCAGCCGTCAGAGCTTCCTGTCTCATTGGCCAAGGAGTGTGTCAGTCAGGGCTGCAGCGTTGACCTGTTCCTCCTCTCTCAGCAAGACGTGGGCGGGGCTTGGCCAGGACACATTCCATATCTAACAGGTGGAGCTCTGCATACCTACGGCCACCTCCAGGTATATAACGGCTCCTCCCATTGTAGCTCTGGAACTGGCATGAAATTAATCACATGAAGAAGAAATCAAGTAGTAGCTGATCAGCTTATTTTTGTTTTGTTTTTTGATAAAGGAAATAAATAATTGGACATTTAGGAAATTTTATTGAGATGATCGCTACTACTGTCTTTAATTTAAAGCTACAGACAGTAGCTGGCTATCAAAACTAAAATTAAAATAAAAGTTTTGGGTTTTTTAAACTAAAAAACTACTAAAGTAAACAAGGACAAGGGGTTACCCTCCGTTACTTGATAAAAAATACATTTTCTGTTGATTTTATGTTGCAGTTTTACCAAAATATGGCTGGATATTCCGAATATTTGAAGCAGCAGATAAAACAGCATGACGGAAGAGTTTTTAATCTATGTTTTGACTGTAACATGCTAAGTATGCAAATAAAATCGAGGTGTCATTATAAACTGGTATTTTTTAAAAATTTCCGCTGCAGGGAGAGTTGGACAGAGAGCGTTTCAGCACTGACCTAAAGAGGATTGTAGAGGCGGACACAGGCTACAAGGCTGAGCTCAGGATTTTTGTCAGCAAAGGTGAGAGATTTGTGTGTGTGTGTGTGTGTTTGTGTGTGTGTGTGTGTGTGTGTGTGTGTGTGTGTGTGTGTGTGTGTGTGTGTGTGTGTGTGTGTGTGTGTGAGAGAGATTCTGACCTTTTAGAAATACCCGTTATTCCACTGTTTGTTCCTCTCTCACCAGATTTGCGTGTGTCCGGCTGTTATGGACTTTTTATCCCGGGGCCCAGCCCCAGCCACGTCGCCATGGCGACTCTTAACTGCCTTACAACACTGGCTGTGGAGCTTGCTCACACCAGAGCTGTGGATGAGACGAGAGGCGTCACCATACAGGTGGGTTTATGTTTACTTGTGAACACTGTCTTCAATCATTATTTTTAATTAATCATAACCCTCCTCTCCTCCGTCCTGCTCGTCAGGCTGTGTTGTCTTACAGCACGCAGACAGGAGAAAGGAGGACCAGGGTTCACACTCTGACCCTGCGATGCTCACGTCACCTGCAGGACGCTTTCCGGCAGTACCAGGCCCAAACACTACTTACCTTCTACTGCAAAAAGAGTGAGGATCACGTCCTGGTGATTTGTTCTGTAACAGTACCGGTCGATAGTTTGGACACAAATTTTAATTCAAAGTTTTTTTTTCTTTATTTGTGTGCAAAGCTGTCATCAGAATACAATATTAATTAGATTTTTGCTTGTTTATTTGTAGTTTACTGTGCAGTGTTGGAGCGCCCTTTACAGGAGCTGAGGGGGGAACTGCAGACAGAGGTAACAGAAGCGTTGGCGTCCTACCGCAAACACTGCTGCTCTGCTTCAGTGTCCGCTGGACAGGTGAGGGTTTGGATAGATAAAACACACTGAAAAATGTAAATGTTGTTTCAGTGTGTCACATCATCTTCATCTTGTTATGTTCTTTTTTTTAAATCTTATTATTCACTGTGCAAAAACATAACCACAGTGTTAGTGAATCCTATTGACCACGTGCACTGTGCTGTCCCTGTGTCCCGTAGCTGGTCCTCCCTCAGTACCTGCGAGCTCTTCCTGTTTATATCAACAGTCTGAGAAAGAGTGAGGTGCTGCTGCCGGGCCTGAGGAGCTCCGTCCACCAGCGGCTGCAGCAGCGCTGCCAGGTGCTCAGCATGGACGCCTGCAGCACCTCCAAACACTTCTATCCACTGCTGCTGCCTCTGGTCAGTATCATGTCAGACACATGGAAGCTTCCATTGACCATAGCGAGGCTGATGTATCCGGCTGATCAAGGAGAGAATATTGAGTAGTAATAAAAGGGGAGGTATTACTATTCATATTTCTTGTAAAGGTCTCAACATCTCCTATTTTTAGGCACATAAATAGTGCCAGGAACTTCATGCATGAGAATTCTTTTAAACCGTTACAGATTTTCAGTATTGCATCAGTGTTAGTCTCTATATACACTGACCAAACTTTGGATTTTGGACTCTTTCTCTTAAAATAATAACTAGTAAGGCACGGCTGTCATTTCACTGACAGGGCAGTCTTGGCATTTCCGTTGTTTTTGTAGCTTCGGCATGTGTCAGTACATTTTCATTTTCCTTTCCCCTGCAGCCGCTGTCAGTCGACAGCACCAACTCTCCAGACCCAGAAGAAGCATTACGCTGCTGTGCTGCCAGCCTGGAGCCCAGAGGTCTGTATTTGATTCATGCACCCCTCACCCTGCTGCTCTGGGTGGGCACCCAAGTCCCAGCATGCACGCTAGTCGAGCTCTTCAACACCAGTTGCTTCTCCTCCCTGCCCTCTGGAGAGGTAAGAGATTAGAGAGAGAGGCCATAAAACATGCAAGAGCTTTATATCTAAACCAAAAGATCTGGCGCAGTTACATTAAATATATTGAGCTTTAAACTGTTCTCATCTTTTATAATGGTGTATAAATCTCAATTTTAATTGGCTGCTTTTGCTTTGCTGTAAAAGTTTCAACCATCAAGTAATAAAAAATAAGTATATATCTTCTCATATCTCTATTGGCAGGAATAAAAATCACATAAAACTGTTTAACGTCAGCTATAAACACTATTTTATGAGGTGAAACATTAAAGCTTCAGTGTGTAACAGTGTGTATGTCTCAGAATAGACACACTAAACACTGGCTCTAGATAGGGGTTTTTGCATTTTTTCTACGATCGGTTGGTTTACTGTCTGTTGCTGATGCTTTGTTTCATTTTTTTTCGTCCTTTAGACAAAGCTGCCAGTTCTTGAAAACCCTCTGTCCATCAGGATCCGATCCCTCATCAACACACTGAACTCTGAGGCACCTTGTGCCCGCAAGGTGAGCTGCCTCTGAACATCCTGCTGTAGCTGCAGGCTAAACATTTTAGATCTGAACCTCAGGAGTCATCAAACATCTGTGACTTAAATTATAACAGCTGCTGTTTCTAAAACGTGGGGTTCATCAACATCTCGTCTTAGTTCTTATGCTGCCTCCGTGTCGTGAGATTTCTTGTAAATCTGAGCTGCCATGTGAGAAAAACTAAAAAGGAATATAATGTTGACTTCATCCTCTCAGTGTTCTCTCCAGGTTGGACAGTGGACACTAAATAATCTCTGCTGTCACAGCATTATTCCTTCCTTGTGTTAAAAATCTCTGAATCTTTGAATATATTATCACATTTTATCATGGTAACATTATTTAATTTGTCGGGACATTTTTAAGGTAACAGATAATTCAGAAAATCCTGAAACATCTTTAGAAAAAAATAAATAAATAAATAATGTTGACTAATGAATGTTGCCACTTGTATTTCTGTGTTCCCAGCTGTGGGTGGTGAAGCAGGGTGACACCTGCGAGGAGGCCCTGCAACGCCACCTGGTGGAGGACAAGAGTCCCAACGGAGGAGCGTCCTATGCCGACTTCCTCTACCACCTCCACGTCAACTCCGTCAAGCTTCTGCAGTGACCTGACACACACACACAAACATATATTTTCTGACCTCTCTGGGTGCATTATCTTCTACAAAAGATGACACTGACAAAAGAACAACAAGTATTACTAGACATTATCATAATGTGGAAATATTGTCAGGCAGTGCATGGAGGCATAGTTTTGTTCATTTAATGACTGTGATATGTGTGATGTGCTCTCCTGAAAACGTGTTTATGATGTTAATTTATTCCCGCTTTACGGCAATTCTCTAATCCCTGCCTGGGATTTGCGTGTGTGTGTGTATGTATGAATATAGATGTGTAAATAAAGCCCTTCGGTGAAAACGAGAAGACCTCTCTGTGTTTCACATCGATAGAGCTGTTTTCTCATTAATTAGCTGTATTCGAGACGTCATCCTGCCACATCAGATGAACACATGACTCATGAAGCTTAAAGGGCAACTGTGTAACGAATCCAAGTGGCAACAATCAAACTAACTAATCACATAGTAATCATGTCTGCTGTAAGGATGGGAAGCACTCGAGCATGTGGCTCGGCTGTAGCAGGAGTGCGAGCGTGTGAAGTTTCAGAGAATCACCAAAGTCATCCTGTAGCAACAATGTCTGTACATTAATAATAAGAATATTAATGGTTTGTTTATCAAACTACAGGTCTCATTGTTCCTCTCTAAGGCATTTCAAACACTGATCACAGTCTTTATGTGTAGATTTTGACACCTTATTATCTTTTTAACTTCGTAGTACACATAGTAGAATCACTTTCTCTGTCTATGTCTGTGAGGCCTCAGTAATCAACAAACTGGAAGTCATGTGATGTCTTCACAGCTTCAAAGCCACCGTGAAAGAAAAAAGACCAACACAGAGTATTTAAATGATTTGTCATTGTGTGTCTGGGTACTCGTTATTGGCAGTGCGTGCAGGCCGTCTATGCTTTGGTAAATTTGTATCCAAAAGCATTTTTGGATTCAGCCCAGTCACGATTGTGGTGGGATCACACTAACTAACTGAGAGGACGTGTGCTGCTGAAGCAAAAGCTGAAATGCAAGCACTGTGTGTTTGACGCTTTATCTTGAAGCAAAGAGAAACATATTGTCTTTTCTGTATGGTCTTGACACTGTAGCTATGTACCTTTGGTGCATTATACATGTTTTTTGATTTTGATAATATTTGACTAAAATAACAAATTAGACCAAAATAAAAAAAATATTTATACCCAATATTGCACATCTGTAAAGAAGTGCAGAGACTGCTTTGAAACAACGTGCTGACAATAATATGAGCAGTTTGATGTAAAGGAAAAGGAAATTGTATGATTTTTTGGTTAATATTAGTATTATATTAGTCTGGGTGGTTGATTCTTTAGATTTTTAATTATTATGACCTTGAGTGAACTTACAAAAAACAGAAAGTAATTTTGTATTGCAACATAATGTATCATGCAACTATCATGCACTGAAAGCCAAATAACTGCAACATTGCTATAGTGACTTATGAACATTTATAGTGACCTTTATCTGTATTATTTGCAGAGCTGTCAGAGCCTAACACACCTCTGCTGTTGCTTTGCTGCCTGAATCATGTCTTTCTAAAATTAATGTCAGGGTTAATATAAATCTCTCTCTATAATATTCATCGGTTAAACCGTGAAACGCCTCATATCGCCCTGCTTGAGCACAGATAAACACACGCATTCACAGCACACACGGCGGCACGTTTTGAAGGCACAAACCAGCTCTCTCATATTTGCCCCTATTTGGAAATACGCATCGTGCAGCCGGGAGGTGTGTTCGATTACGTTGCCGCGCTTTGCCGTTTCACGATGTTGTCCACCAGAGGGAGACATAGAGAGATACAGACACCCCCCCTCCGCCACTGCTCGGTTGTGTATCAAGCGGATTGTGTCAAGTTAGCCAGACTTATCAGCACAAGACCGGAAGGCAGATAATTTTTGCCTTCAAAATAAACTGAAAAATTACTAAACTATGATCTCAGTTAGTTAAATGCAATCCCATAGCATATAAAGTTATTTTATTTTATTTTATTATCTAGTTTAAAAAAAAACACAAAAAAAACATTCAGACTCAGTACAGTTGTCACACATAAAAAAATTACTTATAGAGACCAAAACTTGTTTTCTATACTAGGCTGTAAACAAGTTTATTTCTGCATTTTAACAGAGGGCTTTATATAGATGGACTCATTTTGAAACCATTTTCAAGTGGAACTGCAGTTTTTGGCACATTTCTGTACTGGGTTCGCTTCAAGTTTCAAGTTTCAAGTTACTTTATTGTCAAAACTGCAAATGTACAAGATATACACAGAATTGAAATTACGTTTCTCTCTGTCCAAACGTTAAAATGTGAACATATATAAAAAATCAAATAAAATAAATAAAGTAAAATATGAAAAAAAAAAATAAAATAAAATAAAAATAAAAATATATACATACATACAATATATACAAGCAGAGTCTTTTTGAGTCTGACACAGCCACGGAGGTTGCAGCTTGACTGAAACTCAAATATTACAAATATTTAACCTTTAAAAACTAAAGGAACTCTAATGTGTATATATATATATATATGTATTGGTGTGTTTGTGTAATATGTACTTTTTTTTGTTGGTTAAAATTGGTTAAAGATTTGCAAGTTGTATTAACTGTGCACACGATGGGATACAGTTAAAAAATTGAAAAAGAAACATTTTAATAACAAATCTGCGTTTTTATTTTGAAACTCCTAACAGGAAGTCGCTTCACTTTGGTCAGCTGGCTTGATTTCAGGTCGCTTGAGCGCGGTTAGCTGTCAGATAGTGGAGAGAGAGAGAGACACCCACCCACCCTGCTCGCTTCGTCCGTCCGTATCAAACCCTCCTTCACACGGCGCCTCCAACAAGGCATTTCACCGCTCCCTTACGGCCGTCTAGCTGCTGGGCGGACCTGTATTTCAAACGCAAACTTTAGCGCAAAAAAAATAAATAAAAAATAAACAACCGCAATATTTCCCGAAGGCTGTCAAAGTAGAAGAAGCGAGAGACAAGGGGAGCGACATGGCCACGACAACCTGTACGCGATTCACAGACGAATATCAGCTATACGAGGAGCTGGGGAAGTGAGTACGAGTAGTTTTCTTAATGTGTTGTTTACTTGTTGTTAGAAAGTGTAATGTGGATAAACGGTAGGAAGCCAGTGCAGAGCAAAGCTGCAGGCCAGCAATGCACTGTGTGCGTGCGTGCGTGTGCGTGTGTGTGTGTGTGTGTGTGCTTTTTCGGGATGACAGCTCTCAAAATACGCTGCTCTCTCTCTCTCTCTCTCTCTCTCTCTCTCTCTCTCTCTCTCTCTCTGTCTCTCACACATGCCTGCTCCTCCTCTCAGAACATTTTGTCATGTATGTTGCGAGATCTTCACAACAAATGCAGCAATACTGATCACATCTGCACTTATATATGATGCGTTTATTATATAACCGTGCAATAAAAAAAATGAATGCATATAAAAAGTATATTTAAAGTAACACTTATGTATGCATGTCCTTTATAGAGATGGTGGGGTGCACAGATATTCACTCGTGTGCGTGAAAATGTCTTTTATGGCTGCACACATGGCATGTTTTATCTTTTTTTTTTCTTCAGATATCCTCTTGGAGAATTAATAAATGTCATCTGCAAAACAAAACAAAAACACAAAGATCTGTGCAATCAAATACGTTCTTTTTGTCTTAAAATGGAAATGTACAACCCCATTTTTCATTTTATTTTGTTAAACTTATTAGCATTTGACCTATTTTGTCTTTGCGATGCATCCATTTAAAGTTCTAAATGAATTTTATCTGCATGTATTTAAAAAACAAACAAACAAACTAGTAATTTTACAGCTTTTTTCTTTTTTGCACATTACACCAAAACGTGTCAACTCCCCCTCTTCTTTAGGAGGCTCTTTTGCAGCATTGTGGCGGTAGATAACACAAGATAAGACACTGTGCACTGGTATCCAACTCCCGTCCATCTCTGTTCTATATTATGCACATGCACACATTTCTCTGTTGGTGGTGACTTGATATAGATGCAATTTCTCTGTGAACCAATTTGAATATGTCTCAAACATATTCATGTTAGTCAAAACAACCAC
Source organism: Collichthys lucidus (assembly GCA_004119915.2). Lineage (NCBI taxonomy): Eukaryota > Metazoa > Chordata > Actinopteri > Sciaenidae > Collichthys > Collichthys lucidus. The sequence continues at coordinate 21,349,742 of CM014088.1, forward strand.
TGAACTAGATCACTGCAACTGCGATACACTATCGATAAGTGCACTAACGTCATGTCAAGTTATATTTGACCTCCCCACATGAGGTATAGGATAATTATAGTTATCATAAGAGACAGAATTGAACATAAAGGTCATTAATGTCACCAAACTCTGCTTCTGTGCGCCGGAGATGCCGCTCATGTCTCTGTATCGTAACGTTATTCTGTTGTTAGGTCGCGGTGGAGGAGAGAGGGGAACAATAGAGAAATCACTCCTCATCAGGCGTCCATTGTTTACATTGTGCTGTAGAGTGTCGTGCATCTCACTCCCTGCATGCATATCCCTCGTGCATAATATCCCTTGTTATTAGCTCGATTGGCCCCTATGCGACTTAGCCAGCCATCTCTCTGGTGATAACTGCAACTGCAAACAAAAAAATATATTTATTTTTTACTTATTTAAGGTATATTTTGTGTTTATTTATGGGTTTCACGGAATAGGGTTGGAGTCTGATCTTCAATCGTGGCTTTATTTTTATTAAATATTTTACTACTTATTGCAGTCGACCATTTTAATCCTACAAGTTTTAGTCTGACAAACCGCGAGCACTTTGCTAACAGTTCCTCACTGATAACTAGTTATTATCGGACACTTTACTTTTAAACGACACAGTGACAGATCATTGCAACACTCACACCTTGACAACAGTGGCAAGGTTATTTTATTCACGATGAAATGTAAAAAGTCTTTTTAGTTGCTGTTTGTTTTGTGTATGTGTCTGTCTTTATTATAGATCTTTTATCATCTTTGCCATGACTCCTTACTGTCGCAAGTTTCCAACAGTGTCGACGTGTAGACATCGTTGTGTTGCAATGTGCAAAAAAAGGAAACCGATAAAATCTGCGGCATACAGTGAATGAGATTTGAAACCAACTCAAATCAAATGGCGATTTCCACCCCGAATCAGTATCGACTAGTTAAAAGTTGTTCATTGAATTTGCCCTAAAACAGTTTTCATGAAGTCCAACCAGGCAGACTATCTACCAGGACACTTAAAATCTATTTTGAAAGTGGTTTTAAGGTTTACTTTTAAGGTCTTGATGGCAGCTCATCTGACTCTCATGTCTAATTGAAGTCATATTGATTTATAGAAAGAATACTCAAACTGTATATATGAACACTCACCCCATGACCGTAATGTTGGCTTCAAACGCAGCTTTGAAAAGATACTAGCTAGGTTAACTATGTTCTAGTCAACAATGTTGGACCTGGACAAACAGCTGACTGCCCTAGCAACAGATGAAAGCTGTGTATTTACATTATGAAATATGCTGAACATCAGGGTTTTTTATGTCATGAAACTGGATATTAAATGTTTTCCTTTAACCAGATATTTAAGAAAATCCCAGTATAATAGATTGCCAAACTGATGCTATAGTAGACACAGGGATCAGACTAATTCACAGCAGCCATGCGTGTGTCATCCCATAAGTAATAAATAGTGTTAGCCTTGTCTGTCTGACTCCATATATCCAAAACCCAATGAGACTTCAGGCTCCAGTCCTGGCTCTTGATAAAAAAAATAAAATGACAAAACATCGTGAATAAGGCAAGCGATCAAATATGTAGGGCTCGCTGTTTTCAGATAAATCTCAGCTTCTACTATACTGTACACTTCAGAAGCACTGGCTTTGAAGCTCTCTGTGTGAGCGAGAGACTAATCTGTACCCCGCTGCACCGCAAAATATCGTTCATACACCGGTAGTATTATTATTATTATTCACCCAGTCACATAAGCTTGGAGGGAAGAGTGGAGGTGCTTGACATCCTCATGATATCGCAGCCCGTAACTTTGTAATACTAATCCAGCATTTGAGGAGAGCTAATTGTCGTGCCCTCGCTCTCTAACGGTGTCACTTTATTAGGCATCGGGCGTTTTCCTTCAGTATGTTTATCTCATCATATACTACAGATCCACAGCAGGCCTAAGCCGCAATGTTAAATATGTATGATTTGTATAGTATGCTGCAGGGTTTTTCACATCTAATCTCCCATATTTACTTTATTTAGTATGTTTTATATAGTATGTATGTTAATAATATACACTTAAATAATACTGGGTGCAAAATGAGATGATCAGTGACAGAGAAACAAGGAGCACCTCTCAGTAAGTCGGTCCTTATGTCACACGGCTGCTAAATTAGAAATTTGTAACAGCAAATGGAGCTCATGAAAAAAACACTTTTGGCTTCTTGATTTCGAGCTCACTGTTTCAGACTCAAAGCTTTCGAGTATAGATTTACAAATCCGACGGTAAGTAACTCATATTGCAGGCAACTTGCGAGACCGTAACAGCACACCAGAAGCCCTGACTAATCAGGTTACAAAACCCTTGACTGTAGGGACATGTTTTTTTTTAAAATATACTGAGGTGCATTTAAATCTCTCCATGTCCACTTTCTGGGTGTCAAACCAGACTTTGAAAAGCACTGATTCACGACCCGTTACCTTATTTAACTGCGTATGTGTGTTAAAGCATATTTAGCCCCGGTGATAGACACTCACCTCACGGAGTGTGAACTTTCCAGGCACAGCTGTGGAGTTTGGTGTCAGTAACATATGCGTTTGTTTGTGTGTGTGTGTGGCTGATGTCACCCATGCAGTGCTCATACGCAACTGTGCGTCAGTTGAGTTTCTTGCTTTTGGGTCTTATTTCGCCACACAGCACATGGTCACCAAAGAAAAGCACGTCGATTCTCTTCTAATACTCAAAAGCAGATTAGGTTACTTTTAATCTCACTCAGGTGCTAAAACAATATTGATATATCAATTCTGCAGGACTTTGTGTCTCTACCAGTGTCTGTTTATCTGAGTCTCGAGGGGGCAGATGGTCTCAAAGCTTTCACCTTTAACCCTGACCTTGTTGGTTGTCTGTGACTGCCTCAGTGTGGAGGCAGACCAGTGGCACCAGTCAACCGTTTCGATGTTGGAAGTGGCAGTAAAACTGGGAGAGATCTAACTAAAGTGTTTCCAGTCATGTACATCCTGGGTTATATTGGATGGAAATGGTGTAAATTGGCTTTGGGAACACATACTAATGTTTAGATAAGCAACTGCAAGTTGCCACATACTGTATATGCTTGTTATTAAAAAATATGCTGACTGTGTGTGGGGATCCTTATGGGAGCCTATTAAGCAGATGAATCCTGGCAGAGTAGACTTAACGTAGTTAACGTGAGCAAGTTACATCCGGTCTATTCTTTGTTGGGCCTTTAAAAAATACTGGATGTGCAAAACATTAGCCACAGTCATTAAGCATCTGTCATTTATCAAAAAGTTGCAGGTGTGCTCATATCTTTCCATTAAACAATGATAAACAATGCAATTAGAGAAGCACGGAAATATCAACTGGACTTTAAATATCAACCTTGTTTTTTTTGTTCTGTATTTTACAGGGGAGCCTTTTCAGTGGTGCGCAGATGTGTCAAGCTGTGTACAGGACAGGAGTATGCCGCCAAAATAATCAACACCAAAAAGTTATCTGCAAGAGGTAAGCACGTTCATCTACGGCAGCACAATATATACTGGATCGATTCGACCAATGTACAAAACAAAAGCTGTTATTTCACTAAAAGCCCAATGTGTAACTGTACAAGAATGACTAATTTGCTCATAGTTTCTGTGTCCCAGTGGTCACCTCCCCACCTACAAGTGTAGACAGTTATATAAGTGATAGCTAACAGCGAGATGGTGTTGCGTAGGACAGCATTTTATCACTGTGTGAGAAAAGAACAACGGAGTAGTTGCAAAAAGCTTGTGACAGCAAAGTAAAAACACAGCTAGTATTGTGCTGTGATGGCATGGCTGCCCTGTTTCTGAGTTGTTCTCATCACTCTTGTTGGACTTAGTAGTTTTTAATTCTGTCATGCATTCACAGTTTGCATTTCAAATCCAGGTATGCAGGGGATGCATGAGTGACACTGGGATAAAACTCTGGTCCATCTTGGGAACTGGTGGGTGTAGCATAAGGCTTCTGTAAAACAGTGAATTGTGAAGCCAAATGTAGCACATTTTGAGATATATTTTGTGAAAAACCGCAGCAGACAGCGGCCTCCCCCGAGTTATCAACGTCAAGTACAGCAGTGAAGAGTGAATTGAGCCAATACAGAGTTAGAGAAAACAGGCAAAATCAGCAAAAAAACACGACAGTAGAAAATGTGTAGAAGTACACATGACAGTCTCATACTTAGACAACCTGTTCTAACGCTAGGGAATACATCATTCTTCTTTAGGCTGGATCAGACAGATTGATGTTAATTAATGTGTGCATTAATTAACATCAATATGAGAAATTAAGTAATGTAAACAGTGTGTCATGGACATCTGACTGCTGCTGAAATAATCAATGAATCAGTTAGTTGTGATCAACAGAAAATAGCACACCCCAACTTCTTAAATGTGTTTTGCTGCTAAGGGTAATCAGATACGTTTTTTTTTGTTGTGAACTGCTGGGCAGACAAAACTTTAAAAGTTCTGAAACTGGGTTCTGGGAAATCACGATTGCTTTCACTGAACTATTTCTGACATTGTATAGAAGATATATAAACTAGGGTTGCACCCTGAAACCTGAAGTTGCATCACTGCACTTTGATTTTAAGCTGCCTCATTGTTGCTTTCCCTGGTACTTCGCCATGAGATGATCACTTAATGAAGAGGAGATTATTGTAAAAGCACGAACGGCTCTGAGCTTTGATTTTTTTTCTCTCAATATTAATTGGATGTAATTTCAGGAAGTTAAGCTTCACATTTTAAGAACCCCTGGATGAAAGTAATGTAATGATTTACAATATAATTATGTACTGTATTAATGTATACCACTTAATCATATAGTAATATTTTATTCAATGGAAAAAGAAGCACCCTAATTAGTGTCACATGCTGTGCAGCCAGTAACGGATTAATCCAAAGCCAAGGCTAAATGCCATGGTCATGAAGACCAGTCCAGCAGCACAGTGGTCGCTGTGGCTCTTTATGCCGCCACTTGCCCAGTGTAAATCTCCTGCTGCCCCTCCAGCCTCGTAACTAGAGTCCCACTGCTGTGGCCCTGCCAGGTGGCACCACACTGACACTTGACTGTTACCCTGCCCTCACACGCACACACACACACACACACACACACACACACACACACACACACACACACACACACACACACACACACACACACACACACACACACACACACATGAGACCACTGCTTGTGTGTGAAAAATGTCGTGTATGGTGGACCAGGCATTTTAACAGGCATTAGCTGAGGGCATCAACCTAGAATGTCTTAATTTGGACCACATGATCGTCAGTGAACCTTTTTGTTGTGTTATTAATGCTTCTCTTTTGAATAGTTAATGACTGTACACATTATTTATACTTTAAATACCAGCACTGTACGGGGACCATCTATAAAATATTGTTTTGAAGTATATGCTGTGATGAGGTGGTGTGGAGCAGGGACGTTTTCATGTATCAAGTTTGAAGTAGCGTGTGCTCCTCTCCTTGAAGATACAGATACTTGGAAACAGTGTAGTGTTAATAATTCAATCAGACGATGTTGTAATGCACTTTTGGATTTGGATTTCAACACACTATTTCCAGCTACAGCAGACATTAGACAAAAATAAATATTGTTACCTTCTCCCATAAAATCTTTTGGTTTGTAAAAGATTTATGATAAATGGACCAAATCCTGGCCAATATGGGATTTTTAAGACAAATTTTGGAGTAAAAAAGAAAAAAACAATATAGAAAAATCTAGTGAATTTCTGGACCTTTTCTACGTGGATTGTGCACTCATAAGACTAGTACTCAGACAGGCTATTCTTAGACATATAATAAGCAAGTAATAATCTATAAGCAATACATAATAGGCATTTTTTTTGTTAAACATGTTAAATAATTTTACTTATAGTTTTAGACCAATTCTGGTTGACATTGTTGGCTTTGCATAGCAACAAAAAAGCTGTAAAAACATCTGTATACTACATGTTCAGACACTTTTTTTTACAGCATTAAGCAGCTAAAGAGCCAGGTATGTTCAGATATGTTCCCTCATAAGTGGGTAGAGACACAAACACAGAGCTTAAAGATAATGAATATAGTACTTATATTTGGCAGGTGGCAAGAAACACAACACCATATCAACTGTTTGCTTGCCGTATCATTTGAAAGGTCAATTTTAGGTCAAAGGTCAAGATCTGCTTCTTCCAGAATTATCAGCAAGTTAATATTGAATGTAAAAAAAAAATTGAAGCGAATGTGAAGTATGTTCAGTTTTCATCCATCAACTGTCATGTAATATTTTCATTATGCAGGATATCATATCAAAATAAAGAAATAAATGGTGCTATAAAATGTACAGTGTTATTTAAAAGCTGCGTCCTATCATCTTGGCAGCAGTTATGTCACTCTTGTCATATTTTGACTGTATGTCAGTGCCAGTAAGCCGCGTTTAATGAGATTAAACCATCCCAGATGATCCTGATGCTAACATTTAATCCCAGTGATTGGCTTGATGAAACCAAAAGCAACACACACACACACACACACATACACACATACAGACACAGTAAATAATTCACCTATAGGTTGTGCTATCAATGCACCTATACATTTCAATGTGGCTGCTTTATCAGGGAGTGCAGCTTTTCACCATATTTCTGAGGCACAGCATAATCTTCCAGCTTCTAAATTTAATAGGAATAAGTGATCTGGCCTGACTGGCTGGTGCGCAAGGCTTGTGTTGCGCTTCTTACTAATGGATGAGCTGTGTTCTATGAAACAGCAGAGCAATGTTAGAACCCGCAGCTGCATACTACTTCTACTCCAGGTCCTATTTTTAGCTCCATGACCTATCTGACATGGGCTGCTACGGCCAGGTTTTATGACAGTCATGATGACTTTCTGCTCTACTTTAGAAGCGCGATATGCTTTAGGTCGTCGTGTTTGTTGTAATATCTCGCAGGCAGCAGGTAAGGTCGATGAGCTTGGAGCCCCGGTTGCAGAAAAGGAGCGTTTGTTTAGGACTGGCAGATGGAGATGGTAGCTGAGAGGAGGGAGGGGTCATGCGAGAGAAGGCACCCCAGGCACTTGGCAGCTGAGGGCCATGCGCCTGTACGCCTACATGCCTTTAGCACGGGACTCTCATCTGACTCTCGCTCTCTCGCTGTCTCTCTGACACACACACACACACACACACACAGATATTCAGACGGCCATAGCAGAGGAGCTGAGACTGTGATGCACTCAGTCAACTGCACAGTAAACTATCAGTAATCCATAACAGGATAGACTGAAGATGTATTGTTTACAGTAGTCTGAATGCTACTTGAAGTCACAATGATCCACTCAAACATCACAGATACGACTTTACGTTATGATATTGCACAGTTATAAATAATTATAGTTGTGGGCTAGTTGTGTGTGTGTGATAGAAAGATGATACAATAAGGTAAAAGATTGCACACAATATTACATACTGACACACAGTTTCTCCGACGTGTCTTCCAACCAATCCCAACGCCCCTGCAGCTGCAAAACTCTTAATGCCAAACCAGCACATGTCAACAGGAAATGTAGGACAGGTCTGTTGGGCAAGGCATCCAGCCAATCACAGAGCTTGTTTATTGGCAGAGATCTCTGGACAGGGGTTGCCAGAGGTTGCTGTATGGCCTTGTAATTTATCATTATAGTATTGTCTGTCTAACATTATAGAGTAGTTGTTCTTGTTTGTGTATATACAGGTGTGTGTGTGGTGTTTGAGATTCACCTGCAATGCAGTAGCAGTGATCTGACCTGGTTTGGACAGCCAGCTTTGTGTCAATGTCAAATAACCAGGACAGATGTAGTCACCTGAGCCGCGTGCGTATTAAACTATAGTAATAAGCCCCTCTATGCAGTCTGCTTCTATTTGAAGTAGGATTTTACTTAATGACATAAGGATTTCATGATCTACACTTTGTTTATTGTCATATTTTACATTGAATTAAAGGATGACACACAATGACACCTTCACTAGGCTCAGGGAATTCATCGGTCCACTGATAACTACATTTTATGACAGTACGATCTAATTTCGAGGCTGCATTATGACCCTATCCCTCTGTCCTGCCATTACTGTAAAATGTATAGGAAATCTAATCTCCTCATGACTTAAGCATGGTCGCCTCCTGACCTCGCTGTCCGCAACGCAGATCATACTTGACATTTCCCAACTGGCGAGAGTCATGCTTAATGTTGTGAGTCAAATGTTCTGAACAATGGTTATATCTGGCCGTCTTTGGGGCTGTCTTTTTTTTACATCACCTCCCCTCTTGAGACTTAAATCCTCACTGGTGGTGATTAACCCAAATTTATTCGTCTCCTCTCTGCTCCTCTCAGCTCCTCCAACATATAGATTCCCGCAGATTCCACCGAATGCTGTTCTTGGCTTATCTCACTCAGTGCTTATGTTCTTCTCCTGCTTGTCCTCTTTCCTCCACTTTCTCTCTCTTTCCTTTCTGGAACAGTTCTCATCCTTTCCCTCTCGTCTCATTTCTTATTAACCCTGCTGCATCGGAACCACAGGATTGGTGTCTGACTGTTTGACTGACGGACTTAATAAAAGTTTGATTGAAGCAGCCTGTGTTACTACTGTTACTTAGCCACAGTTGCTATAGTAAACTAGTTACAGTAAGTAGAGGTTTTAGGTCAGGATTGATCTCATTTTATGTTTACGTGTTAGTGCAGAACCTTAAGGCATAGGGCATCTCAAACATCTTTAATTTTATATATTTTGATAGAGTTGCACTCTTCACCACTGCTGTGTTGGTTATACTGCACTAAATGTCATAACTAGCTAATATCATGACACAAGCCAATACACTTGATTCCAGCCAAGCCACCTCTTCTTGCATTCAACTACTTTTTATTCTCATCTACTGCTTACAACGTCAGGTTATCTCCTGACGTTGTAAGCTGTCCTTACAATACAGACTGTAAGGACAGTTGTGCCTACGTCATGGGAAAAGCAGCCATTACAGAACCTTGTACATCGTACATCATTCACAGCGTTGGCTGTTGGTTTATCTCCCATTGATCCAGTCAGTCTAATGAGGCTGGGATAAAGGCCCTGAATAGTGACCTTTCTTGTATATCTCATCTTAAGTCAAACTTCAGCTGTAAATCCCAAGTTTAAGTCCCATAGGATCTTCCAATCCTGAGGGATCATAAGATGCTAGAAAGAAGCACACTTAATCATATATATCTCAAGTTTTATTTGTAGTTTTTTCATATACTGGTATTACTTTAAAACTTGATAAGAAATACAAGAAAGTAAAAGTGAGTCTGCCTGAAATAAAAAAAAATGTTTTTACCATTACATGTAGAGATATAATTTACTTCTTCAGGCTTCAGTCATGCTGTCCTTCAAAGACAGGCAGATAACAAAGGCTCAGTCTGGCCATCTGGTAGACTAAGCTAAGATGAACCATTGCGCTTACTCTGGGCCAATTCTGTACTTGTAGAGTAATGTCAGCAGATGCCACTGACAGAATGAAATATGATCATGCTTGTGCTTATGACATGTTTTCCACCATTTGACATTGTAGTATGATGGATAACATAACTGGGAGTGTTCAACACAAGCGGACAGTTGGTAATTTTTAAACTGACGCCAATCAGTTTGGAGTTGGAGTGGTGATCCAGTGATGAACAAAAATCATATTCAGTGTATTTGTAATGTATTTCTAAAATAAACAATGATGAGATATATGTATTTTTGAAATTTTACCCAGTTAACAATGTCCAAAATGATGTTTCAAAACAAACAAACAAATAGGAAAAAAAATGGAAAATTGAAGAACAAATTAATAGATATAGAAAAACAAACACAAAATCAGGTATCAGAAACAGCAGCTATCAGCAATGTCTTATTCTTTCAACAGAAAGACAGCAACCAAGCTTTGTGCATAATAATCGCCTTTGCATTTTTTTCTCTCTCCTTCCTTCCTCCTCCTCCTCTGTCCCCTCTTCAACACTCCCCCACTCCTTTCTCCGCCTCGCTCCTCTCATCTTCTAAGACTATAATCACTGGGCTTACACTTCACTGTCACTCCTCAATGCCAGTGTGAATGTGTGCACTTGTGTTTCGCCAGTCTATTTGTGGGCCTGCATGCACTGTACATGTGTACAGTATGTGTGCATTTGTGTGTTTTTAAGCCCATGCTACTTGTACATGGGTGTGGGTGAACACATGCATTTCCATGTTTGTGCTCTCTGCTGTGCTTTGCATGCCTGCACATACAGGGTGGTCCACCCCCTAGTGTGTGGGCTAAGATTGCTGATTGCTTGATAACTATGGAATTTAGGTTGGCTAGCATCACTGACTGTTATATAAGTGTACACACATGCACACATATATAAATACTTAATCATGTAGTCTGCTTATCAAACAATAAGTTAGTTAGGCTTGTGTTCTGACTCACGGGGAATGATGCTTTCATAACTTGATATGTTACACAATGTAACAAAAGATATCACCAACAGGACATCAATTTATTTATTTTATGTTTATGTTGGTATGGTGTTAAATTCTCTGCTGTATCATTTTGAAGGCTTTTTTACAGTGTGTATAGCATAACATGTCGGTGGATGAATAGAAAGTTGAAAAATATGAATTTCAGATTGTTTTGGATACAGAATAGGTTACTGGTTTTCTCCTTATTAAAGATACCCCGTGGAGCTAACATCTAGTATCACTGTGAAACAATTAATTTATCAGTAGGTCAGTGTTTTGTTTGTCATGCATGACCACACCGCACAATGCACAGTCCTGCCAAGAAGGAGGTCGCTAGCAGGTTTAACATGGATGTAAACGATGCAGGTTTCAAAAAGGTTTTATAATGAAGAAAATGAATTTGTTGCGTGATACACACAATTTGTTTTGGTCAGTGACACTGATGTAAACTTTCTTAAATTTTTTGTGTGTACAAGAAAACAGCATTGCAACAAATCCAATGACCCATCTTCAGTATATTTTCTCATCCCTACACAGTTTCTAAAGTTAGTAGTTGTCATGTCTTAATAAAACTGGTCCTGTTGTATTGTCAGTCCAATCTGCCTCTGTGTTACCATCCAACTCTCACTTCAATCTGTGGTTTTAATTGGCCGCCCTAATTTGTTTGTTGTTAATCTACATCTATTAGGAAAGATACTCGTCTACAGCATCTCATTATTGTATTCCAGCTCAGGTTCATGTCTACTGGGTTAATGTGCAGACTGTGGTCCATTTGGTAATGTGTGTCGATTTTTGAGTCGATTTTTGTTTATGGTTTATGACAGTTTTGACATTTTCACATTTAGGGGCTGGTAGAATATCAGGTCATAATGAGATGAGTGTATTCGCAGGCAGATTTTAAGAATAACTCCTCATTACCTATCTCTCTCTGTCTCTGTCTCTCTTTCTCTGTCTGTCCGTCTCCGTTGCCCTTCAGATCACCAGAAGCTGGAGCGAGAGGCTCGGATTTGTCGCCTGTTGAAACACCCCAACATCGGTGAGCATATGACTTTCTATTTTGACTCCTGTGACCACCAACTTTTTGTTTGAGTAAATAGCAGAAGTTTTATAAAAGTCTATATATTTATTAATTTTATATCACAAGATAAATTACATCTCCTACATCATCTTACAGTAAAGTGAGGTCACTAAAATGTGAACACGTGTTACAACTTAATACAAAAGGAAACCAATCTATTACAGATTATCAGAAAAATATAGCTAAGTATACACTCACTGGCTACTTAAGTAGTAAATTAAGTACACGTGTACAATCTAATGTGGCGCAGTACACCAGCTCTGCTATAAATGTTGCCTGTACAAAGATAATAATGTGGTAGTTTAACTATTCTTAATATTATTATTACGACTTGACGTCGTACAAAAACTGAAAAATGAAAAGCTTTGTATAAGTAGAAATCATGGCAGAGCTGTTACACTGGCCCAGGTACCTAATGAAGTGGTTGGTGAGTGTACACAAACATGCAAGAAGTAAATAGACACCTTTAATTTGAATTTGAATGAAGGTGTCTATTTACTTCTTGCATGTCTGTGTATATAGCAGTAGCAATACACAGTACTGTAATACACAGGAGAAACATACTATCCATCTATTTTTGTTGATTAAGTCGACCCATTTATTGCCACAACCCCCTAATGTACTGTAAATATATGTGATGTCAGACTCAATTATTATGACTCCCTGTGGTTTGTTACCACACACATGTACTCCCACTCCCACTCACTGTATTCTCCTGCAGCTGTTATACAGAAATGCATTTTCATAAATCATGTAGTTCACAGGTTTCAACTATCCTTAGAGGAGGAATTAATAATACAAAAGAAATAATGATTAATACACTGAGATACATCTCTCATTCTGTTTCTCTTCTTCTTCCAGTTCGTCTTCATGACAGTATATCAGAGGAGGGCTTCCACTACCTCCTGTTTGACTTGTAAGTCATCCTCCTCTCATTCCCCACCCTTGCCTACATATACAATTACATAACTCTCTCTCATATATTACCCCACCCCCCCGACCACCACCACCCACGTCCTCCACATCCATCTCTTGGCAATTCCCTCTAGTTTCCATGGTAACAGAGTGGAAAGGGGGGAGGATTGGGGAAAGGGGTGTGCTGTAGGAAACGAGAAATAAAGTGGGAATTTTTGCTTCATAGCCTTCACAGCGCTCCTCCCAATCCCACACTTACGTCCAATCCAGGCATCCCAATGTTAACGTGTGTTTGTGCGCACGCAGGGTGACCGGAGGTGAACTGTTTGAGGACATCGTAGCCAGAGAGTATTACAGCGAGGCCGACGCCAGGTAGGAGCCATCGCTCTTGTATGTGTGAAAGGGCTTCTCCTCGTCTTTAAATGTTCTGCGTCTACTGTTGTCCTCTCTCGTCTATTGTTTTATGTATTTTCCCTTTTCTTTTGTGACTCTGCTTTACTCTTTTTTCTACTCTTCGCTCCTCTTCCTCTTACTATCCACTTTACTTTCTTCTCTTTTCTCTTTCCTCTTTACTGCTGCTCCTCACGTATATATAACCTCTAACTTTCTCCTATTTTCATCAGCATATAATTCGTTTTTTTTCTTTTCTTCCTCCTTCATTGTCTCTATTCCTCCTCGGCCCTTTGGTTTTCAATTTACATCAATGCCACGATACTTCAGCTCTCACTCTGGCACTTGAGTGACTTTTCAGCTTTTCAGGTGTTCAAATATGAAAAGTAACGTGGACATATATAGTGCCCAATTTCAGTAAAATTGACACTGAATGGGAGTCTACGGGTTAGTGACTAGTTTAATCCAAATTAAAAGTGCATCACAGCTTATTTTCATTATGTCTTATATCTTTTAGTTGTATATTAAGCCACCAATATAATAAATGGACAAGTACTTTCTGCAAAGTGCAAAAAAAGTCACAGCAAGAAGCTGTTAACACAAAGAAATCTATATGTTTTTAGCTAAAACCCACATTTTTATGGTTTTCACAGTAAAATTGTCACTAAAACAGTAATTTACATAGAAAGTCTGTGATATTTGTAATGATATCAACACATGCTTATTGGTCAAACCTTAAATATATGTCTTTTAAATGATCCAATTAGCTCGACTGCTGCAGGTGGTCCAGGGTACACCCCTATACCGTTATGTTGCCCCCTTCATTTCCGCCCGTGTTCTTTCCCATACTCAAACAGCGGGAGAGATATAAATAAGCAGCAAAATGGCAAAAAAGAACACCTCTGTCCACATGTAATGTTTGTGTGAACGTGGACAGTCTCACCTTTTCTGTTTCTTTTATTTTCTTAATTTTCACTCAGCCCTCTTCTTTACTTTCTTTTTCCACCACCCCATCACATCCCATGTTGTTTCATATCTCACTCCCACCACTTGTGCTGACTCATCGACACACACTCCACTTTAACCGATGATGGAAGAGGAAATAAAGTATGGTGGGTGGGTGGGGGGGGGTTGTGATGTAGGCGTTTGTCTATTCAGCAATATTAAAAGTGAAATTGAATATTCTGATACTGTAGAAATTCACACAAAAAAGGCTCAGTAAATAGTTGTTTACAGCCCTAGTCTCCACTCCAAGCCATTTGACTTGTAGCTTGAGAACATTGCACTTAGGTAATTCGAGCCAAGTATTGTCTGACTGACTGGTGTTGTAAACAGTTTGTGTTACATTCATTTAAAAGGCTACAAGTCTCAAATATCCACAAAAGCAAAGTTTTCAGTTTCGTTAACTGAGAAATTAAAATGTCTGGTTTCTGATTAGTCTGTAAATAAGATGCAAGACTCTCACTCACCTTATAAATGCGTTCATGCATTTTAAATGATATATTAATATCTATTTTCAGATTGTTTATTAAGGTTTTCATGCATATTATCCATCTATTTCCTGTACCCCTGTATTCTATGCAGGGTTGCAGTGTTGGGTCAGGTTCAATCCCAGTGAGCCACTGTGTAACCCCAGCTGAAGTTTCAATTAAACTATTTTAATTGTGTAGAAATAATGTAAAAACTCTTGTGGGCAAGAGTGGCAAGCTTTGGGTCACAGCTCAGCACTCTGGTTGCTCGATAAGCTCATAGGATGGATGGGATATGGAATTATCTCTTGATCTGGTTTTAACAAAGTATGTGCAAAATGTTGGTTTGATTTAATAACAGCTGCTGCTCCCATGCCTTGCAGCAGGAACAACGGGTGGCAAATAGGCCCACATGTCACTCACAGTGAAAAGGTCATATCCCACTTAATCTGCAATTTGTTCTCTTTAATGCAAACATACAAATCCTGGCTTCCAGATAAAAACAACAGAATGAACCGTGAAATGTCCGCTCTTATGACCTTTGAAAAAACATTTGCAGCTACCAGCCAATGTCTTTTTGCTAATTCAATTGTTGCTCTAGCGTTTTGTTGGATCTTTCACCACTGACAAATTATGTCAAAGACAAATACTAGATACGAGAATACTCGATTAGTAATATTATTAATCTGACTTTCAGTCACTAGATTTCTGTTCTGATGATGCAAACTGTTATTCAGTATGTATTCATCACAAACTGATGGATCTTCATCCTACAGCATAACACAAGTGGTCTCGTTTACACACGCACACTGTCACACAACACATTTTATGCCCTGGAGAGAGAGAGAGAGCTGTGTGTGTGTGTGTGTGTGTGTGTGTGTGTGTGTGTGTGTGTGTGTGTGTGTGTGTGTGTGTGTGTGTGTGTGCGTGTGGCACTGTTGACAATGATACCAATGATGTCACACTGGCTCAATATCTTTAGGCGATAAATTTACCATTTCTGCTCCACACTTTCTGTCTGACTGTCTCACTTGAATGAAGTTCCATGTACTATGACTGTATTGTTCAGCAAAGTTGAGGCCAATATACAAGATTCTCATGTAAGCATACTCATCTGTCTTAAGAAATACAGAACTTGAAACTTGATTGTTTTCAATATTAAAGCGTTGCTATCAGTCATCCAGAGTACTGCTCTCTTTTTCCAGCTGTGTCTGGATTAGTCACTCAAAATACAACTTCCAATGTAAGAAATTGGCTTGCTTATTCTGTTTGCCGTTTTTACAAGGCAGTCATGAATTTTTAAAAGAATTGGGCCTACGGTAAAGTAATTTTAATCCGCCAATTACCTGGGGTTTTTGCCTGATTATATTTGGTGTGCTCAGGAGAACCAAACTACATTTTTTTAGCTCCAACAACAACCAGAAAAAAAATCCCCTTGTGCGTAATGCCGAGGAGCTTCTGTTTTGGTCGAGTCGTTTTTGCCGGCAAACAACAAAAGACAAAAGCTGAAGTGATGCATAAAACATGTTTAACTGTATTCAGGTGTATACAGGTTTTGATGTCTCTCTGGTAAATCGAAATGATAGAAATGTTTTAGTATGTGTTCAGGTTTTATTTATGTATTTTTTGAGAACAGATACGAACTTGTGTATAGGTGTAGGGTGTGTGTGTGTGTGTGTGTGTGTGTGTGTGTGTGTGTGTGTGTGTGTGTGTGTGTGTGTGTGTGTGTGTGTGTGTGTGTGTGTGTGTGGGCTGTCATGTTCCTACCTTATGCTATAGTACTAATATCTGCCTGTCTAAACCCCCTGGTGATTGCCCTTTCCCACCCACCTAGTAACCCTCATTCTCTCACTCATGTGCACACATACACACACGTACACACACACACATACAGATACACACTTACTTTCCTTTCCCCTCCCTTCTGAATGTCAGTCATCCAGGCCAGTCCCCTCACTCCCACCCTCACTCCCTTGGAGACCAGCGAGAAATGGGACTTTAATTAGCTACGATAATTAGTCTCACACACTGGCAGTCACGCACTCACAGACCCCAAACTGTGCTGCATCGCACCTTGTCGCCCCCTGTCAGAATGTTTTAGAGTTTCTTTTTAGTTGTGTTTGGTTCAATGAAGGACATTATGAAGAGAGCAAGGGAGAAAAAAGCTGAATCAAGGCAGATTTTTCAGAAAAGGTTTCAGAAACCCAACAATCAGCAAACATGGAGAACCAACCTCTGACAAAAATACCTCAATCTTTAACTGCTACATGCTGCCATGGGTAGTTCATACTTGAGTTTCCATGGAAAAGTATTTTAAAAGGTTAATTTTTTCCATCCTAAATCTGTTTTGCATACTTTTTACAGTGTATAATTTAGTATTGAAAGCATACACGGGCATATGAGAGCGAGAGGAGGTGCCCTCTTTTGACACACACTGGCTCTGTGTTTGATTTTTCTCCCAGTATCTCTTTACTTCCCTGCAGAGAACAGTGGGACGTTGTTGCTCAAAGTGCTGAGCAAGTCACATTTTTTTGGCAAATGTGACGATGGCTGCACTTTTTTTCCACTTTGCCCCACCAGGACTCCTTTGAAAATGACCTAATGGTTTTGGACAGCGAGATGCTTGAGGCGCACGTATAAAATTCCTAAATGGCATACACAATAGGTCACTGATAGGTCAGGCCATGCATGCATACAGTCAATTTTCCCATCACTTTCATTTTATATAAAACAGTAGGACGAGGACGTGTGAGTAACTGAACATAGGGCTGATTATGGTGAAGAAATGAAGCAGAAAAGTGTATTCTCTGTGGATAATAGCCTCTTATCTGACTGCGTCAGAGGCATGAGATTTCTGGAGGAATAAAACACAAAGTGGAGAGCGGACAGTGATGTCACTTATGATGAATACTAATAACTGTGACTCATGCACAGTGAAAAAGATATGTTAAAAGATTCTGTGTGTTCTGAAGACCCATACATATTAGGGAGATCACTACAGATAGTTTCCATACTTTATCCATTATGCATAGGTTCTTGAAGACACTTGAACAATGTGGACAGATCGCCTCTTTTATTAATCTATTTTCACAAGTAGGTCTAGGGGTAGATACACATTGGTTGCCAGTGTTTCCTATGAATTGGTGATTGGAATTTGGTGAAAAATTGTGAAAGGATTGCCATAGATTATTCTTTTTTGTTGTTGTTTTTTTTTTACTTTTGAAGATACATCAACTGGCTCTTGGGGTCGCTACAATTAAAAGGCAATCATTTGCGGCCATCGATGTGTTTACATTACATTACATTTAGCAGACGCTTTTATCCAAAGCGACTTACAGAGGAGGACATAGGCTGAGAATGGTGTAAAGGAGCTCAGAATAGTTGTTAGTTTTGTTAGTTTTGTTAGGCAGACTGTTTACTGAAGCTTTATTACCATTTGTTGGCCCAAAGCAGCCGATGCATTAGTTGTGTTATTGTCTCAGATGACCCAGCTTTTAATATGTTAGAAGAGAGAGAGACAGTAAATTACAATGATGAAATAAGGAGAGTTTTGACTCTTATGATGGATGGCATTGCCTGTGTGTGTGTGTGTGTGTGTTTATGAACAAGCATGCACATATCTCTTTCATTCTCTCTCTCAGTCCTCCCACTGACTAGACACTGTGTGGGCGTGGATCCTGCAGGCTGCTTGTCTCTTTGCGCCTGCTATTAGTCACATATTCTCCACATTACACTCTCTCATTGCACCAAGCCTACATAGACACACATTTAAATGTACATGTATCTCTTGCAGTGCACACACAGTGATGAGTTTTCCTTTTTAAGTGATGGAAAAATAGCCTGGCATCAGCCCACCAGTCTTCTATGATTCAGTTTCATCCTCTACATGAGTGTTCTATTTCTTGTATTATTAGCTCTCTTTGCTCTTCAGAAGCTTCCTATCTTCTCTCTCACAATCTGTCATCTTTTTCCGTTTGGTTTCCTCCTCTCCTCTCCTCTCCTCTCCTCTCCTCTCCTCTCCTCTCCTCTCCTCTCCTCTCCTCTCCTCTCCTCTCCTCTCCTGTGTTGTTGTGATTTTTGTCCGGCAGGTTGTTCTGCTGTGGCTGCTCTTGTCTCTCATCATGTTTAAAAAGCAAAACGAACCGTTTTTGTCTCCTCCACCCACATTTCCCCACCCATCCCTCCCCCTTCCAACATCTCTATCTGCATTCATCACTCTCTCTTCTACCTCTCTCTTGTCTTCCGCACGTTATTTGTCCTCTCCTCCTCCTCCTCCTCCTCATTTCAACTGACGTCTCTGTCACTTGGCCTCCTCTAATCTAATCTGTTGTTTTCTCATCTTTAAATTTGTCTTATTCATCTTACATTGGGTCTGCCCATCACTCTTTTCATCTGGAATCCTCTTTCCTCTTTCCTCCAAGCACCTTCCTTCCCTTTCTCCACCTTCATCCCTCTCTGTACATCCCCATGATCCATTCATCCACATCCCTCCTTTCACCCCCCACCATCCCTCCTCTCTCTGTTTTGTCTTCACAGTCACTGTATCCATCAGATTCTAGAAAGTGTCCATCACATTCACCAACATGACATAGTGCACAGGGACCTGAAGGTTAGTATATGTAGAGGAGCATCTGGATCCCTTACACCCCTCCCTCCCCACAACCTTTGCCTGCTTCCTTTCCTCCCTCCGTTCTTTTCCTCCATCCTTCCGTCCTCCCTCCTCCGTCTCGTCTACTTGTCGTTTCCTGTCAGTCCCTGGTCTAATGTCCGCCTGTCCGACTTACGTCTTGGTATGCTCTTATATTTCCTCTTTTCATTTTTGGTGTATTGTATTTATGTTTTTTTGAACTGGAGGACCCTGGCCTGCCTCACCCACCCCTCCTTGCTCCATCTGCCCTCCCAACCGTTCTCCTCTTTTACAAACAACTACATAACAAAATCTCCTGACTCTCCTGACTGACAACCAGATCCATCCATGACTGAGCCTTGCACACACACACACACACACACACACACACACACACACACACACACACACACACACACACACACACACACACACACACACACACACATAAACACACGCACACACGCAGTCACCCCTGCACATGAGCACACATCCTTCTGCAAGGTGCAATAAATATCCAGTATTTACACATGCTCGTACAACCATCAATTTCTCCCACCAGGCTAGTTTAAAAAAGCCACAGTTATATTTATTGTGATCTTCATTGATTTTTTTCCTTTTCTTAACGCCTCCTCCCTTCACTATGGCTTTGAGTCATTTATTTTATTGTATTGATCTGTGTATTTTCGAGATAGCCTCATTCGACATGAAGTATGTTTTTCTAGAGAGATCTTGGGCTTTTTACAAAATATTGTTTTTGTTTGCTTGTGTTATTTTTGGTCCTGAATTTCGCCTCTGAATATTCAGACTCAGACCAGAAATGGCATAGTAAATCCCCAGGACAGTTGAATAGTGTAATGCTGAAATAATACGGTTTCCCTTTCTTCTTTTATTTCTTCATTTACACACATGTTCACCTTGGCATAAATCATGCTTTGTATTGTCACACTGGTGTAGTTAATGAGTAATGAGTAGAGAGTAGTGCCCGTTTCTAAAAAAAAAAGCTTGCCGTAAGATGATCACCAACTCAAGATCATAATTAAGTCACCAGTTTGATGATCTCTGCAGCCATCATCATTTAATTCTTTACTTTGAGCCTAATATATTGCTGTATATCAATGTTAACTGCAGCTGCTGGAAAAGAAAAGTACTCTACTCTGATCATTAGTATTTCAACAAGTAATGCACTAGCTCATTTTATTAATAAATCTATTTTAATTTGAAGCACATCGCTGCTACAAAGATACAGTAAGAACTGGTAACACAGCTAATAAGTAAACAATTCACAAAACTGGTTAAACGCCTATTTTAATTGTCTTCTTCAGCATCACTTTTATTCAGAACTAAAGTGAAAAACAAGAGCAGTTCCATGGTGCATTTGTGGCCGTTATCTGGAGACCTAATTACTCAGTTCGTCTTTGAAGAATATTGTAAAGTGGGGTAAATTGCTAGACAACGTGCTAAATAAACATGGTTTACTAGGATATATGTCATCTTACAGTTGGATAAAAGGTTTAGCTGTGTATGTTTCTGCATATTCTAATCTAAATGTTGAAGAAAGGAGAAGAATACAACTCTTTTGTTTCACATATTTGCTGTTCAGGGTAGTTAAATCAAAGCGTGAACAAGAAAGTGACAAAATGGATTAAAACACGGCAAATGTTTGGTGTCAAATTCACAGCGTCACCACCACTAACTGCTAACTAACACAGGAACGTTTGGGATGGTGTCCTTCCATCAAGTACACACACACACACACACATACACACACACAAACACACACACACACACACACACACACACACACACACACATGCAGAGGATTCTTACCCTGTGGGTTACAGAGCTCAACAGCTGATAAAGTGTGTGTGTGTGAGTGTGTGTGTGTAGGGTGGCACATGGACATACACTCTAAACTGCATGCATACCTACACAGAAGGGGCATGTGAGAGAACGGACACACATTTCGTAGGTGGACATAGTTTTAGCCTCGACCGCACATTTGCAGACACATGCGGTCACATGCTCGTGTTGGCTTTTGGTGATCAGCACATACACACACTCAGCTCTCAGCATTTTGGCTGTAAATGTGACCTGCCTAGTATTTATTTATTGGGAGACCTTTAGAGACAAGACACAGGATGAACTTTACAGCCATGCCAGTCTGTCTTTCTCTCACTCTCTCTCTCTCTCTGTTTCTGTTTCTCACTTTCTGTCTTTCCCTCTCTCTTGTTTCTCATCTTATAATATTTTGCAGACTCCTGCTTTATTGTAATCTATTATGGTTAGTCCCTTCCAGGTCTTGTGTTTTTGGTAGATTAAAGCTGTCCCCAGTTTCTGTTTTTAAATGTTGAGCTACTAGTTTCACCTAAAGCTGCAGAAATTTTCAGAAATCTGCTCACACTTTTCTCCAGATTCCATGATGCAAAAGGTCCTTCCTATTAGAAAGGAGTGAAATTGAGAAGATCATGTAAACTTCAAGGCAGCTCACAAGAAACAATCAATTATACATTGCAACCCCCTGAATACATAAAATATATTTTATTCTCTGTTAGTGTGTTTAGATTTCTTGACACAATTAGGGATTCTCCTTTAACAGCCGTCGTTTTCAACAATACCCAGGCGTTGGCAAACTGCTGTTTTCTCAACAGACGATTACTCTAATTTTCTGACTATTTTATGAAACTTGCATTTTTGTGTGTTTATAGTCAGGTGCTGTCCTACTTAAAGTGAGACGTAATCATTTCTGTCACTCGTATTTCTTTGGAGGGACTTCATTACACATCCCACAGCTGGATCACACAAGTATTTTTACTTTTGTTTTTTTATTTTTAGTGTCCGGTAGCTAGCTGACATCAGAATGACAGCTCATGTCAGCAGAGGCCAGCGAGGCTGGCAATAGACATGGCGTTGATCCCAGACACATCTTTTAAATGTTATTAATTGTACAATGACTCACTCCTTCCCTTACCGCCTTCATCAACGCCTTCTGTGACTCCCAAGGCCAGCCACATTCTCACACCCTCTTTCATCACCCAAAGCCTGCTGCCTAAAATATGGAGGGAGGTGGTGTATCTAGAATCCACCTGCAGCCATATTAAAATGTGTTTCTATGGATATACTCATTTTTGAAGTATAAAGTACCAAAGATAAACATATAGATAGATAAAGACCTTAGAGTATAAGTTGTAGAATAGATTGATTCAAAGGAATCTTCTGTTGCAGGGCACCCATAGCCTTTCCAGGCTAACCAAGTCAAAACCATAGCTGCAGCCAGCTTCCACACACCTCACTAATGAAGAAAATTATTAACTTTTGATCAAATCCTACAGAAGTTTTAAACAGATTTTTTATGTGGGTAGCTCAACACGTACAGTAAGTTAGCATACTGTAGGTCTTACATATGGGCCACAATGGTTAGCTATCCTCACCTGTGTAGCTAACTATTTGGAACCTTTTCACTTACTCCGTCTGCATTATTGTGAGTGTGTGCTTATCTGTGTGTCAGCCGAAGCCAACAAAAGGTGAGAGTGTGACGCCTGGCAACAGAAGAGCCCTTTCGACCCCTGTTGTACCCCTTAATCTCCTCCCACTCCTCCATCATACCCCCCCTCCCACCCCACCCCAACCTTTACCCTTACCCTTCCCCTCCCCACACCCCTGGCCTGTGCACGTGATTGTAGCACTGCTCAGACTAACATGCGCCCCCCCTCCTCCTCCCCCCTTGGTGTTTGCATGCAGTCATTGCATCCAGCAGATCCTGGAGGCGGTGCTTCACTGCCATCAAATGGGTGTGGTGCACCGGGACCTGAAGGTGAGTGATGAGGGTCACATTGCTTATTCCTTGAGAGTGTGTTTAGATATTTGTGTGAGGGGGTTTGTTGGTGTGTTTTTTTTGTGGAGTGTGTGTAAGTCTGATAGGTAAATGAGTAACTGTCTGTAATGTTTGTGGATATCGTGTAACTTGCAAAGCCTCAGAACGTGTGGTTTTGAATCATCTTATTTCTCCTGATGTTTGATATAAACGTAATTTATCACTTTATAGCTCTGTATGACGCTTCACAATAGTTGGTTGTGCAGTTACAAAGTCATTTAGAGTCAGGCCTTTCTTCACTCAAAGCTAGAACAGTCCCCACACTTTTCTTGCAATCACCATGAGACTGTCAATACCACCTCTGACCTTTCTCTGACTCTGCCCTGCCATACACGGCCTCCAGCTCAGTGCAGTCACCTTCTTGTTGTGTAAACAACACTTTCTGTCCGTTGAGATTTTAAGCATGCAACGCTGGTCAATGCCACCGCACTGTAACCTTTTTAGAAGAGGATCTTGTCATTGCATAGCCAGCCATCCAAGATGGCCCAGGAGGATACTCAATCTGACCTCTGGTCAGACAAAGATGTTAACTATTGATTATGAGACACCCTGCGCGGTTTCAATTACTTCTATAGATCACTTATCGATCCTCAGTGCTTCAAATGTGACAGCTAATTTTCTGTAAACTGTGACTTGTGACATTTGTTTATATTGGCTGACTGACTGCTACCACAGTCTTTTTTAGGGTTGGAAACTGAGAGCCAGCTGCTAATTTCAAACTGGTTACACGTTTCTTAGAACTCTGGGATTGCCTCATAGATGTACTGTATTTTGACTTCTGTAGATACATATTAAATGATTCACATCACATATTTTTACTGAGCATTTTCACCAAGATTGCATGGCAATCAGGGACTTTGTTTAACGTGATCTCTGACTGTGAACTGACTTAACGAAGCTGAAGTTTTGAATTTTGTCTTTAAATTTGGCTGTGTGTGCTTATGCAATCATGTATATATATATTTATACATATATATGTTTCCAGTCATCTTGCTGTCATGTCTTGTACCTGGTTTTGTGTTTTATATGTGCATGCTTGTGTCTTATGCCGCTGTGCATGGAGCATTTTGTCAAGTAGACTTCTTCTATGCAAATGTCAGTCCCTGCATTCCAGCAAAGGCGTGTTGTGTTCATCAGAACTGTTGTGACTATTTCTTTATTTAGCCGACACGCCTATCTGGTTTCACACCCAAGCATCGGAGAGCATTTCATGCAATAGGTCATAGTGTGATGACTGAGGACAGCCTGGGTGACAAGATCCCTCAAATTAGGAATTGGGTTGTGGCAAATGAGATGACAACACAGCAAACAGATTTATATATGAGCCAAAAAAAGTAACGCCAGATTGCCCTATATTGTTCACACTGTACAGAAATTAAAAGTGTTCTGCCTGTCAGGTTATATGTCAGTGTGAAAGACAGTATTTTTAGTCTGTAAGTAATCTAGGAAAGGAAAATTGCATTAATAGAGTAAGTTGATATAAGTTTTGATGAGATCTGGGATTCAAACTGAAGTGTGACTAGTTCAGGACCATCTTGACTGATTTTTTGATCAGATTTAATCATACATTTTGTGTTTTTCTTTAGTTTCAGATGTCTGGTTGGCAGTAGTGTCAAAAAACTCTAAACGATATCCAACTCTGACTTTAATCTAGACACACAAATGTCTTCAAGATAAGGTTAAATGAGTTTTTCCTTCCATACTACAGCAATCTGCTTAAATTGGAGTGCCTTCTCAGTGGAGATATATTTCTGCATTAGTCGGGAATACCACAGCAGCTCCAGATCCTCTACAAATAGAGAAATAAAAGAGAAAGATGGGAATCATTCCATTTGAAACACTCCTGAACTGCTATCAAATACAGCTTTCTCTATTTTCTATATACCCCCTCTCTCTCTCGCTCTCTTTCAGTCAAAGTAGTTGCTAGTCGCCAGTGTGCTCAGGTGTGCGTACATGTGTGTCCGTGCTAGAGAGATGCTTATGTCAAACAGTGCTGCTGCTCTGTTTAAACACGTGGCCTGAATGTTTTGCCTCGCGTTTATGCACTCTTTTGATGGAAGTGCATGCTTCATCAGAATTTCATTCCCACATCCGCTTTCACGGATTATCTTACTGCTGCAATGTTGGCAAGTTTTAACTCCCTTGTTAACAAAAGAGTAAAATATAACCAAGTGGTAGAGCTGGGAGAATGTGATGACACAAGGTAGGCACAGCGCCTTAGGATTACTGGTTCTCTCACTCACTGTCCCCCACTCTCTCTCTCTCTCTTTCTCACTCTCCTGTTCATTTCCTTTTCTCTTACTAATGGGCTCAGAGGCATATCTTATATTAAGTATTTGCACTTTAAATGCACAGTGTTCCCGTGCCTCTAAACAAATTTGCTTAGGGGATAGAACAGAGGGAAGAAGGCAGAGGATGCAAAAACGCATGCTGCTGCAATGCAGGGGAGGTAGTGAGAGAAATGCAACCTAAATGTAATGTCTTTTCTCCATGCTGTAAGTTTGCACTTACGTTGTTGTTTATCAGTAGTGTATTTCAGTAACAACCACAGAAGCTAAGTGGAAGAGAAGGAAGACCTGACTAAGACTAATGAATGACATTATGGAGACTGAGTTTAGTCCCTGAAAGACAGCAGAAAATGTCCTAATTTGAAAAATAGAAGCCCTCAGCAATATGCATATATCAGTGTAAGTGCAAGGTTATTGAAGATCCACATCTGTTGAACATTTGGCATGTGGGTGATACTCTATTACTCACATACTAATATTTATATTCAGTTTATGCAACACAGTGTAGTAGCATGTCAAAACTGCTCTCTATGTTCACCAAACTCAAACCAGGATTACATAATATATGTATTACCTTGTTAGCCTAACTGACCTGGTGATTTTAAAGCATCATGAATACTACGTACATCAATGAATGCGAAAAGTCAGTGTGTGTTTTATTTGTCATTCAAGATTGCCTCTACAGAGGCAGTGTTTAAGTAAGATTGAGAGAGATGTAGAGAGACAAAGTAAGAAGGAGCAGGGTCCAGTGGGGATTGCATCCCATTATTAGAACCCTCTTCTGACAGAGAATAATGAGGCTGACTGTGTTATCTGGGCCACAGAGATGAAGCCTATAGACCACAGCACACCACATGAGGCTAGGACAAAAATGCCCTGCAGACTGACTGAGTTGCATGGACACATACGGCTGTACAATAAAAGTTGATCCACATTTCCTCCACTCTAATGTGAAATATCTGTTACTGTACAGCCGTATGTGTCCATGTTCATGACATCACATCTATGACCTGTGTCTATCTGTGTTGTGTGTTTGTGTCTGTGCTGAGTACAGTTTTGATACGACTGCACTATATGAAACAAACGCATGCACAGCTGTCAACTTCCAACTCTTTCCCCACTAGGACAGTGTATGGACAGTGTATATGTTCTCCCGTGCTTCATTTCAAAAGGTTTGGTAACCTTACTTCTTTCCTCTTTCCCACTTTAGCCAGAGAACCTGCTCCTTGCAAGTAAATGTAAGAATGCTGCAGTGAAGCTGGCCGACTTTGGCCTGGCCATTGAGGTGCAGGGGGATCAGCAGGCCTGGTTTGGTAGGTACAGCGGACACAGCAGTTAATCATGTCTACATTTTATATGTATACCTTACCTAAAGCTCATCAGGACTAGAATGAGTTTCTATTATTGTCAGTCATAATGATTGCAAAGGTCAACAAGTTTACAGTAGCCTCAGAATGATTATATCTTCACCAAGCATTTTTTAAATAAAGGATAAAGGATAAAGAAGAGTGACATAAGATGGTTCAGCTGACAGACAGTGGTCGCTACTAGAAAATATTATATCTCCCTTAAGTTTTTAATTTTCATTTGTGCTTGATTTCTCTGTGTGCACACCCTCTTGTGGTCATAGAAAAGGAATTGTAATGTAATGATTTTTAAAAATTTTTTTAACTCACATTGCTGGTGGCACCCAGATTATATTGTTAATTTTTGTCAATAACATCAAACGTTTTTGTTCGTACATGGAGTTTAGTAAAGAAAAAGTCAGTGGCATGAATCTGTCAGTCTCAGATTAGCACTGTTGAGGCACACGTCTCACGTCTCACCTGGATCTGCTACAGTACAAACATCTGTACCCTTCAGTGCTAATGTCTCTCACTTTTCTCAAGGTGAGATTTGCCAATCCTTCACAATGAACTGACCCAAGCCTTGAATGTGTCTTTAAGATATGTGTCCTAGTTGTGGATGAATCACAGAAGATTATCTTGCTTTTCTATACAAGCTGATCCAAGGACAGCTGATACACAATCTGTTGCCTTAAGCATGTCAATCAATTGTGTGTATGTGTGTGTGTGTGTTTCCTGCAGGATTTGCTGGCACACCGGGGTACCTGTCCCCTGAGGTATTGAGGAAGGAGGCATATGGCAAACCTGTGGACATCTGGGCCTGCGGTGAGTTGTACAGAGACACACACTCATTTACACACCTAACACACATACGGCATTAACTAGATGATTATACACAAACGAAATCACAAAAACTGAAGCACATTTTCTAACAAACTGTGCATGTATTCTGTGTGTGTGTGTGTCCATATGCATTTCTGTGTGTCTCAGGGGTGATCCTCTACATCCTGCTGGTGGGTTACCCTCCTTTCTGGGATGAGGACCAGCACAAGCTGTACCAGCAGATCAAGGCTGGGGCTTACGATGTGAGTCTCCTTTACTCTCTTCTTTCTCCTCTCCTGCTCTCTCATTTGTCCCCTCCTCTCCTCTCCTCCCACTACCTTTTGTTTCTTTTTGATGGTTGTTACGTAACTCAGTCACCTCATTCATATTTCAGAGGGTGCAAGAGAGGAACACTCACCTTAGATCACATTAAGTTCCATGCCAAATGAAAGAGAGAGTGGGTTGCCCGACTCTCTGGCAGGGATTCTGATCTCACAGGACACAGATCTCAATATTTATGCCTAAACACAACAGGACCTGATGGGTTTTGAATTTTTTAACAAATTGCTTGGGGCTGTACTTGGATTGGCCTTCTAATATTGTTGGAAAACACACCCACGTGGGGTGGCTAACATGTTGAAGGAACAGATACTACTGGGTTCATATTTGGCCTGAACCACCGCACCCCCTCTCACTGGACATCATTGCCGTTAATTACCATCAGGGAATTGGTATGAGCAGTGCAGCAAACTTGACTTGTATCACATTTATTAATAAATATTTCACGTTGGTCTTTTAGTGGTATTTAAAGACAGGTTAGTAGGGATTTTATCAAGACGTTAAGACATGTAGTTTCTGTTTTTCCCTTAAGTTCCCTTCCCCAGAGTGGGATACAGTCACCCCAGAGGCCAAAAACCTGATCAACCAGATGCTGACCATCAACCCAGCCAAGAGGATCACTGCTCAGGAGGCCCTCAAACACCCATGGGTCTGCGTAAGTGTCATGTGCTTGAGGCAGACAAGCAGACAGCATTTATTTTACTCACACTTTGTTGCACTACTGTGTGGCTAAAAAATAAGTGGTTGGCTAACTAAATTCATCTTGTTTTTTTTTCTTCCATCTCTGCCTAAACTTCCCCCTATTTGTCCCCCTCATCCTCCTCTTGCTCCTCCTCGTCTTCTTTCTTTTCACAGCAACGGTCCACAGTGGCGTCCATGATGCACAGACAGGAGACCGTGGAGTGCCTGAAGAAATTCAATGCCAGGAGGAAACTCAAGGTCTGTTTGCATGCAAACTCTCTCCCACATCTTCCTCTTCTGCTCTAATAAGCTCTTGTATATTTTTGGCCACCAACGTATTGTCAAGCATGGTATTTGCACTTGTTTCAGTTTTCCTGTAATATTTCTGAATCTAATTATTTAAAGGAGATGGCATATGTATGTGCTTCATTACCTGACTGTAGTGCTGAGGTTATATGAAAGGTACTTTAGACCCAAGGTTATGGGAGGTGCATAGTTTCCCATCTTCTCTTATTTATTGCTGACATTTTGTTTGGATACAACAGCTTAGCCATTGGAGCACGTCACTATTATCCTGCTGCTTTTGGGCAGGCTTGGCATGGCTCAAATACCAACACATGGTAAACTGGAAGCAGAAACGCAGGTGGCTGCAGGCAAATGTTGGACCGTTCAACCAACATGCCATCAGCATGAACCAATTGACACTGGCAAGGTTACACAGTTACATTGTAAACAACACAAACAAACAAACAGGACCAATGATCAGATAATTTAGTAAACAAAAAACAAACAACTCACAGACAGGGGAATCAGTTAATTCTTAAGATGAAAGTTATCTGTCATTGCCAACATTGTTATCTGCACAAAACATCATCAGAAAATCAGCTAAAAGCTTTATATGTATTCCCACACTTTAATCTAGGAATTAGTTTTTCATTGCAGCAATAGTCTTCTATAGTAAGTGCACCATCTCTGCTATAGTTATGACAGAGAGGCAACTCAATTTAGCTATTTTATTAAGTATATTCTCAACCCCCACAGCTCTTAAATACCATGGTCTATTTGCAATTCAGTACCATTTTTATAGCACTATAAAAAGTTATCAGCTCCAGTTGTAAATGATGTCTCCAGAGAAAAAAAGTGTCAAGATTAGCTGCTTCACTCCTCTCTCTGTCTCTCTCTCTCCCTCTTCTTCTGAACTTCTGAATCTCTCTCTCTCTCTCTCTCTCTCTTTCTTTTTCTGTCTCTATTTGTCAGTGTAATTTCTGGCATGGTTTTATTTGTGGTTACATCTTTCATAGTGAGCAATGATTGCTCCACGCTGACTTCTTTTTTTTTCTTGTATCGAGACACTAAGCATAGATCTTTCCACGCTAGATGATGCACTATCCACAATCTGGATAAGAAACTAGTATAATTTCTTGTATTATAACATCAATTTGAAAGTATAATGTAACTATAGTAATATAATGTTTGTGTAATATTATAATAATTGTATCATGTTAGTGTATTCATAATAGTATACTATTACATACAGTATAATATAAATTCCAATTGTGATTTATAATCTTTACTCACAGTTTCTGAGCAGATGTGAATGAAACACTCGAGTCTGTGTTAGCATACAGTCTACACTTCACATTTCAGAGATTATCTGTCATTCAAACATCATCTGTAGTTTTTTGATTGCACTTTTTTCTTTGGATTTGTTGTTCATAAAGTTTGACCTTCTGTGATTCAGTATTTTTTTTTTTCAAGAAAAGCCCATCTTTGTTTCGTTAGAGCTGAATTTAAAAGCTCGAATCACCTGGATACTGTTTAAATCACTACTGTGTACATCATGTTTCGTTTGTTTGAAAATGTCAAAATTATTATGTTACTGGTGTAAGCAATTTAAATTGAATAGCTCTTCTTTGTATTTTTTCTCTCAGGGGGCCATTCTCACTACTATGCTGGTTTCTCGAAATTTCTCTGGTAAGTGTTGTGTAGACATAATTCTTTAAACCCTCATTACTGTTAATTTACCATTCATATTAATCAATATGGAGTTTATGTACACATGTATACATAAATGTAGGGATTTTATTGCCTGCATGCCAGTTATATTACTATATGCAAATACATATGGCATGTGCCTTTATAAACACTGTTTACAGTAAACATTCAGTGACAGATCTATCTGTCTCCCTTGACCAAATAGATATATATTAATGTTAAGTTTACATAGTTGCCAAAGGCAAAATCACATTTTCATTTCATCTCAGCAACTTCAGTGTTTCCCTTTTTCCCTTTTTTTTTGCTAAATAAATGAATGTGTCTTTTAGACAAAATATTCATATCTTTATTTTAGTTTTTAAAAAAGTTCATTGAGATGACAATTTGGATTTGTGACCCAAAAGCTTCACACACTAACTAAACAACAAAGAGGTGTCAGAATTGCATTTTTAGCCAACTTGTAGCTTTCTTACGCAAGTGTTTTTTCCCCCCTGGTCTCATTATCTGATGTGTCAGTGTATGAGCTGAGGAGAAAGTCCCACACTTGACAGTAATTATACCACACTCCCATACTTACCTTTTTTATAATTTGCACTAAATGTCCTCACCGTGCTAAGGTGCGACACCTAAGACCATTTAAACCTGAAGTATATGTACATATATAAAAATATAGGGAAACACTGAATTTGATCAGCAAGCTGTGGATGTGTTTACGTCTTGTCTTTGTTTTTGTGTATATCTCTGTCATGGATAGATGACACTTTCTTGACGGTTTAACGTTAATTTTAAATATCTGTACGACCGACCTCCTGAGGCTGCATCAGAATTTTACGTGGTTTCTTCAGTATTTATCAACCAAAAATAGTTGTGGTCAGTGAAATAAGAGCTAACCCTCGAATGATTTTTCAATGCAGCATGCAACAAGAAGTCAGCATTTGTATTAAAGTACAACAAGGTTTGGATGAAGCTTCCTCGGGGGGTAATCATGATAATGGCTGGGAGACTAATTCATTCTTATAACTGTTGAAATTAAGGCCTTTCTTTCACAATCACAACCACCGAGTCTGTGTTCATGTACAGTATTGTGTTTTGAAGATGCAGGCATAAGTGATGTTTGTGTGTGTGTGTGTGTGTGTGTGTGTGTGCGCGCGCGTGCAAGCATGCTGCTTTCCGAAACATAGCCACTGTAAGCTTTGCTATGAGAAATGGTCTTAACATCCGCTAAACAACCACTAAGCTCTTTACACACATTGACCCAGGTGTGTGGCCCGGTTGTGTCTTAAACATCTTTTTCTCGCTCTCTCTTGTCTTAGGAAGCAGCGCTACATAATAAGTGTGAGGTCATCCAGTGAATGAGTCAGAGAGAGGATGAGAAATAACTAAAAAGTCAAAAATAGAGACAGAGCAATGACACTTCACGTAACAGGTTACTATATTCTCATCACGCAATATAAATCATGCACACAGAGGCGGTTCTATTTATACCTCCACATGTTTATGTAATGTCTTATAGTGTTGGTACCATTTAAGGTTATAATGATGAAGTTCAGGTTTACATTAATCATCAATGAAGACACCCATATGTTACCTTGATGGCAATATGTTAAATTTCAAGATGCATGGATGGAGTACACTGCTGATGGTAAATTAGAAAATACCGCTGACATTTATTAAGGTCAGTGAGCACTAGAAAATTTAACATTTACTAACATTGACTAAACTTTGTCATTATCATCATCATCACCCTAACAATAACACTGTTTTAGGGACATATAGAGACAAAATGCAGGCATCAGATGAAAGACTGAAAGTTTAGATGTGTGACTCTCCCCGACATTTTACTCTGGTGATCCTTCTGTCACAGTAGCGGATACATACTGTGAATTTGTGTCACAGCCAAATAATGTCAGTGTTTTTTGTATATGAATTAATCACCCTCCTCTAAACTAATTAGTCCTATTTGTCTCACCTTTTTCTTTCTTTTTCCTCACCCTGCCCACCTACCACCTGCTGTGTCTCTGACTCACCTCTTCTTTTATTT
Source organism: Collichthys lucidus (assembly GCA_004119915.2). NCBI lineage: Eukaryota > Metazoa > Chordata > Actinopteri > Sciaenidae > Collichthys > Collichthys lucidus. The sequence goes on from CM014088.1 coordinate 21,382,135, forward strand.
TCCCCTTCTTTCTAAATGTCACTCCACATTTTCTCCATCTACCCTCATCCACCTCTTTCTCATCTTCCTTTCATCTTGCTCTTTCTCCATGTGTGACTGGGTATTTGACTCTTAACAGTGGGCAGCAGGCAGACCACCGCTCCAGCCTCTGTCACTGCGGCCGCAGCAGCTGTGGCTGCAGCCGCCGGCACCACCGCTGGGCTGGTGGAACAAGGTAGCGTGGTGGCTCATCCAGGGCACGCCACCCCTTTCTCCCTTTCCCCTGTCTCTGTTCCTGCCTTGTTCTCCTCCTCCTTCCTCTTCTTCTATTTACCTTCTTTCATTTTTCATCTTCACCCTCCCTCCTTCTTCAGCATGGGAGCTCAGAGCATGATGGCTGACTGTATCGCTAACTCCCATCTCCCATTTACTCATCATCTGCAGCAAATGACACGTTTCCATCTAATTATTGAGCCGGTTTTTACAAAAAAAGATAAAATGTGGCAAGGCATTTTTCATCCACAGGCACAAGCATGTAAGGATTTCAAGGAAGTCATTCAAAAAAAGAAATATTTCAGTTTTTATTTGCTCATTCTGTGTTGGTGCTTCACAATTCATAAAGGACTTAGATGGAAGCCCGGCTACTGCTGTCATTTTCCACATCAGCACATCTGTCACCTCTTGTCTGAGATCTGATAGGGTGGCTGCAGTGCCCATTGCTGCTCTGTCATCACCAGTGATGTTCATCCCATCATCATCATCTCTAGATGCAGCCACAGAGCATGGCCTTGACCCAACAAATCTACTGTCCACTCTCTCTTTTTTCTTCTCAATTTTTCCTCCCTCCTCACCTCCTCCACACCCCATTTACCCACATTCCATATATTCTTTCAAATTTCTACCTGGTCACTGTTGTCTCCCAGTTCAACTTTAACAAATTACTCTTTTCCCCCCTTTTCCCATCATCATGTCTCATCTAACCTCTCCCCTCACTCCTCTTTCCCTCTCTCTGTCTTCTTTTCTCTGTCTGATAATGACACTGGAAAGTTTGCCCCTGTCACTTTAAGGATGGAACTGCCCAAAAGCTGTCGGTGAATGCTGCATGGGGCGCTGAACTGGTGCATGCGCTGCAAAATGCAGGGGGGGGGATTTTGGTGCATGGTGAACACTGTGGAAGATGCAAGGCTGGGCTGGTTCTCTCGAAGATGATAGCTTTTGAAGCTGTTGCTTTCAGTATTATTATTATTAAATGTATATATACAGTATACACATGCACATATACTATGTTTTCTTTATATACAGTACAGTATATACATTAGGAAATAGTGCTATTGCATATAAAGTCTATGGAAACGTGATTTGACACTAATTTTTCTGTGGTGATGCAAATAAGAAAACTTTGCACAAGCGATTATCTCATGTGCTTCATTAACATACAAATACAAGAGGAGAAATTAGGGGAGATGAATATAACAGTACGAATCTGATGACTATATAGTTCAGTTAGCTACCAAATTTGCGCAAATTGACTTTGATTCTTTTTGTGTGAACACACCTTTAGACACAAAAAAAGCAAGCAGCAACCACCGCAGTTCAGTGTTACAAATAAAACACTGACATGCTGCAGCCATATCAGCTGTTTAAGGCTAAACCTATTAGTAAAAAATTGGCTATTAATGCAACTGACAGAGCAACATAGGCATGAGTTTTATTTCTGCCCTCAGCAGATGTAAATCTAATATTTTCTTGCTCTTAGCTGTTGTTAGAGAGAAATATCTACATCCTTCACCAATGCCCTGAGCTTCTCTGAGTGGGCTTTTTGAGGTTTTACAGTATGTAAACAGTGACTTGGAAGAGCAATATTTTTAATAAATGTCAATCCGACCTAATTTGTTTGTTCTATGTATGCAGGATTGAACCGCAGGCATAAATGACAAAAAGCGTCACGTGACAGGCCAACATTAAGCTACAGTAAGGAGACAGAAGTAGTGGAAGTGTCCTTGTTTCTGTGGACCACTGGGACTCCACGGTCCTCTCTGTGTCACACAGCCTCCACTAAGCTCCTATCAAATATTTATAGTGGGCTGTCTCCCCCTATCAGCCTCACACTGCCTCACTGGCATAATAGAGGCCTTGTTCTGTCTTGCATATTCATACACACAAATGCAGTCACTATCTACTAGACCTCACCCTATCCACCTCATGCATGGGTACAGTATCTAAAGTGTCCTGAAAAAGTCCTTAAGTGAATCCATGCCCGTCCTTGCTTCTCCCTTGCAGTGGTGCATCTTGCCTGTTCTTAGTGGGAATTAATATCGGTACATTTGTTTTAATCTGTTCCTCCTTTCTTTTCTTGCTTCATGTGTAATTTGTGGCAAGGTAAGGAGCGCCACTTGCTTACACCTTTGGTGTAAATCAAGCTACCTTTTGATTTTTCAGGTTTCCACCAAGATTTTCTCTTCACAATGGAATTCAAGCCATTTTTAGCAACCCTCATTTTTTGGGGTTTTAAAGATCAAATAGCACACAAAAAAACGTGTGATGTTTGGAAAGAGTACAGTGAAAAACTCTTCTCACTTTCATTCCTCCTTACTCTTCCTCTCTGCTCTCCTTTCATATCATTTCCTCTTCTACCAAGCCATCAGGGAATAGAAGAGAACGAACTTGACACTACTCTGACCCCATTTCTTTTCCTCAGTAACAACCAGCTTTTGGAAGGAAGAAGAACTGCACAACAATAAACCATGCAAATTCATGCCACTCTCACATTTCTTCAGATTACTGAGAGCTTCTTTATCACCTTCTTGATGAACTGCTGAATATGCAAACCTCACTTTAGACATGAGATGATATATCTCTGAGGCAGAAAAGTAAAAACCCTGTATCACTCAATCATTGTCCTGCTTTTTAAGTTTTAAGAGCTTTAACTTCTTCCACTCTATGTGGACATCGACATCTGTGGCTGACATTACTGTTTTGGAGGCTGTAGTGGGCAAGTTACTGTAAAAAGCTAGAGGGAAGATACAGGTATTATATGAAACTAGAAGCTCCTACTACTAGAAGTTCCAAAGTTAGGCTAAGTTGGCTGGATGAATATGGGTTCTATAAATACCCACGAGTCTCACTTTTACAGACAACCCACTTTTTGCTAATCCCATGCATCTTCCAGCAAACACCCTGCAGTTTTTTTGCAGTATAAATGTGCAGTATAAATGTGTATTTGAATATTTCTGCATACTGGAGTCACTAAAGAGTAAAACAATTGCATAAATTGGGTATGACTGAAAAGCTGAGACTCTTGTGGATTCAATTAGCCCGACTGTATTCTTGTGTGATGATCCCCATGGTAACATTTAGAGGATGTAAGACTTTCCTCAGTATATTCACAGCTAGGAGGCTTCTGAGCAGTTTCCCGAAGAGAAGTACTGGTCATCTAGTCACCCAAAAATACCTAGATATACCCAAAATTATGTATGTAAATATATATATATATATATATATATATATATTAGTTTCTGAATGGTAAATGGTTGTTATATTTTGAACCAAATCTGTGCCAACCTAGACAACAACTTATGAGACAATGAGTGCATGGAAATAGGAGTCATATTCTTCATTAATAATGTATTATATGCATTTGTTCTAATTCTGCAGTGTATGCTATACTTTTCTTGCTGCTGTTACTAGTGAATTTCCCCATGGTGGGATGAATAAAGTATATACCTAATCTAATCTAATTAAGCATTATACATTCTAAACTTTACATATTTGAATAGGTGCCTATATAAAACACAATATTTATTACATATTTATGAGTAGAAAACACATTACTGAGCATACAGATGACGACAGAAATATGTAAATTATAAAGAGCAGTGGAGCGGAAGAGGTCGAACAAACTAATGCTTGGTGTGTATGTTTTTTTGTTTTTGTTTTTTTCACTTAAAGGGCCGAACCAGGCCTCTACTAGACTTTTAACTGGTCTCCTTGTGATTGGACCTTTGTTTCCTGTAATCACTGAAAGGGGGAACAGAAATCAGTGAAATTCAAGCTTCTCTTGAAATGTCAATAGAGCTTAAAGGCTTGTTTGGAAAGGAAAGTGAGAAAATCAGAAATGAGCTGTGTCTCATATTCAGAGAGAGAGAGAGAGGAAAGACACAGAGAGAAAAAATGAAGGAAAGACAAAATTAACAGACCACCAGAAATAAAGTTTTATGTAACGTGGCTGGCTGCTGATGTGATTGCATTCGATTATACTTCAAATTGCACTCAGCCCCTTTAAAAAGTCCCAGTAAGGATAATGTCTGGGATCCATATTAAGTTTGCTTGTGTATTCTTTGTAATGTAGCCATACTCATAGAAACTATAGAGAGCGAATCAGGGGAATTTCTTACCATATAGATCTAATCTAACCTTACTGTGGTTCTTATACTGCTTTTATTTTGCCTTTTTTGTCACAAAAATCACTTTTAAACTTTTACCGAAGAAAAATCTGAATTTAGAATTCTGTCTAATTATTAGAATCAAAATACTTGGAGTTTCTTTTATTTTGCTGATAAAGAAAATGTTGAACCATTAACCATCAGAGACACAGCCACAGAGAATCAAAATATAGATTTTAGCTGTTGGACATGTATAGTAGCCAAGCAGATAATTGCAAATGTAAAGCTCACCACTTCCTGTCTGCCTGAGGCCTTTTCCTGTATGTCTGTGTCCTGGGTTGGAGTTGTACAGTACCAACAAGTCTCCTAGTGCATTTTTGACAACCTTTAAGCAGTGAAATTATAAACATTTGCTCATCTAATCACCTCAACATCTGGTGTCTTGTGAGTGTTAATCTTCTGCCTACTGTAGACACACCCACAGCCTCCACCAGCACAACATCAGAGGAGTTTGGCTCTTATTTTGGCACCCCTCTGGGTGAATCTATGATGCGATCGGACCACCTTGCTCTCCGTGCTTTAGCAGTGCAGTGAATGCTCCTGTGGACTGTCTACTGTTGTCTACATTCAGTTTCCACTATTGTAAGAGATTATGGGTATTATGCTCATCAGAGACCTGCGTCTACAATATCATTCTTACTCTTCTAGCCTCTTGCCTCACTCCTTCCACATTAGCCTTCATTAGAGAGCAGACTGAAGACTAATCCTCTTTAAGGCCCCCACAGAGTACTTTAAGGCAGGGCTTACTGATGGGCTTTTTCCTTGTAGCCATGTGGGGACTGTGGCACAAGAACTGACATGTACCAATACATGTTATTTCACTGACAACTATGTCTTTGACCCTGGACCTGTGTAGCTATTCTCAAGATCGACAGGGAAAGTAAATATGGTAATGGTTATTGAGTTCAAAAGCAACACTGGAATAATTCCAAGTCCATTTTCGGTCTTTAGCATTGAAGAGCGTGGGACCTGAATGGTACCCTGCTAGATCTATAAAAGCCTTAACATCACTCTAATGCATCTATTTAGCTGACAGATCGTGTGGTTGCATAATGAGCTTGATACACACAAACGTCTGTGTTGATTTCTGGCACAGGTTCATTTTTAGGCTGCACAACATCACTAGAAAAAAAGCATGTATTTGTGGATTACAACACACATGAGCACCAAACTTTTCCATCATTATTTGGTCGTACAACCTGCCTGTCACCAAGCATATTATTTGTGAGATTTTATACGACATGTTGTTTTTGGAGTCCAGGCACGGTGAGTCACATTGCATTTGTGAAACACAATTTAAGTTTAAGCACTTTATCCAAAACTTTCAGCCTAAGGTGACTACAGAGGTCAATAAAAAGCATTTTTACGAAGTTAAAAGAACATAATATCTTAACTTTAGGTTAAAGATGTAGCAGTTACTGAAAAATCACTGTTGCTTAACTTCTCTGCTTGGCCTTACCTCTGACAGGTTATTTTCTCCTGTGCTTGTCATTGCAGCAGCTAAGACCTTGCTCAACAAAAAGGCAGATGTCAAGGTAAGGATCATCACAGGACTACCCTTTGCTTATTTTTTCCAGAGCTATAAACTCAGCCTGTTTTTCTTCTTGGCTGTTTTTCTCTTCTTAGCTATTTACTTCTTTCCTAATCTGGTGAATTTCACTTCTGCCCGCTGTAGCTTTTTTTTTTTTGTCTCTTGTTCATGTTGTGTACGTCATACTCTCGTTGGATGTGTTAGTTCTTGTGATATATGTGGAGCTGCTGATTTTTCTGTTGAGTTTGGCACACATATATGGCCACAGCCAGCATGTGTCTGTGTATGTGCATCTGTGTGGCTTATCAGAGCACAGGCCTTAAGTAGCACACCCCTCTAAAAGCACCCTTTATTTTGCTTTGGTATTATTCAGCTCATTGCCACCTCTCCATCTTCATTATTAAATGTAACCATCTGTCAGCCCTCCTTATTCATTTTTTCATCACTTCCTCCCGCTTCTCATCTCTCCATTTCTGTCTCTTCCTCCTCTTTCAGTGCTTCCTTTTCCTGCTCACCCCATCTGGTCTTTAACCCCACATTCCTGTTCATCCTTTAATGAAGATCTCTCACCATCCCACGCTTGCTCGCACACACACACACACACACGCACACACACACACACACACACACACACACACACACACACACACACACACGCACTTGCAGTAACACATCCCACACACAGCTTTCCCCAATGTGTTTATGCATGATAGTGTGTGACAAAGCTTAGAACATGGTGTACATGCAAACTGATGCGTTTGCTTCTTAGCATTGTTCATTATGTTCATCAGAGCTTTGCACGCTCAGGTGTGTTTTTGTGTGTACATAATTGTGAGCGTGCGTGTGTATACGTCACATCTGTTTTGTCAGTTTGAAAAGAGAATGAAAGCGTAATTGCGGTTGCGAGGATGCCTGCACATCCAGGGTGTGTAGGTGTCCACATGTGCGGTGTGCTTGTGTGCATGTGCAGCAGGGTGTGTGTGTGTGCTTGCGTGCGTGCGTGCACATGGGCCCCCTCCTCTTTCTCCCTGCTCAGTTGGTTCAGCAGGGAATGTGACTCCGGTTCCAGGAATAGCTGCCAGTCTGGACCCTGGAAACTCAGACGACAGAAATAGACGCTTACTTCCACTGCGGTGCACTCATTGCCTAGCAACAGGCTCCCCGCACACTCGCCCCAAACCATTTCTGAAAGCGCCTTCTTCGCTCGCTGCCGTCCCTGGTCTCCTTCTTCTCTCCCTCTTCTCTTATTTCTCCTCTGTTTCTTCCCTCCGCATGCCCTTTTTGTTCTGGCGACTCTGATCTCCACTCCTCGGCCTCTCCTTCTTCTCCTGCTGGTTCATCGATGTGTAACGGCACCTGATGTTTTTCAGCTGTAGCACCTGCTCAGCTCACACAGGCTGTCTCTCAACTACAAACCACTGTCAGCCTCCCATGCTGCCAGCTACTTCTCATGAAAGCCACTCCAATCGGTGTTTTATGCAGTGTTGTTATATTTATAACACACATTGTGTCTTTTTAGCCTTTTTATCTGGCTAATAATTAATGCTACATGTAATAACTTTTTTGATTTTAAATTTAAAGTGAATTCTGGGAAGAGGCTTTTGTATTCAGACAGAATCTTTTATGCCTTTGTCCTGCTCCTTGTTGCCCCAATTGTTCTCTGACAGAAGAACAGTGGGTCATGCTTTTGCTGCCTGCACAATTCTTCTGATTCTTCCTTATGTCCTGATGACTTCCTCTTCAGCTCCACCCCACCTTCTTGTTTACCTCCTTGGAAACATTCCTTCTTCTGCTTTGTCCATGCTGCCTGGAAAAGTCTGACCCTTTCCTTATCAAGGATTGAAAGCTTCAATACCATCAAAATGTCCAAGTTTTGGTTTAGAGTGACAGATTTTCTCGTATACGTTGAACCAGTACATTAACTGTTTGTCATTGGTTATTTTATCTCTTTCCTCCTTCTTCTACCATCCATCCATTCATCTGCCCATTCATCAATTAATGCATCCATCAATCGCCTGAGGACAGAAACGCAAGTCCAGCTCTACTGTCCAGTATATGGTGAGCATGCTATTTATGCATTTGCCCAGTCATCCCTTTTTTTGCTCCCTTTTATCTCCTGTGTTTGTTTTATCCACTTTTGCCCTGCCTTTCCTCCATTGAAGTATTAATCAGTCAGCTCAGGTGTCATGCAGGCATTTCATGGGACTAGTGCTCACCCAACTCCGCAGCACTATGTTAGAAATTACCGAAACTGAGAACATGAGCAGCGATGGATAAAGAATAAATACAGAGAGAAAGTCAAACTTCAATGCCAGGCAGAAGTCACAGCCGTGTCCCTTGCACAGTAAGGCTACATTACCCTGACATTATTCTGAGAACGTAACAGAAGCAGGATGTTTTAGTTCCATCAGAGTTACTCCAGGGATGCTGCTCCAGATCTGTCAGGGGTACGTTTTTAGAAATAAAGGCAGCCCTTGTGCTTGTAGTTTTGATACAACTCTTCTGTCATACTTCAAAACAAAAAGGAAAAATAAAAGTAGGAGTAAGTGGGGACGTAATTGGTCCCGGTACCACCTCTTAGCACTGAATACAGCACCTTACCTTTTTTTTATTTCAGGTAAGTGAATTGGAAAGGAATTTGACCCCTTGTTTTTGCCTTCAGTCACCTTCGTTTCCCTGTCATGTCACTTTTTTCCACATACCCATCAACCCTTCTGCACCTCTTCCTCCTTGCCCACCTGTGAAAACCTTTACCCACTCTCTCTGTTCTTGGTAACATCATTAAGCGGTATTGATTGGGTCAAGATGTGTCATCTCTTCTTGACATATATCCTCTGCTGTACACACTGAATTGTATAACTGCGTTGGGGCTTTTGGCGTTTAGCTCTGGACTACAGTTGTTTGCACCACTGGAGAACTGGTGTCATCATGCCAGTTTTTTAAACTGCCATCCAGGAATACAAGGGGATTTCAGCCCACAGACATTCATGACGCAAATGCTGAGTTGATGCAAACAAGCTTTGAGTAAGCCTTCTTACCCCCTAACCATTACTTTGGTGAGGAATACATTTCCTGCTCTGCAGAGGCAGCAGAGTGATTGCCAGGGCTTTGGTTGGGTTTAATGTATGCGTGCGTCAGTGTTTGTTTCGACATGCACATGTGTGAGTGAAAAGTCTATACAGTATGTCAGCTTATTGTCATCTTAAACCAGCTTTAATTTTTTTATGGCTACTTTATGTGTGTATGCATTGTGTTCTGTGTTTGTACTTGTGTGTGCTGCTGTATAAGCTCTCCTCTCCTCTCCTCTCCTCTCCTCTCCTCTCCTCTCCTCTCCTCTCCTCTCCTCTCCTCTCCTCTCTTGAGTAAGTCCAGTGGCTTACACATTTCATATTATGGTCAACATATGCACCCATACACATACACACCTCTTTATTTTTCTTACTATTTATTTAATCTTCTGGTCTTTTTAAAATCGTACTTTCTTGAATTTATGTGTGATACAAGACAATTCTCTCTCTTCGACAGATTTCTTTCCCCTTTTAACGTTCACACCATTTGAAGGCGTAATTACATTACAGATTATCCATGAGTTCTGTCACTGACTAGCAGAAAGTGCTTTAATGTGTTTTATGTAATAGTGGCTGACTTCTTCGAGTGAGTCACTCTAGTGATTCACATCCGCATCCAGGACTCATTTAGCCATTTTAAGTTTTCGAAACAATATTACAAATAATGTAATGTAGATTTAATGCAAATGTCATTATGATTGAACTAAGCTATAAAGGACTGGCCCCTCTTTGATGTGCAGTCTTCAAAGGAGCATTTGATCATGGCTTCTAAAGGTGATTCATTACGGCCAAACAGCATGGTTGAATTGTTGCGATGTGGGCTCTTTGGCAGCGGAAGTCGCCAGTGACAACATGATGTCATACAGTGTCACCCGCCCCCTCATGTCACCTGTCAGAATCACAGATCAGTCTTGTGAACGAATATTTCAGGTAACCCTTTCAACCCGTCTACCGGACTCCCCGGCCACACAGAAAACAGTGGTCATCTCGCTGTGCCTGTGGGGACCTTCAACTCAGTTTTAAATAGAACTTGGTCATTTTAAATTACACACCTATTGCAAACACTAAACCAAATCCTAAATCTAGATTATTTTTATCATCATTATCTAGTGGTAAACTAACCATGCTGATGTTTTAATTTCATTTGAGAAGGTCATTCATCATTTATCACAGTAGAAGTTTTTTTTTTTTGACAGTAATTTAATCTAAAGAGAATAAAGAAAACTGCAACCTGGACAGTTATGATAAGACATGGAAGCGTTATTAAATGTAGTTATTTTTAGCCTAAACCTAAAATAACCTCCTTTCCGTTTTTTTTTTATTCTAACTGAAAAGATGTGATAATTAACCAAACACCAAGGTGAAACCGTTTTCATTGTTATAGGAATACACACACTTATATTTAAGAGAGCACACACACACGCGCATGGACACCCTCGCAAAGTCACATCGAGCTGTTGTTAACACTTTTGTTGTGTCTTCCTCCCTTTCCTCTCCTTTCCTGCACAGCCCCAGACAAACAGCACCAAAAACAGCATAGTCACCAGCCCCAAAGGAAACATCCCTTCACCTGCTCTGGTATTTACCTCCTAAGCCACACCTCCAGCTGTGTGTGCGTGTCAGTCCATCCCACCTCCTGTCTGTCCTTCAAGACCCCTACCTTCACCCTACTCGACTCCCCTAGTCCTTCACCTTTTGTCTGTTAATCCTCTTTGTGTGTCTTGTGGATTGTGGTTGATCTTTTCCGAGCCGCTGCAATGGCCACATCACCTGGAAAGGTCTTAAAACAGGAGGAGGTGTCGGGAAACATTTTCCCATGGAAGGTGGGAATGCTATGTGCCTCGCACTCAGGTTGATATTGTGGTGCCATGTCATTTTCTCTGTCCGTGAAAGTTTGCCAAAGAGGAACAGACAGCGAATGCCTGCTAGAGCTGTCACTGCAATTTACCCCCCCCTTCCTATGTGTGCCTCTATAGGGAAGCGGTTCCCTGCCGTGTGAGCATCACAGTTCAGATTGTCCACAGATTGTCCTTCCAGCCAGATAACACACCAGCTTATTTCAGAGAGTCATTTCTTCTCTTCTGTTGATGGGTGGTAAAATCAGTCTGGTAATCTGTGTGAAGAATTTTTTTTTAATGTTTACAATCATCATTTCTAGTTATAAAATGTATATTAAATTTATATTAATGCTGACACTTTTGCAAAGGCTTGTGGCTTCCAGTCCAACTGCTTTACAAAGTAAGAGTAGGATCAACCTGTAAAAGCCTGCATGGTCGTTGAAGAAGGCACTAGTTCAACTGCAAACATCTAAGCCATGTACATTCGTCTATAGACATCACGGGATAACTACATAGCTATCAGACATGCAGGGACATCAGGACTGAGAAATGCATTTAGTATAACATGAGAATTTTTTTTCTACACACTATCATCATGTATTTCTAATGACCCAATTTCCTTGTGAAATCCCCTCTGTGCATATGCTTCACATTAATCATGCAATTATTTTAGTTGTTTTCCAGCAGTGAGGTACATTTGCAAGTATGTTAGAGCGTAATGTTTCTGACACTATTTCCTACCGCACATTATTTAGCCAGAAGAGGTGCATTATATCATGTCATTTATATGCCCAGGCCAGGGGCCATAAATCACTGGCAACCAAGTCTGAGATGCCACACTAATGATCTCACCAGCTTAGACATGTAACACAGCTGAGGACTTGGGCAAGTTTGGGTTTGCTCCTTGGAACTGGTGCAAACTAAATATAGCTTGGTCACACAGGCTATACAAAGCTCCATCTAAGCATGTAATGATAATACATCATGTCAAGGCTGTTGGTCAGTGAGTCACAATAACCCGGGGGTTACAGTGTTGATGCGGTGTGTATCACCAGCAGAAACCTAGCCTCGGCTTGACACAGTGTTAAGAACCAGCCCCCTGCTTTCAGTACCTTTGTTAGAGAAGACAAAATGCCGAGCACACTGCCATACACAGCGATGGAACAGGTGCTGCCACATGAGCATATTTTTATGATATTCAGCTTTAGTCAGTGTGTCTCTGTTTTTTATGTGGGCATGCATCTGATATTAGGCTAAGCCTCAGTCCACTCTGCACATGTGCAGGCATACTCTCTGCAGCAGCACTTGATAGGGAAATGTACGTTCATGTGCTTAAGAAAGAGAAAGAGTGAATGGAAGTGTGAGCACAACCACAGAGCAGAAGTTTTTTTCTAAAAGAGAGTGAGGGTGGGGGGGTCTCCATGCCGTTGCTAGGGATTTCAGCAAGTTACTGTTTAGCCAATTGGTACGTTAACTCCTTCAGTACAGAGCTGCAGAGCCATAGAGAGACACTCCACTCATTTATATTTGACTTGGCTCTATTTATATCTTATAAATGAAATAATGTAACTTAGCTGCACTACTAGACCGTCCTAGTAAGAGCAGCAGTCGTAATGTAAGTCCAGTCCAGTCCATGTGTAACACTCAAACTCTTCCCCATCTGATAAAATGATGCCATCAGTGCTCGCCCCCACCTTCTAATCTACAAACCCCAAGTACTTTGTTCTCACTCACCGTCATCTCCCAAGTTGCCACCAGTGCTTGTTGCCTTGGGTGACAGTTGCCCTGACAACACCACCATCATCACCGGGGAGAAAGCTGATGATTGGCCATTACAGGGGTGTCACTTCCAGGGGGTGTGCTGGGTGGTGGGTGGATGCTGCAGAGAATATGAGGCTGCAGGTGATGGTGGGTTCTGATTTACTGTACATCAAATGACACATTACAGTTTCTTAGCAGACTGTGGACATATGTATAAAACATCCTTTCTGAATCATCAGCAACCATCAGCTGTTTAGGGAGACAAGCATGCAATGCTGCTGGGTTTGTAAGTCATAAAGGTCAAGTACCAGTGTTTGAAAGGAGCCACTTATTGGGATGGAACAGAAATCGTAATATAAGATGCTGTAACTTACTGCGTTCTAAGTAGAAGTGAGAGATTATTTTTAGCAGAAATAAAGTTTGGGGTTGGAAGCAGAAGAAATAAAAAAAGAGAAAAGTTATATTGTATATCTAATCTTCTGGAGTAACTGATTTCAGATTGAATTTCTTTTAGAGAGAGCGCAGCCAGATATGATCCCACTATCTGCCTGGCAGTGTTCATTGTTTCTGTTGAGATGAGTGTGAAGGAACCAAATGTTTTCATCTTTTCATCTTGTGGGACAACTTAGTCTTTTGGCTCGGTTTGCCACTGCCTTGTAAAATGTTGTGACTCTTGTTTATGTATTGTAGGTATGAGCTGGCTGATTTTCTCTTAATTGTAATATGCAATTTCCTTGTTTCTGTACATATTTGCAACATGTATGGGCATCGGAGGAAATATAGAATCATGCATGCACAGCAGGGCAGTGCAGAAACAAAGAGCACCCGTGTTCAGTAAAGTCTGAGGGAAACTTCATGTTGTCCCTTTTCTTGGGGACTGTACTGACTTTATCTGTGTGTGTGTGTGAGACTGGTGTGTTCATGACAGACACTTCACCCCAAAGTTTCAGTGCTGTCTGATGTTGGCGTGCGTGTGTGCCACATGTACAGAGAACAGAACTCCAAATTACGGTTTTCAGCTCATCCACCCACTCACTTCCTTTTGGAGGATTCTTCCCCGTTTCCTTTGTCAACTTTAACAAGCACTTTCTCTTCATCCAACTTTCATATCATTTTTGTTTTCTTTACACTTTGTCCATCTCTATCTACTTTTATGTCACAATCTTTTTTTTTCCTTCCTTCCCTCTCTCTCCCCCTTTCTTTCCTTTCTCTTGTGTATTCCATGTTCCTCCATCTCCCCTCCTCCTCCTCCTCTTCTTCCTCCTCCTCCTCCTCTTCCTCCAGGAACCTCAGACAACCGTCATCCATAATCCAGTGGACGGGATGAAGGTATACATCATTCCCCAGTCCTGAACTATTCTTTATCCTCTTTGTCATTCTCCTCTTCTTCGTCATCTTCTCTTATCCTTTGATCCTTCTTTTTATCATGCCTCATGCCTCAGGAAACAAGGGGTGGATGGGACAGTGAATGTTGCTAATTAAAATCCCCATCAGTGTACATGAACAAGTGTATATAATTCGGGAATTTGGGTAATTACAACAGTACCTCTATTTTTTTTAAACATGGCATCAGCAGTGATATCATCAGAATAATAAATTACATTACATTGCATTTAGCAGACACTTTTATCCAAAGCGACTTATAGGGGAGGACATAAGCTGAAAGAGGTGTAAGGAACACAGAGTAGTTGTTAGTTTTGTTAGTTTTGTTAGGCAATGAACAAAAATAATAGACTCAGAGGTTTGGGTCTCATATTTGAGATGCTTCGTTCTTGTCTTGCCATTGTTTTGTTTTCTTCATTCAAACAAGGCATTGTGCAGCATAATGAGCAGTCTCACTAATGATTTTATGTTAAAACATGTAAAAACAACATCTTTTACCAGATGATAGAATCTAGATCTGCGCTCTGTAATATTGTAGTTTAAAGATATTATATATTTTTTTATTGTCACAGATTTTTGGTCTTTCTGCCCTATCACCTATTACCCCTTATAAATGTAGTGATGTGGTGTCTACAGTTAGTGTGAATGTGTCTGTGTTTAGAGGTTGTGCATGAACCTGCATGACTTTGCAGTAAGATCCCTTCCTCATAGGTATGACTGAGCATTTATTATGCCTCTGTGGGTGTGTGTGTGTGTGTGTGTGTGTGCGCGCGCGCTACTGTGTTCGCTCAAGTTGTTTCTGCTGAGTTGTAATGCGCACAACTCAGCCGGGAACATAACTTTCCAAAGCCACATTCAGGTTTTGCATCACAACAGAGTGACCTTTGTCTTATAACCACAGACAGAAATTCATCATGGTTGTGATGTCATCAGATTGTGAACAACAGCAAATCTCTGCCAGTCCGCACAGAGGCCCGGGTTAAAGCAGTTTATTTGATATCCATTTGCTCACTTAGTTTGGTCCATATGGGCATGTGAGAAGGATTAATTTTAACCTTTGTGAGCCCATAATAATGTCAACTTTGTTCAGGAAATGACCCAAAACACAAGGTTTAATGAGTTAAGTAATGGTATGTGACTGGACATCCTGGCATTGCAGAATAGTAGCGCAAACGTAGAGTAGTGTCAAGACTGTATGGCTTAATATATGGACTGAGAAATGCATTTAGTATAAACATCAGTGAGGTAACGTGGACAAATAAGTGTATCATATTTATGTGTCATTTTTTACAAGCCTTCGCTTGCCTGTCATGTGGCAGGATGAAACAAAAAGAATAAGATGCAAAATGCTGCAAATGAAACTTCTCTATGATTCAGACCAAACAAACAAACTGTAGGTGTGATCACACTTGATATTTCCAATATACGAGGATGCTTGCCACAGTTCTCTTTGTCACACACACATAAACTTCTTCACTCGTTCCTCTCTTCAGGTCACCAGCTGCTCTTTAGGAGGTTATGAAACCACTTTTGTGCTTTGTGCTCATGATGATGTTCGTGCATGTGTGCGCTTCTAATGAGGTCACAGAGTCTCTCAACTCTCTGCATGTAGGGGGAATTAATCTGCTAATTGGAAAATCAGAAAGCTAAGTTCTCCTCTGGTGGAAAAAGACCGAAGAGAATGACAGCCAGTCAGACAGAAAGGTAGATGGATAGATTGCGCGATCTAAAGCCTTTGCTTAAGAGGACAACTAATTGGACTTTGGGATCCATATTAGATGGAAGTAGAAGAAATAGATGGATGGAGCGTATCCCATTGAGTTTCTGTCAGTTTCAGCAAGAGACAAGAGCACCCTGTGGAGAAAAGACGTCACTTGTTCACATGGTGTGACACACATACACACATACTGAGGATGAGGGAGAGGGAGATGAACAGTAAAGAAGTTTAAAAAGTCATACACTGGCAGATTAGTCTATTAGGCTGGCATGGATTGACTTTTTATTTGCAAAGGTTGGATGGTTATAATACTTAACACATTAACAGCATTGAACAATATTGGGATTTAGTCTTTGTTTGGCATATGTTGATAATATATAACTGAATCTGCATTAATTGGCCTAGATATATTTGCTGCTCTGTAATCAGTTTTTGTTTTGTGAAGACTTGACATGGCAACATTGTAATATACCTCCTGCTGGCTTTGTGTTCTGGTTATGTAAAACAAACACCACTCATGGGATGTGTGTCCTCATGTGCATTCAACACAAACGTGTGCACTGCCTATCTCTGACTGTCTATCTCTGATCTCTAGGAATCATCAGACAGCAGCAACACCACTGTGGAGGATGAAGATGTTAAAGGTGAGACTGCAAAGACACAAAACATAAGGACAAATTCTGAAGCTCAAAGTACTGAACTGTTTGCCGCAAATGAAAGGCCAGAATACTTCTGGGAACTTGACAAATTTTGGATCATTGATATTTCTACTGTATTGATGTAATTGTTTTGTTTTTTCACTGGAGCAAGTCAGTGCATGACAATCGTCAGATAACTCACTTGACCAGAATGTAGAGGAGATTACCTTTCAGCTGGGCTTGTTAGGTTTTCAGCTTGCAATGGTGAATTGTGGCAAGCTTAAAGTATACGTGGGAAGATTTTTTAATTCTTTTAACAATTAAAGTTCATTATTTGTTACTGACATGTTTTTATGAAATTGGGCACAGTTGCTATATTTATATATTTTTAAAAACATTAGCTACAGCTAAATGTTCTGAGTCTACAGAAAGCCTCTAACAGCTGGTGCTCTGCTTTGCATGGGCATCTTGTTTATTAGACAGCAAAATCACAAACCTCAGGGTGGTAATGCAGTTTGATGCCAACTGCTCTCTTGCGACTGGCTCTGTCCTTGTGGCGGTTTATTGGATAATTTTCTTTCTCTCTCTCTCTGAGATGTGTTTTATTTTCTGACATTATTCAGTTAATCTGTTAACACCAAAAGAAGATATTTTTAATGTCAACGCCACATGTAAATGTAAAATAATGTGCATTTCACGTGTGGTATGGATTGTGTATATGTGACTCTAACATAGTCATGAGGTTGTCAACCAGCTGATAGCTGACCTCTTACTGACCCCTCATGGAGCCTGGCTGTATTGCTCCTTCTGCTGTTTTTTTCAACAAAATCTGAAGAGGTTTTTGTGTGTGTGTGTGTGTGCACCTGGTAGGTGAGAGGGGGGCTGAGAAATGTAAGAGGCCTTGTAATGCTGTAGTGGTTTGGCTTTCTCCAAAGTGTTGGTGTTTGGCTGAAATATTAATACAGAGAAACACACACACACCTCTGAAATAATGTGTTGGGTGTCAGCTTGCAGGAGAGTTGTGAGCGTGTGTTATATGTGTATGTGTGTGTGTGTTTGTGTGTGTGTGTGTGTGTGGGTGTGTGTGTTTGTGTGTGTGTGTGTGTGTGTGTGTGTGTGTGTGTGTGTGTGTGTGTGTGTGTGTGTGTGTGTGTGTGTGTGTGTGTGTGTGTGTGTGTGTGTGTTGCTTGTGGCCAGAATAATGAAATGCTGTCTTAGTAGCACATATCAGTCATATCTGCTCTATCTAACTTTGCTTTCATGTTTAGGCTTTTTTTGTCAACTGTTTAAGACTGACTACTGTATGTTTGTGTGATTGTGTTATTTGTGTGTGTGAATTAATGGGTTCTGCCCGTGCTTATCTATGGCAGCACACTCAAACACCTCTGTTCTCCACATCCAAGCAGAGTACAATGCCTCTAAATCGGGTCATGAATGTCTCATTTTGGTGCCAGGCATACAGAACAGCATGTGCACATCTCCTCCTTCTCCTCGTCCTCCTCCCTATAGAGGCTTTGCTGCTATGTCACAAATTCCCTAGCAACCGTGGCAGAGCCATCATGCAGGTCTGTAAGAAAAATGTACCAGTGTTGGAGAGATGTGGAAGTATTTTACTGGTATTAATGCTTATTGTAACTCCATAAATTAAAGAGTAGTTCCTTTAAAATCTGACAGATTAAAAGTAAGTAAGACACTGAGGTTTAAACAGTGTTGTGTTTCGAGGAGAAAAGCTAGAAATTAAGTAGTACATATTAAAAATTTAGATTGCAGTGTCCATGTTTCCAAAAAGTACACACGTCGTTAGTACACATATTAGATTTTGATGTTAATTGCACTCAAGGACACAACTTCAGTAAATGTGTGACTTTAGTAGAAACAACTGCACAAACATTTGACCCAAACACAATATAAAGGATAATGTGCGTGATGACTAGGCATGAAAAGGAGATCCTTGTATTTGGGAGAACAGTGTCAATCAGTGTCAGACATTTCTTTAATGTTCAAGAGAAAACAGAACAGCATGAACAGCTTGATAAGACTCGTTTAACAGTTTTGACCCGTGTGATGCTGTTAACTATCTTTAGCGCCAGCCTCTTGGGATCTAACTTTTGAAACATCTAACCTTTGGCTTCATTAGGTAGCTTACCAGCAAGTTAATGAAGCAAATGTTTAAAAATAAAGAATCAGTGGTTCAGTCAGTGATTTGCAGAAAGGGGATGTTGTCATGTTGTCCCCTGTTATAACCTTCTCATCTTCTCTAAATTGTTTTTCTTTTATGTTACTTGAAGGTTTTGCACAACCTCATTAATTCCATGTCAGCTAATATTCCCTTTGCCTGAAAATATGATTTAAAAAATTTGTGTTGCTAAAATTACCCCTGTACGTAGGAGCATTACATCCCATGAAAATCCTTTATACCCACAGGCTCTACTGTACCATACTGTACTTTTCCTGTACACACACCGAAAGGGATCCTCCGCCTACACATTGCCTTCCCGTCCAAGGTCCCAAATTGGAGCCCCGCTACCCCACCCCACTGTCCAGAGTGGAGAGGGCAAGGGCACCTTGAGAGGGGGGGTCGGGGCTAAAGGGGGAGGTGACTAAATTTAGCCCCGGTGACATGAAATTGAGACAGAGAGGCGTTCAAAACTCACCGCTCTGCTAGCGCCACCCTTAGATAGCACTAGTCTCCCGCAGCAGTTTTAAGGCTCCTAAGATACGAACCAGAGGATAGCACGGTTAGCGCCAGAGAAAACTACAAGAGCCAGGTGAGTGCGAGAGGAAGGGGAGTCGCGTTTGGGTGGAATAGTTTGTGTCATGTTGGCCTTGGTTGGATCTTGTCAGGTCATTGAGCGCTCGACAGCTGGTTTGTAACACAACACCTGTGCTGGAGTTTGGAGCATGTCAACACATAACTTTTCTGTTACTCTTCTATACTTATATAGTTGTTGTACATGTTACAGACATGTTTTCTAAAGGCTGCGAGTTTAGACTCCTTAATCTACAGGTTTTTTTTTACATCAGTTATGATTTATAGATTTACTTGCTGTTAAATTGCTAATCCTGAAGTTGTCTTTTAGTGACATCTGTGTAAATAAGTGCTAATTGCCAGCATGTTTCTGAACTGCATTTCTGAGGGATCACCTGTTAAATAGTGTGGCTCTACTGTAATTGAATACCATTGATTATGTTTGGTTTCTCCATGTTGAGGATTGTTTGTGTTGGTCTGTGAATTACATTTGATCGTAGTTGAGAGGGTGCTGCCATACCTTTAATAACTGTGGCAGGAATCCCCTGTTTGTTTGCTTTTTCTCTCCTTCCAGTTCTGTACCATTTCTCCTGGAGGGATGCTTTCTTTCCTTCTAATTGTCAATGAGTGCTCATGTGTTGCGTTTCCCCCTCTGTGCCGGCTGATTAAACAGACGAGCAATAATGAGTAACATCCAGCTCTCTCTCATTATCTTGGCCATCACCATTGTCATCATCCATCCTCTGCTCACTGGCTCCCATTAAAGTCTCAGCAGAACCTCACTTGCAGCCGCAGCTATAGTTGTGAATCCTGCTGTAATGGAGTCATTAACTTGAATAATGAGGGGTTTTTTGTTCTGTTTCATTGACATCTGAAGTCTTCAGAAAAGTAGCTGCAATTTCTCAGAGCGTGAAAAAGGTCCACTGGCTTTATCATTTTGTATTTATCTTCCCTAACCACGTCATCTTACTTTGCCACTTCTTTTGTGTTTTTGCCTTCAATATGTACGACTGGTTGTCATCTCTCTTTGCAAACGTGTGTGTTTGCTCTAATTCTGTATGTGTGTGTGCATGTTATCAGGAAAGAGCTTAGACAACAGCTCGCTTAAGGCGCAGTCCAGCACAAGCTCCCAGCCTGATAGCTCTCAGGGCTCCTCAGCTGCTGTGTACTGTAAGTCAGCATGGCCCAGCAAATACAGTCCGTTATACATACACACATTCATGTGCTCTACTATACATTCACCTTGACTTAATCCTACCTTATGTGTATTCTATTCAGCATCCCTCTATGTATTAAAAGCTTACATCTGCTGCTGTTTAGCACCACTAAATCCCTAAAGTACCCTGACTCACACTGTGCCTCATTCGTCTTCTTAGTCAGCACCATTCCTACATCTGACATTTTGAAATCTAATAACATAACTAGGCAAAAAAACAAGCCCTTCTGAAAAACAGCGAGATGCTTTGTAGTATTTCTACTCCTCTACTATCCCATCCTCCCAGTGATGCCCATTGCACATGAATAACTCCTCGTCTCCATCTCATGGATAAATGTGGAATAGCTACACAATACTGCTCCATGACAATCTGTGTCTTAACATTGTTTTTCAGACATTTCTGAGCATGAATGTTATTTTTTTATGTTAGCGTCACTCTCTTTGAGTTAGACTTTATCTTGGAGAGCTCTAATAATACATCCAGTACCCTTATTTTACACTAAATGAGACTTCATCACTGTTTTTGTTTAATACATTTCACCTTTTTCACATTGGTCTGGATGCCCTGCTTGTTTTAGTGCTCTCCAAGACAACGTTTGTTTATCTGAATGGCCACAACCATCCATTCATGCACACTGTCTCCCATGTTCCTTCCTCCTGAACTCAGCTGCCACAAAGTTTGCTGATCTGCTGGGCTCAGTGCGTAGGGGTTCAGGGCCCATAGCTGACGGGGAAGGGAGATCCAGCACTCCACCTCCCGCTGCCCTCTCAGCCCCCTCCCCTCCACACACCCCAGTTGTCCCCATGCAGAGTAAGTAAAAAAAGAGCAAGAACAGGGAGTGTACAGTAGACAACCACCGGCCATGAGACTTTAATCGGTTCTTCTGATCACGTCACAAGATGATGCAAGAAAAAGTGTATTTCATTTGTCATTTTGGGAAACGAAGGGAAAAGAGTTAAACAGCTTATTTCTAAGTTGCACAAGCAGTAAATCACTCTTCTTATCTCAATTTACTTATGGATCAAATGTCTTGTTTATTCTTCTGTGCTACTGAACAATAAGCCACATTGTTACAGAGAGTGACATGTTCCTTTGTTACAGTGAATATGGGAACTCAAGGTTTTTTTGAGTCAGCTCCACATGCACAGCGGCTTTAAATACTTAATAGTGCACCAAATGTGTATTATTCCGCAGCTGAAAATAGTCCTAAACAAATACACTATTTACTCCTATATAGTTACATTTGTTGAAACCCCAGTGCCCCACTGATTTAGGAAACTGCGGAGCAATTTTTAAAAATGAAAGAAAATATTTATTTCCTCTTTTTATACATGTAGATTTACATCATTAGTTACTTCATTATGGATAAATGTCAAAGACACAGAAAGAAAAATTGTGAAGTATAAATAGACAGACTTAAATTAAATTCCACTTTGTATGATACATACATTAATCAGCACAATATAGACCAAATAAAGTGAGTGAGTGATTATGAAACTCCCATATAAAGGCATAACGTTTTGACCGCTGAATCCTCAGTCTTCTTGTAATGCTGCACTGTGCAGTATGTAGCACAAAGGCTTTGCCGATGTGTGGGTATATATATTTCTAAAGGGGTTTTCTCATTTCTTCATTCATTTATTTTCCTTGTTTCACTCTTCACTGTTTCTAATCTGTTCTTTTGCATTCCTCCACCATCACCCATCCATCCTGCCTGAATGGCGCTCAGTGTCACGGCTCACAGACCTGGTAAGCAGCGTTCGCAGGGTGCCGGCGGCCCCCGCACCAGAGGGTGACGCTGCACCGGCACCGGCACCTGTACCTAGTGCCAGGCCGAACCCTCCACCTGCACACACCACTTCCCCACCTCCCCCCCACTCCCCCTCCAGCCCTTCCCTGTCTTCCTCCCAGTGTGAGTACTTAGCATGACTCACCCCGACCCCACGCATGACAGCCAATCGTGGGGATTAATGGAATGATATTTCGGGATTTCAGTGCAGGCCTGTGTGTATTTAACAGTCAGTGTGTTCTGCTTTTTGGTAGACAGGCTTACATGGAGTGACGTTCATTGTGTTAAACTGCTCTTTTGTCAGTAAAGTTTGAAATTAAACTGTCTGGATATTTGCTTATGAGCATTATTAACCTTTTCTTCAAGTCTGCTATGGAGAGCACTGCTCACTACAGACAGATTGTTGCATCGCTTGGTTGCTTTGAACTAGTTTTGATGCCTCTAAATACTGGGTGACATTGCTTGTGGTGAGAGGAGGAGTATAAGCCTTGTGCGTGCCTATATTACAGGGTGTTTGACAGTTGTTTTGGACCGTGTGTGTGTGTGTGTGTGTGTGTGTGTGTGTGTGTATCTTTTATTGTATCTGTCTGATAAGAAATGCATTCCCAAACAAATTCAAAAGTGAATGAACTTGCAGTTTGTTATACTGAATCCACGCTTAGCATATTTAAAGATATTTTTTACGACAAAGCATGTATTTCCAACAGTATTCCTAGTAAGTATGATTGCACTGGGGTTCTAACTGCCTTTGCGTGAGCATCTCTGTTGCTGCGATAATAAATTAGAATGAAATCTAACTACTTTACAATTGACCAATGGTTGAGATTACTTCTGATTAACTTCTGTTCCTACTGTCCTCTGCAGCACGCAAACAAGAAATTATCAAGATCACTGAGCAGCTGATAGAGGCAATCAACAATGGAGACTTTGAAGCATACGCGTGAGTCTGATTTTGTTTTGTTTTTTGTGTTAGGCTTGTGTTCAGTGTAAAATTAATGTTTGGCTTCACTAACATGTCCTAGTCTTTCCTCTTCAGTAAGATCTGCGACCCTGGACTGACTTCATTTGAGCCGGAGGCACTGGGCAACCTGGTAGAGGGGATGGATTTCCACAGATTCTACTTTGAGAACCGTAAGATTAAAGATGTATTGCTATTTGTTGTCATTTTTCAAATAACTTCTGAGGTCATGCTGTCGCAGTTCTGGCTCATCTTCTGTATTTCTGTTATCATATCATAGCAAAGCTGCTGCTTTCAGGTAGAAATAGACCACATTAAGGTAATAACAGGAAGCGTGAAGTGAAAAATGGAAGAAATGGAACTAAAGTGCACAGCAAAGTTTTAAACACTTTTCTTATTCATATACATGCATGCTTTAATTTACATGTTGGTTCTATGAAAGACAGTAAAGACATACTAATACTAATAAGTAGTTGTATTCCCGTCTTTTTCTTTTATTTAGTTTTGGCAAAGAACAGCAAGCCCATCCACACCACCATCCTGAACCCCCACGTCCACCTGATAGGTGAGGACGCGGCCTGCATCGCTTACATCCGCCTGACTCAGTATGTTGACGGCCAGGGTCGACCGCGGTCCAGCCAGTCAGAGGAAACTCGTGTCTGGCATCGCAGAGACAGCAAGTGGCAGAACATCCACTTCCACTGCTCAGGCGCACCAGCTGCGCCACTCCAGTGAGGTATGGATTACAGCACTGGGACAACTGGCAGAAAAGTGACAGCAGAAACTGTTCCTCCTCTTAGAGCATGTTTCTACTGTTTAAAGGTACAATATGTAGGATTTATCACCACCACTCAAATTCAAAACACTGGAGAGTCGTCTCCCCCCTCGTCCTTCCCAATGGACTCTACGTCTCACTTTCACTGGGGAAAGCAGCCTCCTTCTCTGGCAGTAAAAGCCGAGTAGGTCTCACTTTTTACAGATGATAATTACGTGACATGATTTCAATACTTGAAATCAGTGACTTCATAACTTCACACAGCGTTGCTGTAGGTACTGTCTTTCTTTCACTTTCCACGATGCACTGTAGGTCAAGATCTCTGTCACAGCACAATCTTACAGCGTCCATGAGAGGGATGATGATTGAGGAGATATTTTTTGATCCACAGAGGAAATTAGGTGGAAACCCACTGAAAAAAAAAAACACTCTGGGCTCTAAACGTCTTTATCATTTAAATCATCCCCAATATTTACTGTGTTTTACCACATGTCTGATCATGGAGCTTCTTAGGTCAGGCAGAATTTAATGTTTACTTTGTCGATCTACTTTATCGGCTTCCATGGCTGTATACCTGGCAACACGGAGCTTCGGCATGACACGTGTAGTTATCAAGCCGGATCAAAACACACGGTATAAAACAAAAACAGACGGCTCGGTCCATCAAGGCAAATTTCAAAATAAAAAACACACTGACTATAGTAATTTATCAAGAACCTTGTATTTCAGTAGAGTGTTTCCTTCATCTCTGATGACACCGCATATTCATTTCATGATTTGATATAGTAAATGTCTTACATATTGTACCTCTAATATTTTTCAAACTGCTGCTTCAGAAATGAGATACAGCAGTTGTACTGTACAGTACCTGTATATATTTTTGGGTAATGAAACACTTCAAGTAGCCAGGTTAATACACAAATGTTTGACTTGACTTGATAGTTAAGGGAAATGACCAGGAGTAGAAATATGAGATAGAATGAGAGGACAATAGACTGACAGGCAGACATTTTGGTTGTCGATGTTTTACTGTCTGGACACATTGGTCGCATTGCAGTCAGTGTGTTTCCATCAGCCTTTGCTGATACGAGTCCAAAGAAAGCGTAGAAACTCTGCTTCAAGTTGAAGTATTCACACACAATAAATAATTCAAGTCATTGAAGTTATTACATTTTTATTTATTGTTTTATGGCAGCAATAAGCTGTTGCTGTAGCTATATATCTTGATATACATACAAGCATCCTAGAAGTAGACGCAGCAGGTCCAGCAATATTATCATTTATTAAAATAATCTTTGTTCTTATGAGAACCTTTGCACCATGCATACACCAAGTGTAAAAACATTTTTGTGAAACTTAAACTTCTTTGTTGCATTTTCATTACATATATATATTTTTTTTCACACTTGCTTTGTATGACTTAGTACTAGATTGCAACCCCCTCACCTCACCCTTCTCTTTCAAGTGAGACGAGGAGCAAGTGTTCAGTTTGTCTGTACCACTCTTGTTTCCATGAAGCTAGAGCTGTTAGCTTAGCATATCAATAAGACAATTAGTTAGATTAAGTCTAAAAAAATACATCTACCAACACCTTTAAACCACATTAAGCCAGGACTAGATGTTTCCTAGATGGCTGCACTGACCTTAGTTGCATTTTCATTGTCATAAATATATTTATTTGATGCTTTTATGTTTTCCCTCCCAGGGTTGCATTAGCTGTGTCTGTCCGGAGTGCTCTGCTGGAGAGAGAGAGGAAGAGGAGGAGGAGGAAGGGATGAAAGAACAAGTCCAGTGTCAGTTTGGGAACAGGGCTCCTCTCAAACCCTCCCTCACTGGACCCCCAGCCTCAATCCCCCAGCATGCATCTCTTCTTTTACTACTACTGCCCTTCATCTGTCACCTGCTCCACAAAATCTTCTGACAACCATTAAACAACAACAACAACTGAACATCCAACAGATGAACATCCTTCACCCCCTCCGGCTTCCTCTTCTTCCGTCCGGCACACTGGGTAAATTGGTGGGGGTGGGGGTGTGATTCCTTCTTCCCGTGGTCTCCTGCCCCATCCCCACAATTTTTTTTGTGACACCAACCCTCTTGTCCTCTTGTGAATCCACACTTGTGTGACATAAACACTGCACTGGAAATACAGTATGTAAAGTTTTAAGTCAAATCTATTATTATCATTACGATATTATTATTATGATGATGATTATTATTATTATTATTACACATTTGCAATTGTATATGTAATTTGTATAATTCGAAATTCTTGATGCCAGTGGTTTCTAGAGTTGAAGGCAATCTTTTTTTTTCTCTCTCTTTTTAAGGAAGCATGTTTTTTTCCCCATATTACCAGTAGCTGTTTTTTTAAAAAAATATTATTATTGTGGCTATTAAGTGGAAAATGATATTGGCAGTTTTTGTAATTTGCTTCTTGTATGTTAGCTATAATACTGTGCCCAAATTCATGGTCAACATGTTTTGTTTTGTTTTTTTGAACTGGTGTGTCTGATGGTGTCATGGTTTCACGTAGAGAGTGAGTCCTTATGTGTTTGCGACTGTGGTTATGTAAGCCAGACAAATAGTGCGTGCTAATGACTGTGTACACTTGAAGGAACCTGTTGTTTTTTTTTTCCCTTGCTGCAATGTGAACGCCAGAGAAGGGGGTTAGCTAGGCTCAGTGTCTTCCTGCATCAAAACGTTTCAAACACACAACACAAACATCTTGCAATACAAGTAGTTTACTTCATGTTTAAAGCTCTAGTGAGGTTTCAAAGTTGAAGTCAAAAAAGAATTACTAAATGCATCAACATGTTTCATATGTGTGCATTGTCTTGTGTCTCCCACTAAACATTCAACTGCTCAGTAAAACTCAGACAGATAAGAAAAGAAGAAATCAAATCATGAAAAAAATAGTAATTTCTTTCTAACCCTAACTAATGATATAATGAGAAAGAGTTTCGCGTTATCATGGAGTATATAGGTAGTCTTTTATTGTAATTGCAATATTTCTGAGCACTATTTTGGGGTCACTTACTAAACCTCACTGTCTTTTGACCCCTAAAACCTCTGTCTTTACTCACACAATAATGATTTATAGAAATCTCAGTGAGTGAATTGAGCAATTCAGTGTTGGCCCCTGTTTCCACCAAGAACCTCTTCTGTGTTTTTTGGTATCTTCTCCACCCCGCTCATGGCGCTTTAAAAGGTGCCTCGGGGAGAGACAGACGCTTGTTGGTGGCTCCTGATGTTGCTAGGCAACAGCTGAATACCCGCTCAAAGCTCAATGCGCTTTTCCTAATAGTTGTGATATTTTTAACTCGCTAAAATCTCTGAGACACAACAGCAGGTCCTTTTTTCTTTTCAATCAATATGACAAAACAAAAGAAGTCACTGCTCTACAGAAAGGATCCCGGTGGCTGCGTGACCTTTCTCACTTCCAAAGCCATAGTGCATAAAGCTGGTGCCACTGTCTGTTTGTCTATATGAAGCACAAGCATTCAGATCATTAACATTTAGGTTCATATCAGTAATGAAGAAGGGTATGTATGCTTGAAAAGTGTTTTCCACCATACCATACGCTTGCTGTTTTGTGGTCTGGTTCCTCATTAAAGGGCAGCCCTTTGCCACAGGGTGCAATATTTGTGTGTGTGTGTGTGAGTGAATGTGTGTGTGTGTCTGTCTGCAGGCATGTATAGTGCATCAATCCTTTGCTCTTGGTGTGTATTATTTACAAACCTGGGAAAGGAGGTTGTGTGAGAGATGTAAGGAGAAGGCTTTATTTCGGAGGACATATCAGTCCCCTGCCTTCAGCCCAGGAGTATTTTTTTCCCCCCCTATGATTTACATCTTTTATGTATTATGTTTTTTTTTGTGTATTATCAGCTTTTATTATATAAAGTGCTTGTGCCAGGGGTGGCAGAATAAATCCGATGGACTTTGCAGCACTGAAAACTGTTTTTGTGGGGGGGTTAGACTTGTGATCAACTCCTCTGTACTTTGCTCGTCCACCATTGGCTGCCTTCATATTTGTCTCGCCCCTATTGGTCAGACCAAGATATTAAGAGACCGGGCAGTTGGTTTGGTGAATAGTCCTCAGGTTTCTATTTATTTTAAATATTTATTTATTTATTTTAGTGTTTATTTTTATTGTGCTTCTTTATTTGTTTTTGTTTTCCTATTGTACAGCTCATGCACTTGTGCAAGTACTGTCTGTTGTTGTTCAAAGGGACACTGTTCCATGTAAAACATGACTGTTTTTAAAGGGATAGTACACCCAAATTGGCATCCTGCATGTGTTTTTCTGTAACGACCAACATGGTGTGGATTACTTTTCCTTTTTTTCTCCTATTTTTCTTCTGCAACTTTTAAGATTTAAGTTGTTTCAGACTGTTTTTGCAGTTCTATGGTGTCCTTTTTTTCTTCTTCTTCCATGTAGGTCATTACCACTTTGCCAGAGTGGGACATCTATCACTTTAAAACTCATATAATACAGGATTGTATTTTGTGTGAACTATCCCTCCAAAAGTTTTGTTGCCTCTTTTTTAAGGTGATGAAGCTTTTTTTTTTTCTTCTTTTTCGAATGAAGGTTTATTTTTCAAGGTGAACGACTGAGTGGTCGTATTGTACTCGTCTCTCATCCAGTAACAGTTTAATGCCTAGTTGAACCCGTTTCATACTAAAAGGTCAAAGGTTACCTGAAAGCGTTCAAACATGATCCCCTAGCCCCTCTGAAAAAAAAAGAAGAAATAGCAGCATGTACAGTACAAAAGTGTTGTTCTTCTGTTCTTAGTGTGTTTTCTATTCTTGAAAATCAGTATAATAAGATTCACATATTTAAAACGAGGGAGTTCACAGTATTACACAACTGCAATTAAATAGCAGCATAGCTGGCATTTTCTTTGCATGACAGTCAACGGGACACTTGTTTTTTTTTTTCGCTTTTTATTTTGTGTTTTCATTTTTATTTGAGTTCTCATTTTCTACTGAATGCTGGTACACTCGACCTTTCTCTGTCTATTTTCTCAGCTTTTTAAGTGCATATAACTATTTTTGTCTCGAGATGATATATTGAAGGTGATTATGATGACAAGGATGATATTAATGACTGTGGCACTATGAGGATGACTATGAGGATTTTGACAGTGATGATGATGATGTGATGATTATCTTGCATGCTTTTCTATGGGGCTCTGTGTTGTCAGTGCAGAGTGGCTGCCTTTTTGTACGTAGCTGAGAGAATACGAGGAGCATTTGTTGACCATCGGCAGCACAGAGAGTGGCTGGTGCTTCACGCAGCCTGCTTGTCACTTTTGACGAACAGCACGAGAGTCCCCACCGACAGATTAGAGGCAGTTCAAAGAGTGAATGAGCTCCAGCAGGGGGCACAGTCACGCAGAGTAAAGCACAAACACGCACGGATGGATGGATGGCAGATTCATGCTTCTAATGTAGCTGCACAATAAAAAAAAATGACTTAAGTGTCAAATCTAACAGACGGTTTAGTCAGAGACAACAGCAGTTTTTGACTATAGAATAAGAAAAAGCTTCCATTATAATTATTATTAATCAGGGCTGCACAATTATGACCAAAACGGCCGTCCTGATTACAGTTTCTCTGTGATTTGGGGGGAATAAATCATTCTCCTTTATTCATCGTATATCAGAAAATGTTTCCACACTTTTTACATTCTTAACTAAATGCCACTGACAAATCATGATTCTGTGTGAATGATCAGATCATGATAGAAAATGATTAATTGTGCAGCCCTACATATAAACTACAATAGCTGTCCTTCTCTAGTCTCTTAAGGTCAGTGCGAGCTCTGCTGCCTTTCTGTCAGCTATTTAGTCAGATGAAGCATTACTGAGATAACTGGAGCCACTGTGTTCACTCTGAACCGCTGCCGTCTTTTTCCTCCAGTCAGTGACTTAAGTTGCGCTGACAACACTGAGTTGGCTTCTCTTCGTAGGGTGTCTTTCACTCTTTCTCCCATTCCCTCCGTTTCCAACCTTATTCAATCATTTCTCTGCAGTTGGCTCTTTCTAGTTTCCTTTTGTCTTTTTTTTTGTCAGTTTGGGTTTCTTCTGTATAATAATATTAATCCTCTAGTTCTCTGATTATTCGGATTATTGCTCTGTTCTCTTACGTGCTACACGTGTTTCTATAACTTCAAGAAAATGTGTTAAGGTGTTATCAATAAAATGATCATTTAAATAGAAAGAGGTGATTCAAGTTTCTGTGTTCACAGACATAAAATTGCAGCGTAGTTTTATTTGTAGAAATAACTCGCGACATAAATAAACTCATAACCAGGTAGAAAACATTTTGAACAGTGTTTTTTGAACATCAAAAGGGACAATTGGCATAAAAACAGAAATCAAATAACTGTTTTGAGAATTATGAAATAAATACTGAAATTGTCTGGAACTCAAAAACCACCACCTTTATAAAAACGAATAAATAACTTCCACTCCACCCTCCCTGAACATTACAAAGAAAAATCAGTCTGACAGACTTCGATGTCAACAGTGTTACCACCACCAGTCTTTTCAGTATTAAAATATGGGAGGAGTTTTTTAGCTTCCACCTTCAGGCTAGTTTCACCAGTCTCTCACTGGCCTCCCAAAGTTTTTTTGCTACACCAGCGTCTCTCGCGAAAGGACGCAGAGTAGCTGGTCGGCAGTCGACGAAGTAACCCCCGCTGTGTTTGGCAGCTTCGTCGGACACGGCACAATAGATGACAGTCTGAGCTCCAATCTCACACGGCACAAAGAACATCCACATGATCACCTGCATCAGCATCCGGAACAGGAAGGAGTAGTGGCACGTCCAACCACTTTGGACAAAACCTGGAAGCAACATGGCATGAGTCATTTCATATTTTGATTTAAGTAGAAATTGAAATAAACTGAAAATGTTCTTAAATAATAAAATATAAATATCCCATAAATGGGATATCCCCTTACCAGGGTGCACAGCATAGGAAGTTACTCCTTTCCCTTCAGTTATGCGGGCCAGTTCCTGACTGAAGTAGATGTTGGCCAGCTTGCTGCGACAGTAGGTGAAGAAGGGCAGCAGGTTGTAGTTGAGGTCCTGGAAGTTTAGTTTCTGGTATTTGTAGGTAGAGCATGTGAGGGTGACCACCCGGCTGGGAGCACATTCCTTTAGTCGCGGCAGAAGCAGATTGGTTAGGAGGAAGTGACCCAAGTGGTTGACGCCAAAACACATGCTGAAGCCGTCGTCCGTCCAGTCGAGGACACTGGGCATGGCTGCAGAACCACAGAGGGTAAAGAAAGAGGTCAAGACATAAGGAAGAGAAAATAGAAACATATGGCTTTTAGCTGATGTTGCTTCTTTTACATTGTTACAACACTGTCACCCATTGTGACAGCGCTCCACTCTTTTGTCTAAAACAATAAAACAGGCAAGAATAATCTAAAATATACATGATCTCAGTATTTAGTGTACCCTGACCTGCATTATTGATCAGGATGTCAAGCCTCTTCTCTGTCTGGAGGAAGCTCTTACAGAATTCCCTTACAGAGCGCAGGTTGGCCAGATCCAGCTCCATGTGAAGGACGTTAAGACTGCGACTCCTGAGCTTAATTTCCCTCACAGCCTTCTCTGCCTTATCCACGTGTCTGCAAGCGATGATGACCCGGGCCCCTCTCATTGCCAAAGCAATAGCCGAGTCCTTGCCAACGCCAGAATTCCCACCTGCAAAGGAAAAAAAATGGTGCAAAGTATATTAACGTGTCAGAGTTTCTGTCAGGCTTATGACTTGGACATTTTATTGTAACATGAGTGAAACCACACTGATCTCCGCACACTCACCAAACAAACAAGGTCACTTAAAGGGAGATATCGGCTACAATAAACATGCTACAAGGAGGACAGGAGCCAGACTTATTAGAAGAGCGAGCTCTGTCCTGGACTGTCCTCTGGACTCCATAGAGGAGGTGGGTGAGAGGAGGATGTTAGTTAAGCTGACATCCATCGTGGACAACACCTCTCACCCCCTACATGACACCCACGGTGGAAGAAGGAGAGGCTCCACACCTGCACCACCCGATCATGTTGTAGTCTCCTGTTCATTTTTCTATTTTATTCCATTTATACCTTGCAGTTATTATTTATATCATGGTCACTTACTTTTGTAATATTATTTATATGATGGTCACAAGTTACTCTTGCAATAATACTATCATTTGTATCATTTCTTTGCAATATTTCTTACACTATGGTCACTTTACATTACAATACTCTTTTATATATCATGCCACTTTCATCCTCAGTACTTGTCTGTTTGAAGGTTGATTGTTTTTCGTGTTTATCGTGTAGGT
Organism: Collichthys lucidus; assembly: GCA_004119915.2. Lineage (NCBI taxonomy): Eukaryota > Metazoa > Chordata > Actinopteri > Sciaenidae > Collichthys > Collichthys lucidus. The sequence continues at coordinate 21,414,329 of CM014088.1, forward strand.
TATAGATATTTCTGTCTGTTTATTGTGTTTTTTTTTTTTTGCCTTTTCTACCTTTTTCTAATTCTGTAGTGTATGCTACACTTTCCTCTGCTGGTGTAACATCCCCCCGTGGTGGGATGAATAAAGTATATCTAATCTAATCTAATCTAATCAAACAGACATTACCTGTGATGAGGACTGTTTTGCCATCGAGCCTGGTCAGGTCGGTGCAAAACCTCCTCTTCTTCATCCATTTCAAGATGAAAAAGGACACGAAGGAAGCGATGATGGTGTAGAGAAAATACATTTCCCCCGGTGCTACCTATGACAGCTGATGTATCTTATCACAGACGGTGCTGGAGCTAACGTCGGCTAGCTTGTTAGCTTGCTACTTTCCCCCGCCACTATTCTTCCATTCTGGTTATTATCGCGGGAAACGTGGCGGAGATTGTCCCACACGAATTAAACACGACAGAAAGCGATTTTTTTCCCCTCATATGACAGACAGACCTGCTTTAATTCATCCTGGATCAGCTGACAGCTGTGGATGCAGAGATGGCTTTTTGTGCGCATGCTCGGTCAACAGCAAACGCTCTAGTGATGGGAATTCCGGCTCTTTTTAGTGAGCCGGATCATTTGGCTCAGCTCACCAAGAAGAGCCGGCTCTTTCGGCTCCCAAATGGCTCTTCATTTTACCACTTATTCCTTTAGCTCTGTTTTGACTTGTGATTTGTATTTGAACACATATATCACTTGAATTCCAATAATTTGCTCTAGCCAATTGCATTCACAGTTGTAAAATCCCTTGTAACTCCCTGAAACCACCCAATGAATGCACAAACTTGCTTGAAGAACCACTCTGCTACACAAAGCAGACAGAAACACCTGTAAAAACCAAAGCATAGAAATTGTAATCGTTCACTTAAAAGAGCCGGCTCAGAAGCAGAAGGGAAAAGTTTATTATGGAAAGAAATAATCAATCAATGGAAACAATATTGGAAAATCCAGGAAAAGGGGAGACATTTATATAAACTACAATATGAAGTAGGTAAAGTAGAGTGCTGTGGAAGTATCAGAGTGGAACAGGTGACAATGAGCAGACTAAGAATAGGGCACAGTAGATTGAATAGCACACTCAACATAATAGGGAAACATCCAAATGGTCTATGTAGCTGTGTGGAGAGAGAGACAGTGGAGCATGTGATTGACTTGATTGGTTGATTGTCATCGATATGAAAGGGAGAAGGAAGAGATGATGGCAGGGTTGCGGAGGACAGGAGCAGTGGAGAAAAGTTTTAAAAGTATAATAGAATGTGGGAAATGAAGAGCTGGGAGGAAAATCATACTGGGATATCTTGTTTAAACTGGGTTAATAAAAAAAGAATTTAAAAAAGGAAAAGAAAATTAAGTAGCAAAGAAGTAAAGTCCAGAAGAGGGCGGTATATGTAACCTTTAGGACTGCCGTAAAACACCAAAGAAGAAGAAGAAGAAAAGAGCCGGCTCTTTGAACCGGCTCGTTCGCGCCCGACACATCACTAAAACGCTCGCGAGATCTATCGCTTCGACGTGAGTAAACAGACGTTAACGGTTTACAACGGTTTTGGATAAAACATGATAAAAGCGGGATTAAAAACACGACAGTGTGCGTGTTATCAATGCTTGTTAAATGTTTGTAAGTCCAAAGAAAAGTATGTTTTTTTTATTTTCCTACGTTAAATTAATATCCGTTAATTCATAACTTCCTAAGTGCTACAGTTAAGTTTGTTTGCTATTTAAATGACCTTTACTCCACACACCTCACTGGAGTGTGACAGATTTAACCAAGCATGCATGTGTGCTCACACTTATTTTGTTCTCTAAGACAAACATGAGAGCACACACATTTTTTCTCTGTGGAATTTTTCTTGTTTGTTCATCTAAAACTGCTGGTAAGCCATTTTCTAAAGCCACTAAAGGTTAATATGATCTGCCTGCTTTTCAGGTTTATTTATATTTTCAAACATTTTCACACATTTGTATGTGTAGCCTATAACTTGTTTGCATTGTATTATAACTGCATACACAGCCTGCAGTGAAGCATTTTGTTATGCAGGTGTATGTTATAACTTTTTTTTGTTTTTTTATATAAGGTCAAACATGCAGGGGAAAGTGTGGACACACATTGGAGCAATGTTCCTGCCATGCAACATGTGTGTCTTTGCTGAACTGCTGTGCAGACTACAACCAGTCCTGTTTCCAGGTGGTGCCTTACTCCAGCTCCATGCTGGGTGGAAGAGCTCTACGGATCCTCAGTTTGGTTCTTCCTCCTGGTGGGCACCTTTTCTGCAGGTGGGCTTTATAGACACACATGCATGCACGCGCACACACACACACACACACACACACACACACACACACACACACACACACACACACACACACACACAGTGTTCTTTGAAGTATGTCACAAACCTTGCATACACTTATAATGAGATTATTTACATTACTGATTATCAACAGTATACATAGGTCATGTTGTGTTTTGACTTTTGAGATGGCCTACATGTTTCTTTAGAAAAAAGCACCATAAACCTCAGAATAAAAAAGGTTTTGCATCCTAAAAAAAGACTTCCTAATGTCTGGAGTATATCTTTTTATTATTGTGAAAATCTAGTTTAGTCAAACTTTGTAATACTGAATAGTTAAAGTAGATATTAAGCACAGAGTCTCTCTTTCGGTGACTGTCACAAACAAGTAAATGTTGAAATGGTGCCTGACTTGATATGACGCAACTTGATTAGCTCATGCAAGCTCTATGTCTTAATAGATTTTCTGTATTTATAGAAAAAGGGAAACATACTGACTATGTACAAAAAAACATGATGCTGAAAAGACATATTGCATTCAGCACACAGCACCAAGATGATCTCAGTATGTACAAAAGTTTTTGATGTTTGATGATGTTTTATTGATTAACTCTCAGCACACAGCACCAAGATGATCTCAGTATGTACAAAAGTTTTTGATGTTTGATGATGTTTTATTGATTAACTCTCATTTAAAGCTGGAAATTTCAAGCTGTGACAGACTTATTATTTCCAAAGAGTCAGGGTTCCCACGGGTGCTTGAATTCCTTGAAAATGCTTGAATTTCAATTCAGTGTTTTCAAGGTTGTGAAAACGCTTGAATTTTTTGTGAAGTGCTTGAAAATGCTTGAAATTTCACAATTAGTTAAAAATCAAAACAGTCAATCTACCACCATATGAAATAATGCTAATTAGACCCATATTATTATGCCATACAGTGGCACCGCTGCACTTCCCATGACCATCATGGCAAACACAACTAGTAGGCTACCTATTTAAAGGTGCTGGAAAAATGGAAAAACTGGTGCTTGAAGGTGCTTGAAAAGTGCTTGAATTTGTTCATGAAAAAGGTGTGGGAACCCTGAAAGAGTGATCTTAAATGTTACCTTGCACGAAAACATCTAAATTTGTTATTCTACTGATCCTAGGTATAAAGAACGGTATAAAGAACAAAGTTGTAGAGTTGTATAGCTAATCAAAACACACACACACACACACACACACATATTTCTGGTACAGGATCAATACAGTCTTATCCTATCTTAAAACTCAGGTGTATCTATTTCTTTTGCAGATTTAAAGGTGAGATTGAACGAGAAGGGCTTATTGATTCTGAAGGCAACGCCTACTGCATCTCTCCTTTACTGTATGAGACGGGTTGGATACCATTTGCTGTCTCAACTGACGGGATACATTTTGACAGATCCGGAGAATACTTGTCAGGTATGAAGTATAAATATTAGGTTTTACCCTATTATTATTATTGATCAGAAATTTTCAATTTCAAAATATGCTGTTTAAAGAATGCGTTTTGTGACTTTCAGTTCTAGCTTTAAAGATAATGTCAAGAGAAACTATGACCTGAAAGTGACTGTTCTATTGCAATTATTTTCTCTTTTCTTGTTTTTGGGATTACCACAAGTCTGGTTACACCAAAACTATTTGCCCGTGTGTCCCTTTAATATATTCTGTTCTGTGTTAGTCCACCCCAGTAAAGCAGAGCTTGCCTTTGAAGTCACCCTGGTGAATGGAACACAATGGCAGAACTACGGCACGCCGAACGTGGCAGGATGGCTTAAGATGAGGTGGAACAGCTCTTTGATTGGGGCAGAGAGGGTCAACATAGAGCTGTGGGGTTACAGAGAGTTCAGCAGGAGCGCAGAGGCACAGACGAATGGATCATCCTCTCTGCAGGCTAAGCTACGCTATCTGTATTCTGTTGGCAAGAATGTGTCAAACACGGGCGCCTTCAGCTTCATCCCAGAGCCCTCGCAGGAGTACTCTGACTGGGAGTTGGGGAATATCCGCATCACTGCCAGTTCTAAGTCTGATGGAGCAAGGTATCAATAATATGTCTTAATAACAGTAAAAAGTATCAGAAAGTCAGTGTTTTACTGATCAGACCCTTACATATAACTGCCTGTAAAACCTAAAATCCAGCTGTATGGAGATTGTAACCAACATAAAAATAGTTTAGTTTTAGCTGGACAAAACTATATCAAGATATCACCACTGGCTCTGGGAAATTGAAGGAACTACTACTTTACTATTGTAAGACTAAACATAAGCATAATTAACTTCAGCACTAGCTTGAACCTTGATTCAAAGTTTAGAATTCAAGAAAAATATTTATTTCAAAGTAACCCTCAATAGTAATTGTATTTTGTTTTGTTTTTTTATGCAGGGATGTACAGGGGCTCTGGAGCAGAGGTCATGTGGTAGCTTGGCACCTGGAGCAGGCTTTCAGAGATGACTCTGCAGCCTGGGCCAAGAACAAATGTATGCAGTGGGATGTCCTGGAGAAGAAGCTGCCCAACTTCCTGAATGAAGCTCATTGACTGTCCTTGCTCACTGGCACAGGCCCGAGCAGACACAGGCAGGTTTCACGTGAGTACGGCTGGAATTATTGTAATAATACAGTAATAACACAATCTGTATTACTACAGTATATATAATAACAGAAACTTGCATTCCTTAGCTAAATTTACAAAATGTGGTGAAATAAAATGAAGAAAGGAGTCTTTTTCACCAGCTTTAATAAAGAAATACTAGCACTGTCTAATCAAGTAAAAACTGAGGTGTTTCCAGCAGGCCATTAGCTTGCAATGTGCTCAAGCAACTCAGTTAATATTCTGATGACGGTAGAGAAATATCTGGGTGCGGTGACATGAGCAAATATTGTTGGAGTGACCATCTCTGTTACACAAAAGGAAATAATAACAATTACTTTATGAATCCTTTGCAAGAGAAGAGGTCTGGAAGTAATCTAAAGATGCTCAAGGCAAATTAATGTGTTATCTCTTATTTAAGACAAAAATTCAATTTTAGACTAAATATTGCATCATGAATTGCACTAGTTCCTGTTTTAAATTGAATTCACTTTAAAGGTCCAGCTTTTACTTTTAAAACCCTTCTTTCCAATGCAGTACTTCAGTAACACACAAGGACGTTAAATGTGCAAGAACAATACCGATGTGCTCATCGCAGTCAAAGATAATAATAGTCATATAAATCAGAGAGATAACAGTTTGTTAAAGTTACATGTTTGTAGTAAATGTGGCAAGTATATTACAGAACTACACAGAATTATACTAAAACAATTCCCTCTAATGACAGCCACATTTAACCAGTGACTGATTAGTTAATTTCAGGATTCATTCACCATTAAGGGCACTTACTTTTAATTAAAGATCGTGTTAAGCTGAGTGTTCATTCTTAATCTAAATGCATTTATTGCCCAATCACCATAAATCACATTCTTTTTTTTTTATTGAGACTGATTTTTATTCACTGTGTTATTCCAGACTGACTATAGTTGTGACATTGAGAGTGGCAGTGTGTGCACTTATCACCCAGGTAGTGTCCACTGCGTCAGAGCAATTCAGGCCAGGTATGAGACAAGAGGACAGATCAAGTATTTTACCTATTTTTAAAAGTTAAAATGGAAGCATTTGACAAAACTTTCTTCTTGTATTTCCAGTCCTACGCATGGTTCAGGGCAGCAGTGCTGTTATGATGGAACGGGCGCTCTTGTGCTGACAGGAGACTCAATCGGTGGCAGCACCCCAGACAGGGCTCACGACTGGGGCTCACCTCCATACAGGGAACCACCACGGGTTCCCGGATACTCCCACTGGTTATACGACGTCATTAGTTTCTACTACTGCTGCCTGTTGTCTGATCACTGCCACATCTACTTCAATCATCGACCTTCTAGCGGGTGTCAGTAACTACCGGCCCCCAAGAGCCGGTGGGACCCTTCATAAGTCAGATTAAACATTAACATCTGGAAGTAAAACAAATCAAACATTTTCTTCCAGTATAGAAGAAGGCATATGTGTGTTTATGTTAATGTGTTCAATTTCCTCTTTGTGGATATACACACATGCAAGTTAAGACATACAAATGTATTCAGTCACACAATTTAAATTACCCTTCAGAGGCTATTAATGAAACAACAAGCTGCATACTGATGCTAGGAGATGTTTATGAGATGATAGATGAATAAGAGATCAACAGCATGCTGTTTAAAATAAATGTTTGTGCCACAAATGTAAAGTCATCAGCGCTTTGTTTCTTGATTCCTCACAGGTGTTGTCCTCGGAGATCTGCATTTCATAACGTTCGATGGCCTCGGCTACACTTTCAATGGCAAAGGAGAGTACCTCCTTGTGTCCTCGCCAGACAGACAACTGAGTGTTCAGGCCAGAACAGAGCAGGTGAAACTTGAGAACTGTGAGTACACATTTGACATGAAAGCCCTGTCTGTGTCCCCTCTTCAGTCCCCATGCTACTACTGTGTCTCGCTTTTAGCTTAGACCTTTGTTTGGATCATGACCCTTGTTCCAGGATTTCTTCAGAGGGGACATATTTTGAGGTTCCATTAGTTTTTTTTTTTCCGTTTGTTTGTTTTAATCAGTCAAAGGATTGATTGCGAGAGTTTGTTCACACATATTGACCTTGGTGTTTTTTGCTATCTCCTATCTTTCAGGCTCTCTTGTGTTTTTTTCACAGTTCTGAGATCAATGTGATCCCTGTGTGCATGAAACATGTTGCCGCTGTAAAATAATGTCTCTCCTTTGTTCCCTCTTGTTTTCGCTCAGTATCTCTGGGGGTTCACATGTGTTGACGAGTAACAGATGTTAGCCTCATTGTTTAGAATTTCACAACAGCCATGGGCCATTAGACTGTAGATAGCCAGATGTCATATTATATTCTTTTCATTAGATCAGTGAGATTAAAGGCAACAATGATACCATTCTTGTCTTAGGAATACTACTACATAGTTCATGCTATAATAATGTGATGTGTATATTGATCACCCAAGTTGCCTTGGCCAAAGCCACATGGGTGTCATCAGTGGCTATGAAGGAGAAGGCCTCTGATGTCATCGAGGTGCGTCGAGCAGAGGGTTGCCTTCAGGTGCTGAGGAACCAAAAGGTCCTTCCTTTCACAGAGGAAAGCTGGATGGACCTACATGGTGAGATGATTTAGACAGTACTGAGCAGCTGCACATTAGACATTGTTAGCTTTGGCAGCAACAGATAGGCAATAGTTTCATATCATGAAAATGTGACCTAATAGACCGACTTCAGTGCCACTTTTTTGTCTTTTGTGCAATTTGTAGAATTTATTGTATTTCACATGTGCAAATTAAAAATAAAATAAAATAATAAAATGCAAACACAATCTCTCTTTTCTAGGGGTATTTGTGTTTGCCCCCAGTCCTCAGGAATGTGACAGTAATCTTCCTCTCTGGGGCTGGTGTGGAGGTGCGTGTGCATGAGGGAGCCATGGCAGTGACTGTCCTGCTTCCAACAGAGTTCACCAACCACACTCAGGGTCTCCTTGGCCTGATGAACTCTGACCCATCAGATGACCTGTTGACCCACTCAGGAGAGGTCATCTCCTCAGCAGACGCCACTCCGGAGGAAATTTTGACCTTTGGAGCCAGCTGTGAGTGTGAAGGGCTGTTGAACTTGTGTTTGTGAAACAAACAAACATCAGATCGATCAGTGCTGAAATAATCAGTTCTCAGTCTACAGCAGGTCAGCAAGAGCCTGTAAGGGATTCTATGATTTTCTAATAACTACCAATAATAAATCGCTGCCATATTTGAGACTTGTTTGGCTAAACCTTTGACAAAGGACACAGGAAGAAAACAAGGCACATGTTTAGAGTTAGTGCAGCTTTAATAGATTACAGAGATATCGGGAGGGGGGGAAACCACATCTCCGGAACAGAGTTATATCCAGACCACATACATACATGATAATAATATCTCAGCTATAATTACAGCGCATATCCCTCAAAACTGGTGAGTAGCTAACTTTTTATGTGCTTGACCTTTTTTACTAGACTTATTTTAATTCATTCTAGTGCAGGAAACACCCACTTAAAGCTTGTGGGAACTAATAGATTTATTGTTGCTGATAGAACATTTTGTTATGCTCCACGCCAAAAGAAAACCAGGACAGCATGGTGTGTGTTCTGCACTGACCTCTTAGACTTATGTTGTTATCTCCAAATTATAGCTCGCCTCATGTTCTCTCATTTTTAATTCTACGTTTTAGAAAATAGACAGTTTGAGCCAAGTAGTCTGAATCTTCAAACATTTGCTGCTGTGACAATAATTCCGATAAATGTAGTTTGTCATGTCTGATCAGTTGCTATGACAACTTCTTATACATGGTGTTATTGTTTTCCTACATGTGCTGTGCTTACTTTGGGTTGAACATCTCTCTCTTATGATTATAGATACTTCTGACTTTGCAGATGCCACAACTGACAATCATTATACTTGGTTTAGGATCTATCCAAAGCCTGTAATTTGTTTTTCTAACCAACAATCTAACATGGTTGTACTGTACATCTTAATGGGTGTTGTGTTTTGTTTTTGTCCTCAGGGAACATTTCAAAGGAGTCTTCCCTTTTCGCATATGACTCAAAGTACCTTTTGGATACCTATTTTTTCCCACCAAGTCACGATCCTGCTTTTGTACCTGCCTTTTCTCTACCTGAGGGATCTGATGACCCCTTGGTGGCAGACATGTTGAAAATCTGCTTTGGAGAAGGAGCGACGTTCTGTAAATATGATACCCTGACCACTCGGAGCCTCAAAGTGGGAAATGCGACTCTCAGGGCCTACCAAAATTATCAGACCCAAATGGCAGCCCTGGAGCCAGGTACCATGTGAAACAAGATCAGTCTTGTTTTATACTCATAGACAACATACAAGACCTGTAAAAGCTTTAATGTGTCCGCTTCATCCATATTCCACAGTAATATAATACTATTAGAAAGCCTAATGAAGGGAAAACGTCTTTCAAAAACATTTGATTGTCAGTGGTTTTAATACTAACGTTTTAATGTGTTATTGTTCTTTCAGTGGTGTCTTGTGGCTGGCTCTCCACACCCATGAATGGGAGAAAGAATGGGACTCATTACTTAGAGGGTAACACTGTGAGCTTCACCTGTAATGAAGGCTACATACTGTATGGTTCAACAGAGCGCACTTGTCTGGATGATGGGACCTGGACAGGAGAGCAACCCTACTGCATAACAGGTTGGTAAAGAATACTTGGATAACTCTCCTTGATGATACCATAAGTGATACTTTGACATGAGAGTTTCCAGACTCTGCTGCGGGACTGTATTGAACTCATGAGCTGTGCTTTTGAAACACAACTGACTACCTATTTCCAGTATTAACAAACCAAAGTAACATTCTTTAAACACGAAGACATTTCAAAACAGTCCCTTCGGGTAACTGCCTATACTACATGTCAGTCACAAGTTCACAGATAATAAGCTGCGTGGAGGTTAAAGTATAACATACTTCCATTACAAGAGTAATATAATTTCGGTTAGGTAGCTACAAAACTATAAACCTCTGATCCTGCTTTGTCTTGACTTTCTATTTGTAAATTGAAAGCACCTGGGCCCCTCTAATGGTTTCATTCATCACCCCAACCATGAACTATTGAGTATTGTTGTAGTCGTCAGCTGTTGCCATCAGGTGGCAGTATTTCCCACTGAATTGTGAGTGTCTCTGCATTTGTGACACCTTTTGTGCTAATGTGTAGTGTGGCAGCAGGCTGGGTTTCATAAAACCTTGAAAAAAAATAATACTATCAACTCTAATTATTCATCCATACTGCAGTGAGAGCATGGTTGGATGGAATTAGATGTTTAATCACTTAGTTGGGGAAGAATAAAAGCAGGGGTTTGAAGAATTTCAAAGGTTTTGGCTTAATTGACCTGTCGGCTAAGTCAAGTGAGAGGAAGCAGAGAAATGAAGCTACTTGACTTGTGGTCCACCACTTTCATCCTTCCACGGCCTCACACCAGACCTCCATCCTTTCCTCGTTAGAGCTGCAAACAGAGACTTCCTCCTGATAGTAATCAGGGGGATGAATAGATTTCATATGTCAGATTTGGAGGCCCGCATAACAACTAGCTAGGTCACAGCTGGACACAATTGACACTGACTCCTTGATTAGGCAAACATGTTCGTTTCATAACTTGGTTATCCAGTGCAGAGCTGTAACGGACATTGTTCAGACAGAAAGTTTAGAGATATCTATCTTAGTGAGTTTGCAAGTAATCTGGATGTCATGGACCACAAGACAACAGTTTCTGCTAGAATAGCTTCTTCCCAACTGGCTTCATCAACACAGCCCAGGGACCCCACCATAGATAATAAACGTTACATTATTGTGCTGTCTCCACATCTTCCTAAGCGTGTTACATTGATGCAGATTTTTAGGATTATTACTCTGTACATATTCATTATTCCTCATAACATATCTTCTTTTTTGCAGCTCTTGTTGTCTCATATTATTGGTATTCACCAAGATACCAAGGCTGATTCCTTGTAAGTGAAAACATATAAACCTGATTCTGGATGTGGCTGGAGATCCAAATAAACACAATCATACAGTGTGAGACAGAGCTCCACTTGTATGTTCAGGTTGTACACAAACACAAAAAGCTGAGCTTTTTTGGCTATGTGACAAGTGATCACACATGCTCCAACGCTCTCATTATAGAAATCAGGACTAACAACTGTCAACATGACTTGATGTGTTCAATGGCAGGTGTTGCATGAGCTGTTCGGTTCAAATCTGACCCCTGGACATGTAAACAACACTAAATACAGGCCGAGCAGGAGACGCCCTGACTGATCTCTCATCCTCCCCTCATAGGAATCACTGTAGCATGTTTAGGCTGAACAGCCAGAGAATTGTAGTCATACTTGAGATGAAAACTGTGTGCCGCTGAGCAACAAATGCCAGCTGCATCCAGTTTGACTTCTTCTCTGAGTCACCTTAATGAACTGCTGCTGAAATGGTGCCTGTCAGCAGAAGTGACACTAAATCTCTTTTAACAAATGTGGATCTCTTCATAAATATCTCCTATCACTAAGAATCCCACACACTTCAGATGCATCATAACCCTGCTACCATACTTGTCAACGTACTGTACTGATCACTGTTAATATCTTTGGTTTGAATGACGAGAGTAGGAGAGGTAAGGGTGGGGTTTGACCTAAGCACACACAAGCACTTGGGAGACTTAAGAAGTGTAAGGTTATATAGTTTACCAGCTTGGCTGCGCCTTGTCACGGTTTTCTGAAAAACAATAGCCCTGGTTTAGTTTCAGACACATACCAATAACAGGATCACTCCACCTTGATGGGATTATAATATTAATAGACTTCCTCGCACATAGGAGAAGAAAGTCAGTGAAGGAATGGTGACAGCTGCCAGTGAGGGATAGAGCGATTTTCACAGGGAAAAAAATTATGTGTGTTGCAGGACAAAACCTCACTCAATTTTCTGCCTGTGGTTCACTTCTCAGATTCCCCTGAGATAGAGCACTCGAGAGCTGAGAGAGAGAGACTGAAGTGGGTGGTAAATGCAGGTAGCACAGAAGAAGGAGTTGTTGAAATGCCAACCAAGAGCTGCATTAGACTTTTAAATCAGTCACGTTCACTGTCAGTCAGTCATTTCTGACGCCTCTCCTGCTTAACTTACCACTTCCTGATGCTCTGTATTTGTGCCTATGTGCAAATCGTTGACATATCTGATGTCTGAGGTCTGTGTTGTGAGGTTTAAATCTGAATGACAGGTCTGTTTCTTAGCAGTTTTGCAGCACTGCAGTTTTGATGTACTGTGTTGGGATGATCTATTGTTTTATGGGATTTATGTGATTTGCAGTACAAATAAGGAAGAGTTTGTAATGATGAATGAAGTAATGATAAAATAATAACATCACCTCTGACATATTTATCCTTTCTGGCATAGTTGAAGAGAAAACAAGAAAGACATGTAACAACATCCTTCTTCTACAAGATTTTATTTGAAGGTTTTAGTTGATATTTGTTGTTTTATTGTCCACAGATTAATATATAACTGTGTGTGTGTGTGTGTGTGTGTTCGGGGAGCATGTGGAAGAAGAAGAGGAGACAAAATAGAATTGTTGGAAGTATAAATGTCCAATTTTTGCCACATAAAAAGACAATTCCAGAACTCTTGTATCTTGTGTCTTGTATAAAAAAACATACAGTTTATTGAAATCCTTAGTCTAAAGTAACATCCAGTTTAAAATAAAATGTAAACATTTAGGTGGTGTCCATAAAGGGACACACGGTACTCATCTGAACTATGGTGATACATCAGACTAAAAAAGCGCACCTCTAATTGACTAGACATGCATGCGTGAAGGATGTACTTTTTGATTTGTTTGATATAGGATTTTATTATAATTTCTTATTCCATAAAGTGATGAAATGCAAATGGGAAATGGGTCCTCGAACACAAGCACTGTTAGCTACTGAACCGAGTCCTTTAGGCATCTTTATCTTCTCAGAGCTGCTGCTGTGTTTATATTCATAAACTCCTTCAAAAGTGTCTGGGTGTGAATAGAAAATAGAATAATATTTGAGTTGGCTACTACTTGGCTTTGTGTTTTTAGAGTGTTTATGCAACTAGGTGATGGTTAAGTTTGCACATGGAACATTTGATGTCTGAAGTTCGCCGTGTGACACATGGTGCAAATTCCAGGAATACTTCCACCCATCACGTTAAATCAGACAGGGTGAGACACACATAACAGTTGATGACAGTAGCTTGGTACAGAGACACAGTGTTACTAGGGAAAGGGAAAGCAACAGAATTATTTTAAAATGATCTCAGCTCTGTGAAAAAAATCTCTGTTGAGAAATGCTTGATGTGATAAGAGGGTAGCTCAGGGCTGTATGGACGGGTTACAAAAACAGTCTTGTATTTCTGATTGGTATCGTCTGTTTGCAATTTCCTTGTGAGATAAACACAGACTGAAAAGGAGGCTGAACAATGATGAGCTCAGAAATGTTAATTTTCCAAGTTCGTAGCAAATTGCAGGAATTACATGTGGATGTACATAATCAATTTTATCTTGCAGTACAAATGATACAGATGGGTGATAAACACAACCATGTTTTAAATGTATAAAAAAAATAATAAATTCTGTTTTCTATCACCTTTAACTCTAGTTCACTCCAACTCCATGATGTTTGTCATGTGCTAATCTCCCCTCTCACCAGAAATGTAATGGTCCAAATTGAGTGTTATTGCTCCCTGGAGCTTTACTATTTGATCGATGTGGGGGGGTTCAGTGGAGTAATGAGATAGCTTTGGGGTTTTGCCAACAGAGAAAAAAAAGCGAAAAGGTGAATGTTAACATTGAGTGACTGCCAGTCCTCCACATGCTCCCAGTACAATTATACTCTGGGCAGCTTGTCGCCCTGATGCCGAAGGCTTCAGCATGCAGCAGTTTGTCGTCAGTGCTCCTTCATCCAAGGCCTGGCCATGTGTAGCGAAACTGATTTGGTTTAGAAACTTCAGGGAATATTGCTTCTGCATGTTTGTGTGTGCGTGTGTACATGGTTGATGTTCTGAGGCTGTTGACATTTTAAAGGACCAGCACCTGCGGTGCTTACAGTACCTGGCAAATATCTACCTTACTTGACATGTCATGTTTGTGCATTGATGCGTTAGAGGAAGATGGTTCTTTGGTAATTATCTTCGTCATACCTTCCGTATGCTCATAGCCTTCGTCATACCCTCCTCTTTAAAGAAAGAACTCCTTGCTCAGGATACTGTATGAATAGTCAAATTGCAAAATGGTTCATTGAACTTGCTAAGACCCCAAGGACAGTTTCAGATGTTTCTATTTGATTGCGATATTACTAAGCAGGTGCAAACAATGTGAAACTAACTGCTGGGAAAATCCAGCAAATCGAGGCTGTATCAGTTCATCCAGGATTGTGCTCATTATGTTTGTTTGAAGCCAGTGTATCATTTTTGTTTTGTTTGATCCCCTTGGTAATTACAAAAAATGATTTATGCATTTGCTGATATACTGGCAGAACACAGTGGGATTTTTGTTGGATGGCTGTTCCTGACCTGCATGCAAAATCTTTAAAATGGATGCATAGGTCAGTCACATTTAGGTTTTATGATTATTGAACGCAGAATTGGGTGATGCAGATAAAATTCTCTGTCAGATTTATATTTAATTATATATATTCATGCAGTTGTACAATATATGCAATGTAGAAGGCGAGAGATGTCTTTAATCACATCTGTTTGAAATAGAAAGTACTGCTTAAATGCCATACGTGTAAAGCTGACATTATTTAATAATCACATCAGGTCAAGTGCACTTTCACACATTTACTGTAACCAGTCTTTCACTTTTGTTTCTGTGAAACTGAAATCTACCGTACACTGTGTTCGCTAATCCTTTATTTACACAGATAAAACAGAATGAATAATGCATGGTACATTTCAGACACACCTAACTGTTACACCCATCCTTACCACGGAGCTCCAACACGGTCCTCTAGGCTAAAGACTGGCTCCACTGGATGCCTTGCTCAAAGGAACTGTGACTAACATTGTTTAATCTTTCCTCTTTGAGTTTTCCCACATGCTTTTACTTCTAACATCAATGTTTTCCTTTTGACTTTGTATTGATCCAGATATCAAATGCTGTGGATGATGGATAGATCTTTTTAGAGGGATCAATGGCTAATAACTATGTGTTGGTATGATTTCCACAGATGATAAGGTGGGGTTTGTACTTGGCGCTGTTGGTTCCCTCTCAGCACTGGTCACAGTGGGAGTAATGATCAGACTGCACAGCAGGAAACAAGACAGGTTGGTGCACACATGATTCACATCACAATGAAAATCAGTTTCTCTATTTCACTGATGCTGAATGCTGCAAAAGGAAACGCAAAATATAAAAGAAAAAATGTAAAATCAGCCTGACTTAAAATGCTCCACTCTGCAGATTCTCCTGATTTAAAAAAAAAAAAAAAAGTTGCATTCATAGGTAGCTCATATCACCCAGCCAAGACTGTAAATGTTATTTCACTACCAACAATATTGTTTTACTTCCTCCACTGGACAAGTTCCTGGTAATCTGAGGAGTTTGATGCAAGCCTCCAACAGCCAAGGTATTACCCAACAGATATGTAGTATTGTAATTGTGATAGAGGTGGTATTATGTTTCACACCCAAATCTCATTCTAGAATTAGGTTTAGGATTCTGTGACTATGGATTCTATAGTCACAGCAAGTATGGTTTGATACAGGAATCCTGAGAAAAGACAAACTATTACTATACTATTCTAGTATCTGCTTTGCCATAAAAAGAACAGAGAAGCAACTGGTGTATCTGATTATAGTGCAGCAAAACAAACTCATGTTGTTTTCAATTTCTGTTTCCATCATGCTGGGTGCCACCCTGATTTGATTTTCAGCTATACATGGCGCAAGTTTCTAATGTAAACAGAGGTGGTTATTTTCCTGGAAAGATGGAGGTTTGCATCCTATCGCCCCCAGCCCTTCATCCAACAACTTGTTCTGGCTGATCCTTCTTGCCAAAACTGACTTGTTTTGTAAATGCTTTGCTGATTATCGAAAGCAGTTAGCGCATACATTGCGTTTTCCTGCTTACCAATAAAAGTTTGCCACTTGAACGCTTTTAATGTAAATCTGCAGCAGCAGGAAATTGCATTAGCTGTACAGCTAGAAATACATTTTAATTTAGTGCACAATAAGCAGTGAGGCTGATGTCAGTGAGATAAAATTATGTGTGTGAGCGAGTGTGTATGAGAAGGCGATATAAATCCTGTGTGGGAATGGGAATGACTCCACCAAGGCCGAGGAAAACTACTGTAGAGACAGGAATTTACACATGTAAACACATTAAATGGATATTGCTGAAAAGGTGTCAGTCATTTACATTATATACAGCCACATTTTTTTAATGAATATCTTGTGGGTTCTAACTTAAAGGTGAGACTAAAACCAACTTATAAACTAAAAACCTCTGCTTCTCTCCCTCAAACACAGAAACATCTCCGCTGGTCAGACAAACACTGACACAAAATATGGCTTGTTTTTGATCGGCAGGCCTCCAGGCATAGCCGCCCATATATCTTTTATTCTGTCTTTGGATAGATAGATTATACGTTGGAAACTGGAGGCACTCATCTTGTGAAAACCAGTACATAGCTAGAGGTCTTCTTCCCCTCCCATTTCCTCCCAATAGTCAAAACCTCTTTGCTGCGCCAACAAAGACACATAAAAAACAAAGGCAATGAATCCCACCTGTGCGTTTGATATCCGACATGTCCCAGCCTCCTCTCCGTTACTCATAAATTTTTCTTACAGATCTGATCAACCTAAATAAACCCTTATACCCTGTGGGATCATACTTATGACTGCAGTCCAGAGAAATGAGAAAGCTAACAACAGTGCTAGCTCCTGGGCGTATACAAGCAAATTAAAGGCTTGTTTTATGGCCTCATAGACCTCATTTGGGCTTTTCCCCATCATAACTCCAGCAAGGAGAAGAAAAAAAAAGATGGATGTCAGGAGTTACAAGCCACCTCCTGCTTTCAGCAGCACGGGCGATGAAACTGCTATGTTGTGAGGGCAAGGGGCAAGCACACCTGCCGTCTTTTTGAAGCCTTGATCACGGGAGGCCAGGTGTAAAAAGAGACGAAGAGTGTCAAAAGGTCTGCAGATGTGAGTGAGGTGATCTCACACACACGACATGCTGGTACACATGTTAATATACGACACCCGGGACACACACAGCCATTAAACCTACTGTGCACACAGTAGCTTATACATTCCTTGAGTGTGAGTGGTCACACGGACATGCATGAACACACGCACACATGCATACACACTCCCCTACCAACAAGTGCAGACACATCGATTCCTCCCAACATCAGAGGCATAGCAAGATGGAAGTAGCGGGGGTCTTACTGTATTTCAGATCATGTCTGGGTTGCGTGTCTGGAGGAAAGAAGCAGTGATACTACACATATCCGTGCGTGCATGTGTGTGTGATTGTGTGCGACAGGTAGATAGTAAAGGCCTCCTTTGCCTCAGTTCCCTGTGTCACAGACTCAGACTTGCATGGGTACTTTCCACATCTAGGGTTACCCAGCAGGTTTCAACAGGTCTGTTGGCAGCTCACCACAGGAGTAAGAAAAGTCATTACACCATAAGACGTGAGTCTGTTTGTGTGTGTGTGTGTGTGTGTACCATCATGTCTACTCCACTTCTGCGATATGACACATCAAAAAGGGGGCGAGGGGCTTTGTCTGAACCTGGCAAGAGTCTCACAATGAATTGAAGGAGCGAGGAAGGAAGCGTATTTGGCAAAGTGAGGCTAAACTGTCTCAACACCAAACACCAGGAAATTCTAGTAACATATCTTACTTGTGCATCTGAAAGGAAATAAGATAGAGCTTCTCAAAAACAATTCAGACCTGGAAAATATCATCAGTGTTCAATGATTTGTGTTGGCAACCTCTCATTGCTTGAGTCATTCATAGGCTATACTTTTATATTGTGCCCCTAATATATATACTATTAAGGGTCAGTTACTGTTTGTGTGTTACTGTTTGTGTGTTTCTGTTTGTGTGTTTCCATTGCGAATTATTGGAGATTAATATTACGATAAGATTGTTGTTGTTGGTTGCAGCTACTGGCTGGTATGCTGCAGGCAAACCACATGATCCTTATCACCAACATGTTCGGTATTATTTTCAATACTAGTATTTTTTTTTATCAGTACTTTTTTAGCTATAATTAAATTAATACCAGATCTCGTTTTAAAAGTTTAGTATTCAGCATGTAGCTCTCTACATATAAAATCAGTTTTTGGCTAAAGGAATCATCTGTAACATTATACTACAACAGCCTATTTGATGAACTTGCAGGGTCATATTAAGTTTATTTCTGCACTTTTAAAAAAGCAAAGTGTCTCACTGGATTGGTTTTAAATTGCAGAGGATCAGCAAGTTCACAGAAAAATGGTAGGTAGGTAATAAGGAGACTCCGGGGGGATTAAAATCACTGACCAGTGCAGGTTGCAATGAAATCACACCACCTCTCCTGTAGAAATAAATCACATCCAGAAAGTATAATTCCATTTTCTTTCTGTTTTTGAAACAATACTCCCCATATGTTCATTGAAACTGTTCTTTCTGTTTATACTGGCCAGGAAGAGATCTCTTCAAGAGTCTTTGTTTTGTGTAAAAATGTCTGAGGTCTTCGCAGTCTGAGGTGATAAAATCAGTCGTATCTTACCAAGTTGATCTTTTTGTGTTTCCCTGGACAGCGGCTTCCCACCAAGCTGCGGTCGAGGAAAGGGCTGTAACTTTGAAAGATATGTGCTTTCTTACTAGATTCGATCATCTCAGTTGACTGAAGCCTGGTATTAGCCTTAGCTGAACTTGTGCATTTTTGCAGAGAGAGAGAACAGTGTGAAATTAGCTTCCCATCTCTTTGATTAAATATGCATTAGAAAGTTATATTTTCATGGTCAGGACAGAGAAGAGGGACAACTACAATGACTGAGAACTCTTTCAATGTGTTGTATGTAGCTGCACACGAGGCGTTTCTGGTGAGAGAGTAAATGTGGAGTGTGGTGGATGTGACTCCTCATGGTTGCTGCTTGATCAAAGGATGATCCTCCTGAGCTTGTTAATCTTCACTGTTAAGAAATGGATATAATGTCAACAACAAACTAAAGCATTACTAGTTCAGATGCCATGGGAGGGCTTACTACATTTGCCCTTCAAGTTTTAGATGCACTGTTAATAAAACACTATTAATAAGAGCAATAAAGTGTTGTTATTAAGAGCCGAGTTGAAAATGATCCCGGCCCTGATGCAAGGTCACCAGACTTTTTCCCTGTGGTCGGGGTTCCCCAAAATAACTTTAGAAAACTGAGCATACGCATCTTTGTAATGAGGACATACTTAAATAGAAATAAATAGAAGTGGTGTTATAACTATTATACTTAGTTTATTGCTTTTAATGTCAATTATTAAAATTAAAATTGTTTTAGTGATTCTTCTTTCGTTTGTGCTTTCAGAGAGAAAAAAGAGAAACCCGACCAGATGGAGATCCAAGAACAAAGTTGCTAAACCATCCAAGTCATTTCAGATTATGGATCACACCATTCCACATTGAAACTTTCAACGATGTGGCCTATGATAACAAATGTGTTTAGAACTGAGCATTTGGAAATCACATGCAGTTCTGTTCTTCATTATATTGATGCTCTTCCTTTGACCTGTTAACCTTATCAGGAAAACCTCAGGCGCTAGCTAGGCTCTCAGCGTGTTGTTTGGCCCCATGTTTTTCCTCTTGTTTAGTTTGGAAAACCTCCAGGTCATGGTAAATGGCGCATGGAGTGAAGATTGAGGGTATTGAAGTAAAGGAAAAATGCCATGATTGTTTTTATATTCAGGTTTTGCATGACTGGACGTCCGATCTTCGCTAGAGAGAGTTGTATAAATACTACGCAGAGATATCATCATTACAGTCAACACTCCCTTCTCCTGTTCAGTTTAAAATAGGACCAGATGCTCCACATGCTCATGTCAAATGTGAAGCGAACCTGATCATTTTTTGGTTGAAAGACTTTGAACTCGTATGCAGACTTTGTGTGGGCTCACAGCCTTCAGTCAAATTAAGGGTTTGGCTGATTGACTGAGCCAGAAAAATCCACAAATGTTACATAAAGGTCACCCCCTTTTTTTGCACTTTATTAACACTCGCTATCTGAATTTTCTTTGTGCTTATTGCATATCTGTATTTGGAGGCAGCAATTGATGGACTGCATCTATGAATGTTTTAATTTAAAATCAATAAATTATAATATTGCATTTAGAACCTGCATAGTTTTATTTTTTTTTTAAATGGCTGTTTTTCTAGTGAGGCCTGAGCTTGTGTGTGCGTGCGTGCACTACGGTGTGCGAGCTCAGAAATGAAGAATCATCTCCTCTTCGAGCCAGCAGGCATCTTCTGGCACAGCTACATTCCCTGCTGGACAGACCGTCATCTCATGTTACCCCGCAGTCTTCTCCTCTACTTTGAACCTGACTCACTTCTCCTTTTCCGAAAACAAAGCCCTTGGGGGTAAATGGGGTGGGGGGTAAAAGGAAACAGAGTGACAGGGCCCCGTGTGGCTGATCCCGGGGAGTGATAGGTCGGGGCGTAGGGGGGGGCTGGGTCCAGCTGTGGAAGAAGAAGGGTTCTTGTTGGAGACTAATTGAAATAACCTGGTCTGCTGGACATGGAAGGCTTTGAAGTTTTTGCCTGCACGTGAACACTGTTTTCTAACTAGCCGTTGTGCAATGCTCCATCCATTACCAACTGCTGCAGACACTGACTGCTGTTAATGCTTCGTCACGCCTCAGGCACTCCCGGGACTCTATTGTTTTTCACATAAGAACACATTCATATCCTTCACAAGCATAAATGAGTACATTTGCATCCACTTCACGTGGTGTTACCTGGTAGAGAAACAGGTTCTTATACAAAGGAGAAGTAAGCCTCGTTGTGTGACGCTGGTTGAGGTTTTTCCACAGTATCAGTTCAGGTTCGACTCACTCACAACCTAATCTGCTAACTGGGTGCAAATTTCCCTGCTTTCATGTGTCAGTCAGTGCTTACAGAGAGGCAGTGGAGAAAGCTGCCATGTCTCTCTGCAGAGTCAGATGCTGATTAATTGCGCATGGATGAAAGTCGAGGGTTTTCATCTCTGTGGGGGCATGTTTATGCTCGCTTATCAGCCCAACAACCCGGCGTAATTAGTTAAATCAAATTCAAACACAAGTAAATGCTAATGTGCTCTGTGGAAGCCTGTTGCTTTCACGTGGGACTTTTCCCATTTCTCAGATCTGCTCCACATCCCTGGATTATGAAGAAAGGCTTTTGAAGTGGCTTTTGGATGAGGCTTTTGTTTTGGGGGTGTTTTTTTTTTTTTTTTTGTTTCATGTCAACTTCAGCTTTGCAGGTGTGCTTTGTCCCTTACCTCTTAATACCACACGGTTGAGCAGCACCTTCTGATGTTAACTCCTAATTTTAAGGCGTAGGTTGAAATAAAGATGGATTTCGGGATTATGGTGTTTGCCTAAACACAGAGTTCTGTGTTTGAGTTTGTCACTGGCAAAGTGAACACTTAATGTTGGGGAGAAGATTTTAGCAAAGTCAGCTAATCCTAAGGTAGATAAAAACACAAGCTTGTTTTTTGGTTCTAGTTTTTATAAACTTTATTTTTAAATTCTCTTTTCCCAAACATAGGAAAATCATAAAACAAATAAGCAATTAAAAAATCATTCATAGGTAGCTATTAGCATGTGACATAATGTCTGTAAGATACATGTTAATATATTCATATATATGCAAACATTGCACCAATACAATAAGGTAAAAGTATGTATTTCTCTTACTATGACCGCCTTTCTTCTAACCCTAACCTCAATTTTAAGCATTTCCCGAGGTACTTTCTTTATTATTCCACTACTAAATTGTATCTTAGTGACTAATTTAGTCTCAGCATGTTCCAATTTCCTGTGATTTGCTTCAGTGATTCTGAATAAATATGTATAAATAGCTTAATTTACTCAGATCTTAAGCAATGTTACCAATCCTTTAGGAGCTGTGACTATTGGCACACATGAAAGCATGCAGAACTTAAGTCCACTGCACGGCCCAGAGCTGAACCTCAGCTCATAGAAGTGGTCTTTCGAACACAAACTGCTCTTGACATTAACACTCAGTATAACTTTATCACTCACAGGCCAGCTACTAGTATTCCACCTTTTCAGTCATCAACATCAGAAGCTGAACTTCATCCCCTGAGGCAATGTAATCCACTCAGCGACCAGCAGCCGTTGGGACCCAGGGCTCATTTTTCATTGGAGTCAGTTCTTTTTATAATAGAGCACGTCATTCTCCCAGGCCACAGAAAAGGCAGATACCTCACTTTACTACACCACAGATGAGCGTAGCAGAGCAAAACAGACCCAGCATGCCCAATCCACCCATACAGATGTTCGTCTTAGACCATGCCCAACACAGGAAGCCATTAAAGAGCAAATCAATCAGTCGGCACTGTGAAACCGGGGGGACAAACCTCCATGGAAAGCTTGTGGAGGGGCACATTGCCAGGGGAGTGAGATGCACTACGCAGCTTGTACCAAATATAAATTCATTGCAGGCTCTTGGAAACTTGTGTTTTTCATAAACACGAGAACTGGGTGGAAGCGATTTCCCGATTTGGAGTGATTCAAATGCAAAGCAGTGGAGGGCACTGACAAAAGAGAAGTGAGAGGAGAAAATAAATAAAGAAGTGTTAGCGCTCGCCTTTTATTCGCCTCGAGGGGAAATATTTTTAAAGCACATTCTCATCCTGAGGAATCATTTTAGCGGCGATAATCCTCAAACAACATTTCCCTCTGATTTCTCAAACGAAAGGATACATACAAACTCTTTTCAAAATCTTTTGTTCACGGATCAAGTGCCCTCATGAATAAAGATGTGCATCATTGCTTTTCTTTACAGCAAGTAAAAAAGAAGTTGTGTTCTGTCCTTGGTTGTTTGTTTCCCTTTGAAGTTCACTTCTTACAGACACAAATTCTTGTGACCCTTCACTACTCTCCATATCGCTCTGTCTCTCTCTGTTGCTGACCTCAACCTGTAACCCTTGTGATTTAGTTTCATCTGCTTCAATCAGCCAATTACAGCCACGTTTTTTTGTTTTGTGTGGTCTTTTATTAAGCTGGCAAAGGCATTAGATCAGTTAGGATGCGGCATTTTCACCAATGTTTCACAAAGATAAGTCTTTTTTTCTATAATTTGAAATGTATTTTCTTCAAATCATTGACTGTCTGTTATTTACTGTCACATTTAACTGCCAGACATCAACAATAAAGCAGTTTATCCAAGGGAGAATCTTCAATCGCTAGATATAATCTGTCAAAGGATAGCTTTATCCCCATATACATTCTCAAGTCTCAGTATGTAAAGCTGAGTGAGTAATTCCTTGACTCTAGATTTATGATAGCACCTGTCTGTTAGCACAAGTAAACTGTTCCAGCAGGCATGGGAATTCCCATCAAATCCAGTTCCAGAATCCCCCAGATCATCAAAAACTTTGTTCTTGCCATCAGAGATAAAGCTTTGCAATCCTCCCCAACCATTATGCTTAATGATCTGTTTAACTAGCAGCGTTACGCCAAAGCTAGTTCGAAGAAGAAAGACAACTTCAAAAGGCACATGTTTCTCCACACTTGGTTTGTGTTCCCCCCCCCTCCTTTTTTCTCCTTATCGTGCAGTGTGGAACATGTCCGATGTACAGATATGATAAAGACGGAATTAAAATTCCCTGCTCTGTGTACGTGGAGTTTCATCTAAGGATTTGCTTGTGTGTGTCTAGGAGTGAGGAGTACAGTTTGAAGTATAGACGCTGCACACAAACAGTACACATATCTTTCACCATATCAGTCGGTCCTAACCACGACCTGCCTCTGTCTCAGGTTTTTTCATTTCCACCCATTAGTGCTGTAATTAAAAATTAAAATTAATTAAAAACCCAGTGCTTTTTCATGATCATTTAATCATTAATTAATCATTTAAAGTTAGTCTGCTCAGTTTAAAACCTCTGCATGAGATGACAAAAACATTTTTATGAAGACATTTGCCCATTTTCAACTTTCCTCCACTCGGTTTTGTATCTCGTTGGCCCACATTCAGTCCTTACAGACAGACCGTTTACTGTCTAGACACTCCTGAACACTTGAATGTTATTCTCTGCGTGGATCTGTGTATGTATCTGCTTGTGAATGTGTGATCCATATCACGGGGGCATTGAAGGTGCTTTATTTTTCTCTCTCAGACTTATTATGAATTCTCACTGCTGTGTTTCATCATTTGTTGCCTCGTTCTGACAAGGTCAGAGAGCTCATGAGTATTCATGTCGCCGTCTCCTGCTCAGCCCTGCGCTAATTGAGACGACACAGCAGCCGCCGGATCATCGGGTTCATTTCCTTGATATTCACATTCAGTGAGTCATTGAGACTGACTTCTGAATTGTTGAACAGCCACTGGTTGGCGGTTTTGATCGTGCTTATGCAGGAATAACAACAACCGAAAGTTTTTTTCTCTGTTTTGTGTAACGGTAAATAAAACATAAATCTTAATCTCTGGACTGTCGGACAGACAACCCAAGGGATTTGAAAGAATCAGGACATGATATATCTTTTCACAATAATAATAATGCACTGTAGACAAAACAATTAATCGGCTAATAAAAAAAATAACAATTAAAGAAAATTATTGTTTTACCTTACTCGTGTAAAGGCACATTTTTAATGCAATTCTTTAAACTTTAAGTAACTTTTTGACTGTGACTTTGACTGTAAATTGTAATGCACATTTTAATGCAATTGTTTGAACTTTACCATAACTCTACCCCCAACCATACACCTCTGACTGAAATGTATTACTGCCAAGGCTGCCACAGGCCCCGTAGCACTATGCCCTGTCCTCTTTGTGCAGTTCTGACCATGTGAGCTGAATCTAAAGAGAACAATGTAAAAAGCCACTTTATTCCATTTAAAATTGTACCTTACTAGTTTATTTAGTATACAACATATGTATAAGTTTCCTTCAGTTTCACTGTTATTTGCAAGCAATGGTTTATCATGTTGTCATTAGCACAACACAGTGCCTTAGCAGTGCATGGGCCTTGTTTATATCTTACACCATGAACCCGCAAACACACATTTGTTCCTTCATTCTATGGCCTGAAACTTGATTCGTAGCTTGTGTCACTGTAGATAAATGACACAAAAGAACTGTGTTCCTGTTTTCACTTGGCCGCAAAATGTCGCTGAAATGAAACATGACGTCGAGAGGCTTTTCATCTTCTTTCTGTTCGACTGCTGTAAACAATATAGCCATATGAACATTTGCATCCTCAAAGTGTGTTTCTCGTCAGAAGTTTACGCTTTACATATGGCGGATTATGGCGCTCGCATTGGATTCGCCGAACGGATGAAAAGAAAAAGACATCCATCAGAGGATGTTTGCAATGTTGTCAAGTCTGACGTGAAAAAAAAAAAAAAGGTGCAGTGTAAAAACAAGTCTGGCCTCAATATACTCCTGCAAAGCTAAAATCCCCCGGAGTTATTTGTGCTTAGAACAAGCATTTGGATTGAAGTTGATTTAATGTGGTGGCCACTTTCTACAACCCTTTGAAGACTGGGCTCAGACAACTCTCACAAGAAAGTGCATCACTTCAAAATGTATACGAAACATTCAGATAATGTTTGTTTTTGATAGAATGACTCAGAATCTTCCTGGGGCAACTATTCCCAAGTAGATATATAAGATCTTTATTAAGTGTCATTCCAGCCCTATGACGAGAACTTGTACCACAGCTTTGGCTCTCTGTGCTATTATTTCACAAGTACTTATAAATCATTAATGACATTTCTTTACAATTAGCAGCTCTCTTGAGTCTGATGCGCTGTCATTGTCGGCCCACAGCGGAGATCTATCTAAGGATAAACTCCCACAAACCAACACACGTGGTGAAGACATTGTTTCATGGCGGGAAGTGCGGCATCACTGTCCAACAACTGTCTTGCTTCTGGCTGCTTTCCTGATCTGTGATGAGTGAAAGATATTTATGACCTAGAAGAATAATGATTGTATAGCCATGATGTCTCTATCCACACTGGCAGAAAACGGGGAAATAGAACTCACTTGTTTTGTTAATCACAGTTTTCCATTCATTGAAGAATGGATGTTCAGTAAGAACACTTTTCCAGAGGTACCCTGAGCACTCAGTGGGTCAAGGGTGGTAGTGTAGCTTTACTACACAGCTGCACAGATAAAACAGCTGCATGTAATTCACAAAGGACCACGTGTATTGACAACCCACAGTCATTTTGAATTTCCCCTCAGCTCTATTCTTTAAGCTTATTGTTTTGGTTTTACTGCCCCCAACTTTACTGTTTTGATTCACTCTTGACGAACCTTGTTTTTATCCGCAGCGAGCAGCTGTTTTCATTGAAAAGGCCAGGTTGTAACCGTGACCACCCAGCACCTAACAACACAGACACAGTTGGTGAACACAGTGGAGCTCTTTTAGCAGCGAATGAGCAACATATTGGACTTCAATAAGAGTCCAAATAGTTGCTAATGTTGCTTTGTATCTGCTAGTAAATAAGCAGAACTCTATATATGAATTTCTATATTAATAATATTTGTTTACAGCTTGTTTAACTGTTCCCAAGTGGCCAGTAAATCAGCTGTTACTTCTTTTAAGTGATTTCTGACGAAAAATACCTTGGAGATATTTGCATTTTTTAGGAAACCTTCGTCTAACATTGTGGCATTGGTTTGTGCAACCAAATTTGAATTTGCATCCCCTTGTTTATCCATTGCTGTAATTCCAGACAGTTCATTTCAACAATTTCTCTGCACTGCTGCTCCTACTGCCATCCTATTTCAAATAAATTGTACTTCATCAACCAATAAATCACTCACTTTTATAGGATTTCCCAAAAATGGAATGATCACTTGTGCAGCAACCAGGCTCTGGTTTACAAGGACTGAGATGCTTTAGGTTTGGTTTTTGGTTTGGTTTTGAGAGGCCCTTGGTATTTTTTGCTTCGAGTCTCATGGATAAGGCACAAGAAACGTGAACGGCTGACGTCGCTGTGGTTAAAAGACTACTAGGTTGACGCTCTACCAGCCATTCTCATCTTGTGCTCAGACGTCATTCCTCCTCTTCCCCTTTGTTCAAACGCGGCAAACAAAACAAGCAATGCAATCTATACAGGCTGTCATCTTAAAGGATATTTTTAGCTGAAGTGATTATTATATTTCTATATTTCTCATGTCATTGCCTCATCTGTGTTAAATCGGAAGGTTGGAAGTTTATAAGGTATGCCCATCATAAAACTGTACTCACCAAGTTAACTGCTAAAATCTCAGAGTACAGTCACATTGCTAAGGAAGAATCTGACAGAACAAGAACGCAACAAGTATTTTTGAACAAATCTCTAGCTTAGACAAAAAGAGAAAGGGAATCGTAAACTTACTACCCAAAATGTCCACTGCAGTTAACAGACAGACAGACGGTAATTTAGTCCTGATAAATATCTTTGTGCAGGCTCATGTTCCATCCACCTCTCATAGTTTCTCTAATTCTCTGTCTGTTTTCTATTATTTCTCCTTCACTTTTGGACTTTTTTTTTTTAAGACGATAAAGCTGAGCGGCGTTACAATAAACATTCCAGAGGGTGTCACCCACCCGGAGTTTAATTAGAGACCCAGGAGGCCTAGAAAGATGGATGATGGCTGTGTGTGTCAGCGGACAGAGGTGCAGGAGGAGGGGTTGTGGTGTTACAGTGGCTGCTGGTTACGTGCAGGTGGCTGGATGTAAACGTTAGCTTTTATCTTGGCTTTGAACACGGGTAAGCTCAGGGGCCTGTACAGGTGTGTGTTTGAGTGTGTGTGTGTGTGTGTAGGGGAGAGGAGTTGAGAGAAGATAGTGGTTGGTGTGAGGATGTTACTGGTGCAGATGGGGCCAGAGGCAGTCATTTGTCAAGGGGAGGCCACTTCAACAGAACTTTGCCGGGGTCAGAGAGTGACACCGTAATGTGCGTTGTGTTGTGTGTGTGTGTAACCACTAATGATGTGGATCATATAGACACTGATGTGGTTGCGTGGGGGTTGTTGGCCAGGTCGTACAGACGAACCAGATGCTTTGGTTGAGTAATCGCATTGACTCACTGTGTCCCCCATAGGAGTAGTTTCAAGAAGTTGTGCGTCAAGCATGTTTTGTTTTTAATTAATGTAATGAGCCAAGCGATGGCAGAGATGATTTCGGCAGTGAGGAGAACAATCCATGACAGCAAGCAGTGACTCAGTGGTGATGTCAAAGAGAAAGACAAAATCATCATTTCTCTTCTTGTCACGTCGTGGCCAAAAATGGGAAAGAAAGAGAAAAACAGTCTGTTCATCAGAGACCCATTTCCCTGAATCCCGTAAATCCAGCCTAAGAAGCGAGAAGTGTACCCACTGAAACATACGAGGTTTGATACTAGGATTGGTTTACTATTGAACATTATATTCATAATATCGAACATTTTTGAATTAGTTTTGGTTTTATATGAAGATATCCTAACATTGAAATGAGTATTTCCAGAAACAATATCCTGGTTTCTCTGGATGATCCACAGAAAAAATGTGGAAGAACTGTGGAATTACTTCCTACTAAGACTCCAAATAATAATTTTGTTCCCTTACTGATAATTCGGCCAATTATTTTCTTGATTGTTTTGTCTATAAGTTGTCAGTGAAGGAAGAAAAGCTTGCTGTCGTCACATTAGAGTATTCCAGTTTGAAATAATATTCTAAAGGCTGTAAACACCACAAAATAATTTCCATTGTCCTTTATTGTATTGAAGTCGTCGAAATCTGGAATAAATACATCATGGTTGTGTCATGGTTTCATACTCAGGGGAAAATGTTTTTACTTTTTAGTTGTTTTTTTATGATAATCGTGGGTTGATCTTAAATGTTGTGCTCTGTCTCTCCCTGAAAAAGATGTTAGAGCCTTAGGTACAATGCAGCCAAAGCTCCCCCCAGGTGCCTAGAACAAAAGCATAGAAGGAGAAATAGTTTTGACCACAAAGGAGAGAAATGTGGCATTAAGATTCAGGGCCAGGCACTCATGTTTATCCAAGAGGAAACAAGGACATGACATAGTCTTGGCTCCTGAATCTGTGAATTCAAAGCATCTGGGCCAACTTCTAATTCAACTATGCATAACTTCCCATTGGCAGGCAGGTCAGGGATGCCAGAGTACTTTCTAATACATCTCAGTGGATTATTCTGCTATGACCTCCAGCCTCTGTCTTGCATAACTCAGCAGGCAGGACAAACCGGCAAAGGGTGAAGGGCTCAGCTCTCACTGTGGCCACCCATGCTAAAAATGCGCACGCACGATAAAAGTGAGGAACTTTGGATACTCGTTATCTGATGTTCTCGACCCGATGAAAAACAGCTGAACTATCTAAAAGGCAAAATGCCAAAGGAATAAAGTGTGAATGTCATGTGTGGAAGTGCCAAGTTTTATCTGGAGAGAGAAAAAACACAGAACAGAATTACAGTAACTCCAGCAGACCACAAGGAATGTGGCCAGGCAGCGTGTAGAGACAAGCCCAACATGTGATCACACACACACACACACACACACACACACACACACACACACACACACACACACACACACACACACACACACACACACACACACACACACACGCAGACAAAGAAGACAAAGGAAGCTACCATAACTGCACAGCATCACAGACTGATAGCAGGGAAGATGAGGATGAAATGACAGGACTATAATTCAAGTTCATTTTCATTTTCATATGGACACAGTCATTTTTATTTAGTCTGAGGGCACTGAGACAGCTGTATGTATGAGCACATGCTTATACCATGTCACATATATAATGACACATACATACATACAGTTGTGGAAGAAGTTTTAAGTTCAAAGAATTATGTAAAAATCAATTACAAGTAGTTCACAATACTTAATGGAGCAATGTGTGAGTAAGAGATTTAAGAGTTTAAAAAATATATTTTAACTTTTTTAGTCGAATAAATAAACAAACTCACAAAATGCCAAAAAAAGAAACTATTCCTAAACCTATTAAACTGTCATAATACAACTGTATAGCTTTTAAATTCAAGTTGCTCCCTT
Source organism: Collichthys lucidus (assembly GCA_004119915.2). Classification (NCBI taxonomy): domain Eukaryota; kingdom Metazoa; phylum Chordata; class Actinopteri; family Sciaenidae; genus Collichthys; species Collichthys lucidus. Next base: position 21,444,538 of record CM014088.1, read on the forward strand.
TCACAAAACGAATTGCCTCTGGTTAAGTCAAAATTGACCCTTAAATCCCTGAGTTAGACGTGAAAATATTCTGGCTCTACACACTGACAAACCTGCTAGATCCTCCCTGGAGTAAGAGTCCTGGCAGGAGTTGCTGTAAATCACCTCATTCTGTATTCACTGTCGCCAACCGTCCGGCCGTTGTTCCATTGCAACCACATCCAGTTTTGGCACTGGTTCCCATTCTGGCCTCAGTTAATGGGACTACCCCCACCGGTCACGCTGACCACAATCTGTTACCTGTGCTTCTCCTGGCTCTCATAAAACAGCAAATCAGGTAAGAGACTTATTAACATTGAGACACAACAAAACACCCAGTTCTTGCTAGAGCTCTATAGATAAAGGTGGGAGAGAATATTCAAAACTATATTGAAATGATTTCTGATTCTTAAAACCACAAATATATCTACTTATGGATATCAAAAAATAAAGATTCTGAGTATGGGGTATGAGTCTCTTGTGAGTGTTACATTATCACATATGAGATATCAGTAGTGCCACAAAATACGGATGCATAAACATGTAAGAAACTTAATCAGGGTTGAGGTCATTTAAGCTATTTTATGTGTTTGTAGGTTGTTTAATCTATAAAAATGTATTTTGTTTTGTATGTAAAATATTCGGTTGCAAAGTAACTATAGTAAAAAGACAAATGTAGTGGATTAAAAGGTACAATGTTTTCCCTACACGGTAGTGACGAAGCATTATAAAGTAACAGAAAAATGAATATAGTTGAGTAAAGTATCTTAAATATGTACTGAAGTATTGTTTTTGAGTAAATGCACATAGTCACTACCTGCCACTGACAGGACAATTAATGCACAAGTCAGACAGTGAAAACCAGCTGCCAGGCTGTTTCAGATGAAACATTCTCCATCATAGCCATAGGTAAACAGTCAGTTTGGCTTAATTATAAATCTCTTTCTTTTATAATCTCTCTTTCACTGTGTTCAAAGTACAGTTTTTACCAGCCAGTATCTCAAAGCCACACAGTTACATTTCTGAAGAGGGCACACGTCATGCTAAATGACTTTTCCTGTGCACCCCATCTCAACCCTGTCGGTTTTGGCCAAATAAATGTTGGGCCTTTTTTTTCTTCATGAGTGCTGAGATCATACTGGATTTTCTATTTTTAGGCCGACTGACTGGTTTTGGCTTGGACACTTTCCTCACAAACTGTTTGCAGTGAAACACACGAGGGTGCTGTTTCACAACTAGGTTTTTTTGGTCTGAAAGAGGTAAAAAAAAAAAAAAAAAAATCGCACTGATGGTGAGAGTGCACCTGTTTCTATCCGATAAGTAAGATAAGAGAAACTGCAGTGAAAGCATGCGAAGGAAAAATCATTGAGGAAGAACAGCTTTGAAACGACGGCCTGATGTTTAAACGCGGTCTGCTCATTTGTTTATGCCATCTAGTGTAGAAAAAACAAACCAAATCATTTGTGAGGATTAAAAAAAAAAAACTGTGGACATAAACTAAAGCTCACACATGCCCTGGGGCTTTTAAATTATTCCCACCAAAGTTTCTTACTTTCTTTGGTCACAACTCCAGCAGCAGGAACAGTTATGTCATTTCTCATCCACATTTTAATGAATTTATGTTGCATTAAAGCTACATAATGTAACCCCTGCTCCACCAGGGTCATGTGCAAATCCTTCTTACTCACGCATTTTCTATACTGTAGCTATCAAAATGAAGTATTACTGAGATACTTGCCTTTGTGTGCAGTTTAGTACTGAGTAGAACCCAGTACAATTAGATCCTCCAATTAGATCCGAACATAAAAACCAAGACAATTCTCCTATAGTATTCCACAGGAGACTCACTGTGCCGTCCTGGTACTGCATAGCATGTTTACAGTGTCATAATTTATGACAGTTCTGATCTCCTGTGGCATCACTCTCCTCTCTAAGGGACCAAATAGTAAATGTATAATGGCTGCTTGGTGCACAGAGGTAGTTTTTTTACCCTCTGGAATAGTTTACCATTGTATTCCTGTGTGTTTTAGTTATAGTTTTGCTGTGATATAAGAGTTATTAACAAGATATTACTGTAGGAATGTGCTTTAAATCCAGTCTTTAAAGAGGGGAAAATTACTTTATACTTCACCAACCTGCTGTCCATTGCACCACCCTCCAACCCCTGCACCGACATCCCCTCCTCCTCCCTCCTTCTCCTCCTCCTCCTCCTCCTCCTCCTCCTCTTCTCTTTCTGCTGCTTCCCCAGTGCTGCAGGTTGAATGTGTTGCCCCTATTTCCTGTCACATGGGTTGGAAATAGGATCCCTGCTTTCTACTATCTGTTCCCGTCTTTGTGGTGTCAGTGTAGTAGTAGCTGTAGGACCTGCCTTGAAGTTCAGGGACTTTTAACGGCGACCAAAGAGCGACTCCTGCACATACCCGGACAGTCAAGCAGGGAGTCAGTCAGTCAGTCAGTCAGTCAGTCAGTCCAGCAATCCGCCGGTCTGCGCATCTGTCCGTCAGGCTGCACTTCACCTGAGAGCCAGTTCAGACTCTTTAATCACACGATGGATTCCTGGACAGTCACCTCTGCACTTCTTCTCGCTGGTGTTATTTCTTCTGCGGCGTTTAATCATTTCGACACCGGTAAGTCAAAACTTTTCTACTCGCTCGTCTTTTCCATGGATGTATTCCGATAAATATCTGCGTTGTCGGAAGCATCTCCAAAAGTTGCTCTTTTGCGCACGGGACCAGCTGTTATCCACTCGGAAATTGCACGACACAATTTAAAAAGTGCTTTAATATTTACGTTGTTGTGTCCTATGTCCTGTTTGTTATGGAACATGTCACAGATCGCAGTCGCAGTAACTTCATTCATAGTTTTTTCGCCTTGGTCCGAATCCCACTACAAGCGCTGTTTCTCAAACTACACGATGTCTTTGACTGGGATGTTTACAGACGGCGGCCAAGAAAAAGGAACATGATTTTGTTGTTCTCTCATTTGTTTAAAGACTAATGTGAGCAGGGAAACTAGTCTGGCTATCGTGCAGTTTCAGTGTTTACACCTACATAGTAAACACTTGTAGTCCAAACCGTATCCAAAGAGATTCCCCCGCGACAAATTCCTACCAAATGGGGGACTCTGTGGGCCTGAATCTTGAACAGACATAATCACAAACCCCTGTTATGTGACTCTGAACGCTGCGTTCTGATTTAATCTTGGAAACCACGGGCTTGTAACCCAAACCTGCAGCTTTTACGCACTCGGCTCTCCAGTACATCCTGCGCCCCGAGTGCTGTTGTGTTTACCTGTTCTGCATCAGCTGCTTTGAACTAATCACCTGTATTGAAGTTCGTTACGATTAATCACATTCTCAATGGTTATGAGAGAACACGTTTATGATATTTTTAATCTCCGCCATATTATCACCCTTGGCTGCACTCAATTTCTGGCTATATTATGTCTTTAATTGAACCACTCAGAGATCATTTCCCTCTGTAACGAACTCGAAACCCTTCCGCTCAGTCATCTGATATCACCCATTTAATTTACCATCAAGTTACGACTAATACGCATGGATATGCTCGTTTATCTGCAGAACTTCAAAGTTACAGCCGGATCTCTGTTCAAAGCTGCTCTGCCCGAGAATATTCTGTCCTAATGTGAATATCTAATAATGACCACACTAACCGAGCTTCTCCTTTGCTGTAATTTGCTGCCGCGTTTCATGTCGGAGCAGCAAATCCTCATGCTTTCCTTTTTAATTTTTTTGTCTCTTAATTATACCCTTGGATTTCAAATTAGAGGGTCCACCATCTGGGCTAGTGCGTAAGTACTCCCATATGTACCTATGTATTAACAAAGTATTTAAAGCGATGGTATTCCCCCTCATAACACTGGGGAGAAGAAAGGCCAAGTTTATGTTTAGTTTAAGTCAGCTGTGCCTTATTTACTCCACAGTAAAATAATAATTTCAATGAACTCAGTTTCTTGTTGTGAATGCAAAGGTATATTTGATGCTCTCTTTGCTCTGTCTGTCCTTGTTTTCCCATGTGTGCCGAGGTCAAACTGAATGTGAAACCTGCCTACACCTAAAGGAAAAATCCACCCTAAAACCCTCACTGCACCCACACTGAAGACACAACACTTTGTTTAGTGGAGTATTCGTCTTACAACTAACTGTCTGGAGCTACTACAGAGATAAATAGCAGCAAAACAGGGTCAGTGTATATTTTAAACGTGAGTGTCAAAGCATATTGTAAAGTCCTGTGGTCATGTTTAACAGGAGAAATCCAATCACAGGAGATTAGTTTGCAGCTGATGCCAAAGGTTCATGCTCCGGACACTGGTGAAGGGCATTTAGGTAAATGTAGGACCATCAGAGGAAACAGATGAGGCAGGTTAGAGGAAAGCAGACACACTGAAAAATCACAGCAGCTGCAAAATCACATCCTGGATTACACTGAAGTATTTAATGTGGATATTATTCCACATCTGTGAAGTCAAAGCTGGGCATGTGTAAGTAAGAATTCTTAAATTTTCCTCAAACATGCTGAAGCTGGGTCACACGGCAGCTTATTAATGCTCTGCAGGAAACCGACCGCTGTTGCTTTTGTGACACGAGTGTCTAAAACAATTAAACTCGAGTGCTTTCACTTCTCTGTCCTGGTAGACTCACTGCAGCATCGCATCAGGTAGAAGTGTATTGAGTGTTTTTCATCGTGAGCTGAGAGATAATCGTTCGCTCAGTGATATGCACAGCACACGCGCGGAGACGTATACACACACATACAAAGTAGAGAATAGTGAAAATGAAGCTGAGGGTTAGAGATGACACAGCGTTGTGCTTAAGTGCTTTTATGCAATCTTTATGAGCCCATATAGCACACTTCAAACCTTACCACAGACTCTTATGATTAATGTATATGATTCCTCTTCCACCTGAACTCAGAGGCTTTAGAAAGAAACTCATCCAGACTCCCACATGCTGTTTTGTCTGCTATTGCTCACTTGGCAGCTGCTTAGGCCCTTCACACAAATGTACACACAAGTGGAAGCTGAATCCTGTCAGAGCTGTCAAGATGAGGAGTAATTGAGTTGCTCTGTAAGCCGGTAATGATGTAGCTGATGGTGTTGGTGTCGCGAACAAGCTCTAGCTGGTTAATCAGCGGGGAATTATTTTGTTCTTGATGCTCCTGGTATCCATGACCAGTTTTACTGGTATGATGACAGTGACGGGGCCCGTGGTGAAAGTGGCGGCGTCTCACAATGCGCCATGCACCCAAATGTATGCGCTTTGTTTATGTTAATAATGCATCGTCATCTTATTGAAATGGCAGGTTGTGGTAGGTCACCTGTGATCCTTTTTTAAATTCAGTGGCAGGGTGAGCAAGCTGGGTTCCTGTCAGCACACGCAGGGATAACCTATAATTTATCTTGGTGGTTCCCCACCTGGGGTCGAGGGATGATTAAAGGAATAGTTTGACATATGGCTAAATACACTTGTGCGCTGTCTTGTGGAAAGTTAGATGAGAAGATCACTCTCACGTATAGCTGTTGATTCAACACTCTCATATTGTCCATTAAATATGAAGCCACAGCCAGCAGCTGGTTGATTAGCTTAGCACAAAGACTGGAAACACAGTGACAAAGATGGGGGGGGGATCTTTATACCCAGGTAACAGCACCTCTGAGCTCACTAGTTAACATGGCATATTGCAATTGTTTCAATTTCAACACGAATTAATCCAATACATAATTCTGGGTAAATTGTGACATATACACTTTAGTCATATAGTGAGCTTGGTAGGTGTTGGTAACTGGATTTGGTCACCATGAGATAGCTGTCTGCCCCTGTTTCCACTTTTTGCATTCAGCATGAAGTTAACCAGCCTCTCGCTGTGACTTTAATGTACACTATGAGAGTGTATTTCCCAAAATGGCAACAATTAATCTGTCTGATCCCTTTTTTTTTTTTGCTAAAGCAAGATATACAACAACAGCATTATGAAACAAATGGAGTCACAACCTGTGCATCACTGGACTTCATTTCTATTACCTTCAAAGGAAAACAGTTGGCTGTGTCGAGCCGAGGCTTGAAAAGGGCAGGCTGTGACATTTTAGCAATATGGAATGTGCTCTCATTATGTGATCACAGAAGACAGAGCTGTCATAAACGAGGCCGGATGAAGAAAACATCCGGTTGATATCAGACTGTGTTCGACCAACTGAATCTTGGACTGATCAGAGGAGACGAGAGTTGCCTTATGGGCTTTCTTTTCATCTGCAGTCTTTGCCAAGTCTCTACTTAACTAGACACTGCATGAAATAACTTGTAAGGCCACACTAGGAAAATTTGCAAAGGCCGTGCACTGAGGTATCTTATCAAACTGACTTGCCGCAGGTGAATTGGACCTATATTTCCACACCAAACCGAAGAGTTTGACAGCGTTTACTCTTATTCACTCTGGCCACTATTCTTTGTTCCTCGAATCATTGCAGGAACCAAACAGAGTGATGGGCAGGGGGTGAATGACAGCATGTGTTGGGATTTCTCTTTGTAGCCTAACATGCATATAAGCTGCTGCATAAACTGGCAGCCCTCTGTTTCATCTGGCAGCCTGCTCTCTTTCTTGCCCCCTGTCTGATCGCTGTCCAGCAGGGCATGATGTTGGCCTGGATTCTGGACTCAGGACTCAAGATTCATTGCACTCGGCCGCAGACGGAACTGGGCGTCGCTCTGTGGCGCAGTAGGAGAGGCGAGGTGGCCGGAGCGTGGTTAAAAAAGCTGCATGAACTCCTGAACAGTAGCTTGTTCAAAAGTATGGATTGTAGCTTTTGATGCTGGCATCAGTCATGCAGCGCCTGTGTTCATCTCGGCTGACTGTGTGATTGGTAGGAATCTGAAGTGTGTTTTCAGATGATTGGCTTAACATCAAGTCACAGCGTGTCTGTGAAAAACAGTGGAAAGGATATCAGAAACTTTTCCATGTATGCAAGTCCAGGATTATTGTGTATTTATTTCTGTTTCTCTACCTACATGTGTATGTGATGCAAACTAACAATTATTTTATTATCGGTTATATTTCTGTTCTCCACAAGGTCCATTAATTATGTCACATGCTTCATCAGCAGATGGAGTTTGCCCAGTTGTCATGGAATTGTAATTATTAAAATGTTCTCTTCCACTTTATGGACTTCCTGTCCATGTTGGATTACTTACTGAGGTTCAAAGTTAAATCTGTGGCAATTGGCCAGAGCCAAAGGTAACGTCTTGACTCTTAAAATTGATGGTTCATTTTCTGTTATTCAACTAATCAGCACTACGTGTGTGAGCATGTGTTAAATTCAAATGTGAGGCAGCTGTGGCCATCTGGAGACTTTATAAACTTCCAAAGTACCAAGAGGTCTCACATCCTCTATCTGATGCCCCTCCTCTCATGCACCCTCCCACCCACCTCTACACACAACTACACACAAACCACGGACTCTCTCTCATACAGCCGATCACCATATCTGTCTCGACTTAATCCACTCTCAACTTGTAAACGCAGTCCATACAGTGCAGTTTATGACTGGCCCCCATCAACCTTTGTAACTCCTGAGACAGAGGGATCTTTGTGAGTGGGTGTATGTGTGTGTGAGAGAGAGAGAGAGAGAGAGAGAGAGAGAGAGAGAGAGAGAGAGAGAGAGAGAGAGAGAGAGAGAGAGAGAGAGAGAGAGAGAGAGAGAGAGAGAGAGAGAGAGAGAGAGAGAGAGAGAGAGATACACTTTGAATTGTCTGCTTTGGAAGATAATAACAGACCATCTTCAGCCAAGATCTGAAGAAACACGAGCTTGTGTTGGCAGAGGTGATCGCATTGGAGCGCTGGTTTGAGGAGAGACAGCGGGTTCTTAAAGAGTTTAACATAAGGGCTTTTCGGCATGTGGGTAAACCCTCTGTACTCAGTGTGGGGAGTGTCAGAGGGCATTATGGGAAGAGGGTGCATGGGGTCTGGGTCTCAGATGTGGGCTGTGCGGTCTCCTGGGCTTTTCCGGTTCAAAGATGTAGATGGGAGCCTCTCCTCTCCTGGTGAGCTTCTGTGCTGCAGACACAGAAGTTCAGACAAACCACTGGGGTAGATTGGTGTACTGTGTGTGTGTGTGTGTGGTGATCTACACATCTAAGTAACTGTTTTCATGATTAAAGATGTGACTGTATGTAGAAACCAGTGGGTGTTTTAGACTTTCGGAGTGAAAAGGAGGTTATTTATGGTCCTGACCTCTTCCTCGGTTAGGCTCAGGACTTGATTTTAGAGTTAGTGTTTGATTTTTATTGAATTTTTACAGCTAGTAAACAAGTATGCATTAGTTGGGTGTATGACCAATCGGCCTTTTTGAGTTAACATAACAAGGAGGTTCATCAACTGGGGGATATGGTATAGAACACTAGAAAGGGGTAGTAATTGGACATTGAAATCAACTAATCCATACTCTACATGAACAATGGATTGAATTATACATGGAGAGGTTGCTCCTTGTAACAAAGTCAGTGGAAGTTATCAAAATATTTGCAATTCCCCTCAGCTGTACATGTCCATTTTATTGTGTTTTAGCTTAATATTTTGATTTTTATGGCCTGCATCTTGACTGTTTTGGCTTTCCATGAGCAGTCAGCTTTTTACACCAAAAATGTTTCAAAAACCAACCATATGCAACATGCTTAGCACTAAAAGCAAACTAAGGGACCAAACTAACTACTTAGGGACCAACTGGTTGGTATCAGTTAAGATAAACTGGTGTATACCAAAAACAACCTGAAAGAAATGTGAATATTCAGCTTGGCATTATTCAAACAGCCATAAACATAACTTGTTGCAGCTGGTTGTGTAAATAGGCAGCTGCCAGCAAGAAGACCAGAGCATCTTGTGAACTTAACTACTGACAATATTACACTGTGTGAGAGAAAACATCAGTTTTGGAGCTGTTATTCTATTTTTTTTTTTTTGGCATTCACTCAAGGGCACACTAAAGTGTCCGCATCAATCACAGGACAGAACAATCTACTTAGGACACATGGTTGCTTTTACCGCCTATTTTTTCATCCCTCATTGAAATCATGAGAAAGTTGATAAATGGAGTAATCTCCCTGAACTTTGTGCACCCAGCAAAACGTCATACTCCCTTAGATCTCCTGGTTCAGTTTGTATGCCCTGGTTGTTTTCACAGTAAACGCAGTACGTCTGTCTCCTCTTTGTGTTGTGTCCATGCATAATCAACTCCATACCAACCCATATGGAGCCCTCATGAATCTTCAATGGAACGCCCCAAGTTTATGAAGACAACAAAACAGAGCAACGAAAAACCAACTACGCATATCGACTTCAACTGCCCAGGTCGCAGAGTTATAATAGAGAGATGCTGAAATGTTGCATTGCTCTTAGCTGTTCTTGCAGAGCAAGTAACATATGCCCTAGATTAGGCAGCTAAGTCAACTCACTCAGTGTTACCCAAGCGAAAATGAAAGAAATATGAAGTTGCAGCCATCTTATAAATTTCACATGAAACACTACCTCCACAAAAGACGTTTACATAGAGGACAGTCATGGTTAGGAAGAGGTTCTTTGTCTGAGCATGACCCAATCTTGTTGTACACTGTATGTGACAATAAGGTGGATTAAAAACTGAGCCTAACTGATTATACAAGCCTCCACATCTAGTTGCTCCAGTGACATTAGCTCACCTTAGCTACCTAGCAGTGGTAGATGAGGCGACAGGGAGAGTTGCATTCATTGAAAAGCCAGACATAGAGAGTAGAAAGTCTGAAATGGAAGAAAATAGAGCAGAGCATTTTCCTTTTTGCATATTCCAGCACTCATGATACTCAGCATGTCTTGACTTGTGAAGACAGGCCAAAGTTTTGAAGAATTCCCTCATTTACTTGGCCGAAAGTACATTGAATCTGGTTTAACCTTGGCAACAGAAGAAAGGAAAAAAACAACTGTAGGTCAGACATGTGTGCTTCTGTGTCAGGCTGCTGCCCATTTACTTCCTGTTGACCTCTGGGTGGTGCCCTGCAAAGGTCAAGTTGCGGGCAACGCCCTCGTTCTTCCATGCCAAGGGATTGGACCGCCCCTAAAACCACCAACCACTAAGAGGGAGAAACAGACCTAGTTATTATAAACACAATCATGCTTATTATCATGCCACTGTGATTCTCGTCCTGTCGTGTTCAAAGGCTTACATTTGTTTTATCAAAGTACCTCTCTGTGTGTCATTCCCAGATCTCTTTCCATTTCTCTTTTTGAACTTCTGTTGAGTGCAACTCTTTCGTTTTTTCCCTGACCTTGTGCAAATCACCACCTGCCCATGCAGTTGGTTGGTTGGACCCAGCATGCAAAGCAGCCAGGCCGGTTCCAGCTTCAGGATCAATGGTGGTGTGATGATGGTGGACGGGTAGCCCTCCTCAGAGGTGATGAGGCATGACAGATGTGATAGTCATGTAAAGCACAGAGTGGCAAAAGAAAGAGGTGTCCCTAAACAAAGTGGAGCAAGGCTGAGTGTGTCACTCTGGTCCCTGATCTACAGAGGCGGTCCTGTGAGACAACATGGAATTAAGCTGTCAAGCCACTGCTGGCTGTACACAACTGTCAGGCTTGAAGGAGATAAACAATGTTTAGGTGGGAGAGTGCACGCATGTGGCCAGAATAGCGGTTTGTGAGGTTTTGTTACTCAAGGGTCATTCGAGACCAGTCAGAGTATTTTTCTGAATGAGCTGTGACATGTTGTTTTTGGACCGAGCTCTGTAAAGCAATATAACGAGATTTTTCACTCTTTATCTCAAACTATGGATTGTTCTCCAGGTTTTTGTGACTGATTCACCCTCCTCTTCTTATTCTCTCCTTTGCACATTTTAATACTATTATGTATGAGCTGTGTTCTCTGGCCTCTTCGTGTACCTTGACATTTACGTATGCATGAGAAGACCCACTCCAGTCAATGCCGAATGACATTCTCTTTCAGCTTTGCTGGTGAAGTCAAAGCCCATCAGCTGGAACACACTCCAGGGCGAGGGAGTAAATCAAATAGTCAGAGAACAGTAATGAAATACCATAGAGCCTTATGTTCTTCTATGAATTCTATTAACTCTCAAACAAACAATTGTTTTCATTATCAAAACTCAATTCAATTCACAGAGAATGGAATTTTTAAAAGTGGTTTTAAGGCCCCAGGGAAGAAAATGGCTGATGCGTGAAAACATTACACGAAATATAACTTTCTGCCTCAGAGCTGGATTTATACACTGACATGAAATCAAAGTACAGTGTTATCAGCGCTGGCCGTGTTGATAAAAGGAAGTGCTGCTGTCCTTTTCCCATATAGTGCTCACTGGCCGGTGTATTGTTTCTGCATTTCAAGGAGAACAGGAAAAAAACGATTAAGACTTTGGTTTTATTTGTTTTGGCACAAGCCCAAAACCGTTCTGGCTTCCCATCTCCGTATTTCTCTTTTTGAACATACTATTAATAAAGCATTTGACATAGTATGATTAAGGTAAATTAGCTGTTATTCTTTCTTTGATTCAGACATGTAACATGTTCCAAACACCTTGCCAGTGATTGGTTGGGTGTTTTTGCAAAAATCTCCACAAGCTGAGTTTCAAAGCAACCATGTATTTTTGTGGTGTCACATGCAATTCTGAGTTTTGAGAAGCGTAACCAAGAACATAACGGGAGGATATTGAATTGCTACTGTGTGAGACATGACCTGTCCGGCGAACCTAGTTCTTTTTATACTGCAGTTATGTTTGGGCCGGGGCCACTAAAGTCTGTGCTCTACTGTGGTAGAGTAATGGCAACCACTTTAAATAAATGGAGAGTAATTTCGCTGCTGAGCCCCGGGGTCTGGTTAGTGTCCAGCTGCAGCAGTTTGTGGCCAAAGAGGCAAATTGTCGCCTTTCCTCTTTGCAGGAAACGCCCACCTACAGCACTGATTTGACAAGGCCAAGCAAGTGGACATGGCTAAGTGGACAGAGCAAACATTTGGACAAGTGAAGGGAGCAGACGTAGCTAAGTGGACAGCAAACAAAGGAACAAAGCCAGGAGTGGGCAGAGCTAAGAAGCCGTGACAGGGATCAGAGAGCACAGAAGTGGGGTTGGACAACATGTTTCAGTGTTTGAAAGGAAATGGAAATAAACGTCCATTAAGTCGAGTTGCGATACCCCGACGATAGTTAACTGAGCTTTAACAGTTCATAGACTCTACTTTTACAAATGTACAGGAACATCTCAGACAGTCGTTTTCACAAACAACCATTGTCTCTTAAGCTGTGGAGCCAGTGATATCCCATTGCAATACAAAGTCCTTTGAAAGAGGCTTGAACTGAAAAGGGGTGAAACCCAAGTCGCCAAGAGGCCCTGATTTAGTTGTCTGTCCTGCATCGAAGGTGAATACAGCTCCCTGAGGTGAACACAAAAAGGGTTGGGTCTGCAGCAGCCTACGTGGCACCAGCCCACTACCAACGCCAGCAGAGGGGTGGTCACACTCGGCCGATGCCATGAAACAGAATCTGCTGGCCCTCAAAAGATCCTCCGTAATGGATCCCCTTCTCATGGAGGCCAGTGGGATGCCCCCTGTCTTTTACCAGAGCCATCTGGTTCCCAGTACTGCTGCTCTTCCCACAGCCACACAAACCACAGTGAAAAAGGATCGCTTTCACAATCAAGATCAAGAACTAGAGACGTGGCTGGTTTAAAAGGGGTCTGAATGTTGAGCACTGTGGTCCCCTCTGCAGCAGCCTATTGTGCCGTTGTTATTGTGTCCTTAGAAGTGCACTATGTTGCGGTTTATCTGACAACCTTTTGTGATTTGATACAGTGGAAATGTGTTCTCTGTTCCTCCTCTTACTAGGTCACTCAAGTAAGATAATTAAAAAGAAAATGATTTAAACAGTTAAGTTAATAATGTGTTACAAATTAAAATAAACACGCACTCTGGTGATAATGATCGTGGATTGTTCTAAAGCCAACAACTGACATGAACGATAGCGAGAGATTAAGGCAAAGGAGATTTTCTCTGAAATGTACATGGATTTAAAGTGTAAAAAAACTCAAACGTGCCAAGGAATGCTGAGGGAACAGACCAATGCCTCCATCTGTAGTTTACAAAGATAGACAAAACAAATGTGTTTGATGTGTTTGCCACTCTCTCCAAACGAGCATGCTGGGGATTCATTGGATGCAGATGGGAGCGTGTTTATGTTCCACACATTGGGTTTGTTCATCCACCACAGCAAACCAGAAGTAAAAGTTAATTAAACCTCACCATTCTATATACATCTATTATTGGTCTTTGGATGGCTACTCCTTAACGTCCAAAGAGTGAATGAAATCCACCATCCACCACCGCTGCTTTAGCTGCATTTAACGAGAACACTTGGCTCCAAGTCTCACTCAGACATGATCAACTTAAGCCTGTTTTCCAGTAACCATGTTGTTTCATTTTTTGAAAAGGAGCTTTTTTCTTCTCCAGATTTTGATTGTAGCTCCTTTCTTTCTTTTATTCTAAACACACGGTCCGAAACCACAATAATCACATGTAATACAGTGAAACATGACAAGATTGCACAGGTGAGATATAAACATAGAGGGATTATAAACTCTCTAAACACAAAAGGAGACAAAATCGAAAATCAAAATCGTTTTCGACATATTCCCTGAAACAATTCCTTCCAAAACAGAAGGCAAAGAAAGGCGCGCTGTGTAATGAGGAAGTTTGGTGTTGTTTGAAAGGTTTTCTGCAACACCTGCACCCTCATCAGTTACTAAAGCCAAGAATTGCACTTGAACATGGGAATGTGCAGTCAACTGAAGTTTATAACATCAAAACTGAACAAAAACATGTTTTTTTTTTGCTGCTTTACACAATGTCTCCAGCTTCTCATTATCATTCAAAATCAAGGCATCATTTCGCTTTAATGATGGCGTCTGTTAAAGAATAAACAGGCAAAGATGCTGAGCTTTTTATCCAGGGCATCTGTGTTTTTCTGCATTAACATAGCAGGTTGCATTGTTCCCTCCCCTCGACCTGAGACCTTTATTTATCATCTTCCCTGGACCCTATAATCACACAAGACCTCTGAGAGAGAAAGAAGAGGCCGAAGAGGTGGTGTTTGTGTGTTCATATGTGTGTGTGTGTGTGCGTGTGGGGGGTGGGGGTACTGACAGAGCTTCAGCCCAAACCAAACCACATATAATTTACATTCCTCAGATACCAGCTAACCTGAGCACAAACAGGACGATCGAAAACAGGTGTGTTCAGCAACTTCTTTTATGGTTCACCTTTCTTTAACATGCTACAGTATGCGCCTGGCTTTTTCTTGGTTGCAGCTTAAAGTGGCTCAACGTCCAGGGCAAAGAGTCCACATGTGGATCTCAGGCGCGTCGCAGTGTGTGAATTGAAATATTTTCATTGGAGCGACATGAAAAGTGGAAATCATCCTACGAGAGAGCGAACAGGAGGCAAGCAGAAGCCATGCTGGCCTGCACGGCTTACATAACGTTACCACAAATTGATTACTGCCTTCGAGTGGCTGGCCCATTGTGAGGAGAGGAGTTAGGGTATTGACAGACATCTACACTCAAACACACACACAGTGGGTGATATCTAAAGCACAGCGATGAGTGGGTGAGAATGGCATCACCACAATGACCCTAACCCTACCACAGAGGGAACAAAGGAGCCTGTGTGCATGTTAATACGTGTGTGCGAGTGTGTGTTCCCTTCTCATTGGATTCATCTTAAAATACTGCGGCTGTTCTACTGATGAAAATTGCTCCCTTTCATTCGTGCATCTGGGGAGAAGTATGGGTATGAGGGGGGGAGAAGGAGATTAAAAAAAAAAGAGCTGGAATGATGTGGGTAGGAGTGCAGATTAATGCATGTTTTGTCACAGCATATGTTTATCAAAGCATCTGACAGTGCAAGTTGACAGAGATATCATTTTACCATCCATTTACAGGCAAAACAAAAAAGAAGAGCGAGTAAGCTTAAAGCACCCCCATGCAAGCGCGCACAGTCATTAGCAACAGTGAGCCATCATGACTTGTATCACAAGCCAGAGATCCTTTGCTTATCAAAGGCTGCATGTGATGAGGAACCCATATGGGGATGTGTTATTTTCTTCACAGCAGACACGCATTAGCAGGACATATTTTCTCTCTCTTAAGGCCCGCGTTGGTTGTTTGTTTGCTTGTAAAGGGCCCCAACACGCAGCTGTGCCGCAGAGCTCCTCTGGAATGAGATTTGTACCTTTCAAACTCAGACCCCATGGCGTTCGGGACGCTAACTCTGCGCTTTGCTGTTAATTTTACAAGCCTGGGCTTTGTCGGCCTTGTCTATAACACAAGGAAATGTGAAATAAACCCAGTGTTCACTTCATTGGTGCTATGCACAAGGAGAAAATTAGGGCTTGGGTTAACAATCTACGGGATCATAAAAACAGTCTTTGTCCCACCCTGACTCACTCTGTGTTTTCCTCTCTTCTCTCTTTTCTGCTTAATTCTGCTTCCTTTGCCATTGCTCTGTCCTTTACAATCCTTCCTCCAGTCTCAATGCTCCACTCTAATTTGCAGTTTGATCCCATGCACACACCTTTTGAAAGCTCTAAACTGAACACCCTCAGCCCATCTTGACTTCTCTATCTCTGCTCCCTCCCACCCTCACCCTGCTTTCTTCTGGCTGTGCAAGTCTTGTTTACTCTGGTGTCAGAGTTGGTTTAGAGAAGGTTCAGTGGCATGTGTTGAGCATGCGGGAGATTTCCCTTTCTATTTGCTTAACCCTGTAACCCCTGTCTTCTTATTGTATTGAGAGGTGTGCGGTTGTGTGAATGTGTGTGAGAAAATATGGAAAACAAGTCAAGTATTAGAAGGTGAAGAAGCTTTTAATCATGTTCGGAAATATCGTCTCTTTTTGGCAGATGTTGATTATAACTTGAAGAAACAGTAAAGAGGTGCCAGAGGGAGGTAATTGAACACGACACTTCATCCGCCCTCATGTCAGGCCGGCTGGCAGGGCTCTGATGTCGACATTTTGCCAGCAGATTTTTTCTTCAGGGTTTCAGCGAGTCCCTGACTGTCCTTTACGTCATTGTCAGAGTCCGCAGCCCATCAGTCACTCCCTGAACCTCCGCCAAGCAAAACTCAAAATCGTCCCACCTCGTTCCATCGTTGTCCGCTCACAGAGCCAAAACTACCCTTGGTCCATCTGTGCTGTGTCAGATATCATCCCGGCTATTACAGGAAATCCTTGCAAAGGTTGATGTTTTATCTGTAGTTTTGCTGACTGACTTTTCAAAATTACTTGAGACATAACAGTTCAATTAAGGGGCCAGAGAGCAGCTTGTGGCAAAATAACTTTTATGCTTTCCATTTTTGCGACAAGCAACATCAAACAGAACTTTTTGGCAGCAAGTTTAGTCCACCACTGGCTCCAGCAGATTAGACTGTTTCCATTACGGAGCTAAATAATAGGGGCCGCACTAGAACGAGATGGGGCCATGTTTTATAGGTGCTACACAGCAACTTTGGCAGGGAGTCCTGTGGGTCTGTGGCTACTGTGGTAGTGAACTCAGGAGGTGGTGCAGCGGAGGATTTTTGCAGGAAGAATGGTGGTGATTGAGGCTATTTTCGGATTGAATGAGGTCTTGGTTTATGGGCTGGTTATCTGGGGCTACAACCAATGACAAAAGCATGAAATGAAAAGAAGGCCTGTAAAATCCCATTGAGAAGCCATTGTCTGCAGATTTAACTAGTTAGAGGCATCTGTTCTCATCACTTAGGATGCTTTTTTTTCCTGCACTTTCATTGACCCTCTGAGGACACTTTAAAAAAAAAAAAAAAAAAAAAACGCTTACAGGACAAGATCAGAGAGGCAAAGAGACGAGGTGTGGTCCATTAACCGCTGAGAACCCCCTCCCCTCCCTGAGAAATCACTGACATCTCCGCAGCAACATCTGACTTCATTAAAAGAGACTCACTGAGGCTATCTGTGAAACCTGGATAATAAATGTGAAGCAGGCTTCCTACGAACCTCTGAAGTCTGATGTGGTTTTGATGTGGAAATAGATGCTATTGGGGAAAAAGGGAACCAGACTGGTGTTGCAGCCAGCTGTGTCCCCCCCAGAAAAGAAATCCGTAACCCTCTACATCTGGCCTGGTTTGGCCTGTCCTTGGCCTCTGTTCTTACTACACTGACATTAATGAGCCCCACAACAGTAATGGCTACCAGGACACAGTAGAGGGGAAACATATTGTGATAGACTGTGTATTAATAGTCATTTCTGTCATCTTTGTTTGTAGACGTTGGACGGTTTCTAAAACCTTGTATGTTAATGTGCATCCTCTAGTTTTGGGTGGTGTTTGTGCCTGCATAAATGATGTTTTTCTTTATGCATAATACTGTACATGCATGTTTCTATCTGTGACTCATTCGGTATAATTTCATTATAGTGGAAATATTGCTCATGCGCTATGCCAGTTCTGCTGTCCCCAGAGTTTGAAGCATATAATAAAGATGGAAGGAAGCTCTTTCTGTCAGCCCTCTGTGAGGAAGCAGTCGTCTGTAATTATCGCTGCTTTTCATCCTTCGTAGCAAACACAACAAATAAGTGCTTTTGTGTGACCTGGCAACGCGTTTCAGAGAAACCATTTGTTTGTGAGCTTGTTTGTTTGTGTTCTTGAGATCACATGACCAAAGCCCCATACTCTTCTCCCCCCCCCTTTTCTCAGCGCATTTGAAGTTGCAATGTGGAAGTCATTAGCCACAAATCCCAACAAATATAATAACAGGGCGATTAGCTCTCTCTTTCTCAACGATGCTCTGCTGTTTTTCTTTCTCTCTCTCTCTCTCTCTCTCTCTCTCTCTCTCTCTCTCTCTCTCTCTCTCTCTCTCTCTCTCTCTCTCTCTCTCTCTCTCTCTCTCTCTCGTGGTGCAGTATTCTGTGAGTGCAGGGCTTGGTCAAGGGCGAGTCTTCCTCTTCCCTTTCCCGGACTTTTTCTATTTGTAGATCTGCATGTATTTTATAGGAGGCTTTTTTTCCCCCTTCTCTCCTTCTTTCATGCGGTGGTGGTTCTGTTTCCCATCACAGCCTATGATGAAACCACAAGAAAGCCCAGACCCATGTGACGAGAGTGCAACAGTTGCTTGGTGACAAGGAAAGAGCTCTGAGGTGGGGGCTGGGCGTGTTCGGAGGGGAGTAAGCCCGAAGTGGTGACGGTCCAATCAGCAGATGCGTTCTTCATTTCCTCCAGGACAAGGATAAAATACTCATATTCACACTGCTCCAACATTAAATTGGCCTTTTCTCTTTAGCTTGATAGATGTGTGGCCATCCACAAGGCTTTTAAATGGACCATTCATCTTTACGATGGCCTCACTTATCTCTGAGTCCTTGCAGATCTGCTACTTCCCATTCTCGCCACAAGCAAATGGTGCCTTGAAACCACATGGAACACCCCCCCATCTCACTCCCGGTGGCAAAACGCTGCCATATTTACCATCTCGTCCTGGAAAGCTAACTTGGCCACAGCAGGGAGGAATGATTGCCAGCAGCAGCTCGTTCCAAGCGGACCATGTGCAGACAAGCTCTCCTTCATCCCGAAACTCCAGAGTAAAGTTTCTGAAAGAGGAAAGGAGAAGAGAGGAGACATTTACAAAGTCATCTGGCTCTTTCTTTTTGATACAGTGTGTTGAGCAGCGCAGCACGCAGCCAAGTTCAGTCATTTTAATACCCACTCTTTTCAAGGAGAAGATATTTGAAGGACGTGAGCTCATTTGGGATGCAGTCGGCTGCCCTGTCCCTGCCTGATGTTATCCTCTCTGACTGGGGCAGTAACAGTCATGATTGCTTTTGGGGAGCAGTGACTCATGATTGTACTTGTTCCGCTGCCAAACTCTCAATAGCAGCGTTTCCTTCTCTTTATTTCTGTTGTGCCATGGCTGCTGGCATTTAGATAAATGTAAATGCAATGAAAATTCATCATCTGGTCTTGTCTCTCCAAAGTATATATCATAGTGCACAATATGTATCCAGATATCCTCGTTCTAGACCTATACAAGGGCATCTGACACTATTGTTGCTGTCAGAACACCCCTTTATCTACATAGTTAAACACTATTCCACAGAGACCACCTGCAAACTTTGCACATGCAACAATTGAGACCATTCAAATGTGCATTATTAAACACACCTTCCCTGTCCTCTGGGTGTCAACTGGACCATAACTTTTTCCCTCCACCCCCCTCATCACTCATATAAAGGTAGCAAGAGCATGACCCCTGTTGTAACACCATTAATCTGTTTTTCTAATTTTATGGAGTCGTGTTCTGCCTCAGCCACTCTCAAGTGGATTAACAATGTGGTGTTGATATCCTTGCACACTGAGGGAGTATTAATTTGCGAAGACAGAGGGGAGTGATTTACAGACAATAGTGCCATCATAATTGCAGGGACCTGACACCCTGCAGCTCCTTGCTCCTTGTCAGCCAGAAGATGGATGGCTGATAAACTTGACTGAACAACACAACCGAAACATCTTTAATTAAAGGCAACTTTGGCTGACACACTGAGAACAGACCGGGCCTCTGATTTACTCTAAAATTAAGCGTTAGCAGTACTTTTGTGGTGGATGCAAGATGCCGGAATGCCTGTTTGCGTGCAAGATAACTGGTGTAAATATTGCAAAGCACGGTAGACAGTATGGGAAGCTAATTACTAAACACATGAATGTTTCACTCTAGGCCCTACAATTCTACATTTACTTACTTTCCAAGCACCTTCTAGTGTAATCAGCCAATGAAAAAAAAAAAATTTTCAACAAGTCTTTCAACTCCCATTATTGATGCTACCTGTCTCCTCTAGTCCTGTAAAACGGTATCCAGAGGCAGCCATCTAAAGACAGACCCAGTAACAGACTACAAATGTTGCATTGCGAGGCCGTGAGGCTAAGCGATCCCCAGTGAACTGTTTGTCTGTATGAGTTGAAAGGGGAGAACCGCAAAGGCAAGAAGAGAAAAAGAGTAAAAGATGGCGAAAGAGGAGAACAGACGATAAGATACAACAGAGAGAGAGAGAGAGAGAGGAAGTTGGGAAACCTTGGACTCAAAGGAGAATGAGAAAGAGCCTTGGAGCACAGCTGGCTCACCGAGGGGTATAATGACTGTCATATTGCAATGCATTAGCTCATGCCTAGCCCAGACAGCTTGACTTGATGAAAGGGGCCGGTCATTGGCTAACCACGTACATAGCAACAAGACCCCCTGGATACGAGCCAAACAAGCGAGTATTGTTTTTTTTCTTATTAATGTTTGATTGACAGGCATGATGTGAAAGTGATGTCCTCTAGCTTGACAGTTTGAAAAGTAAATTAGTTAACACCAGAAAGTGTGATCTGTCCATATTTTAAAAATGGGAAGTACGTACTGTATGTACATAACTTCAAACTGTTACTGTTACTTGCATATACTCTTTGCAAGTTAATGTCATATCTAGACAGTGAATAACCTTTTTTTATCCCCACAGTCATAGCATTAATACGCACCTGCAGCACTAGTTATCACAACACACACATAATAAATTCATATTTTCCTTTGTAATGCAATCAGAGGATCAAGAGGAATTTAGTTGTAGCTGTTAAAACTCTTTTGACGGGAGGCCCCCCGAGGCTGAGAACGATGAGCGGCGATGGCTCATCACACTCCCATCAGCCATTGTTTATTTGAATTCCCTTTTTGGGGGAAGAAAAGCCTTCCACCAGCCATTGTTTTGCCTTGGGAACCCAGCTCTCTCTCTTTCTCACTCCCTCTCTCCGACTTGGCCATATGGTTGTCATACACTTCCTGGAAATTTAAGCCATGTTTGCTTTTGTTGTATATCAGTGGGGCACTTTTTTTTTTCCATGGTCCTGCGTAGACATTAATTGAAACAATACCGTGATTGATCTTGCTTTAACACATTTGGCCAGAGCTGAAATGAATTGAGCCTGGGCAAAGAATACAATTATTCCAAACTTATCGTCTATGATCATTCCAAGCACATTAAAACATTTTAATCGCACGCGAGTACTTCACTGATTCCAGATTCTCAATAAAGCAGGTCACATATGTGGCTGCCTATTACATGCCTGTTTAAAAGCTCTTGCCAAGCATTTGATTTCCATCTTTTAGACGTCTAATGACTTATTGCAGACACTCCATTCACTTTCTCCGTCTCATATCTATCTTTTTTAGAGTGTTACACTGCCAATGGAGAGGACTACAGGGGCTTCCAGAACCAGACCAGCCTGCATGGTGGTAAACCTTGCCTCTTCTGGAATGAGACCTTCCAGCACCCTTACAACACCCTCAAATACCCCAATGGAGAGGGTGGCTTGGGCAGGCACAACTACTGCAGGTGAGTCCCTTTTCTTGAATCTGGAAGTTTACTGATATTAGAACCTGTGGAGGGTTTTCTTGTTAAAAATGATGATACAAGAAGTTAACAAACCAACTCTCAAGACTTCGACTTCCCTGAGTTTTAATTTAAAATCATAGGTTGTGAAGTGTCATTAGCAATTATAGCAGTCTATAGGTGGCATGTTAAATCAACGGCAGGTGGACTTTTTATGGTCATATTAAATCATTTGATATGTAAGCATGACATAGAATCTCAAAAGGTTAAACCATGCAGTATTTCACATGAAAACATACATCATATATACATATCATACACTGCAGAAAACAACTCACATCAGATTACTTTTCCTTGAAGGTCACACTTATCTCAAAGTTACATGTAGAATTTTAAACATGTGTTGGATGTATTATTAATTGATTTAGAGTGTGCTGGTATGATTCCTGGAAGCAAATGAGACTCAGGAAGATTGTTTCCTGAAATGAAGACCATACCTGTTGTCACCCCAGATCCATTTCGTAAACTGTAAAACTGTAAAAGTTTAATAAGACATTATGTGTACGCTTTTCACTCTCGGCATTGCAAGAATAACAACTGTTGCCTCTTTGTTTTTATTGTATAGCAATATCAGTTTGTGCTTGAAATCAATAAAATCCTAAACAGTGGCTCACAGGGTAGGTTGCCAATCATTTTTTATGTCAAAAAGCTTTGAGTAGCACCTTTAAAATTCATCTTTCTTAGACAGACAGAGCTTTGAACTTACTAGAAAAAGTATTTGACTCTGTTAATAATTTAAAACAAGGTCATTGGTGTTTTGCAGAGACATTCGTCCCTGAATGTCTTTAGGCTGTACACAAAGAGAACGTTTAGCTCTGTCATCACAAGGATGCAAACACACTTCAGGAGTTTGTGTAAGCAAATCTCTATCCCTCATCCCTAGAATGTGAAGGGACATGGTGGCTTTCAGTGTCTAGAAAACCCTTTCTATCCGTCAGTCACACTCCTGGTATGACTGTCAGCATTGTATGCTTGACTTTCAAACTTGTGTATTTGCAGAGAGAGAGAGCTACACTCTTTCGTGAGCCAGTTCAAATTCAGCGAGACGACTAGAACAGTGGCTTGGCCCAGATCGCCAAGCCATAAGAAACAGAACACCCCCTCCTCCTTTGCCCAAAGCCTCTGAAACATTTCTCGAAGTCATGGTTGTAAACTCATAACGCAGAAATGCTTTAAAGTGGCACAGGACAGATTTGTTTTTACTTGAACTGGATGGGAATTTTGAAGATTTATGATAAGGGTACGTGTAGAGGATCGAGGAAGGCTTTCCCTGCACATTAGGAGTGCATTATGCCCAACAAGCGATTCAAAAAGGACATCTTCATTGTTTGGATTTAGCTGGTTCTTGGCCACAAGTGCTGTTAGCAGCTTTTCCAACTCACTGACAGCTTACAGCTTTGTTTCTTCCTGACAGAGGGATTTCTTTCACTTAGGACTGTAGCTACAACTATTCTCAGTCTCTCTCAGACACCCTTCTTGTAAAGAATGACCCATCAGCAGTGCTATGGTGGGAAACGTGGCTAGTTCATTGTGAAAAGATGAGGGATGGTATTTATGGCATGTCTGCATAGGGTCAAGTATTTGTACATGCGTCCACCCTAGTGTGTGTGCATGTTGTGTGCATATGCTGTGAACATGTACGTGCCCACAGAGGAGCGGGATGAGAAAGAGTGTAATGTTTGATCACAGAGAGTTGGCTCGTGAGATGTCTTGGACATTGTTGTTCAATTTGGATTGCAAATGTGCGTATTTATATGAAGTGCAGCTTGCAATTCAAATTCGGTTTCCGCATATTTCTTTAACCTCCTCCAACCTTCAAACTCTTTCTCATCTCCCTTCCCTGGCTCTTTCATCTGACATCTTTGTGTACGTTTTTGGATAGATCTCCACAATAGCACAATGAAAGCCAGAAGAAAGGGTGAAAAAACAAGATCCAGGGTAGTATTTGGATGTCTGACCTCGAGGCCAATTGTGGTTTTATGGGATGAGAGCTGAGGCCAGGGCACAGGTGGATAATGCAAAACTGGGAATCACTGCATGTCTTAACTTTAACACATGGCTCTAAGCCCGTATCAGATGTTGAGAAGCAGAGAAGTAGGGGATTACAAGCTCACTACTTGTCCCATCACTGGCGTTCTCCTGGTGGTGATTTAGTTGAGAGGGCACCACACTGGTGCTGAAGAAAGAGCCCTAACAGCCCCCACATTTCATCTTTATAGCCTGCTATAAAATACCCCAGTGAAAACGGGGAGAAATTGGGCAGAAGGGAAATGTCACATTGTTCCCCTGCAAAAAAAAAAAATGGAGCACAAAACCTCAGCAAAAGGACAACAGCTCTCATGTTTAAGCAGAGACTTAACAAGACTCATTTCAGCAGTGAATAGCACATTACTGATAATCGACAGTTCAATTCAGAAATCATTTCATATCATAAAGAAGAAGTAAATGATCAGCTTTTATGTGCAGTATTGAGTTTGGATGTTTCTTTGCAGTGCAGTCATTCCACAATTTTATACTTGAACACTACTTTTTTAACTTCTTAAGTACTTCTTTGACCTTTTCGGAATACTTCATGACATTCATTAGAACATTGCACAAATCGAAGTCCTGATTTATATTTAGTTTATTGTTCCTTCCAATCTACTGCTCCTACAGACTCCATTCCCGAGTGCATTAGTAAAACAGTGTGAAGTGCATGACGGTTCAGTGGGTGGTTGAATAGCTTTGCCAGCCATATCCTGGCTATTTATATGCAGGTGTGTGTGTTCTGTACAATTTATGAATGTCCACTATGGCTTATAATGCTTTTCCCTTACATAGATGAGATAATGGAAATGCCAGAGTGAATAGTGTTCCTCAAGTTGATTGTAATTGAATCTCCATGATGTCAGGTGCAAATCTGAGGTCAGGCAAACTGCCGCCAAGTTATCCACCATTTGTATGACTACATTACAGTCCCAGTGCGCTGCTTTGTTAAATTGAAGTTAATAGAAGTGTCCCATGAGAAGATGTACTGTGTGGCACTAAAGCATCAGCTATCAACATTATAGTAATCTCAGAATCAGAGTGGGAACCAATTTCATGCAATAAAACGTTCTGCATAGACATGTGTACATTAGTCTTTGAAAGGTTGCCTCACCCAAATTGCAAATATTTTCAGACTTGTTTTTTAGTTATGCAGACAGCTTTATTTGCCATGGTTTTGAGTTATCACTTGTGAGATTTCTGCCTCCAATTATTAGAGTTGCGAAGAGAGGGACGTTCATTTTCGATTGTTTTTTTTTTCAAATTTTTTGTCACTGAGCACAGACATACGAGAGTTTCTCATAGGTTTACGCTAGGACCACCAGTTTGAATTATTTTCACTTTGTCTCTGAGATATTATGTTTTTTCTATCGGTTTGTTGTGGCCGACAGCTGAAAGTATTATAATACCCAAGAGCCTCAGCTGCTTTTGCTATGAAGAAGAAGCCAGTCAGAGGCGTGGATCAGAGCGGCTGCAAATTCAAAATGCTTTGATGTTTGTGAACAAAACAGGACGCCATTGTTGCTGAATTAATCCCAAACTGACTCCAAATCCAAAAGTAAATTGATTTAAGCTGCAGTGTCAATTGTCAGCTTTCTCAACAGCATAATATTTCATCCACCGTCAGCGGACCATGTCACAGAATTTTAACCTGTGATGTTTCTTGCTAAAAATGCACCTTGGGAGTTGTAGTTAATTTCTGCTTCTGTTTTTGTGTACACAAGCTTGTACTTAAAGTAAATGTTTTTACCAGGTATTACAACACAGTAGTTGTATTTTGTACTGATGATTCAATCAGGAGAATTTCATGCCAACTCAAGCCATTGTAGCATCGTCTATGGGAAAACTGAATGTGGTGCTCAACAAAATCAATTACCATCATCATGACCTCTTTCCATAAACAGTGTCTTGTTTACTGTGGATAAAACCTCAGGCCTCGATTTCAGCAGTTTTCAATAGACTTCACTTTCTGTTGAAAAAGACAGTGAGGTCTGTAGATTATCCAAAGTATCAGGGTTGTTTTCCTGGAAAGACACAGCTGCTGCTGGATAATTTCTCAATGCTATGAGAAAATAGTGAAGGAAGAGGTGTGTTTACCAGACATACTTGACACACTAACATCACATCTTCATATTTAGCGTGAGTAGACCATGAGAGACCAGACAGTAGACTATACATATCAGTCCACAACCAACAAGCCCTCTTCTTCAATACGTGCATTCATCCGGCCCTGCAGCAGGCAGCAGTTTGCATACTAAATCATTCAAGTCAATTAAAGAGTCTTCTCTCAGGCAGTAAATTGCCAGACTCTGATCTGCTGTTGACCTCAAATCCCGATCCAGACAAGCCTCTCACCACCACTTTCCAATCAGCATTTCTCCTCTCGCCAATTCTGAAAAATGTTTTACTAAACAGAATCTTACTTAGTTTAGTTTAACTCATGAAAAACACCTCAAAGCGTGTTATTTCCCGCATTTGCACGTGTAGTTTAATGTAAATGATTATACATTTTTATAGATAGTTTCACAGTGCCAGGCATTTTAAAGATGGTCATAAATTTTCTGAATAAGGTATCTGGAGAAAGGTTATTAAAGGAAACTTTTTGAACAGCAGCCAGCCTAGAACAGCTGTTTTTCTCCGTGTTCAGATGTAAGACACTATTGCTTTGAAATGCAGGACCTGTGAGGAAAAAAAACACAATGTGGCTATAATTGGCTCTGTACCGTGTGTGGCTCACTCCGAGTAAAATGAGTCAATCAACGTAATTGTTCCAATTAAGTGTCCAGACAGTCTTCTGTGATCTACCTCTGGGTATGGGAGTGTCGCAACAAGCTCCTGCACTAAGAGCAAGGCGAGCCATCTCTGACAAACATATCATATGTGTGGGATAATAAGACATACATACCCATAAAAACACACACACACACACCACACACACGCACACTGGCAGCAACTTTTATCTCCACAAGGACCTAAGTCTTTCTCTGTGCTGCCGGGTTAAATAAATGGATTTCCATCAATCGAGGTCTGCTCTTATCTGTACTGTGGCACCTCGACTAATCTGAGACTGTCTGCTTTCCAATTTCTGTTCCCCTCCCACACACACACACACGCACACACGCACACACACACACACACACACACACACACACACACACACACACACACACACACACACACACACACACACACACACACACACACACACACACACACACACACACACACGGTGGCACCTCTAGGCAGAACTGATTATGTTTCTCTGTCACGTGGCCTGTTCACCTTAGCCCTGTGGATGATGTTCCCATGCTTCTGCTAAAAGGTGTGTGCAGGTGTGTATGTGTTTGGTTGTGTGTGTGTGTGTGTAAAAGAGAAAGATAAAACACTATTCGGGGACCTGGAGTTTTGAAAAAGAGCTCGGGGGGACACACCGCATTTACTGATCACAGATGCCGGTGGGTCAGACATAGGATGGGTGGTCTACTGAGAATGTTTTTTTAATACTGATGGTTATAATTTATGTCTTCCTCCTTAGGGGCTGATTAGGAAAGTGCAGTAAATTACATAAGTGGCTATAGATGAGCTCTCAGGAGTCTTATTTCAAATAGAGCTATTACCCGTTGACAGGCATGAAAAAGAAAAAGAGAGAGAGAAATAGACAGAGGGTATATAATACAATGTTATGATGGTTAGACCCGGTTTTTGCTCTTTTCATTTCAGCAGTAGCCTTGGGCTAAACAAACAGGTGTCTGCCTCTAATCTGGGTGGAGCAACAAACAGATCTGGGCTCATGATACGGTGTCGAAATTTACTGGAAAATAATGCTGGTCTCCTGTGAACATGGAAAAATTTCAGACTGAGAGAAGTTCATGGATTTCGTTCTTTTCGTTTTTTCTCTTCTTTGCAGAATGGTAAAATAAATAAATAAAATATGATTAGATTAACTCTTACCTCACATAGTCTTGTTGCATAGAGGCTGCAACAAAGCGAGCGATAACTGTTTATCATATATTCAGGGTGAAAAGCTTTTAGGCACTTAAACACCAGTTCAACCCGAAAAAGTCTTAACAACGACATCTTTGTCAATACCTCATTTTGAGTGTGAAAAGAGAGGAGGAAACTCTGGATAGTGTTTTTGATAGGAAAAGAAAAGAAATGGAAACGCCCTTCACAACTTTGCTCACAAAAGGCGAAACAGGATAGTGCAGCGCCCCAGGGCTTTTTCAAGATGCTACAATGACGTGTGTCAAAAGAGAAGAGAAAAGGTCTCCGGCAATTACAGTCAGGTCTGAAAAAGAAAATAGCAATGTCATTTTAGAAGACCTTTTTTAGTCGACAGGATGTGTTCAGTTCACAATAATCCAGATGCAGAGCTCAGCTGAAGCAGCACTAAGATGAGCCTCAACCACATACTAGCTGCTTGATTTCATTGATCAACAAGTTGCCATTAGGGTCATGATTTACAAAGTTGCATGATAAACCTGGAGATATGAATCTGGCACAAAGCTTTTAGGTATTTCTATCTTCAGTGCCACTTTTCATTGCTTTTGTAAGTGAAACTGAAAAGCAAAAGCACAGAGGGGCCTGTCAGCCTTATTATGATGGGGTAAAAGTGCCTTGATGAGGTTCAAAAGAGGCCGCAGCCACAGACAAAAGCTTTGACCCATCCTTTTTTTCAGGTCTGAGTCTGGCCCCTGAACAAAGAGCTTCCAACCACCTCCACCCATCAAAGACCCATTGGTCTGGCCCTTGACTGACATGCATGGTCAGGCCTTCAGGGCACAGAGAAAAGGAGGCCAAAACAACAAGGGCCAAAGGGTGCTACTGGGGGATGATTGACAAAACCAAGAAAATCTCCCTCTGAAAAATTATTGAGTATTCAGCCCTCTGCTGTGCCATTTTCAGTTGATGTTCAGTTGTTGTTTCGCCCTTATATCTCTGCCATCACCCCTATCCCTTTTTACATCTATCTTTTTCTACGTTCTCACTATTCCTGGGCACATTTCTTCTTCCAATCTAAAGCTGGCAAGTGTAAAAAATCAGTTTGTTTGTGAAAATGATGTGCATCCATCATCCGTCATGTATTTTTTTGCGCTCATCTAGTGTATAATCACAAACAGGGCTGTGACTAATGATTATTTTCATTATCAATTCATCTCTTGATTATTTTCTTGATTTAAGACGTCAGACAATAGTGGAAAACACCATAATCTCCCTTAACGTATGATTATGTCTTGACAAGTCTTGTTTTGTTTGACCAACATTTCAACACCCATAGAGGTTCAGTTTATCATCATCATCATCATCATCATCATCATCATCATCATCATCATCATCATCATCATCATCATCATCATCAAATTCTCCCCTTTGTAATGCTGGAAGCAGCAAATGTTTTGTATGTTTGCTAAAAAATATCAACATAAATACTGGCTAACACCTGTATTATGTGATTGGTTAGAATGAAATTGAAGATGAACGATCACAGAGTCTGCATAACTTGTTTGGCTTCAAAATCCATGCAGGTGTTTTTTGGTTTTAAGTTTTCAAATACCTCAATTTTTGGGGTCAGAAACAGAAAACTCGACTTTTAACAGGAAGCCAAATGGGATTTAAAAAAAAGACACATCATCAGATTCAACCAGCGTACTGTGGATGTAAACTTGTTTTTTTTTTCCTTTTTAACCTTCTATGTCTTCAGGAATCCTGATGGGGACGTGCAGCCGTGGTGCTACATTGCAGATCATGAGGACGGGATCTATTGGAGATACTGTGACATCCCGACATGCCAGAGTAAGAGATTATTGCCACTCCTTTATGATTCTTTGTGCCTCCTTTTCACTGATCTGCCCTTCCATGCCCTCTGGGCCATATCATGGACACAAGGACCAGCCATTTCCATTGCTGTATTCATCTGCTAGTCTGCTATGGATAGTTTTTATAGGCTGTATGGCTTGTACACAGCTATTATCACCTAAAATATGCCTCTAATTGCCTGCCGTCAGCCCTCCTCCTGCCATGCCCAGGCCTGCCCTTACTTTAATGCGAGCTGTCAATCATTGCTGCTGTGTGTATGTGTGTGTCTGTGCGTTTTTCTGTGTGTGTTCATCAGTTTCCCCTTTGGCTTTGTAGCTTGTTTTGACACGTTTTGTTTTTTTGTTTTTTTTGTTTTAATGCGAGTGATTATGTGCATCTACCTGTTACGTGATGCATTTATATGATTTGTTCACATGTGTGTGATGAACTGTCTGGGTTGGGAGATTTTGCACTCCTGTGTGTCTTCTCTAGTGCTTTGGCACACATTTACAAAGCGCTGCCTGTCTTTAATCCCATTACTTTCATTCCCTCCACCTTTTTAATCGCCATTGTTGAAAACAGACTTAAGTGGATCAACCGACGCTGTTTTCGATGCCAACGATCAGGAATTCCTGCAGACGAGGTTCAGATATAGCAATTTGCTGCAAGCATGTGCAGTTGTTTTTAGGTAAAGTCACACATGCTTATATTTCTAAGGCTATCAGATAGTTTTACCCTTTTACTTAATGTTACCTAAACATTTTTAATTTATTCTCTCCTTTGCAAGGCAGTTTTAGGTAAGTGTTGGTTACTGATCACAGTCTGTAAGATAAAGGTTGCTGTTGCAATTTAGCCAAGCAGACCTCAAATATTCTGTTCAACTAAAATAAATATTACATTTACATCATGATTTACATTTCCCTTTCTGAATCATCTTCTTGTTTGCCATGTTTCTCTGAGGTTAAACATTCCTCCTACTTCTCTATCAATATTCTATTCTATTTCCTTTCCAAACATTTGTCTACTTTTTTTTTTTTACCTTTGTTATCTTTCTCTCTAAACCTTACATTCTCTAATATTTTAGGAATTCAGTTGTAATACCTTTGCCACAACAGACCTTACCTAAGAGCTTAAAGGCCAACATGCAGCATGTTTTTTACTTGAGGTAAACTGCTCCGATAGTGGCGGGGCAAAGCTGCGACGAGGTACCAGCAGGCCTCAAGAACCCCTCTAGTCATCCCAGCATTATCCTGTCTGAGTAGCATGCTTGACTAAAGCCTGCTGTTTGAATAGCTCAGGACCTATTAACCCATCTAATAAGGCCTGTTGGCTACATGCCCCTTGCGTCTTCATTTATTTGTCCATAGTGTGTTTATGTGTACTGTATAGGAGCTTGTGTGTATATCCCATTAGACTTTTTACTGACCTATTTCAGACAAGTGTCCATTTAGCTCAGTTTTTCTAGGCCGATATGCCAAACCTTTGTGGTTAGGGTAGAAAGAGGGGAGCAGACCACACCATTTCTGTTCAGAGCTGAGCTCGTCCCTTATCTGTGCTGAAATTAGGCCAGCTTTTGTTCCAGATGGGTTTGCCATGTGCTGGTTCAGCCTTGTTTTTGTCATGGATCCAGTAGTGTGCAGTGTGTAACCCATCTTTGCGACATGTGGCCCATTTCTAACGGCTGAGAGCTTCGCCCGTATCAAATGCTGTCTTACATGAACCTTCCTTTTTTTTTTTTTTTGTTTGGGCATTTAAAGTTATACAGTGTCTTGTAATGTAAGAAACGGTGATGATGTTTGTGAGCGAGGCATCTAGTGTCATGAAAACATGCCTGTTCAGGGGAGACGTTTCACCCTGCAGGGATACCAGGGGGCTTTCAGACACAAATGCTTTGTCTCATCTATTATGAAACCACAGTCGCCACGTGGTGCCTCACCTTCTGGCAGTGCCTGTTCTCAATCTGCTGCATTTCAAAGCTTCAGCTGCCAAGTGAGAGGATTCTGATGCTCTCTCGGTGTCAGTGCTCTCCGTCTGTGGCTGACAACAAAAGGCTGAAAAACACAGTGGTGTGCCAGTGAAAGGGCAACAGTGGTCTTTGTTTTCATTTTGTCTGGTTTTTGTTTTGTCTGTTCCTTCGGTTTCGTCTACTTTTTTTGCTTATGTTTGATGTCGCGTGCTTGGTAGTTGGTGGCCACTCGCTGAGGCACCTGGAGCCTGCCAACAGTTGGTCTGTCATCCAGCTGGGTTCCCTGTCATCTAGGGTCATGCCACCCTGGTGAGGATGACACACCCTGCTGGAGCGCACACTGCCTGGCAGGTCACACGAGGCCAGAAACACATAGTCTGACAAGTTGGATTGTAGTGTAGGTCACGACATTTGTTGATCCTAGTAATCCCTCATGGCAGCAGTTATGTGGTAGAATTATCTAAACATTTCAGAAAGGCGTGCTGTCAAAGCACATCGACTACGGCGCAAATGGACATTTCCACGGTGTGTCAGTGTGGGCGCTGGTTTTGTGGCTCTTCTCATTCCCAGGCCGCTAAATGCTCAGCTAAGCATAGCCCTTGAGACGAGCGTTGTCATTTATTGAAATCCAGTTCCCGTCTAGCTGCCGAAAACTAACATCAGTGGAATTAATTTGAGCTATACTGAAAGAAAAGGTTAGGGAATATGTTTTTATTTATTTATTTACTCCAAGCCTCAGTGCGTAGGGCAGAGAAGGCTTAACACTTTCTGACTGAGCAATGCAGCTTCTAATGGGGTGTGAGGAATTTAGTAGTGAAGCCTCTGGCTAAACCAGCAGGTTCATAAGATCAAAACCAGAGCTGACAGGTCAATCCATTATTAATTTGCTTTAGTTTTTAGTTTAACATGAGCCCTTAAGTCAAACTATTTCTAGGAGGTCTTGGAAAAACATCAGTTTTGTGGCTCATTTTAGTCACTTGCGATACAACAAACCTCCACATTACTGATTTGGTTGGACTGGTTCAGTTACTCAAACATCTCAATCTCAGAAATAGCTGTTCTGCATGTCTTAATTCTTTGCAAAATATTTGTTTTCTCGCCCATTGACCGTGTGATGGTTCCAGTTGAACGCTTCCTTTTTTTCAGAGCGTTCCATACCTGCAAGGGACAATTATTTTTTTCAGACACCTTTAAGCTGACGCTATGCTCTGGCTGAATTTGACTGACACAGAGAGAAACTGTCAGGGTGAAGTCCTCGAGCGCTTGCCAAGACAAAGACGCTTTGATCTGTGCGTTCGGAGATCATCTCTCAACAGCATATAACCAAGAAAAACTTGTTATGCCACTGTTTTTTCCTGCAGTAAAGAGACATGCAGCAGCTGTAAGGCCTTTTAGAAAAGTGCTCATTTGGAATTTACTGTATGCGGAGCATAATGACAAGAATGACACAGTAGTGTAATATCAGAAAATGGTGAATGTTGAATTATAACAAATAAGCTGAAATGTTACAAATACTCAAACAAGACAAAACCTGTTAACAGGGTGAAAATTACATAAACATTATACTGAAGTTCTATTTAATAGTGTAACACCGTGTGTTTACAGCGTATTTTTATTTCACACGTCGCTATTGTAGCTGACAATGCCCGCTGTGTTCTGTAATGAGGCTCATTATCTGTTTGCCAGAATTCCCGTAAGCTAATTTGTGACGTTTGAAGATGCGCCTTTGTTATAGAGCTGTCACTGTGTTTCCACTGAACACTTGATATATGAGTTGAATACCTTTATCGCAGGAAGGTTGCACTTTGATCTATTCAAACAATCGAGGGAATGTCTGTCACCATGGAACAATAGTCTCAGCACCACAATCTATCTGGCAAGCGAACCAGCCACTCCTTGAAGATTTTTTAAAACAAAGTAATGTTGTGTGTTTAGTCCAAAGTTTTATTACTAAAGCTTGATGGAAATATGCCTGTGATGACATATTCCCTTCATTAGGGGTGATTTATGAGGCAGCTAATTGGGACA
This sequence comes from Collichthys lucidus, assembly GCA_004119915.2. NCBI lineage: Eukaryota > Metazoa > Chordata > Actinopteri > Sciaenidae > Collichthys > Collichthys lucidus. The sequence goes on from CM014088.1 coordinate 21,477,837, forward strand.
CCTCAGTACACTGCCAGCTAATCCTAAATGAATCTGATTATATATCTATGTACACGTTGATCTTGTTCAACCATCTGGGATGAAACTGAGCTGTCCATGGATCAGGTGTTTACTAGTTTTCAGGTCTTCTTTTAACCTTCCTCTACCTTAGTTGCTGTAAATCTGAAGTTTTATAAAATGCAAAATATATCTAAAGTTTTATAAAATGCAAAATATATCTGAAGTTTTATAAAATGCAAAATATATCTGAAGTTTTATAAAATGCAAAATATATCACAATTTCTTTGCAGCATGGAGATTCTTCCTGGATGAAATACCATGGATGAAAGTCACTACAGCAGGGATTTTTAGTCAAAATAGGACTGCAATTGAACTATTGAGTAACTTTCCCAAAATTTGGCACAAAAAATAAGTTGATTGTGTTGAACAACTTTGATGATACCATGATTACTCATCTCCATTAGCAGGTCAGAGTTGTCACTTATCCAGGACATGCCCAGATCCTGATGACATTGATTTTAGCGCTACTAGCAGGGTGACCTGTTGTTGAGTGAAATATCTTGACAGCTATCAGACAAGTTCCCCTCAGGATAAATTGTAGTAACTTTGGTGTTCCCCTGACTTTTCATTTGATCCCAACATCAGCTCAGAATTAAATTTTATTCAGATACAATCAAGACATTCCTATCAGCCTCAGCTGTACCATTTATTCTTCAGTAATGACAAATGAAATTCATTTTCTTTCAATAGGAATAATTTATTAGTTATTTTGGCAAGTCCAAAATCAATTCCAGGGCCAGGCATATTAGAGCTGGAGACAAGAGCAGATCAGAGGGGTGTCAAGTCAAGAACAGACAGAAACAGAGCCAAAATATCAACTGATGTATGAGCCTCTTAAACATATAAAAGGTGTACCTGTCTCTCTGCGCCGGCTATTGCATCCAACCAATCAATACACTGGCTAATTGTAAAATACATGTATAAGTGTATAAGTGTTACTCTTTAAATTGCATTACTGTGAGGAAAATAAGAGGATGTGAAAAATGAATCTTTGAAGGTTAAACAGGCAGGAAAAGTTAAACATCAGAATGAACGCCTGAGACAAGAACAAGTGCAAGTCAAAATAAGCAAGAGGCCGAGAGAAGTCGAACATGTCGGACATGTGGTCTGGAAACCAAGCCCAGACTGTAGCACCACAGCCCTGCCTCGTGGCTGTTGTGGTTGCCTGAACCAACGATACTTTCAGGTTCTGTTTTTGCAGTATTCATCTCGCTCTCTGTCATTGTTTTCAGAGGCAGAATATTTCCCCTAGGTGGTCTTGCACCAGCTTTCACCACAGCCAGCCCTCCCAATCAGCATACTGAGGCAGGTTCAGGCATCACTGAGTGGAGAAGGGTGTGCGTCTGCGTGTTACTGTGAATGTATGTTGCTTCTTGTACTTTTGACAGCGTAAAAACGGTCAGAGATTTCGCCCTTCAAATTGAGGACATTTTTGTGAAGTGAGCTAATTTGGGCATGCCTTCATTCCTCCCTCAGGATAAATTGCTCAAACTTTGTTTATCCCCTGACTTTTTTGTTGTTTGTAGCTCAGCAGTACTTTGTCCTAATTAGTTTAGTCATAATTAGCACATATTATAACCAACAAACAATACAAACAACGCCTTGTTGCCTTCTGAGTTTGTCATGTGCTGATGATTAGCTTTCGACTAAGGAGATCTAACTCTTTGTTTCGTTTTTACACACATATCAAAAATAGAAAGTACTGACTTGTCAAAACAAAAAGATTTATAACAGATGATCCAATACAACCAAAAAAAGCTAGTAAGCTCTCCCTGTGGCTCCTATAAAAGAGCTACATTCATAATAAATTTCATAATAAATGTGTGTGTGTGTGTGTGGTGTGTGCCCCCCCATGCAACAATTGTCCAAAATTAGCTTTTTGCCGTCAGCACCCCAGGCATAGAAATTAAAGATGTCTCTGCCAAGATTATTTTCTACCAACCAAATTAATGGTTATACATTTTTCATATAAATATGCCATTTCTTTCTTATAGTATTGGGAGCTATTTGTGTACAGAATGAGTTGCTGTATGACTAGATTTAATTCAAAACCTGCATACAATAGAAATTTTTGTCTTCGCTTATTTCCTTTTTCCATTTATTTATTTATTTTTCACCGGCCTCCACATCAGGATGAAGTTAACTCTCTGCTAACGTTGAAATAACATTGGACGTGTTAGCCACCACACACGGGAGAGGTGTTTAAGTGCTGTCAGTAAATCAGAATCAGACTGTCATTTGACCATACATGACTGATGAGATCATTTTTTACTGGTATTTGGCTGTTGACGGGTGCTAATTTGGATGGCTTGTTGCACAGACATCTGTCAGTTTGACGTGTCCCCTTTCACCTGCATTAGGCCTGTCCTCACCTGGCAAGAAGGATTGGGGAAGCTTTGAACATGCTCATTGTTATCTTACCCTGACCTCTGACCTTCACGTAGCTCCACCCACACCTGCCCTCAGGGAAAATACCTGCCTGCGGTGCTGTGAAGAAACTCTCAGACAGAAACTAGAAAGTAGAGACTCACACAAAAACAAGCCAGGAGACATCAGGTATATTTAATCTCTCAGCTTCTCTCTCTGTGGCTCCTTCCCCTTTCTGAACATGGCTGGGGTTAAATCACTCAGGGCCATTAGGGAATTAAAGGTATTGATTACGAGGCGAGTTGGTTGTGTAGAATGTTTGCTAATGAGAACAAGTAGATGGCCATTGTTTAGTGCTCCTCTCCCTGGAAAGAGGAGGAGATGAATAACAACCAATTTAGCTCTCAGGAATGAGGGCTCACAGCCAAATGTGGATCAGCATGCACAGGTGCAATAAATGTAATTTTAATACTGGATATTGTTCAGCTAGTGTCATTTGAGATCACGGTGCATGTGTGTGTGTGCATTTTGCCTGTTTTTAGTCAATGTTGATCAAAATGTGCTTGCAAAGTCAGTATGACTTTTAATTGTTTAAAAAAGGGCCACAATAAAACAACAATACATACATGCAAGGTTTACAATGTTCATTATTTTAGTTTTGCATTCTAGCAAATATATAGTAGTGGGCCAGCTCACTGACTGTCAGACCTTTTTATTTCTACAGTATAACTGCAAAGCTAACCCTGGCTCATCATGGTGGTCAGTCTGTCCCACAGTGTGGGCCTAGGCTAGAGTCAGACATCTTGGCAACTCCTGTCAAGATTGCATTAAATTTACTATAGATTCAAGATCTTCACTCCTGTGTCAATTATTAAACATGTTTCCATTGACCAACATTGTGTTCCTTGATAAGGTATCAAACTATGCAGGCTTCCATATGTGCTTTAGACATTGATGATCCAAACAGGATAAATGTATAGTGTCTCCCTGACGAATGCCAACATTTCAATGCAAAGCACAAGGAATCCTAAAATCAGACCGATGAGTAATTAAAGATATATTTTTGGCCTTTTTCAAGCTTTATTTTCAATAGAGACAACTGAAGAGTGACAGGAATGTGGGGAGAGAGAGAGATGGGGAATGACATGCGGGAAAGAACCACAGGTCGGATTCAAACCCTGGGCCGCCGCGGCTCTACCAACTGAGCTAAACGACACCCCAGTCAGATGAGTAATTACATTTACTGCACTCCCAGAGGATAAATCTTCTTTTTTCTGATCAGTACTCCATTATTTGTTGTCTTGTGCTACCCTTAAACCAAAATGTCAACTGTGTGCACAAGATGCAGTATATAATAATCTAATGGGCAGATGTGGCCTGACATTTACAGAGCACATTAGTACTCCTACCTTTAATAAGGTCCTCTGATTAATAACCACATGCCTTTTTCTGCTGTTCGATCCAAGTATGAACATATTTAGCTCATTACTTTGATTGCTGTTACTGCCGCTTTTAGCTGTTGGCCTTGCTCTTCACCTGCACTCAGTATTGTTGTTTGTCTTTGTGGTAGTGCATCAGCTAAGTACGTAAGTTGTCCCAGCTGAACTGATGCGAGAATGATGCACTTGTATAATTCTTATGCGTGACTTGCGGCAGAACAATCAAATGAAAATCGCTTGTCATGGAGTTAATTATGCATAGTATATAACTCTGGACTTTTCATGCTGCATTGTTAATTGTAACACTTTTTTTTTTGCACATTCCTGGGCACTTTGCCACTGTTATTGACATCTAGATAGCCAGGACAGCCTGCCAGAGCAGACAAACACGGAGTCGATCTCTTTGAAAGTGAATGATGATAAATGGAAGTGCACCTTTGTGCTTATCTGACGCCTGAGGTGGTCACAAAGTGTCTGCTCATCTTTTCATCTCCCAGTCGCGTCAGTATCAAGTCCCCTGGGATTCCTCGGGACACAGGCTATTTGGTTTGTCAGGGGAGGTAGAGTGATGCAGCGTGGGGGCCATTTTTCATCTCTTCCACCGCATTGTTCGGCCCGATCTCGGAGAAGGCACTAATTATTCATTTAAAGCTCCGACTCTTCTCTCTTCCCTCTAATTAGATGGTTAGTCACTCTCCCAGGGCCCCAGGCTTGAGCATTGATCTTTTCCATCTCAATCTTGTCGTAACACAGCCTCCACCCACCAACCCCCCCCCCCACACACACACACACACACACACACACACACACACACACACACACACACACACACACACACACACACACACACACAGAGAAATGTTGAAATGGGATAAATGAGGACATACAGTTACAGTTGTCATGCAACATGCACGTGGTATACTGGCACAACATACACTCTTTCTGTCTCTCTCTTTCTCACACACTCTCAGCAGTGTGCTTTGAACATCCCACTTGCAGAGTCCGTCTGTTAGATACAAATACTTGTCTCATTCTGTCCAATAATAATCGGCCATATTTTCTAGCTGAAAATTGTTCCCATTTACAGGCTGGATAATTTATGATCTCCATAGAAAAGCAAAGCATAAACTCAACAAAAACACATAATAGCAACTCCCACCTCCTTACAAACAATACAGAGTTTCCAGAAATGGTCGTCCTGGGGGAGTTTGTGGCACATTTCTCTGCTTCTCTTGTATTATTGCAGGCTGTGGTGCAGTCGACAAGACTAATCACAGGCTAGATGAAATGCAGCAGCTGTATTTGTTTATGTATTGAATATACTGTACTACAAAAGGGGTAATAAATGGGGGCTGAGGCACAATGAAAGGGAGACAGAGCGAGGAATAAAGGCAGAGAGACAGAACGTGACGGAGGGGGGAAAAAATATCACATAAACACCGACTGTGATAAGTGTTGTTTTCCTTGCTTTGTTGCACTGCATTCCTGCAGCAGTGTATGCTCTAGGAGGTGCGTGTGCATCAGATTTAAATTGTTAATCTGCTGGTGGTGCATTAATGTGTTGGTGGGAGTGTTTCCAAGGCTTCAGCATACCTGTGTTAAATTACTTGCATCAAACCTTTTAGCACTTGAGGAATGTGCTTTTAAAGTCCTGCTTCTCCTCTTTTGACCTCACGGCTTTAACATCTATTTTCTAATGGGGAAGCGCTAATGACTTTTCTGTCTCTGGTTACAATGTAATTGGGTGTTAATGAAGCAGTGGTGCCAGTTTGAAGGATGATTTTGGCCAAAGTTAATAAAAAGTTTTTTCTTTAAAAAAAATCCTGGCCGATTTCTCATGCCTCTGCCAGAGATACTTCATTAGTTTTCTTTTTACTCCATATTAAAACTAAATGTCTGAGATGTCAAACTCAATGGAAGAAAATAATCCATAAATTAAATTAGCGTCCATAAAAATGTTTCAGATCTAATGAGGCATGAAAAGAAAAACATTTAAATGTTCATGCATTCACGAGACGAAACACGTGATATTAGATACTGTAAAAAAGAAAAGAAGGAGAAACATGTAGCAGCAAAGCTGCACTTTGGCGTTGCATAAAGATGAGGAAAGATACGCGAGGAGATATGTTTCTCATCAGTTTAAGACGTGGTATGTAGCACAGCTGTTTCGTGCTTTGATTTTGGCATTACTGGAAGTTACACCTTTGACAAAAAGTCTTACCAATCTTCAGATGTTTCCATCTGCCTATGTTAAGTCTCTCAGCTGGAGAACTGCAACTAAAAATGTCCTTTAAAATTTCCCACAGCCCTTTGATAGATTTTTTTAATCTTTTTTTTTATTTGGCCAACAGTCCAAAACTCAGAGATATTTAATTTACTATCAAGAATGACAAAGAAAACCATTAAATAGCAAATGTTTGGCATTTTAGCTTTTGACAGAAACAATTCATTCTAATCAGTGAATCCACGCCACCCTGTATGAAATGGATCATCACATATGGAGACATACAAATCAGCATATATAGCTACAATATAAAATAATTTGATGTACAAACAAGAAAAAAACATGGGAATGCAAACAAGTGGTTGTTCTCGAAAGCGGCCATAAATTTCACCATGACTGTCGTCATTCATCACAGAAACCCCACGCCATCACCTACACAGTCAGGCCACAGATTTTTGTTAATGATCTGTGTGGGCGTGCTCAGCCAGCGCCTTTAACCTTTCATGTTCCCACATCCAGAATTCTTTAGGTGGTAACCGACAACCCATTGACTGTTTTCTTGTTGAGAGAACAAACAAGCAACTACATGAAACAAAATCACCTGATAGGAACAATAGGAATAGTAATAACTTGTGTAGGTGGAGGTAGAAAAGGTGGAAGGAAGGAAGGAAGGAAGGAAGGAAGGAAGGAAGGAAGGAAGGAAGGAAGGAAGGAAGGAAGGAAGGAAGGAAGGAAGGAAGGAAGGAAGGAAGGAAGGAAGGAGGGAAGGATGGATGGAAGCCAAAAAACATTGGTCCCATTTATACAAAACAATAAAAGCTAATGAGCTAATGTATACTGTATGTTATTTCTGCTTTTATTTTGGTAGGAGCTCAGTATCATTAGGGGTTTATTGATATGCATGTTAAGTAATCAATATTAAAAGGACACTCTATTCTAACTAACTACAACAATAGACATCTGATGCCAGCTGTTCGTTCTTGACATTACAGTCAGTCCTTGAGATTTCATACACAGCCCAAATTCTGGTGCTTTATTAGATGTATTCAATTTTTTTGCAGGCTCTTCTTGTATGTACATTTTTCATTGTCGTCCTGGCTTTTCCTGAAGATTACAGGATTAGGACCGAGTGTGAGAATAGCTTTTCGACTGAAACCCTCACAGTGCTGCAACTGTGATTATAAAGCAGAGGCTTTAAACGCTCATTGTCCCCTACGGCTTCATATCTCTCTCTCTGTCTCTCTCTCTCTGTCTCTGTCTTACGTCATGGTTTAAGTGAAATATCTGACATACTGTGCAAGATAGCAGAGTGGCTGTTTTGAAAAGAAAGACAGCTGACATCCCGTTCTAAAGAACAGTTCTTTACCCTCTCTCTTATTTTTTTCTTAGGTTTCTTTTGCTCTTCACCCTCCAGAAGGTGCAGAAATTTATAACTGTAATTATGTTTCCTTAATAACATGTTTGCCCCCCCACCCCAGCTCATCAACCTGCTCGCATGCTCCCTGCCGGGCGCACTTGCCAAAGCCTGCTGCACATGTTTGATCCCCCGGTGTTGTTCTTTTCTCTCTCCCTCTCTGATGTGTGTTGAGTCGGCGCTGTTGTTGTGTCTGCCGCGACGACGGAGGTGTCTCCTTTTTCCCTGCTAGACAGACACCCGTGAACTTTGTTGTTTTGCCTGCTGCCTCCTGTCTGCATTGCATTGTGTTGCGTTGTTGGAAGGCTAACTGCTCTTTTCCGAGCTTGGGCTGCCAGGTTGCGATGAGTCTGAGCCTCATTTAGCTCTCTGTGTCCATTTTAAAGCTTAATTAATATTATTATTATATATTTTTTTAACTTTGTAGGAGTCCCCCCTCCTGCTGTGATCTTCTGAGGTTTTCAGAGGTCTGGTCTGGGCTGACTGGAGCATTTATGCACCTTGTGTTTCCTCCATTTCTCCCCTCTGGCTCGTTAAAGTCTAAATTCCACTGACAGCTTTGAAGTGTGTTGAGTGTGTTTGTGTGTTTTTTTTTCTTTTCTTGTACGTGGAGATATTTGCACTTGTTGCGCCTGCAAAGCAGATGTGTTTTTTAAGGGGAACGACGCTTTGTTCATGCGAGGACAATTCTCCTCTCTCTTTTTTTTTAGACAAACAGTATGCATGCGCTGTGGACTGGCCGGTTTTTATACAAATGTTCTGGTGTGATACGATCCCACCACCTGCTGCTCTTCAGCCAGCGCTCCACAGCCCCTGGGATGAGGAGAGGACAAAGACAGATAAATTGACTGTAGTCTGCAATCTTCTTGTCAAAGCAAAATGAAAAAGGAGCACTGGTGCCTTTAATCTGGCTATTGAGCCCTGCAGTAGCATTTTCTTCTCCACTTTTCAAAAGCTCCATTGAAGTAGTACCCGCCTAACTGCCTTGCTCAGGAGGGAGGTTGCTGGTTCCCAGCCAGGTGTTGTCTCTCTTCTATTCTCATCTCCCTTCCTTCACATCTCACTGGGGTTTAGCCAGAAAAAAAGAGAAACTGCTGCCACAGCATTGTCCCTTTTCACCCTGAAAGGTAGCTTGGAGATTCTTATTACTGTCGGTTTGATTCAAACCTGTCATATAATCCTTCTCCTTAATTCTGACAGTGTCTGCTGTGGAGTCTTTCTGAATGATCCAAACAACCACATTAATCCATTTATAAAGCTTTGGCATGGAAAAGGAATATTGTGCATGATTTCCCGTGTCTCGTCTGAGGGAATCTAAGGACTTTCTCTTCAAGTGTTGAGTCACACAGCAGCGAAACGTGGCTGCAGCCAAAATCTAGCTGGTCACTTCAAGGTCAGCAAACGTGGGTAACATGCAGGGAGCTGCCCTCTCTCTGTCTACTTCACTTCACTTCCCCTTTCTCCCCTTCTTTACTTTTCCAGTCTGTGGCAGACATTCTTGCGGACAACAATTTGCATGGAATCTGAAACATGTCACACTTTTTACCCAAAAGCCTTTGTGCCTCATTCTTACATAAACAGAAAGAATCTGCAGCATCTGTTGTGCATGTAAAAGAGCTTTTGTTCCAGCCAATAAGTTAACACTGCCAACGACTGGCATCCCAAAGACAATGCACGTGTGTGGTCTTTGTAAAGGTTACTTTGGTTCATCTAGGCAGTTTTGACTGATGCCCCTCTACAATGAAACACGAGTTGCACACTTATCCATTTCTTTCTTCTTCTCTTTTGCAGAATATATTCCAAAATTAAATCATGACATGCTTGCATAAATGGATCATGTGTTTTTCTGTTTTTTACTGCCAACAACTGGATGCCAGTTGTTCACTGGTGGAACTGTCATGAGACGAGCAGGCAGTTTTCAACGTGCAAATGTTTGAGGAGAGAAGACACACAACAACTGAAAAGCTCCAGAGATATTCAGTTCTAGCACAGTGTTGGTATACAGAATCAGGGGACAAACGCTTCACAGTCTCTGAGCTTGGTGTCAGACTTTGCAGCATCCACAAAGTATGACACGAGTTGTTTTATAGAAATACACGGGATATGCTCCTGACTAACTTGCGATCAAATAAACGCGTTCCTCTCTTTTATCAATACGAGGGGAAAACATTGCTGACTGCTTTGATGAATTGTATTTCCATTCATATTTGTACTTAGCAAAGTAACCTGACAGACATATGATTAACTCTCTCAAAGAAACTCTTTTATTACTGTATGCTCAACATTCAATAGGTGCAACCTCACTAGTTTCTACGATTCTAATATTGTAGAGTGAGAAACAAAAGTCTCTAGTGATCTGATTTCCAGTTTCCCGAAAAAATCATTATATACCAGACCAAAAGAAAATTAGATTTGAAAAAACCCCAGGAAGGATCAGTCACACTTTGAGCTCTCTATTAAAGATGGTTTGTTCCTCAGTTAACTTGCTTTTGAAAATCAGAATAAATTTGGAAATCGCAGATGCTCAGAAAGAACAAGAATCTTTTGTAGGTTCACATGCTTTTGATTTTTTACATCCATGTTGTGTCACAGAGCAGAACTGACAGCTATTTTGGACACAGTCTTTGCTCTTGTCTATTTTGTGTTTTCCTAACGAGCTCATTTGTACCCTACAGTCGGATGACACCAATTCCAATTAGACTGAAGAGAGCTTTAGGGGGAGATTTTTTTTTTTTTTTATACTTGCAGTGGAAATGACTTTCAGATTGTGCATTTACTTCTGTTTGTCAAATCCGTTTCACCTCAAAACATGGAAATGAAACAAGAGTAAGCCTGTTTGAATCACAATGAAAAACAAATTACAAGTGGGATATTGACTGCTGCTGGCATCGTTGGCACTTCCTGAGCAATTACATTGAATTTAAAGGCCTTTGAGTGTTTTTTCACTACGCTGGATTCCAAAGGATTGCTAACTTGTATTTGATAAGTAGACTGTGGATTAGGGAGGTGGGCTGATCCATCTGACTTTAATGTGAGCTGGAAAGATATCAACATTCCATTTTCCTTCTATCTGTCTGCATTGTGATCCATCTGCGATTGTTGACCCATTTGTGTCATACATCCCGGGGTCTCAGCTAACAAAGATGTTTTATTATTCATTCAATAGTTATTCATATGATTGGCTGCAACAAGGGTCAAAACCAAGAGGGTATAAAAAAATAAATGGAAACTTGAGATGTTCAAGTTGTGCGTAGTTTGTGCTTATATTGTTTTATGAAAGAATATCCTAGGTTTGACTCAGGTAGTGCTCCAAAACTGAAAACTTTGTTTCATGAATTTTTACTCGGGTTAAACTTCAGCCTGTGTTTAATGTACATTTAAGCCGCTGCACTTGGCCTCCTTCCAGATGTTGCTATTTGTCGAATACCATCTGGAAAGGTGCTGTATAACAGTTCTTTCCATTTCTTGGCACCTCAGTCTTTTGAAAATTCAGTCTCTCAACACACACACACATACACACACAGTCACACATGTAGAAAACATTACAACCCTAATCTGACGCAATTTACTCTCACATCTGACAGGGTACATTTTCTAGATTCCAGCTTGCTATGACTCAAAAATCCCTGTCCCCTTTCTCCCCTCTTCTCCCCCTCTCTTCACCTTCTCCTCATTCTCCTTTTCTCTATTTGTCTGAGGCCAACTTGTTGGCTTGACTGTTGGCAATTCCCACGAAAACATTTAAAGAGAGGCCTGAATTTTTGCTTGAGCTTGTCACCATGGATTCTTTTTTGAGGGATGGGTCTATAAATCAAGATGTTAATCATAAACACGATTATAAAACCTAAAAAAAATCCTTAGAAGATGTCATGAGACACATAAGGGTTCAAGGCATGCAGCGTATTATGTGTTTCATAAAATACAGAGCAGGGACTGATCCCTGCAGTGGATCTAGATAAAAACCCGGATATAAAATCTAAGTGACAAAAAAACGCCCTTGTACAGCAAATACTAATCGTGTGCATGTGATTGCATCTAAATTGTTGTGTGTAACTAATTGTTTTTTTTCTCCCTACAGTGCCTGGGAACTTGGGCTGCTTCAAAGACAGCGGTGATCCACCCACTTTGTCCGGCACCAGCGAGACCTCCAACAAACTCACAATCCAGAACTGTATCAGCTTCTGTAGGAAGCAGAGATACAAGGTGAGTTTGAAAGGCCCAAAAGGCATTATCTTTTAATTCAGATTAAAGATGGCAGCTTTTGTAGGTGAACATATTTAAAAAAAAAATACTCAAACGTACGTAGTGTGTCTTCTATCCTGGCACTTGTAATGGGAAGTTCAAATGTGTCCCATCATTAAACGGAACGGAAGAGTCGTCCACTCAATTGCCCGTGTCATGTCTAAAAATGGACACAAGCTGTCTCTTTCAATAGTCGAGCTTTTATGTAAATCATCTGCATTTACGGGCAGTTTCCTGACAGTTATTATCATGATGCCCAGTGCAGTCTATACCCTCTTTATTCAGCCATCAACCTTTCTGTTTCAAACCAACCAGGGGATGACGAATCATCACAGCAATCAAGGCTGACAGCTGGAAATGAATGGTTATTAGCCCAGTGGGCACCTCCTCTTCAGCGCATTTTCCTCATCTCAGAGTCTGGCATGCCATTGTCCTCAGCTATAAACAGTACCAGGTGTTCATTTTCTGTCTCAGCAGGATCCAGTTCAGCTCTGTCTGCACTGACAGTTACTGACAGCCCCTCCCTCCTCTCTCAGTACAGCAGATGTTACAGGATGTGGCAGCAGATTGGCATCGTCTGCCCACCCTTGGATTGTCACAGTCCTTAATGCGCATGTGAAACGTCAGTGCTGGGAAGCACAGATCCCGTGTGACTGTTTGACAAAGAGCATGCCTGATGAGTTAGACAGCGATCCATCGCTTGTTTGCTCCGTCAGAAGTATTTATGTTGGTGTTATTTCATCAGATAGAATAATGCAACAAGGACGTAGCTTGATACATGTTGACGAGAGCAGAGGCTTGATAAATTCCTATTCCATGAGAAAAGACTCGGAGTGGGAAATGATGCAGTACCTTCAGTTGTGTGAATTCATTTAGGGCCTGAAGATTGGACAATGGTGTCCTTCTGAATGAAGGACAATAGCGCTTTTGAGAACTAAGCAGCCATTGGTGACAAGGTCATGACGTGTGAAGGTTTTTGGCGTTTTGCATTCCTGCTCGAAACTTTCAGGAACACTTTGCTAGCAGTTTTGATTTGCAAGATAGATAGGTGAGGTTTATTCTCTGCACCCCGTGTGCAGCTTTGTGTTTCAAAGGAGGCTTCTAATCAGCTGAGAGGTTGTGGTTGTCCGGACTCAGATTACAGCAGCTTGTAATCATGAGAGAAAGAGCAATTAGACATAAGTCGCTTTAATTTCAAAGAGAGGAGGAACTCCATGCAGTGGACTGTTTACCAAGTGTTACCACAATTCCACATTAAGCTGACATGAGAACCGTAACCTATAAAATGACTTTTTGGTTTGGATGTTATGTATTTGCAATCTTGTTTGACTTCTCTGCAAAGTTGTTATGTAACTGTGAATGATTTAGCCATTTTGAATATTTAGAAAGCAGTCGAAACAGTTGCCAAAATCTTCATGTTTTGTCCACAAAGTTTGTTCTCTCTGTCGATGGACTCCCTCAGTGTTTTCCTCGCCGTCACCCGTGCCAAATGGATTTATAATGAATAGCATTATGGGAAGCGTTACCCCAAAGTTTGTTTTGAATTGCTGATGCGATGATTTGCATAAATCCTTTTGTGTTCTGCAGCTTGCTGGGATGGAGTCAGGATATGCCTGTTTCTGCGGCAACGAAGTGGACCCGCGTGACCACGGCGAGTCACCTGCCATGGAGTGTAACCATGTTTGCTTCGGCGACCACACCCAGCCTTGCGGTGGAGATGGCTGGGTCATCATCTTCGACAGTGAGTGTTAACTAATTTTAAGATAAGTACTTAGTATTGTGACCAATCCAGTGTATCAGATCGGTGCATCTCAATTCAAGTACTATGATGTCCACCAAGGTACACAAAAACAACCCAGTTATCAGTTCACAATCTCAGCAGCTTCTATGGCAAATATTACTGACCACTTTCTCCACTTTCTCCTCTTCTTCCAGCCCGAGTTGGAGCCTGCGGTGGGAACTACTCCTCTCCATCAGGAGTAATCTACTCCCCTGATTTTCCCGACAAATACAATCCTGGTCGTGTTTGTTACTGGACTATCCAGGTCCCTGGATCCTCTGCCATCCTCTTCAACTTCACCTTCTTTGAGATCTCTGATCAGACAGACATGGTGGAGCTACTGGATGGCTACTCCAACCAGGTGGTGGCACGGTTTGACTGGCGCAGCCCACCGCGGGAGCTGGTCAACGTCACAGGCGACTTTGTCATACTGTACTTCTACTCAGACCGCACCAACCAGGCACAGGGATTTGCTCTGCTTTACCAAGGTAGGACTTCACTTTTCGGTATTTCTGTTTAGAAAGGTTCTTGCAGTGCGTTTAAAGAAGAGTGGTTTGTGTTTGGATTGGGTTCCAACAAACACACTGAGCTACAGTACCCCCCTCAAACCTACCAAGAGCTACATTTGCATGAACAGGTGCGTGCTGACTTGATGGCTTCCATGATGGAGTTTTGCATAGCAGTGCCTGTTAGTTCTGGCGGGGTACTCGTCACCCCACTGGCAGGTCCTTTTCTCTTTTCATTTGCTAGTCAGTGTGTCACAGCCCCGGGTGATACTGCATATTCAAATCATTTTTTTTGTTTTTCTAGGAACTCACTCTCTTATCAGGCTGCAGCAGGCTGCTTTGCTTCTCCAGTGAGAGTGTTCCTTTGAGAATTGCACAGCAAGTTTTTAATGCCACCTACATACAAAATACTGTGATAGTATGCACCGCACCTTGTGATAGAATCATTTCACTATAAAGCAGAAATACAACAGAGGAACATAGCTCACAGAAAGTTGAAAACATCACAGCAAATTATCTTTATCTCTCCAAACTAATGTGGAAAATCTAGTAAGACTAATGTGGAAAAGGGGAAAAGCTGTCCTGCTGTTTTCATACTATGTTTCTACACAGTAAGTCTAAATGTACCAAAAATGATTTAATAGATTAATTTCTGAAGAGATGTGAGAAGCACACCCTGACATAATTCAGTGTAGGTGACATTCAAGCTTACGCCTCGCTACATTGTCCCCGCTCCTCTTCCCTCTCTGCCTTCATTTATCATTTTACTTGACCGGTGGTTACAGTAAAAACAATATTTCGAAGGTCAAAATCCTCTGACCTCTTGACAGGCACAATCATTTCTGCTCATACCTCAGTTCTTGTTTTGCGTGAGGCATCATGTAGCAGAGAAATAGGATTCTGAGACATGATATAAGAAAAGGTCACACCCCTGAAGTAATAGATTTTTTTTTTTTTTACAGAAAGATCAACTCACAGAAACAACAACAGTTAAAATAGTATCAGCACCAAAATATATTTAATATCTGCTCTGTGGCACACTGAGCGGTCGCTGCAGTAAATTCAGAGCGTTTCAGCTGAGCCCGGGTTTCAAACATGATATTTGGTTTGCAAACGTGGAACATGTGGGAAGTTCTGCGTTTATTACAGTCATAGGTCGAGCTATTATATAAAAAGAAAAAAAAAACATGTCGCTTTGACATCTAACCACCATTCATGGAAGAAAGGAACAGGCTTGAATCAAATAGTATTTACATGTATCTCATCTTACCACTGGGCGGCCTAAATGTTTTTTTAAATAGCTTCACTGCAAGATGTAAGAAAAATGAAAAAGTAATAAAAAGTGAGACACAATAAATATCAACATGACACATTCCACACTTAGAAGAAAAATCTCAAAATCACATAGTGATTTTAAATAAATCACATCTTTGTTTAGGAGAAGTAAATGAAAGGCAGAAGCGATCTTATTTAGGATATTGCTTTCCTCTGGGAACACATAAATTAGTTAAAATAGTCCATGCTCTCGGGCTCTGTTGTTTTATGAAGCAAACTGTGCCCATCTGGTGCTGTGAGCAGGTTAAAACAAACAGAATTTATTGCAAACACTTTTTGAAGCATGTCTTGGGTGGACAGAAAAGCTCTCAACACCACATGTTTACAGCACGCTTGAGTATTTTTGCAAAGTCAATCTGTTTCTTAACAAACGCTGTTGGTATTGAATATCGTGACTCTGCTGTATATACTTTCAACAACATGATCAACATGATGTATTCTATTACTGCATGTTTGCTGCCACAGCCCAGTTTGCCCACAGGAATAATTAAAGGGGGCGTTAAGTGATATGTGTGCTCAAGTTGTAGAAATTAAAACAACATGGCAGATGTTTTTCTTTTTTTTCTGTGTCTCTGGCACAGGACACACCTCTCACCACTCGTCTCCATGGACGTTTTGAAAGCCTATAATACAAAGAAATTGTCTCATTTCAAGAGGTGATATGTCACATTACAGAGAGCAGTAGGGCTGAACAATATGACTTAAGATGTACAGAGATCTGTTTACAGAATATCGCAGAAATTAAACGAGTGAGTCTTTTATATTTACAGACCTCATGCTCCTCTTCCTTCTTCAGTCCAGTTTCTGCAGGTTGCCGAGATAAACTAAACACTGGCTCTAGAATTGTCTTGTTGTTATGGACAAATACAAATGTATCTAATAGATTTTAAATAAATACATACATACATATATAACATGAGTGCTTGTATGTGAAAGTGGTCACTTGTACTGATGAACCCACAAAAAAATAATCATCCAACTCAGCAGTTCCCCTCAGTGCTATTGCATGTTAGTGTTTTTAAGCTTATTGTTTTGGCTCACAGCTTCACTGTTGTGGTTCACCACTCTCATCTGTAGTGTTTTTGGCCACAGTAGGAAGCTGGTTTTAGTAAAAAACTGTGAAAGCTCACTGTACACTACCTGCCCAGCAGCAAATGGTAAGCACACAAAGTTAGCAATTTAGCTGGTGAACACAGTGAAATCAAAGAGACTGAAATTTCCCAAGGAGGCCAGAAATTCCTACAGTAATCATAATCTACCTGCTGGATGTATAAAAAAAGAAATAAGGGACAAAATCCAGCCATCTATGAACCTAAATCTAAATCAGTTCTTATTCTTATTTCCAGCACTGAGAAGCCAAGACACCAGAACACTGGATGCTGGGGGAGATGATGATGATGAAGGTGAGAACGTCTCCAGCACGGCGGGGCCCCAGCTGGCTGGCAGCGTTACCGAGAGATCCAACAGCACCTCTAACGGACGCTCCTCCCAGATCCTCTACGTGATCACGTCCAGCCCCGGTAAACCGGAGCACAACATGCCAGGTCAGTGGGCTGGACGCAGCGAGACCACCGGCCACAGCGCTAGTATGTCAACACCCATGATACACTGCACCCACTGCACCTCTCTCTACCTCTGCAGGGGACGTTTCTTGGCTAGGGCTCCCATTAAGCATGACCTGGTTTCTCTAAAAGTATTTTTTTAAATACTTTTTAGTTTGATGAGAGGCTTCTGGAAGTTTTGGCCCAGAGTGACTTCCTGTGATCACACATACAAGTAATGCTACGTGACGCTTGTTTTTTCCCGTCTGTGACTCATAACCAAAGTCACTTTTGGTCTCCCTGCTGATCACAATCAGGCCTCTTGTTAAAGCTACGCAGGCCGGACTGACGTATTCTGTACTTTTTTACTTCACTCTAAAGTGATTCTTTCAAAACTCTTGAGTGCTGTGTCTCAAGGGCTATCTGATGTATTTCTCAACCAGAAGAGAACAGATGTGCAATGATAATGCGTCAATATTTTTTTTGACAATTTGCTGGCGGAACACAGCTAACAGGTGCACCAGCAGTGCCTCAATAATTATTTTCCTGCTAATTCTTTCAGTCTGCTTTCGGTTTGTTTTTTAATATCGTGATTCCATATCTGATCTCTTGTTACTGTGTTCCTCTCTCTTTGTAGTGTGGACCATTTACGCTCTGGCTGCTCTCCTCGTACTGACAGTCATAGCAATGGTGGCGAAGCTGCTGCTGCACATCACAGTCAAGTAAGTATGAGAATGTTGTTAGAGGTGTGCCTGATCAACTAAGCATCAAATGTTAAAACAAACATCTGCAGGTTTATCTTGTAGAAGGATAAAAGAACGCGTTCATGTTCCAAAGAAAACACAACAGACTTATTACTTCATAAAATTATTTTAATAGATACAAATAAGTTTTACATTGGTCCTAAGCCAAGTCTTTGGTGCATGACTCTCTTCCTTCTCTCTGTGTTTACTCTCTCTTTTCTTTTTTTTTCTCCCTCAGGTCACCGAACATCCCAACAGTCAGCGGCTCAGACAGCTGCAGCCAGAGCACGGCTTCCTCTGAGCCTTGGATCATCCTGTACCGACCCTCCACAATTTCCCTCTTCAAGAAGAAGCTAAAGAATCACCACGGTGACCTCAGCCCCCTGGTGGGCAACTAGCGCCATTGCTGCGCTCCACCTTTAACCAAATGTTACCACCACCCAAAACTACTCTGCACAAGGGCCGTCAGATGCCAGGCCCTCAGACAATGAAACTCTATGAGGCGCTACGCTAACAAGCCAAAAAAACTGAGTGGCTAATGACAACTGACTGAGTGACTGCTACTTAATGGCCTGTGGGCCGAAGTGGCTGGGCCCTCCCATCCTGCTCAGCACCAAGGAGGAGGGGGACAGGCAGGGCTGTCAGTGACCTCAGTGTGGGAGAGGAGAGCGAAGGATTAGATGGGAAAAGATCTGCAGCTCTGACAAAGATTCAAGGACGCTTTTAACAATGCAGGAAGCTTCTCTAGTTCAGCGAGGCTCTATTTCCATCACCCACGGATATCCCTAACAATCAGCATACCTCCAAAAAACCCATCCAGACTGCAGGCTCACCAGTGAAAACACAACATAGCCGGGTGGAGAATAATGGCTAACTTCACTGTCTGTGTTCAGTTTAGGAAACAGGGAGGTTTACCTCTTCCTGGTGCTTCAGAGCGGCAACTGAATCTTCATCACTATCAAGGAGAGGATGAAGTAATGGAGTCTTTGATACACGCATGCTGTACCACATAACAGCTTAACAGTTTTGTATAACTCCTCGAATTGCTTCAGACTTGCGATGCCGATTTGCAGCCAAAAACCAGAATCCTCCCATCCAAAGAGTTGTGTAGTTATTTCTCTTTTTGATTCCATATGCCATGCTTCTTTCTGATGTGTTTCACATGACAACCAGCTTTCTGAGGACAGGGGAACAGGACGCGGAGACGTCAGACAGAAAGTAGATATCACAGCACTTAGGGGGTGAATCACTTGAGAAGATCAGAGAGAAAGAGTGTGCGCTCGCCCACTCGTATTCTCAGCGCTCATGTGGATTTGGGTGGAGAGAAGAAGTAGTGTCATTCACTGGGGGGTTGGGTGGTGCAGTTTGCAGACAAACTGCCATTTAGGGAGGCTTGGGAAGATCTGAGGGCTTTTTCTGCTCGGTTGTGGGTGGGAGTCTTTCCGGTTTGATGGTGTTCAAGTGCCTTAAGGATCTCCTCTTCCCTTGTCTCAGATTCCTCACATCTGTTTCTTTCACAAAGCGGACTGCGGTCCCTTATAAGATTCTGCACTTCTTTCAAATCAGCATGGACATCAAGTCCAAAATAGGATTCCCACCACTTAAATGTAAAGTAAAAATATGATGCCACATCTTGTACAGTGATTTAAAACATTGAATTGTAGTCTTTTTAAACATAGGACATTCAACAGAACACCTCTCCAGACTGGATCTTTTACATTTTTCTACATGTTACATGATGGATGATATTGTTTTTCTTTCCAAAATGAACACATAGCGTTGTTTTTCATTTCTGTGTGCTCTTATGTGTAGACTTGGACATTTACTGAACATATTGTTCACATTAAGTTGTCTTTTGATTATGGGCAGGGGGGTTGGGGGTAGGGGGAGTATCATTGTATATTATGTAATTCAGTGTGGGAATGATAATATTTATGTCCACTCTTTCATTTTGTGACTCGGCAAAGCATTTGAGAAACCCGTCAAAGTGCGTTTGGTACTTACTCGTCAATTTCGCTCAAAGGTGGAATGCATTTCTTTCTCTCATTAGACAGCAGTAAATTACTTAAATTCCACAAGACTTTGCAGACCTGGAAGCTTTTACTAGTCACCTCAGTTTTAGGCCAAATGTTTGAGCAAAAACTATGTACTCCAAAAGCAGCCAATGGTACTATGCACAAGCTGACAGCAGGTTTGCAGCTGAATGGTTTTCTGTGCATTGCTGTGACATTTAAACTACTTGTGAAAGGTCAAAATCTACTAGGTCGCCATTGGCATAGTAATTGGCTTTTCCTGTTGTGGGACTAAATGTTAGTCTCTGCAGATGATCTCTCTCAAAATCTTACAGGATACATAAAGAAGAGGTTTAGCGCACTTACATTTGCTTCTAATTACAAGACAAAACAGTACTTATTCACTTTTGCATTCAGTTTCAGTGAGAAAAGAAAAAAAAACAACTAAAACGTACTTTGTGCAACAACCTGAGCACTTGAGATGAAACATTTTATTTCACGCGTGATGCAGCCTGACAGTGACATTCAAGTCAAAAGATTTATAGTTTTTCAGACATCATTTGAGACCCAAAACGACGAAGATGATTTTTTTTTCCAATCAGACGTTTATAAAAATGTGACTCTGTGCTATATTCTTGCCTGTCTGCTCAACTGTAACTCATTTTAAATATTGCAAGGCAAGAGCACATGCCCCTGGGTTTGTGATGTTCAGAGCAGACCATGCGTAGCGAGAGCGAGGAAAGAGAGCCTAGATTTGAGAACGATGGGAAATTAATGTGTGTTCAATCTAACACAAGCTAATGAAATCTGACAGTTAAAATCTAACAATGGCATATTTGTTTGGATAGCCTGGTAAATTATGCAAACTCACATTTTCTTTCTTCTGAGTGGTGGTCTTTCACCAAACTGTAGTTGATGTGAATGTCCTGTAGTGCTCGATGACGTGAAAACACCAGAAGCCCTGTGGGAAATGATCTGGAGGGGCCAAAACATTGTTTTCTTGGAATTGTAAATAGCAAAATAGTGAAATGTTTAATTTATACAGTAAATTATTGTTGTTTTTGTATGTGAATGGGATATAATCTATCTTTTGTATAAGTGAAGTACCTTTGTAGTTTTATTTAATGTGTCCTGGTTGCAAAATAAACACTGTATGCATGTTTCTTAAGCTTGTGTTGTGCTTGTTCTTTTGTTTGGTCGCTACATCTTAAACCATTTATTCCATAATCTCACAAAATATTACGTACCCAAGTGACTGAGAAGCATATGGGCCACAAAACCAGGATCATGCTAATTCCATTGACTTTTCCAATTGAAACCATTCCATTTGAAAAAATAGATTCAGGCTTCAGTGTGTGCATGGTGGGACATCTGCACCCCCTTCTCTTTCTTTTTTTCTGTGGCGCTAAATACTTATCAGATATGTGAAATGACTCCCAGACTGTTTGGAGATGCACACACACACGGAGCGAGGATTTAGAGTGCCATGTGCAACCTATTGGTTCCCCTCCGGGATGAGGCCAAGCATGCAACCTGCACGTTTTAGAGGGAAACAGCAGGAGCTCTACTTTACAACTGGAACACTATGAAAAAAAACAAACATGGCGGGACGTGTAATAAGGTGGAACACATGGGATAATATGCAATGATGATTTCTTAATTCATGAAAGGTGTTTCTTTGTTTCTTTCATCTAGTGCTCGCTCTGAAACTGTTGAATGGCTGGTTTTGTTTCTGAGAAAGTGTTCACTATTTGTTGGCAAGACATCTGCAACTCCATGAAGACGCAAAATGATTCTCGAAAGTGCTTCCAAACCTGCTTCTATTGAAGGTGCATTTGCAATTAAAGAGGCTCACAATTTAAATAATTAAGAAAACAAAAAGGGTTTCTTGAAAACTACTTTGGCTGCAAGGCTAGCAAAAATCCTAAATAAAGTACTTGGGAACCTCTGACACGTCTGAATAAAACCCCATTTTACAACCCTGTGCAGAACTTGTTCGATAATATAATAATCCTATCAATGTTCTCAAACGTGAAAAGTTACTCAGAAATGATCATTAATTTTAGACCCTCT
Source organism: Collichthys lucidus (assembly GCA_004119915.2). Classification (NCBI taxonomy): domain Eukaryota; kingdom Metazoa; phylum Chordata; class Actinopteri; family Sciaenidae; genus Collichthys; species Collichthys lucidus. The sequence goes on from CM014088.1 coordinate 21,499,573, forward strand.
ATAATATCTTTGTCTGGACTTAAAGAAAACAACCCCTAATATTATGTTTAATTTATCATATCATATGATGATATCATATTTTCTAGCTTCTCAAGGGTGTGTTTACAGTAATATTATTTTATAAGGGCTCCAGAGTCTCTCAATTCACAAGTGTTGCTGCAGCAAAGTAGGCATAATATATATAGAATGTCCATATCAGGGTCACTGCCTCCCTCAACTAGTTTATCACCGAGAAACAACAGACCATGCAAGACAATAACCTGCCAGTATCAACATCACTTCAGTACCAAGGAGAGTGCATGCCACAAGTCTGAATTTATCAGTAAACAGCAGTAATAAAAAACTAGAAATATTTCTAAAGAAATTTAGAGTGTGCCTAACTCTGGCCCCGTCGCCCCCATACATTATTATTGTCACTGCTCAGCAAACTCAGTATATATAACAAGCTATGTCATTATTGCCTTTTTAATGGGCTCTTATTTTGAAGGGACTCTTGTTTGACTTTTGGTGTGTGTGTGTGTGTGTGTGTGTGTGTGTGTGTGTGTGTGTGTGTGTGTGTGTGTGTGTGTGTGTGTGTGTGTGTGTGTGTGTGTGTGTGCGCGTCCGTGTGAGATGGAGTTGTGGCTGCATCCTGGAAACAGCTGATTGTATTCATCCTGTAGCCATTGTTGATAGTGATGATGGTGATGATGATGATTTTTGAGTGTGCCTGAAGGAGCACACTGTTTACTGTACACAATGTTTATTATAATTCTTACGTTTCTTCCGTGTTTTTTTTTGGTTCGCTTCTCCTACCACAGTTTTGGTCGCACATACACAAACAAGGTATCAAAGCGACTGGCTCGGCCGGGATCTGATTTTGCCTGGGTGTGTATTGGGTGAATGTTCCAGAGCTAGAGTGCATGACATCATCGCTAGAGTGGTGAGGGAGAGAAAAATCAGTCGAAAAATAAATTCATAAACTGCGCTCGAGGCCGCAAATGTCACTCCACAGACATGATTACGTCAGAGTGATAACACAAGCTGTCAGGTTTATAGTTTTAGGGTCAGACACAAAGATGCGCCAGCAACACGCATCTACTGCCCAATCTACTCCCATGTTAATTTGAGAAATTTCCAAAAGGAGCAGAGAGCACCTGTTCTTTCTCTAACTCCCTTCTCTAGCTCTGACCTGCAGCCGACCCTGGTTGCTTGGCAACCTCAAGCCTGCCTTTGACTAACTTTATTGAAGTCTCTGTATGATATCAATGACTATCAAGACGACATTTTGAATGTCTGCCATTGTATCCTTCTGTCTCGCAGACACAAATACAGACACATAGATAGAGAGACAGACAGACACCACACACACACACGCACACGCGCACACACACACACACACACGCACACACACGCGCACACGCACGCACACGCACACACACACACACTCAACTCAAGACTTAGTATGACCTCCAGTTTCATAGATAAATAATGAGTCTGAAAACATTAGACAGAAGAACATACAAAGACTACAGATAATAAGTCTCTCTTCCTCAATATATATATATTTTTTTACCATTTCGTAAATTAAATAAATTCTAAAAAATCTTTTTTGGAAAAATCTGGTCTAAATTAACAAGTCCAGCAAAACAGCAAAGAAAAACTAAGGTGTCCATCATCTTGCACCAGACAAGACGATGTAGGAACATGACAATGCCAGAATAGGGATCTGCAGACGATCAGATGCACAGCCCACTGCATGATATTAAATATTTTTCAAACATATTAAAGAATTAAGGAATTTGCAAAACATGTGTTCTGCTTTCAGATTATCTTCAGTCAATTAATGTTTTATGAAACAAACACATTCCAGTACCGGAAAGTAGAAAATTGTAGCTGATCCTCTTTCTCCCTCTACTGGTGATATAATGCTTAAACACATTTTCTCAAAAGTGCCCCAGTTATGATGCTTTGTACCAATACTATCTGTTTTTGCTTGGTAGGGTAATAAAATCATCTTCATTGGTCACAAACAACTAGAAATGTTAATAAAATGTTGCTTAATTGCTTTAATTGAAAAGACGATTATAAAATATCTTTGGTTTTGTAGGGACTCTATTATAAGTTCTGTTATCCATATCAAATCTTTGTGGACTTCTACACACCCTCCCATTAACCCCAAAATGTGTGTTTTATTTGTTTTTGTTTTTTTGTTTTTTTACAATAGCAATTGTGCAGCTGTAACATTAATCCTAAACTAGACTCGGAGCCTTATCAGCACTCCTCTGGGTCCCTGTGAGAAAGCCTAGGCCTGCAGACACCCCTCTGGTCAACCTTCCCATAGCCAGGAAAAAGGGACCAATGTAAGCCGATCCCTCTAAACCCGAGTCGACGAGTAATTGAGGCAACAATGGGACAATACGTTGCAGGGTCTGGTTACTGTTCGAACGAGAAAGTGAGAAGAATGGAAGACAATACCTGCCACTTTCTGCACTCACGGTACTGAAGTCACACAGAGGAGGAGAGCAGGAGAGAGGTACTGTCAGAAAAAAAAGAGCTGGTATTTCTTGATAGATTTGAAAAAAAGGAGTGTTTTGAAAGAGGTTTAGCGGCTGTGCACGAACTTGTCTGTTTTGATCTGCCTCGTTCTGTAATATTGTCTATAACCCTGGTGCAATTAAGGCACTCTCATGCCCTTCAGTGGTTTTGAGTACATGCATTGGCCTGTTTAATGCTTGAGATTTTTCTCCTACTATTGTACCTTAATACTGCTGAAAGCTGTTTATATACACTCCTTTTTCATCCCTGCCCTATATACACTACTTTTTCATCCCTGTAATTATATTATCATTTAAGTAATTTGCCATGCAAAAACTGTTCATGTCAATTCACTGGCTCTAGCTTCTCCATGAGGATTAGCAGCTTTCCTCTCTTTTATGTGTGTAACTTGGATAGGCTGTCGCTCAGATCGTAGAGCTGGTTGGCCATTAATACGATCCCGAGGCTCCTCCTGTTCACAAGTCTAAGGGCTCTTGAGTAAGAAAATAAACCCCAGATTGCTCCCCAAATGTAAGTATTTATGAAAGAAAATGTCTAGACAAAGTAATGACAAATAGCAGACAATTTTCCTATTAACTAAAAATAATAATATAATCTAGTAATATAATAATATCTCTAAGTATAAAATGGGCACAAAAATGTACAACAGTGCATTAAACTACTCGCAGTAAGTACTTTAATGCAATTTTCATCTCTCTATAACAGTATTAACAAAGACGGAACTATAACCTAGGAGGAGATAGGAAGAACTGTAACTAAAAGTCAGGTGTACTTCATGAACGGAAATATCAAGAGATGAACAAGTACTCAAGTTTGATTATGTAGGCCTACAAATCTGCGGTACTTTACTTGTATGTATTTACATTCAATCAACTTCAAACTTTGACTCCACTACATCTAGAGTCAAGTATTGTCCTACTTCATTACATTTATCTACCAGCTTTGGTCACTTTACACATTTTTTTTTCACATTATTGCTAAGCTCAGACAAATGGTTCTCAAATGAGTGACGCTACAAACAGTATATAAAGTAGTTAAAATTAGCTCACCCTTGAACATCTACAGCAGTAAAATGCAACAAACGCAATAATGCAGCAGTAACAGCCATCCATTAAGCTGTACTACTTATCCTTATCAGGGTGGTGGGGGCTGAAGCCTATCTCAGCTGGCATTTAGAAAAAGGCATTAAGTGTCTGTCATTGGAGTGTGGGAGGAAGCAGGAGAATCACTGCAGATGAAGAGAGAACAAACTCCACACACAAATGCCCCAGTCAATGTTCAAACATCGTATAAAAGAATGTGTAATGAGTACTTCTGCTTTTGATACTTAGTAGTGGAGTATTTTCAGCGTGGTATTAGTACTTTTACTTAAATAAAAGATCACTGTCCATGTCCAACCTATCAATAAGCAAAAAAGAAGCACATGTGAGTCCTTTACAGGAATATAACAAAATAATAATGAAGAACGTACAGCGTGTATAATTTAGTGGCACCAAGCAGTCAAGTTGCAGATTGCAGCTACGGTAAATGAATACAATACTATGTTGGAAAAACTGCTGCAAATTAACATCAAAAGCAAAAGGGCATATTTAAATCAGTGTCTGATTTGTCTGTTCTGGGCTACTGTAGAAAAATGGCAGTTCAACATGACGGACTCCATGTAAGAGGACCCACTCTCACTGTAGATCCGGGGTACTCAAATATAAATGTTAAAGGGCCACAAAGATTTTTTTCAGTGACTAAAGGTCTGTCAGGCCACATGTGATATACTGTAATATTTTTGTTGTTTTATTCAAAACAACAAAAATATGAACTTAAATAAAATATAATTTGTGGAATTTTTCTTTAATTTCCTCTTGTTTGCCCTCAAACATTGTGTCAGTCATGCATTCTCTTTTTATTTCTGCATCTGAGAATGGCTTCTTGTGTTTACCCGAAACCCATGCCACTCAATCCAATCCAACACTGTTGCTTTTTGTTGTTGTGTCATAGCTGTGACAAGAATCCTGCTTGCCAGCTTGATATGACGAGTGCATTCAGTGCATTCATTTTTGTTGTTCTTACCCTTTGAATTATGAGGAAATGTCTCTTCAAAATCCCCATGCTTTGTCTCATAAGGCCGTTTCAAATTGGAAACCTTCATCACAGCTATAGTCTCCTGGCATATTAAGCACATGGGTCTTGTGCTGGTTGGAGGGAGGAATGAATGTTGGTTTTGCGGATGCTCTGATGCTACTCTTCTGTTTGTGATTGTTATGCTGGTTGATATTGAATTTCGGTCTCTTCTTGATACACCATTTCCATTGCACTATGTTGATGTTGGTGTTTGGTTGGTGTTGTATGTTGCTAAAGGAAGGGAGATGTTGTGTAGGGTGATGCTATGCAGCCAACAGCCCCCCCTGGGGGCATGTATGTATACATGCCTGCTACGAGTAACATGTCTCAGTTTTGTTATGTGCACAGCTGAGAGACCCAGCCTGACTCTGCCTGTTATTTATGCATCTACACTTGCAACCGGAGAGCTAACTATTGAGTATAGTTGCTGTAGATATAAAGGGTTAATTTTGAGACAATAAAAACACAATGATTCTCATATTCAGATGATCATGCACTAATTTAAGCATACTTACAAATACTGTATTCCATTCCTGCTAATAGATGTGAAGACAATGATGTGTAGAAGTCCATTTACTAATATTTTTGGCCTTTTTGAGCTCTATTATATAGAGACAGCTGAAGAGCGACAGGAAATGTGGAGAGATGGGGGGACGACACACAAAAGGTCGGTTACGTACTTTTCAATAACAAAGGTTACATACATTTCATTGTCACATTATTATTTTTCAAATGGCAATGTAACCAAATCTAAGCAAATCAAGTGTGAACAAATCTGAAAACCAGTCCTTCCTTTCTTTCACATCTAAAGTCAGATAACACAGACTATATTATATGGAATATGTTAAACAAATCTGAACCTCATGTTTTAAACATTTTAAACATGACTTATTATGAGTAAATCAAAGTCTGTGAACATTTAAGTTTAGAAAGTATCACTCTTGCTCTTGTCTTTAACAAAATCATTCAGAAAGTGGTCGGTAATATTTTGTGTCACATCTACAGACAAATAACACCAGCAGTTATGTCCTTAGAGGTTCAAATGCATCATTATATTAAGCACAAAAAAAGCCATACAGTATCTGACAATCCTAGCAGGCCATAAATAATAAAAAAAGTTATAGAAATTAAGCAATCATTTTGGACATCCCTGCTTTAAAAGACAGTTTTTAATTATTCAAAACAGTTTGAGGTTTTGTTGTGTGTCAAATTTCTGTGATAGTCAATGTCTTTGCAATATTTCTTACACTATGGTCACTTTACATTACTACGGAAGCCCTGAACCGCATGTGTAAAAAAAAAAAAGGCCCTATTAAGTCGTTATTATGAGATAGTATCTCGTTATTACGAGATATTATCTCGTTATTACGAGATACTAAGTCGTTATTACGAGATATTATCTCGTTATTACGAGATACTAAGTCGTTATTACGAGATATTATCTCGTTATTACGAGATATTATCTCGTTATTACGAGATACTAAGTCGTTATTACGAGATAACATTATGCTCTCTCAGATTGAACCAATACTAATATCAGCCACTAGAGGGCGGACAATGATAGCAAACGTATATTAGACTTAGACTTAGACTTCCTTTATTGTCATTCAAAGTATGCACACGTGTATACAGAACGAAATTTCGTTGCATTGGCTCAGCGCAGTATTGGAGTATATACAAAATAAAAATAAAATAATAATATAAAAAGTAAAAAATAAATATAATATATAATATAAAAAGCAAGGTATGTACAGTGGTGTAGTGCAGGTAGGTGGTGGGAGAGGGTATAATGTCCTTATTCAAAGTTTACAGTTTAGCAGTCTGATGGCCTGGGGTACAAAGCTATTACAGAACCTGGTGGTCCTGCACCGAATGCTGCGGAACCTGTTCATAGACCAGGTAAGGTTGTCTGTGATATGCACCCCCAGGAACTTTGTGCTGCTGACCACCTCCACAGCCGTGTTGTTAATGAGAAGTGGAGCGTGGCTGGGCTGGTACTTCCTGAAGTCGACAATGATCTCTTTGGTTTTGTCCACATTCAGGATCAGGCTGTTGTCCCTGCACCAGCTCACCAACTGCTCCACCTTCTCTCTGTAGGCCAGGTCATTGTCGTCCCTAATGAGGCCCACCACTGTTGTGTCGTCTGCGAACTTCACAATGTGATTGGAGGCAGACCTGGGGACGCAGTCATGTGTCATCAGAGTGAACAGCAGGGGGCTCAGGACACAGCCCTGAGGGGAACCTGTGCTGAGGGAGATGACACTGGAGGTGTTCTGTCCGACCCGCACTGACTGCGGTCTGTCAGTGAGGAAGTCTAGCAGCCAGTTGCACAGGGGGGTGCTGAAGCCCAGGGGTCCCAGTTTGTTTACCAGATGTTGCGGAATGATGGTATTAAACGCTGAACTGAAGTCCAGGAACAACAGCCGCACATGAGTGTTCTTCTCCTCCAGGTGTGCAAGGCTCAGGTGTAGAGCGGAGGAGATGGCGTCCTCAGTATTCAATTTATTTTTTCTCAAAATAACAACTTATTATCTCGAGATAATATCTCGTAATAACGACTTAGTATCTCGTAATAACGACTTAGTATCTCGTAATAACGAGATAATATCTCGTAATAACGACTTAGTATCTCGTAATAACGAGATAATATCTCGTAATAACGACTTAGTATCTCGTAATAACGAGATAATATCTCGTAATAACGACTTAGTATCTCGTAATAACGAGATAATATCTCGTAATAACGACTTAGTATCTCGTAATAACGACTTAGTATCTCGTTATTACGAGATAATATCTCGTAATAACGAGATACTATCTCATAATAACGACTTAATAGGGCTTTTTTTTTTTACACATGCGGTTCAGGGCTTCCGTACATGCCACTTTTATCCTCAGTACTTGTCTGTTTGAAGGTTGATCGTTTTTCGTGTTTATTGTAGGTTATAGATATTTCTGTCTGTTTATTGTCTTTTTGTTTTTTCTACTTTTTTTCTAATTCTGTAGTGCATGCTACACTTTCCTCTACTGCTGTAACAAGTACATTCTATTCTGATGAAATTAAAAATTATAAATAAATATAAATATCAACAGTCCTCCTTTATACCACTGAGTGTCGCGTGTGAATGACGTGAGGTGTGTCGCGCATTTATATATCGTCAGGCAACATGTCGGCATCCATGAGAGTGCTGGTCCGGAGGGCGACCCGCCTTTCTGACAGAAACATCCAGCTCTCAGCTGCTGCTGCTCGGGCTTCGGCTCGGTCGTCGTCCTGTCGGTGTTTCAGCGATGCAGCCGAAGACAGGAGTACACATTTTGGGTTTGAAACGGTGCCAGAGACCGAGAAGGCGAAGAGAGGTGAGCTGAGCACAGACTGAACAGAGTCATGTCACCAGACTTCATTCAGAGTATTGCTTTTTTTAAAGTCTGCTGCCTCTCAGGACATAAACAAACATCAAGAGACTGACTATGAGGCGGTTTGGGGATCGTAAAAATGTGCTGCACACTTCGGCATACGAGGGAAGGTTTTAAACGTGCTTCCTGTTGTTTTGCAATGCGAATTTAAGTAGGAATTAGTGGTGTTTTTGTCTCTCTTTTATATATATATATATATATATATATATATATATATATATATATATATATATATATATATATATATATATATATATATATATATATATATATATATAAATTACATATAGCAGACAGTAATTAGATTTACATCATTTTGTTTTTATTGTAGGTAATCAAATAAGTATATTTTTAGTGAAGTCTGTAGGAATCAGACAAAAAAGATGTGTGTATTTGAGTATGCATGCCACATCTGATGTGTATTATCAGTATTATTTTTAATATTTTTTTAACATTACCATTTTGTTATTGTCTTGAATGTGCACTTTATTCTGTCTATATATGAGTATAGAAAATGATTTAACCTTTATGATGACATGCAAGTATAGACCCCAATCTCTATAAACCATCCACAAAATTAAAATGTGTTTGTTTGACCATCTAAATTACTTAAACTTATGTTTTTTTTTTCCATCCGATTATAGATGACAACACAGAGCATAAATATGAAGAGCATTAGTCACTTTTTTTCTTTTTATGAATCGAAGTACATGAGAGCCATGTTATTATTGACATCAACTTCAAGTTTATTTAAAAGTAGCAGTTTAAGTGAACTAACATTTTCCTAAATTACCTGCATATAACTGGATAAAAACATAAATTACACAGTGAAGCAGATTTCCTTTTTCTTTTCTTTGCTCAGTGTATAAGGTGTTTGAGAATGTGGCACAGAGGTATGACATCATGAACGATGCCATGAGTCTGGGGATTCATCGAGTGTGGAAGGACATGCTGCTGCATGCCATGCACCCACAGCCTGGGGTGCGACTCCTGGATGTGGCAGGTGGAACAGGTAAAGCAGTTCATATGTAGACCTTAAGTGCAAACGTCAAGCTAAATTTCAAACTGGTGTCACAATTTTCTTTTTTTTTTAATTGTGATCTTCGCCTACAGGTGACATTTCCTTCCGTTTTCTGGAGTACGTCCACTCTCAGCAGGAGCGGCAGAAGCGGCGGGCTGCGCGGTCCATGCAGACGCCGTCATGGCAGGACATTTCCAACAACTACTCCACAGAGGACGAAGACGGGCCCCTGGAATCCAGGGCTGTTGTCTGTGACATCAACAAAGAGATGCTGAAAGTGGGCAAGCAGAAAGCAGACAGCATGGGCATCAGCACCGGTACGTTTTTGACTGTAAAACTGCTTTAAGTGTCTCTAAGCTAAACGTCTGATCCCTGTGTCAAACCCCTTTTGTGAGAGTGCAAAATATTAATAATAATAGGAATGGTTTTGTGTTGTTTTAGTATCAGTAACAAAACCTATCGACATTATGTTAAAAAGATAATTGTCATTGATCTGGAAAGGAGGATATAATGATGCAATCAGTTAGTCATATAAACAAGCTCTATGATTCTAAACATTATTAATAATACAGAGGCAGGCAGCCATAAACTAGTGTGGGTTCATATTCATCAGTCAGTACTTGCATAACAAATTGCTGCAGATGTTAAGACGTTGAAACTTGTATAACTTCAGCATCAACTTTTATTAAATAAATCTGATGAACTTCAGAGAATTTTATGCATTAATATAAATGAAATTTGTGCATGCATTCAGATCCAAACATTCAAGTGACTCTACTGACAGCACACAGACTGGAATTGCAGATACAGATTTTCTTCTTTAGTATTTTATTCTTCATAAGTGTGTGACATGTGCATGACATAATAACTGTAGCTTGATCATGATGCAGAATTGGAGTTACAGCTACAAGCAACTCAGAACTGTGATCACACGCAAAGCTGGAATGAAGATACCAGCGGACAGTTTTTGACTCTGAGCATCTGTGTGTGTGTTGATGTGAATCAGGTCTGTCGTGGGTGGTGGGGGATGCAGAGGAGCTGCCCTTTGATGATGACCAGTTTGATATTTATACCATCGCCTTTGGCATTCGAAATGTCACCCATATAGATCAGGTAACTGGCCCAAACATTGCTACAGATGTTGCCATAAAGACTGTTGGAGCTACAGCTCTGCACTTATTAACTCAACCTGTTAGTTAACAGAATTAACACTTTTTATAGACGCCAGTACTGTTAATGATTTGACTGTGATCTATTTGATAAAATATGTCTGTCAGAACAATATGTAAAGAAAGAAATTTGCAATAACTCTAATAATGCTCATACAATATGTTAATTCACATGCTTCAAATCCTTTTTAAAACGGCCTCATTGAAGGTTGGATTATGATAAATTTGAATTTATTTTGTGTTGTTTGACTAATCAGCACAAATTCTTCTATATTTTTCTTTCCAGGCATTGCAGGAGGCTTTGCGGGTTCTGAAGCCTGGTGGCAGGTTCATGTGCTTAGAGTTCAGTAAAGTGACAAATCCGGTGTTGGCAAGGTGAGAAGGAGTGTTAACTCGTAGCGGATGACTTGGTGTGAATATGAATCAGTTTTCTTCATCTCAGAAGGTCTCTGTAGACATATTACTGCCATCACAAATCCAACAACACATTTCAAGAGCTGCAGCTTGTTTTTACTCCTCGACATTATTGTGCACCCAAGGACAAGTTGTGCAAAGTGATAACCAAGCTGTTATAGAAGCAGCGATTTTTTAACTTTGTTAGATGTGCCTCATGTTTTTACTTTTCATGTTTTACAGTGAACTAACCCTAACCCTACTGAGACTCTAACTGACTGTTTTTTTTTAAATATCCTTTCATAATCTGCACATTTGAGAAACTTTTTGCTTTTGTGTTTGGGCAATCACTGCCCTCTTCTGGTTTTATACCTCAAAGCAGTTCAGCAGCCTGTTAAATGTGACCTGTCTGCATACAGTCCTATAGACCAACCTTGCGCCATAGAGGACCAGTTCTCATGGAAGATTTCATTCTTACCAAAGATACCACCCTGTGATTAGCACTTGTGGAGTGGATAATTAATTTGTGGTACAAACCTGCTAACTAAACAAATCTTTCTTCTGTAATATAAAAGATGTTGGCAGCAGCTTCCAGCTTTGAGAAAGCAGCTTTTGGCACTGGTAACTTGTATCCTGTTTATTTCTTCAGGCTTTATGATGCATACAGTTTCCAGATGATACCAGTTTTAGGAGAGGTTATTGCTGGAGACTGGAAATCATATCAGTATTTGGTAGAAAGCATCCGCAAGTTTCCGGACCAGGTGAGAACAATTATTTTTGGTGTACCTGCGATCTTTAAAGTATCTTCTATACCCCTTTTGATTGTACAAACCGTATAAAGTTTCCTACATGTCATTGTAGTTTGATGATACTTTTATTTTTAGTTTTCATTTGTTGAGTTTGTTTGTTTTTTTCCTTCCTTCCTTCCAGTTTTTTCCTTCCTTTCTTCCATCGTTTTTCATTCCTTCCTTCCTTCCTTCCTTCCTTCCTTCCTTCCTTCCTTCCTTCCTTCCTTCCTTCCTTCATTTAATTGTTTTTTCCCTCTACATTCAGTTCAATAAGACATTTCAATAAAATGACAAAAAAAAGGATTTAAGCATCAGTCACCTTACATTGGTTAAAGCAGGCATTTATTGAAGTCTCATTGATCCACAAATACCTGACAAGCTGAAGAACTGAAGTCTGTTAAATATCTGTTGAAGTGAGTGAGACGACAAATTTTCCCTCTCCACTCTAGCGATGACATCACTCACTCTAGCTCTTGAAAACTCTCGCAATACACACCCATAAACTTTTTTGCTGTGTTTTTTTGGCGATTTCTGGCAAAACTGTTTGCTGAAACTCTTTGAAAAGTCATACAGTAGCACACTGATCCCAGCCGAGCCTCACGTTTTGATACCTGTTTTGTGTGTGTGTGTGTGCCCGACAAAAACTCTGGGAGGAGAAGCGAGCCAAAAAAAACAACCTAAGAATAATAAGCGGAAGTAGCGTGGTGGATAACATATAGCTCAATTAAGGACTAATTTAATTTTTCTAATGATTTTTAAGTCTTCCAATCGCATAACAAGTCAGACGTGACAACATGCCTTCAACTGTCATTCTGTCTGACCAACAGATATTATATTTATAATAATCTAATAATTAGATTACAAAGCAAAAATGGGCATATCATAACTAAAAACTCGAGTCTGGAGATTTTTATTCATGATAGTCAGTTTTGCTGAACAGCATGAAGTAATTGTTTTAGCACTACTTTCCCACTGTATTTTTCTAAACTTAGATTTCTCAGAGCTCATTAGATTTTCATCGATTTGAATTATTTAATAATAAACACTAATTGGCGTACTGTCACTTTTTGGATTTGAAGTTTTCTTTGCTCTTTTCCTCCTGCAGGAAGAGTTTACAGAAATGATTGAAGATGCTGGTTTCTACTGTGTGCAGCACAAAAACCTCACTGGCGGAGTTGTGGCTCTTCATTCTGGTTTCAAGCTGTGAAATGCACTTCTAACACCTTGTACAGAAAGAGAGACTGGCTGTGTTTTAGACATTTCTGCATGTACAGAGCTCTTATTTTAGAGCTCTCTGCAGATGTCACAGTGATCAGAGGATATATTTGTTGACTTCTTTTTTCTGTTAATTATACCAATATTAGTGTGAAGAATGCCACGCTAAAGATCTAAATGTCACTATCTGTGGTATCAGTTTGACGACAACTAGTGAAAACAGTCTGTTTGGAATATTTTTTGTAAATGACAATGAAATAAAACTTGTATAGACTCATGTGTCATTGAATTATTCACAAACTATTGCTACTAATGATACAATACAATCACTACAATAAGTAAACAAGTAAATGTTGAATGCAAATGATGAAAAAGAGGACGCCACACCATGAGTTACTTGAATAAAACTGTATATTTTACAGATCTTTGTACACTTTAATTACAAAACTGTATGGTACTAAAGTTTTAAAATCAGTTTTTTGGTCAGAGAAGATTTAATCGTCTTGTGTGCAATTACCATGTATATACAAAGTCTCATGTTAGTGATTTCTCAAAATAAAAAGCAACCAAATAACTCAAACGTTCATACACTCTGAACATAAGACATGGCTTAAAGATAAATATATTAGTAAATAAATATTCAGAGAACATATTTCCATTTATGAAATGTGTTTGCTATACAGGTACAGAAATATACACAGATTGATTTCTAGCCTTTTTTTTAAACATTTGTAATGGTAATGACAGAAAATAATTATATTCTTAGAAAATTAAAAAATATTAATTTTGTACACATTTTAATCTTCTTAAGTGCTAGAAACAATAACAACAAAATTAAATAGTGACTCAAGTACCCCAAAATGTTATATTTGCAGTAGGTACATATCTCTATGCAAAAGGCAAGATTAGATTCTCACTTGATTACAGCACTGGGTTAACTTATAAATAGGGTTATTTCAGAAAGTTTTCCTCTGTGTAGAGAATGTGTATATTTCATAGAAACAGTATAAAAACAGTCTGCAGGACAAACAGAAAGGCATGAATGACAAGCATTGATATCGCGAGTATGTATTATGCATGGCACGATATGATTCAAACGGATACATTGTGGTATGTATAACTGCATCGTTAAAAAAAAAAAAAAAGTCACAGTACAATAAGGAACCCTTATGAAATATGAGTCTTTTCCAGCTACTTTCCTTTGGCCTTTTGATACACGCTAGAACCTTTTTATAGATATTTATTAGAGCATGCCCCATTGAGGAAATTGGGTAAGTGACAGCAAAAATACACTTTTAAGGGCTTCCAAACAAGAGAGAGTGCTACACTGTACTTCTGAAGAAATCTACTGACCCCAAAACACTGTCGCTTTAGTCTGGAGCTCGACTATAAGCGGCGCAGCGTCTTCAGATATTGCTACAAATAGCTTACCAGCATAAGGCTTTCATGTTGCCCGGGCACATCTCATACAGGTAGGCCACTACTGGACAGAAATGCAATGCATATAACAAATTCTGTATTAAATTGAATAGAGACCAGTGTCAGCCTTGCATTCACATTTCTATGCATTTTTCTGTAATATATAGCTTCTTCTCCTTAGAGAAATATGTGGGTCACAGACACCTAAAAAAAAAATAGACCCATTTCCCTGCTCTTGAAAAAAAAGTTAAAGAAAACAAACAAAACAAAAAACAATCATGTCTTTCTGTTTTGGTATAGCTATGTCCGTACAACCTATTTGAGTTGGTGGTTGAAGCTTTATAGGCAGTCAGTGTTCATGTGCGCACATATACTGTACATGTAGATACAGATGTTTGTGAATTAAATGTACTTTTTTTTTGTAGAGAAAAATCGCAGATTCTTAGATGTTACACAACAGTCTAGATATCTTGGCTCTAGACGAAATCTGAAAATCATCAAAACAAGAAATTGGCCCGGATTACTAACCCTTGATGGCAGCAGACAGTCTGCAAATAGATGCCAATGCCAACCTAATTCTAGTTTCAGTTAACAACCTCCATCCACATTTGTAGTATCACTTTGTCTCAGTGCGGAGACATTTGTGGCCACAGGAATGAACTTAATACACTGTATATCTAGAGATGACAGGCCATTTCAGTAGAAATCCACACAATCTAGGATGATAACATTCAGCGCTCAGAAAGCAAGGTTAGAACAAGGCAGCAGAGGGTTTCAATGATTGACTGACTGATACGGTACCAAATACATACTTTTGACAAAGTCCCTTCTCTCTGGGCTCTAGTTCATAAACACAGACCTCCCTCATTTGTTGAAGTACTGCTTCCAAATGCAGTGGGGCTTGCAGAAAGCTGAGGGTGGAACAAAGCCCTGGTCTCCTCCTCCTGAGGGTACGATTGACCTCTAAACTGTCCTGTGGTGAAATACCCCTCCCTGGGCTCATGTCGCTCCCCTGTCCTCACCTCTGCTTCCACTGTGACACTAATAGGCAATAAACTGCTCTGGGTCTCTGTCCCTGTGCCCAATTCACAATCCGTGTCCTCAGGAATTATGGGTATTCTCTGGTTAAGTTCGCAGCAGCCCTGTCCAGAGCAGGCCTCTGAGTCTGCATGTGCATACTGCACGTTAACAGCATAGTCCTCGGTGTAACGCCCTGCTGTGGCCCTGTGGACCTTCATCTCTTTGTAGAAGCAGCAAGGCAGCCCTTCGTAGCTCACCTGCTCTGAGGAAGGGCACATGTGCTCAGAAGCAAAGTAGTTCTTGGAGGTTGGGCTCTGAAAGTCCACCCCCCTGTGAAAGCGTCCTGTGGCCAGAGGCCCTGCTTGGTCCGAGTCTTGCCCTTTGCACTCCACAGTGGGAGGAAGCACCTCAAAGCAGCAGCTACAGGCTGCAGCCCCAAGCTCCCCTGACTCCTCCTGTGCCCCTTTTCCCCTGTCTGCTCCAGTAGCCTCTGGAGCCCCGGCTGAGGTAGTGCTAGTGTTGCTGTTCTCCCTGGGTTCCAGTGATGAGCGACTGCTGTAGTTGGGCTCCAAACTGCAGTTGGAGAGGTGGTCCCCCGAGTTATATCCTGAAGCTCCAGGGGGGAGCTGGAGGCAGTCATGTCCCAAGGGAGCAGGGGATGATGAGTCTTCGGCAGGAACTGTGGTGCAAGCTGCAGTCCCCGCTTCCCCTATGGAGCCCCTACATGGACTCTTACTCCGGTAGACATAAGGATCGTAGTCACTGCTCAGCGAGCTGCGGAAGGTGGAGCAGCTACCATACACCCCCTGGTTGCTGACCTCAGTACAGTCCAACATGGAGTCACTAGAGGAACAGTGACACTGGCCTGAGCTACTGCTGCTGCTGTCACTACCAGGGCAGTCAGCAAGGTAACCACTGCACACTGAGCGGTGCCCGTGGTAACAGCTCAGACCAGAAGCACTGCCGGTATCACCTATCCTTGAAGAAGAGGCAGGTGCCATGTGTACCACTGTGGGGTATAACAGCCCCTGCTGAAAGGCCCTGCTGTGGTGGCCCTTGTGGGCCCCTCCTCCTCCACCAAGCTGCCCTGCCATAGCCGGCCCTTGGCCACCCTCAGGCTGTTGAGGAAAAGTCAACCCCTGAAAATAGTAGTGCTGGTACATAGTCTCGTACTGCGAAAAGCAGGTTGCTCGGGAAAAATTGCGACCATGGAACTTGGGTCGTTTAAAAGCAGCGTGATGCGGCTGTGCTGGGTAGGTGGGGGGTCCGCGGTGTTCTAATCCGCAGTGGTGAGGGTTGAGTGAGTGGTCCAGATGGAGGGTGGGATGATAGCTCCGGAGAAAGGCCGACGTTGATTGGGGTGGGTACAGGCCTTGAGGATCTGGGTGCTGGTCCACAGTGAGCATGGTGATGGGGTTGCCGTGTGGGTCCATGCTGGTTCTCGTTGGGTAGGCTGTCACCTGGCCAGCCCGGTGCACCCTGCCAGGATAATGGACCGGCAGCACCACTCGCTGACGGCCATGGACTGGGTTACCGGGATCCAGGCATGCTGGTCCTGGGTTTCCCTTCTTTTGCTCTGTGAAAAGAAATCAGGCACATTAATGAGTGCAACTTTTATAACCTTGTTTCACGTGTTCTGTTGTTGAAAAGGCTGTTTTATCTAAACATCAAAGCAAAATAAAGGTTATGCACCAACTCACCGATGATGTTGTGTCTACAGTGGGGACAGGTGTGATGCTGGAGCAGCCAGGGGTCGACACATTTCTTATGAAATCTGTGAGCACAGGGGATAACCCGCAGCTCCTATAGAAGAAAAACAAACAAACCAACAAACATTTAATTGTCAGGTTGTCAAACAGTAATTCAATTCAGTAATCAAACGTATTTCCAATGAATAAAAACAAAAACATCCCAACACCCAAACAAGTAGGGCAAGCTAAGGCTTTGAGAATTTTTATTAATTAAATTAATGGCAGCAGTCCAGCATACACAAACTGAGGTGGACTGAAATGTCCAACTGAACTGCTGCTATTAATTTAGTTCAAGAGAGATGCTGGAAAAAAAAACAAACCTGTGCCAATCTTAATTATTTGTGAATTTTAAGGATCTTTAATTCTGTCTGGAAGCACCTTAACTGACTTATTTTATGTTTATTGCTTTTTTATGAAAGTAGAGTCCATTCATTTCTCTAATACTAAACCTAGAGTATTTTTGTGAAACAATTCAGTTATTTTTCAGGGCTTGCACCAGCAATTCAGTACTCCTGTAGTCCAATTACAAACTTGGCTGTACGTGAGACAGGTAAATTAGTGGAATGAGTCGACTTAAATAGAGTTGCTTTACAAGTTACAGAGTTCCCACTTAAATTATGTATATGACAAACTGCAACAGGGTCTTATTTCTCAGGGTGAATAAATGTGTTTGAGAGCATCTGAACGTCCATAGGGTGGCAGCAGAGTTATACAGAGCTGTCAGTGGTGGGGATGCTTGTGAGTCTAATCATGTTTTTAACACTGAGGAACCAACTTTACATCATGTCACAAACTAAACTCTTGAGTAGACACCATACTACAGTACATATACAACTTATGCTCAATGTCATCACTTTGTGAAGGAAAACAAACAAGGCTTACACTTGAGGATTGATGTGAAAAGAATGCAACGCTTTGTATTCAGATGGAGAACTGGCATGAAAAAATTCCAAGTCACAAAAGCAGAAGCGCTGTGAATATGAATTATAATATTATTTTCCAGTAAGAGCTCTCTCACTGCCAAAAATACTTTACTCTATGGCCTAATGTGACTCATCTTTGGGCTCTTTTCCACCCAAGCTTTTGTTGCTTGGTTCACTGCTCAAAAACTGCTTTGATGCCATTCAGCCTTTTATATCGCCACTTCCTCTGTGCAATACTGGCGCCATGCTTTGTTGTGTTTTCTTCTCCTGCTTAACGAAGAGACACATAACCACAAAAAACACACACACGCATACACCAGCTATGTCCCCTTGGGCGCTTGCGGTTTGTCCCTCCAGCGTCCGAGGATGAGCAACGTTGTTACCGTAAACCCTTAAAAGTCCAAGATTAGGATACATATTTTGACAATGACTCTTTTAAAGATTAAAGAAGGCCACACTGGGAAAACAGGAAGCATAATCACAAGCCAATGCACTCTGGGTACTGTTATCTCTCCAGGTGCTCTGAAAGACTGAACTTAACATCTAAAAAGGCGCCGGAAAGAACGTCACTGAAGATCGCAGGACTGCGGTCCCCGAGCACATCAGGGGAACTTCCATTCTATTGTCCGCTTAACTGCATTATGTTTCATGTCTACAGAATATGTAATGAAAAGAAAACAAGCTCAGTGGGTAGATGACCACACTAACACTGCCAGAGTTGAGAGGTTTGGCCCCCACATGGTCCACTTTCGCACACATGGTAGCATAACTAAGGCGCTTTGAATAAAAAGCATTCAGCGACAGCAGATGATGAATGTTAGTCTAATTCTATGCTTTGTAACGTGTGGGCTGACTTAAAATAAGTATACATACATTTAAATAGTAAAACTGCAAATGTGTTAGAGCTGGTTTACCAACCCACAGAGTACAGCAAAGTTTATGGCAATTGTCACAATTGTTTGGGAGGTTCCACGTCTAAACTGTATGACTCAATCAATAAACCAAAGCAGATGTCACAAATTTAAATCAAAGGTTATTTCCTCACCTCCCCATCGATGTACTTCTCCAGACAGATGGCGCAGTCGGACGTGGAGCTGCTGCTCAGCGAATCAGAGGCTCCACAGCTGCTCTCGCGTTGGCCTTTTCCTTTGGCCTTGAACTTTCTTGTCTCCATCTTTTCCAGGGCTTGGGAGGCCATTCTGTTCATGGAGCTCTGTGGTGGGGAGGGAGGTGGGACAGGGTCAGAAGGAATATCTGCATATTTGATGAGACACATTTAATTCTAACTCAGAGAGCCAAGAAAAAGACCTTAAAGTGATACAACTGTCAAAAGATTTAAAGAAGTCAGTGATTTTTCAGCAAACGTCCCATTACATGTCAGTGTTGGCGAGGCTTTACTTTTAAACTGTGTTCTTCTTTGCTGATGGTAATCTGAGTGGGTTCGTGATTTGAGACTTTTTCCCCTTGACACAGTACATCATTTTGCAATGTCTGCCTGATGCATTAGCTACTCTCTCTGGCTCCGACCCTCTGGTCTCTCTTTATCTTTAATTTGCTTCGTGTCGCCTTAAAAATGTTGCTTATTAAAAAATGGTGACGGATAGATTGACACATACAGAACTCAAATTAAACTTAATGAGTCACATGTGTAGCAGACCTTGTGAATTATAGCCTGAACTGCTCGGTGCATCACTCGTGCACAAAGTTATTTATGCTCAGGCTTAACTGAACTAGGGTCTCTGGATGGTGTTTCTTTCTTTATGTTGCCTCACAACTAGATAATTGTAGACTTCTTAAGGATATGTGGACATCCTGGTCAGCAAGAGAGCAATGAATTCTGGCATGAAAGTCATTTTCATCATAGGGTTTACAAACATGAAACATGAGGACTTTGTAATTAACTGTAGCCTTGTAAGGGCAAACCCTTCACTACACCCAAAAGCATTCTCTAAGTTTTTCTACTATTTATAGTTAAATTGGCAGGAAAATGTTAACACTGTATAAACAAGATTTCCTTCACAAGAAGCTCGTTAATTTTTCACAAATCAGGAAGGAAAGGTTGTTACGTGTGACAAAATTACCCCTGTGTGTGTGAGCTGTTAATTAACCACTAAACAAAGTCACAACTAAGTCATCTGCTGCTGTCACACCCGCACATACACACCCATTACACGCCTACGTTAGACATGCACATGCACACACGGGGGCTGGCAGGATTACACCTGTCTTTATGGATGCTGCTCCTGGTTTTCTGCTTTGTTATGACATTAGTGTGCTTTGGCTCCAGCAGCAACTCTCTTATCAGTATTAATTAAATGCTTATGCTTTATGTGCCCGACGTAACATTCCACTGAAGAGGAATCAATCAACAGCAGTGCTACTGTAACACGACTAATCACCTACACCTTCCTTTGAAGTTGTGCCGACTGGAAAAACAAGGCATGGCATTGTGTGTTTGGGTGTGTTTTTATGTAAGAGATCTACGTGACTCAAACTGGGACAGTAAATAAATCCCTAAAGGTTAAAGTAACTGTTAATGTGCATCAACACTAACCTGGCTTCTCCTTTGCTTGAGTTTGATCTTGATGAGCAGAATGAGGCAAACCAGCGACACGACCACGAAGAAGGCCAAGAAGATACCCATGTCGAAATATTCAGTGGGCTGCTGTGGAAAAAGGAGGGCAACATTGTCAAATAATCTTCACATGGATCTCGTTAAAGGGTGCTTTTGTGACTTGGAGGGTCACCCGCTCTGAAACATTTGCATTTTTCATTTCCAGTCATTGACAATTGAGGATATTTCAATATAGCATTGTTAGTTGCTCAGCAAACAGATTAGATGGTCGACAGAATATTAATCAGCAACTATTTTGTTAACAGTTTGAGTCACATGCCAAACATGGTTCTCAAGTGTGAAAATTTGCAGTTTTTTTCAAATTGTAAATTGGGATTTGGATCGGACAAAACAAGCTATTTAAAAAAAATATCACTTCGGAGTTTCGGAAGAAGATACGCTTTTTTTTCCCCCCACTACTTTTTGATTTCTCAGACTAATCAAGAAAAAAATGTGATGAATGTAATCTTAAACTGCAGCCTGGAAGGCAGTGATAATTTACAATAAATTCCATCCACAAACAGCTGCTCAAAACATGCCGAGAGTGAACAGATTGTTTTATTCCTCATCGGAAAAATGTCTCTCATCTGACAGTCCTTTCTCTCGGGCTTTCATTATGTCAAGTCATTTGACCTCAAAGTGTGCTGGTCTCTTATCAAATATTCCAAGCAAACAAACAGCTCTTTGAATGGCTGATATTAATCTCCCACAATGCCGCGAAAAAGTCCTCAGCCTCTGGGCAGCGGAGAGCAGAGAAGAAAGGGGAAGGGTCAAATTTCACAGCTGGAATTTTCGTTTGTCTTCACATCTAAAAAAAAAAAAAACTTCTTAGTGGCATTTTGTGTGTGGGCCTCACTAACATGTTCACCTCTTCCTCATGTTCTTCACATGTGCCTTAGATTAGTCTCACACACATGCACGTCATCGACACTGAGTGGTTTGGGGTTTTGGCATTAGCTCTTACCCTCGGTGGTCTGTGTTGTATCCGAGCACGAGCCACTTTCTGCTTGTTGACGATGTTCATCAACTTAACAGCGTCATTACCCTTCACGTAAACCACCGGCCGCTTCAGAGGATCCTCGGCAACCTGGTTGAGCTGTAGAAGCGAGAGAGAAAAATACATCAGACACAGATGAACAAGACATTTGTTAAAGTCTCTCTACACTGATTTTACAGTTCAGTTAAAGTTCATTTTACCCATTATAAGGAGTAAACTGTTGTGTGATGTTTCTGTGGCATTATGGAAAATGTGTTGTTCAAGCTTGACCCATACTAGAGACTAAAAGTTAAGATATTTTGACCTCTGCTGCATATTTTTACATGTTAACAGGAGTAAGTGTTGTTCTAACCTCTGTATTGTTCCATGAGTGTCTTGTCATATTTAAACATTGTCAATGTCAATAGCCAGTGGCAAGTTAAATATTCATAAAATTAAAAAAAAAAGAATCCCGATACGTTAAAGGACAAAACCACACCCTAATGCAGTTGTACGCAACCTCGCGACATAAACATGAGCATTTGTGAGATGACTGAAAGGATGAGAAACAAGAAAAAAAAACAACAACATGTAAATATTGGATCATTTGCATCCCCTCAGTATTCAAATGTAATACAAAAAACAAAAAAAACAAAAGTAAAAAGTGTTTTTTTTAAAAGTCACACTTAGTTAATAAAGTTGGAGTCAAGGGCCACAACAAATGCAAACAAGAAAAAAATAACCAAATACACTCAGAGCTCTGCATATCATCAACATTTCTATTACTGCATGTTGACATGAACACGTTGCGGCTAAAAGCCTTTACCAGTGTATTGCAGGCTGTCCACTTTTATCAGAAACATGTCGATGTCACCGATTTAATTGTACACAGGACTGAGAGTGCAAGTTGGTGTTGCAAATGTAACGATCCAACGATAGCTTCATTCTTGAGGAACATTAAGCATGAACGTTTAGGGACTTTGCTCTAATGTGTGTGGACTGTGACTGCAAAAAGGCTTGAATGAACCTCTTCTCCCAAACAGAGAAAATGACCTGTAGGCTCAAGACATGGAAACTGTGGTTGCGGGGGAAATAGTCAATGAATAGTATGTTCTGGCTTTCGAGTCAGTTGACATGCTCCTTTTACTCCTCCTCTCCCTCTTCAGTCTCTCCTCTAGTCTGCTGGTTGGAATCTGTAATTTGAAAAGCCCAGGGGAAATACCGAGGATATTCGCATTTCTATTTCTTCTGCTGTCGTCATGTTCCCCAGTGAAATACTGTACATTCTGGTTTAAAAGTATAGACTTTGAGACTTTTGATCTCCTGCTGCTCCTGCTTTGAGAAATGACTCCTCCTAGACTCTCGCTTGGAGTTTGAACAATACACAATTAAAAAAGTACACCTATAAGTCCTATAATAAACTTAAGTGGATTACTGTTTAAAGAAAGTTAATCACAATCTCAGTGTTTTGGCCACATGCAGCTCTTGGCCTCACATACAGTATTAATTGAGATAAAAAGGAGGTCAAGTACATTAACTTCATAAAGCTTTTCTCCTAATTTCAGCCCCGGGACCTTAATTCTCCCCAAGCTCCTCCTCCCTGCCCCTCAGCCTTGTGGGTCCTGTCTGTGCTGATCGGGCCGCTCTGACTGGAAAAGCCTCTCGGGGGAATTTAACACAGCCGCCCAGTGATGCCTTTCATGTGGTCTCTGCGCAATCCCTTTTATCTCTCAGCTACGCGCTTTACGACCCGGCGGCAGAGAAGAGGAGGCGAGGAGGGAGGAAAAAAAAAAAGAAAAAAAAAACCTGCAAGTCCAGGCCTGGCGTGGCGAGGATGAATACCACAGGAGAATTCTTTCGACAAAGGCGCTCAGAGGAGCAACTCGTGTATTATACCTCTTAACAGCAAAGACACAGGAGCGAGAAAGAGGAATGTGAACGTCTGGGGTGTGTGAGACAAGAAATTCACTTTGTTCTTAGAACTGTAGCCCAAATGTGCATTCAAAAGACAAATCCAAAGTCTCATGGGATGAGGTAATGTGTGCTACCTGTGCAATTATGAGCTCAACAGAGTTTGGTCATGGTCTAGTGAAAGCTGAACCTGGATATCCATTTTCAGTCCTCACAGAGCACAGTGCACTCCTCCAAACACAAGTTAGAGGGCTCAAAGGCACAGAATGGTTGAATGAGCAAGGCTGATCCACATGCTTTTGAACAGAACTAAAGATAGAAAGATCATTGTTTGTACAAACAGCACACACACACACAGCCAGTCAGAGGGGCAGGGCATGCTGCTAAGCTTTCTACAGAAGGGAAAAGCGGAGTGTCTTTCACAGACAGACTGAGACAGATCAGACGGTTTCAGTGTTGCGCGTGGATGCCTGGGTAATTTTTAAGGTGGGTACAAACCTGGTCGATGGCATCCGGATTCTCTGACACATCAAAGATGACGGCTGTGGCTCCCCGCTGCACCGCTCTCTTTGCCTGCAAACACAGATCAACGTGATTATTAGATATATTCAACAACAGTGCAAAGAAAAAGCCAGGGAATGTATGTATGGCACCCCTCAACCTCCTCAGATTAAGTTTTCACATTCAAATTCAGGCCACTAGAGGGAGTTCTCTGCCTAAGTGTTACGCTGTGCACATCATCTGGAAGGAGCAAATGGGAAAGAAAAAAGAGACAGAAACCCAACAGCAAGAAGTAAACAAGCCATTTATAACGTTTGTGAGGATGCACATGTGGTCCACGTCTTCATTTCTCTGATGTCCTCATGATGTAATTCTGAGTGAATCCATGCCGCATTACGTATGACAAACGAAAACCGTTTCATCCCTGTGTCAAGATCTAATGCCTGCATAGCTCCATGTGATGCAACTCTGCGTGACACGGAGCTGAATTTGAGCTGAATTCTGCTGTGCACGCTTAGGAAAAAAAGTTGAAGAAAGTTCTCACAAATGTCTGACTGCTAAAAAAAAAAACAAAAAAAACGCAAGCTTCTTTCATGTGGGAGCGGGGGAAAGTCAGAGCACAGAGGTCTTTTGAAGACTACTGCTAAAGGCAAAAGATAAAGGAAGTGCTTGGATCTGCAGAACCCCAAGTATCTTCCTTGCAGAATCCAAATTGGCTTCCCAATCATCTGAAAGAAAAAAATAAAAGTTCCTTTATCTTAACTCCTGCTTTTCCCCCTACAACCCATTGTCACCCCTGCTTGATTCACGGTGCCCTATTTAGACAACGTTTTGATGTCTGCACTACATGATCTAAAATAGCGCGGCTAGGAATCATATCCTGGTATTATCAAGTGCCCTTGGGCTCTTGCCAATGCTCTTCATAACTGGAGGGAAGAGGCGGGGTGGTGGGGGGGTGAAGATCAAAGTGACAATGTACAGTGCTGTGACTCGGCTGTCGAGTGGCTGGAGAGTGTCACCGCCCCAGTCAGCGGGCGCTTGCAGAGGACACAGAGAGGCAGGGGAGATGGGGAGAAGTGGTATGTGCGGGGGAGGCGCAATTGCTCTTTTCACAACACATCATGTTGATTTCTGAGATAACAACACTAAACAATGGGATGTTGAGCAAGTCCCTGCATCTTTTGCTTCCAACTGACCACGTCACCTCTTGCGAATGCTCGTTGATGATGGTGGGCTGTCTAACATGTCAGTCCAAAATGTGTTTGTTTGTTTGTTTGTTTGGCACGAAGAGTGTTGCAAGACTGATGTATTAAATATCGTTGAGGTTTCGTCGGTTTCGCGGCTCTGCAAGTTGTTTCCTGCCGCTTTAAGCCTCATATCAAAGTTGTGTTTTCTCAAACGCTTGTACAGCTGATGAAAGTGGCATCCAGTGTAATATGATCCAGTTTTGTAACCATGACGTTAACTTTCATCATGAGAAATCATTACAGTTTATTTTCAGTGGGGCTGTTGCATTATCTTCCCTACTCCCTGCGTGCACTGTGAGTCTTTAGAAAGAGGTTAATGACTAACTATAGTAAGTTTTAGGATTCAAACAAAGGCTCTACTCAATATGGTGTCCAAGGCAAGAAGAAAATCAGAGGTATTTGCTTTCTCCAGAATCAATAACAGAGTCAATAATGACGCTAAATATAGTACTACTAAACATATTGGATTTTAGCACACATGCGTGAGACGAGCCTGGGTTTTGGTGGATAGACAAATCACAGCAGGACGAAAATACAATCAAACTTAAATAAAAAGGGTGGCATATGTATCATACTCCTAATTCAACTTAGTGTGTAAACGGGTTTCAGTCAGACAGACATTATGACCCTGATTGTTTTGTTTTTTTACTTCGCCTCAATTAGATATGCCCCTTGTTTAATCCGCAGATAAGATGTTTATGAATCTGGCTTTCATCGCTCATTAAAGACTAATTAACCCTGCAAACTGATTCGATCTTTCCCAGCAGTGTCTAAAAGCCTTGTCAAACACCAAAACATTAAAAACATTGACACGCTTGAAATACAAGCTCTTCCAACTTTCTCTTTTTCGTCCTGCCTCCTTTACATAAACTAACATCGCTCCTTTCTTTCTTCTTTCACTTTTTTTTGTACTCGGAAAAGTTCAAAAGCGAGTGAAATCTGGCTTGGCACTTCCCTCTCACCGAGTTTTCTCTCAGCTCCACGCTGCCAGGCTCCAGCCTCCATTTAATTCAGGACAAGTCTGCTCCTTTGATGTTAGCTCTCCCAGTTAATAATTAATAGCTCTTGGTAAGATGCTTTGAGAAGAAAGAGATCTCCCTCCTAAAGAATCTCCACTCGGGCAGGCCTGCGCTGCAGTGCAGGGACTTGCCTGACGACAACAAAAATGCACCCACAGGCAAACTGGCTCTCTTAAAAAACATGACACATCTCCTTCCCAAACCCATGAAAAAACTACAACCTCGGACACCAAAGGAAGGATAAATACTTACTTTGTGACTGTTGTAATATATTTGGCGTTTGCCATGTTCCTACAAACTAAACACTTGAGTGAGGAAATACTGTTTACTTCACTGACTCAAACTGGCTATATACACTTTCAGGTGGCAGAGCTCCTGTGTACGGAGATATTGCTCAAGCAATTCGAGACAGCATTCAGTCATCTGCAGGAAACTTTGCGAAGAAGATGATCACGCTGGAAAGGTACCAGTTTCATCAAGATAAAACAGGAATTTCAGGAGCGTCTGTTCATTAAACTTGTCAGGGTGAAGTCTGTGCAAGATGACATTTTGATCGCCTCGTTCGTGATTTAAGAGGAGATCCAGACACATACGCACGTGTTATCATTCTAGGAATCCAATATTTCAAGAACAAATGCTGCGATAATGTACCAAGAAAACTCAGATGTTTCTTCTTCAGCCATCAAAGTGCAAAGAAGAGTAGCTGTTTAAAAGGACTTGAGCTTTATAGGGGAACAGCAACTTTAAATACAATAGACAATCTTAAAGAAAAGGTGGAGACAAGCAGTGGTGGAAAGTAACTAAGTAAATTTACTCAAGTACTGTAATTGTACAGTGCAATTTTTAGGTTGTCTTACATTTTATTGCCCTTATAGAGAAATATTGTACTTCTTACTCAACTAAACTAATAATCTATCACTCAGTACTGTTGAATATATTTGCTGATAATGCTTCTGCTGTGAGTATTTCTGCATACATACTTTATCAAAAGGATTTGAGTATGTCTTACCACTGGAGACAAATGGGAATAATCAGGTAATAAATAACTTGAAGTTGTCCAGAGAAAATGCTGATAATATGCTTGTCATAAATGAAAACACGATCAGTGTTTGCCAACTGTTGATCTGTTGTGCTTACTTTTAAAATATAAAAAATGGTCATGGTTCCCTTTTTCAGCCATTAGAGTGCAAACACTGATTTGGCAAGTAGCAACAAAACGATTTGAACTTTATACAATATAAAATAGAAAGAAGGCAAGGATTGTCTCCTTTGCTAATATTCTTTTCAAAGCTCAGACATGAGCTCTGGTCCCTGTTTGATCAGTCATCCATGCTTCAAAATCAGCTAAACTCTCAACCTGAACTGCATGATACAGGGAAGGGGGGGGTGGTTTCACAGGTACTTCACAATACTGCTGGCTAAACAAACTTCCCGCTGGCTCGGAGGCAAGAGAATTAGGGTACAATCTTCAGAGTGAACAAAAACCACAGCAGAAAGTACTGAGAACCCAGTCTAGACACTGAGGAAAATGAAAGCTATGTTTAGTATCCCTAAGTAAGCTTGCCAGCTTGTAAGATCTGAGGAAGAGAAATTTTCACCCGTCTGGAAAGAGACTTTTCTCAGCGTAGCGTTCACTTCATCATTCGCGGACTGAGGATTCTCACATTAATACATCAGCATGTACAGTTACAAAACAATGGATGTGTAAATATGCGTATAAATACGTATGCGAAAACAGAAGGTCATGTGCTCACATGCAAAACAGCCACACACCTGGATTACACCTGCAACATCTGGCTCACGCACTAGTTCCCCTATCACATCGCTCCCTCTTTCTTTTCCTACTTTCTTCTCCTCTGCTTCCCTCCTCCTTCTCTTCATGCCTCTCTCTCCCTCTCTCTCTCCCTCTCTCCACCGCTATAATTAAGGCAATTAAGTCTTCAGAAGACTCTCCACTGCTATTATGCTGTAATTTCATGTTGCCTCCTGGCTTTACGGTTTATTAAAAGATAAAGGCATACTTTTCTCCCATGGATTTTCTTATATGTGGTCTCCCCCCTTTTTTTTTCTCTCTCCTTCCTCGCTCCCTCTCAGAGCAGCCATGTGGGCCAAGACATTATTTACATTCAACTAAAATAAAATCAAAGTTTTCAACGTGGCTGTGCGTCATCTCATTGGAAGCTTGTGCAGCCCGGAGAAAGAAATGAAAGCTATGTCTGAGGCGCTTCTTCTCTCATTAATTCTCCTGTACATACTGTATTTCGCACATGAAGTCATCTGTATCATCTTGACATTTGCATTACAACAGGATTTAATCATTTCCTGTTCATGAAGCACATTACTCACCGTCCTCCTTATCTCCTACTGTTTGATGTTAACACCTCGCTGACAGACAGTTAATCTGTCATAACATTTTTATTCGGTTTACAGATAGTTGACGTAATTGAATTGGCTGTGTGACATGTAATCGACTGGTTTGACAGTCTTGCCATGCCAAGTCTGCAAAATAAGGACTTTCCTGTTCACACAGATGTAGAAAGCCACCCTGAAACCGTGCACAAGGGTACAATGTAAACTAAAATAACCGAGCTGAGCTTAATCCTGCCAATAACTTTGTTTCCTGAATCTCTTTCCACTCATCCTCAAGGTTTGAGTCACAGCCAGGAAGTTTCACTCTGAAACTGCAGATTAAAATGGGAGGTGAAAAACAAGTTAAAACATTCTCTGGTGATGTTTTTTTTCCTGTAGTTTTAAACAAGCGATTGTTCATTTTCTCCCTCCATCCTCCCAAACTTTTGAACTCCCCAATATTCCTGTTTAATATTCATTTGAATCCTGTTAAGCCCCCGGCTGGAGCTTTTTTTTTACAGGGGTCCTGGGACTTCTGTGGAACCATTTCCCCAAGCTGCATTAAAAAAAAAAATGTTTACAAAGCACATAAAAATCCACTTGTGTGTCACACCGGCAAAGGACGGGCTGCTCTCAATTGGGCTACCTTCACATACACGGACAGTTTATCTAACGTAAACACACGGGGGAAAGAATCACTTGAAGCTCTCAGTGAGCTCAGTGACTGCCATTAATATCAAACTGCAGATGAGAGGTTACGTCAGGAAGTGAACACAGATCTGCTATCAAGTGTCTTCAAGCATGGCTGCTGATCTCAGTTGTGCTAAAAAGCTAAACTCTGTTCAATTAGATGGTTCTCTTTAGTTCAAGCTGCTAGTTTAAAACGGAAGCTAGGAAGTAAGAACCTCTGGATCCACAATGTAAAGAGACATTAGACGTTTCTTTTTCTTAGTTTTTCAGTTTACTGCTGCTCCTGTGGCAATCATGTTTCAATGTATTTTTTTCCTTTGCAATCACAGAGAAATAGAGCAGCCCTGAATGAATACTGAAGTCTGTGTCCCTGAAGTAACAACTGTCCTTGCAGCACGTTATAAACGGAAATGAGGCATTTAGTGTGAACCACAGGCCTAGACATTAAACCAGGAAGCACATACTGCACAAAGAAGGATACACAGTCGGGAATGGCTTCTGTTAATTACTACATAATGGACTTGAAACATTGTAAATCACATTTTTTTTAAAGTTAAATTCATAATCTTGTGAGAGAGAGAGAGAGAGAGAGAGAGAGAGAGAGAGAGAGAGAGAGAGAGAGAGAGAGAGAGAGAGAGAAAGAGAGAGAGAGAGAGAGAGAGAGAGAGAGATAGAGAGAGAGAGAGAGAGAGAGAGAGAGAGAGAGAGAGAGAGAGAGAGAGAGAGAGATTTGGGGCGGATGTAATGACCTCACTATCAGACAAAGAGAAGGCCTCTCACAGGTACACTGATCCCCAACCCTGCCTCTGTGCTGTACATCATGTACATGACCAGCCAGCATACACACACAACCACACGTGCACACACAGTATGTAATGACTATCTGTCCCACTGTTTCACCAACCCTAAGGGAAAATCAGTTCCCATGGGTGAAGTGTCTCTTCTTTCCACTGTTTTAAATCCCCAAATGTATAAGACAGAGTTGTGGAGCAAACGCAGAAAAGGAAAAAGAAGCTCATATCTAGGTCCCCTGAATCTATTTCCTTTAGAGAGGGATGTTTATAACGAAGAGGGCATCTTCTAGACTTGTATGAAAAGCTCTCTGGGGGACAAAAACATCACATCAGAGAAGGAGCCTTAGGTTTTGTAAGTGATGCATCTGCCATCATCCAGCTCTTCAAGTCAAAGACTCTTTAAAGCTAAAAAAAAAGAAAAGAAAATCTAAATCTCTAAATCTTTTCATTTACCTCTGACAAATTTGTTGTCTTAATTTTTCCTTCTCCGATTGTTCTTTTCCTCTTCTTTACCCCCTCTTTCCATTTCTCTCTCCGCCTCAGCGCACAATGTCGGGTGGCCATTCACCCCCCATTGCATAACCAGAATTATACAAGTGAATTGTGCTATCAAAGTGTGTGTGTGTGAAGGGGCACCTCTGAGGGGGCCTGCCAGTGGAACTTGGCAAAGAGCCGACACAATTAAAGAGTCGAGATAGAGAGAGAGTGAGGTGTATCCTCACAATAAACCTCTTATATCTTTTGTAGTAGCTACTGAAATGAGAATGATCAAGGTGCCATTCAATATCTGCTCAGATTCATAACTCTCGTTAGGTACTCTTTAATGAGACTTTTCCTAACTAAACTCAAAATTTTGCTTCATTGAAGTCCTTGAAAAAACAGAACCTTGTGATAACTAATTAACTGAGAGAAAATGGCACAGCACGCTGAACTGATGCCCCCAAGAGAAAAGATTTACATATTGTAGTTATGAGTACAGCTACAATGTTTTGACATTACCTCAGCAGGCAATCAAAATGATCCATGTAAAGAGTTGTGGAGTCAGAGGAGCTATTTTGGGTGCCCCCGTTACGATAGACAATGTCACCTGAATCATGGATGTTCTCTACCATGGAAGTGAATACATCATTACCGCTGCTAGACTGGCCATCTTTTGCTTAATAATAACAATTTTATAGTAAAACATTTTGGTATTTCTCGATAATACTGAAAAACATAAAAAATGTTGCACTTCTGTTGACAAAAATGAAAAATGGATGCATAGTGATGTTTAGATCTATAAAACTGGACTACCTGTGATTTTTGAATTCTTCTAACTTCTAAAAAGGTAAAATAAATGATTTTATTCAGTTACTTAAAGCCGTTTCAAAAAGTTCTGGGAAAGTACAGACCGACCCTACAGACAGTGACTCATACTCGGAGATAAAAGGCAAGATCACTCACTATTAAACTAATCTTTTTTGGTACAAAAACCAAAATCTTCATTGGGTTTACACAACATTTAAATACTTATCATGTGGCCATGAAGAGGGATTTCTGAGGAAACACTGTGGTTTTCATGAACAGTTTTAGAACTTTCATTAAGATCCGAGTTTCAGCATCCTTCTACTTTTCCCAGCATATGTAGTTTGGTGATAAAATGAGAGCAGGACATTAGTTTTTGTGTTGTGAGGATATGCTAAATAATAAGTGATGGGTGAGAGTCGTGCACTGGGCTCAAACCTTCTTTCTAAATATACATGTTTGTCTTGCTTGTTGTGCACCGCAGGCAGCCTTTCCTGTCTCTCTCCATGGTCTGATGTCTTGTGGTGTCAGGCAAACAAATGCGTTGACTTAGACCGCCGCTTATCAAGAAGCCTTGTAGTCTTCTCCTCCCGCTGCATTGCCTACTGCTCTGCCCTGCCGAGACCAAACGCTGGAGCCGGAGGAATGGACAACCACTAATTAAATTTCCTCCACTTTTCCTCTCCGTCCCTCCCATGTTGTTTTCTTACCGGTTTTGGGCTCTGGCCCTTTGTGATTCACAGGAAAATAAACAAGCTTTCCGGCTAGGGACAAGAATACTACTTTTTAAGTGCTTCTTCTCCTCAATGTGTCTAAACAGGAGCTGTTTGGATAAAAGTGATGAAAAGTCTTGGTTAGAAATGATCAGTGATAACGCTAGCCCCCTGTTTATCCACGGAAAAGTTGTGAGCCAAACATAATGTTAATTAATTCGATTATCTGTAGTGATGAGACTTACTGTCAGTCAAAAGGAGCCTTGATGTTGTCTGTGAATGTGAATTCATGTCTGATTTTGATATGTGGCGGCAGGAGATAACTTCTGATAAGAAGAGTCATATGAAATTTTTATATTAGATTTTTTCCTCTCGGCTCTCAAAAGGAACACCCAAAGGTGGAAAAACATTTGCCGGTATTGGAAATTCTTAATTACCATATTTTTCATAAGATGCGAGCTGTCGGACAAAGGCAGGGAACATAATAAAGCTGAGATGTATGCTTCTCTGCTGAAAGTCTGGCACATAATAGATCGAATGTTAAGTGTTTTTCTACAGCTTTCGAGGATACAGACAGCTCTGCTAACAGTCTTGAATATTAAAACAGTAGGTAAGATGGGTTAAAGTGATATTAAAATGTAAAAATATGCTTCAGGTGTGAAGCATGGATGAAATGAAACAGCTTGCTGACCCATCACAAGATTCAAAACATACAGGTGCACCTGCCATTGACAGCCGACATGGTGGACTGAATCTACCATGACTGAATTTCATGTTTAGATGTTCAGAAACTTCAACAGTTGTTGACTATTTAGGGGGTGACTGTCATTTCTGAATCTGACTTTACTACAAAACGGCCGACACAGCAATATTTGATCCCCCTTTACCTGGATGCTACGGTGTGAACATGCACTTTAATCCATATGTAGTGATTTCAGACACCTGAGCTGAGGAGTCTCACGAAAACGGCCACTTCTCTCTTCCCTTAATTCTTCTGCAGTTATACGGTTTTTCCTCTAATCTCTCTCTGCCTTGAAGCTTCTTTAGGAGACCATGTCCCTGCTTGCATGAAAGAGAAGTTGCTGTTGTTGCTTCTCTCTCTTGTAATACTCTATCCTGCTGCTGGTAGAGCGGTGTTGCTGTTGCCTGCCGTCTTCTTTCCCTGGGCAAACAAGGCAGAGCAGGTCGGGACTCGGCCCTATAACCACCATTTTGCCTCCTTTCTCACTGTTTCACCTCTCGTCTCTCTCTGCACACTCTCTTCCTAGCAGTGGGCCAGTAGAGGAGAATGACTTAAACTGTTTGTTTGTTTCATTTTAGGAGACAAAAATGCAAAAGAAAGCAGTGTCGCTTCTTTGAGGATATCCATGACTGTCAAAGTTGAAATATAGGCAGTAAGTGCTTTATATAACTTTTCATATCAATCGTAGCACTCCCCAAATACATGTAAACAGACTTTAATGGGTAAAGTTTGACTGAGTAATCCTAATTAATCTAGAAGAATGGTAAAAAAATAAATCCACAAAAACACACTAATCATTGTTTTTAGATATTCTGTCTCTATCTATCTCTGCTCTTTTTAATGACTCGATTACTCTATCTGCGGGCCTCCTAAAAAAGGTACACAAGTAAAAACTGAAGGAGTAATGTTGAAATGGAGTCCATCTCTTCACCAAACAGAACAAGCACCTTTTCCTTTTGTTGCATCCCAGCAAAGATAACACCAAAACAGGAAATGTCTGTGGCTGTAAATAGGAGTTGAACAAAGCGTGGCAGAAAGATGGTGTAATACTAAAAGGTGTGTTTGCCATGACTCCAATATAACACGTCATTTTTATCTTATCTTAGCAGGTAATCTGTCTGTCACAGTGTATTAAGTAATATCCTTCAGTGCAGTTGACTTACTTACTTTTACCTTTCTATATTTCAGAGGGAAATACTGTATTTTTTACTCCCCTTTATTTCACTAAAGCAAAGATATAAACGGTACAAAAGTAATATTTAAACATGAACAATTGCCATCCATATGTCTCAAGTTTGGTCTGAATTTATTGCTTTATTGGTCTCCAGTAATTGATGCTAATGTCTCTTAAAGCCAGGTGCATTGCTATTCCTCTCCCCCTCTCGATTACTTCACTGCTCCGATGTCGCCCTAATACACAAACACCTACTCACACCACTTCTTCTGTGCTTCTTCTTGTGCTGGGCTAAACCTTGCCTCCCTGGCAAAGCATAAAAGAAAGTTTGAATCACAGGAGAAGTATGACATTTTCACTCCTGCTTACACTCCAATAGAAGGAATCAAGTGTAGTGGGAAGAGGCATCAGATTAGCTGTTCGGGGACTAGGGGGCTTCAGTTTCCAGCTTCCGTGCCAGGCTGTGGGCCCGAGCCTTAAAGACAACGTGGCCCTGACATACACAGCGGGGTGCAGGACATGAGGATTCTCACGCACACAAGCACATTCCCCTGCAAAGCAACAGGCTTAGACAGAGATGAAGAGAGCAAAGACAGGGCTTTGGTTGACGTGGGTGGATGTCTGGTCCTATCTTTTCTAAGATTTACTTTTTCCACTGCACATCTTTTGATCCAGTGCCGCCCTGTCTTCTCCGGGCTTTACTTGTGGCTGGCGTATGACTTACAAATACCAATTGTGATTAGAAACAAAAATCAATGCAAGAGCGGGGAAAATAGAAAGGGACAACTCCGCAGCTGGTGCTAAGTGCACTTTCTTCTCTTTCCTCTCATTTCCCCTCCTCTCTTCCTCTCCTTCTTTCTCTGTTTTCTTCTGTCACCCTTTCTCTCTCCTTCCATCTCTCTCATCTTAAGTCCCCAGGGCTCCTTTCTTCTCTCTTTAAATAGGGGCCCGAGCTGTGAAGTCTAATAATGGTCATTTGGCCTCCCATTGAAAGCTGGGTAATTCGGCCCAGGGACGGCTCACTTTGAGCCACATGACACAAGGAGCTTCCCAGTGACCATGGAAACGAGCGCAGTGGGATCCCGGGCGCCTCCAAGCGCCATGAAACGTGGTGAAGCGGTGATTTAGGAGAGGGACTTTAGGATGGGAGGGGGTGTTGAAGTAGGAAGGTGGGTGAGGGTTCCAACAGACACAGAGAGAGAGGGGGTTGAGTGAGAGAGAGAGAGATATAAAGAAACAGACAGAGAGAGAGAGAGAGAGAGGCCCCTGCCTGCCTGGTCACAGTGGAAACCTCTCCCGACACCCCGCCAGGAAGAGCGGCCAAGATAATATCAGCAAGTTGAGGCGTACACAAACATGAAAGGAGAGCCCAAGAGGCAGGCCCCTGAGTGCTCCGTGCTTCACAAGCTTTTTTCTCCCTTTTTTTTCTCCTTCTCTCCCTGCTGCTGCTCCTCCTCCTCTCTTTTTCAATCTCTCTTTCTATCCCTCCCTCCATGCTGCGGTGTTTGTTCAGGGTGTTTGGGGCAAGGGGCAGGTGGAGAGGAAGCTAAAGAGTTTAATAACCTAATGTGGCATAAAAAAAAAGGTATGAATGCAACTGATATTTGAGTGTTTTGTGGTAAAAACATTTGGAAAATACTAATTTTGAAAAAAACAAAATGAAGAACACTTGCAGAAAGGCACATTTCTCGAGAAACGGGAAACTAAAAGTTAAGTGAAAACTGCTTTATGAAATTACTGCAACATTAGCCTCCATTATACTGCAAGCTAGAGCTGCCTTGATTGAAACAACCCAAAATTGACTTGCAATTTGCCATACTCAAATGAAAGGAAGTCGTCTTATCAATACCCTACATCTTTATGGCTCTGCGAAGAAAATTATTCTTTCGAAACCTCGAGCTTCATCTGTATCGAACAAAAGCCGCCATTGGCAATCAATCACTATTGTGTCTTCGGTGCAATTTAACAAAACATTCTTGGGAGATGGCGGAGTGTAAAACTACAGCAATTTTCTTTCTTTCAGTTATCGAGGCTCGCTGCTTCACTATGGTCTTTGCAGAGAGAGGAAAAGGGATGAAAAAAAAGGAGTACGAAGAGAGTGATGAGACAGACGTGGTGAGTCATGCATCAAAACCCAAGCTGATCTCTGAGCCTCCTAGTTCTTATTATCCAGACTGATAAATGGTGCGTGAGCTAATGTGCGCACACGTACACATCAACAAATACACCCACTGATCAGACAATATTCCTATCCATGACGGCCAACATGCTGTATTAGAAGTGGTCTAAGAACAAGGCCAAAATGCAGCCAGTTCAATCCAGCATTGAAGCTCCTTTACAACAAGCCCTGTGGCTTGACACCCAACTGGCATTGCCATGGCCTCGGGACGACCTCTAGCACACACCTGAGTGTGTAGGACAGCTAACCTGGCCGCAGGCTTGGAGCCAGTCGCCCGCAATATCACACTCATCTGTTTGTTGCCATTTCTTTCTTTTAATGCAGGTCTCTCTCTTCTTCAGACACACACAGTCCTTGTAGCCCTTGTGTACTTTCTATATCCCTGTCATTCCTCTCTCTCTCTCTTTAACACACACATGCACACACACACACACTACACCCTCTCTGTAGTTCTGGCTGAGATGCCAGACACGGTTAGAGACCAAAAGCCACTTAGCACTAAGACGCAGCAGCTGTTTGCTCTGGCCTGCTGTCCCGTAGTGCCAACTTGAGGGCCATGGTAGAAAGAGACACAGAGACACACTCCTCTGCCCCCTCACATTGTTCCATGGCAACTGTGGTTTTAGGATTGTGTTTGTATGTGTGTCAAAGACAGAGCTTCCCACACAGGATACACTTTTTATGGTTGTGTGCCTCTGGCAACAACTTTAAAGTAGCTAGCTTTATTTCTGGGAGGATATGTCAATAAAGATCTTGATACTTTTCTTGTTGCTCTAGTTATTTTTAAGTGCTTTGTAGAGGCCGGTCTCGGGCCAGTTGCGCTCCGCTGCGATGAAATGTTGTCTTTGGCTAGTGTTTAAGGTGGAACTGATCGTGGTTCAGAGGACGAGCTGGTCAAGGGCAGCGCCAGGCCACACACAACAAGCACATACCAGGGAGTTTTACATGCTATGCCAGCCAAGAGACTTGCTTTACACAAGCTGCAGGGCTGTGTGGGAGGATGGGTCGCATAGTTCTGCTTGTGTGCATGCAAAAAAAAAAAAAAAAAAAAAAAGTTGTACCAAGCGAGACACAAATCCCAGCCACCCACTTACCAAACCAGACACATTCACCATCGTCATCTCCTTGAGAAGCCAAACCCCCAGCCTCTTTCCCTTCCCTCTGTCCACCAACTCCCACTCCTCTCTCTCTCACCGCCGCCACCACCACCACCACCACCACTCCATTTCTCTGCCTTTCCTCCCCCAGTTGCCTGGGTTGGGGGCTGATGTCATGAGAGCCTGAGGAGGATCAAAGGGGAAAAAGACGGCATGCTAAGGCCCCCGTGAGGCCACTGGACTGACACTGCGGTACTTGAAAGAAGAGATATCTCACTGGCACAGTGACAACCGCGATCAGCCTGAGCTAGTGGCATGATTTCATGTTCCAGAGGAGCTGCCAAAAATTGCAATGCATGTGTGCGAAAGACAGTGTAGAGAGGAAGGGGGTACCAGTTTAGAATAAGCCAGGCAGCAGGGAGGAAATGGCAACCGCAAATATGTTATTGACTGCAATAAATAGTTCCACTTGAGAACGGATACGTGTACAGAGGTGTAAGCTTGATTTACAACATTTACAAACACCTCAAAGAAAGCAGCAACTTGACAACTCTAACTATATATAAAGGGAAGCAACTACAGCACCAGGGCACCTTGCAGTCTCATCCTTATAGGACACCAGAACTCGGACAATTCACTTCAAAGAGCGTCAGTACTAACACAGTTAGCTACAGTAGGAACCAATTTGTACATGGGTTTTTCCTGTTGCTGGGGGAGGGGCCACTGCTGTGGCACACAGAAGTCAAGGGTTCAATGCTCCTGTAGCTCTCACAGGAACCAGAGAGGAAGTGCAGGAAAAAACTGTGTACATATATATACATGACACGCCAGCACTTTGGTGAGGTTTGCACGTGGACTTCAGAGGCTGGCATGACCGTCCGCTTTTCCTCCTCTTCCTCTACTGCTAATATATGCTGATTTCAAAGCATATCTTTGCGGCGGAGCAGTCTGGGATCTAAGGTATGCTGTAATATATCAGCTTATACTGATATATTACTGAAATAATAAAAATGAACACATTGTGTAAAACTGCAAAAAGAGCTGCAGGACCTACTGTTGTATGTCTAGTTGAGAGCTTTTGAGACCCTTTCACCCAGAAAAGCAAGCTCAATCATGTTTTGCTCTAAGAACTATCTGGATGACCATATGCACCAGTCAGTTAGGACTGGAACTTAAATGCCCCTTCTATATATATTCAACCAAGTCTTAATAGAGGAGAGTATGCCCATCGCTCCATGGTGACCAGCTCCTAAGCACAGCTGGGGGCCTTGTGTTCCCAGACACTTTATATTTAGACATGACTTGCTGCAAACATCATTTTTTCACGTACTGTTACGTTTTATGCATTCATAGGGATTGGGTAATTACATGGAATCTAAAGTGACCAGACAAGGACCCCAACACTGTTGGTGGCAAAGTGACAGAAAAGTGGAGTGGGCTTTTGGGTTCAGTCAGGGGCCAGTTGGGTAGGGCTGGGGTTGGTTGGGGGGCCGCCACCGATCATAAGGGCCAGACCAGGCGGGGTGAGTGTGTAAGAGTCGGCATAGTATCCAGACTGGGGCTGGGCATGATGGCCTGGCTGGTCGGCTGGCTAGAGTAAGCAGACTGGCAGGGGGTAAACACTGCACTGTCTGGCCTGGCAAAAGCGAAGCACCCAGCTGTGTTCGGGCCCCAGGCGAGCGTCTGTCAAGATGCAACAATGGGCTTTCCCTTTTCTAATTATAGTCCTGGGTGAATAAAAACAGAGGAAACAGAGTAGTCTAGAGGTTAGGGAGGCTGGCTAGAGGCCAAAAGGTCACCAGCGAAGGATCTTGCCATCCTCACTACAATACCCCTTAGCAAAACATCAAACCAAGAATTTAGAGAAATGGCCAGCTCATTAGCGCTGTGCTTTGACTAATTTCAATAAGTAGAAGGTGTGGATTTCTGGTACTCGGGTGTCCTGGTGGCTCAGTTGGCTAAGGCACTTGTTATGTAGTCATTCCATCCCTCAGTCATGTCAGTCGTCCATCCCATCTCTCTAATCTTTCTTGCCTCTTTTTGTGACAACCAAACAGAACTAAGAAGCTGCTTCTCAATCTGCCTTCCTGGCTTAACATCATATCAATGCAAGGCATATGTAATAACTGATAATTACAGTGACTCCCTCTTGAGCAATAATACAAACTTTAGACAACTTTATTTTAGCCGCATAATACTCCAAGTATTCCTTCTTCTTCTCCTCTCACAGACTGCCTTACTGTCATGCAGGCTGTAGGTGGTAAACAACAAGTTAAACCAGTTACAGTTTTGTTGGTTTCCCTCTGAAAGTGTTAACTGCAAACTCAAACATGGAAAAATCCCCTCACTGAGGAACATTTTCTCATAAGTAAAGCCACCAGTAACAATCATATATTCTCAGTTTCAGTGGAATAGCAGACTGAGTGCTGAACATTAGGTCAGTTTTCAGGGCCCAGGATAAGTATGCACCAGCTAGGTAACAGCAGCCATCACCACAGAAAGTGCACCATTTGCATGACTATACGGCACAAGGGCTCCTTAAATTATGAATGGCTGCTCTCTTTCTGTCACCAGGCATGCAGAGGATAAATGAGACTATAGATGCCCCACCCCCAACCCCATCCTCTGGGGGAATGTTGGTACATTCCATTAAGAGGAACACTTAATTAAGGCATGATAAAATACCACTCAGAGACTCCAGAGGGGTCTGGACAAGGGAGGGAGCATGGGGACAAAAATCATCCTTCCGTGAATTGTCTGTGTGACTACAAAAGATCAAAGATAAAATCTTAAAAGGGTTTAATTAAGTACGAGGGAAAGAAATGTGTTTTAATGTGAGTGTAGCAAAGGAGACTGTCTGTATAAACAAACACCATGCTGTCTGCACATTTCTGCTCGTCGATCACACCCACTCATATTCAATTCACCTGATAGCATCACCGTCTATTTTGACAGACAAAGATGTGTGTTGTTCCTAGGCAAATACTAATCTATTATTCTTTCAGTGTATTCATGTCCCAGGTTGTGAAAATAGGCTGTAGACGGCAGCTGTAAAGCTGTGCGTACTGAAATTTTTTTCATATTGCCAGACAGTTTTCAAACGCACAAAGAATAAGGCAGTACTCAAACTCATGGCATGACTCAACTCACCTATAGAAGTGCCCTAATGTCTTGCATGCAGAGTGATGAGTGCAGTTTTTCCTGGGCAACTTATGTGGACATCTTGCATTAGTACTGGACAGAGACTCAAAAGAATAAATAACAAGTTCTTTACCTTTCCCAGCACGGTGAGACAACTGGGGTCCAGCTCTGGTTGCTCCAGCTTCACCACCCCGACCCAGCCATACTCATATAGGTCCTCTTCATCATTATTATTACATAGTCCCAAAGGATGCATCTGCAAGAAGATAAAAGGGATAATTATTTATATGATTTACTGGTTACAAGTTTTGAAAAGACACGTCGAGCGAGTCACATTTAAACATATTTTTTTGTTGGATTAGGAACTGAAGACACAAAATGCTAAGGAAACATGAAAAGCCACCGCACACGACGCATCAAGTTGGGGAGAGGGGGGGAAACTTCACCACAATAATCCAGTGGTGACGACAATTTATAATCCACTTGTCACCTGTTTTCTATAATGAAACATAAGAGCTTAAGAGCATTAGACGTCTCTGAAGTTTTCGCTGTGTGCGGCAAAATCGTGCTGGATCCAAACATACAGTCCAGCCTCTCAAAGAATAGCAGCAGATAAGCAAAACAGGAATTTATGTCCTTTCATGGATTTGCTTATGAGGCAAATTTTCACAGATTTTCTACTTTGCACTCTTACTGCTGCAAATGATTAATGCTACTGACATTTCAATTGTGTTTGTGCGTACAGGCACAATGATTCATCTATCTCTTATTAAGTTAAAAGGTGGATGCTGACCTCAGCGCACATACAGTCTGAGCAGTGTCCATCAGACTATCTTGAGTTGTCCTCTCATTACAGTTAAGGCCACAAAACTGGCCCAGTACTCTGTTCCAACAATCTCTCCAAAGCAAGCACATGGACTACATATTTAGAGACGATTAACGCTAAAGGATGGCAGACGTCACATACACTGAGTCACTCACTGGGCTCAAAAATAGAAAGAGGTGCAAATCAAGAGAGGCATTTATCTTTATCCCAATGCTTTACTTGAGTTATCTTGACTGAGAGAAGATGCTGAAGAAGGCTTTGAGCAGTGAGACATGCTGGCACAGAATAGGAATATAAAAAAAACAAATCTGTATAG
This sequence comes from Collichthys lucidus, assembly GCA_004119915.2. NCBI lineage: Eukaryota > Metazoa > Chordata > Actinopteri > Sciaenidae > Collichthys > Collichthys lucidus. The sequence continues at coordinate 21,540,912 of CM014088.1, forward strand.
CACATTTTCACATGAAGAGACTGCTATCTAATCATCAATCTTGTGTATGTGATAGTACACATCCCCAAGAGGCGTTTGTATCATGAAGGAAGTTAACAGATGGCACTAACAATCACAGCAGGCCATCACTTGAACTGAACAGTGAAATAAAAAGACACAAACCCAAAAAAACAACCATTCAGTCAGATGAAATAATGATCTTCTCAAACAAAGTTGAATTAAAACTGTAACCAAGTGGAGTCCCACAATGGTGGATCCATTCCGCACCCTGGAAACAGTGTAAAGGACAAGCTCCTGTGTTAGCATTAAAACTGGGCCAAACTGACCTGCAGGCCATTTATCCTATTAACCCAATGACCACAGCACCCCGATCAGCCAGCACTGTGGCGCCGAGCGCTCAGCCGCTCCAGCCCCTGGGCCACTGCTGATGACCCGAGATACCCTTCGCTCGCTGGTGTCCCCTGACCTTTGAACACCACTTCATCACATTGGGAGCAGGTTAGTCGTGCAGCAGGCCAATTGAAGGGATATTCAGAAGGCGCCTCATCACTTCAGTGCCACAAGGCAGAGGGGTCAAGCCCCTGACCTAAAGATTTTTTTGGGGAGGACTTAGCTCAGAATAAGGGGGTCAAATGCAAATCTGGTCAACTATTGAAGAGTCATAGGGAAGGAATGTGGACAACGTGTGCCGTTATGGAGCTCAACGGTGCAGCATCTTTTTTTTAAATGCTTCAGAGATGAAATCTGATGAAGAGGCTGGCATCAGTTTTAATAGTGGAGAGACAGGCACGAACAGTAGATGCTGAACTGGAAAAATCACAAGCTTTTAAGGAAGAACATTTGATACAGAAGAGACTTACATTCACACTTTCTACATACACCGAATTGCACGTTTAGAGTAAAAAGTGCTCATCCTTGAATCCTCCTCCTCAAACCTCCCACACACACACGAAATGTGAGAGATTAAGCACCGATTTTTAACCACAACCTTTGTCCTTCTGAACAAAATGGATCATTTTCTCAACAGAGTACAGAGAAGGTCGTCATGTTCAAGGCTACACTGACTCAAAACACCTTTTCAGCAAATCCATGGGATGCAGACACCTTGTCTGCCTGCACTGCATAGCCTCACTGCACATGTTCTCAACGCTGTTTTCTCCACTTGTAAACATAGGTAAGCAGAGAGCCGCCATGCTCTGTTTGTAAGACAGATATTAGCCTGGGGCTGGCAGGAGCAGGGAGGCAGCACAGGTATACATTACATACACACTTGGTATGATAATTTCAGAGCGTCCTCTCCCTCTCAGCCTTTGGAGGAAGCCCAAATTGAAGGGAAGGACAAAGATAAAGAGTCAAGTTTAACTTAGTCAGGTTTCCATTCAACCTGCATATCCCCATTTGCACCTCCCACTGATCATCACTCTAAAGCTGTAACAATTCTCTGAGGCATATTGCACATCCCAGTCAACTGAGGTAACATTTTATTTTATGCGACAAACCCCGAGCAGGCTGTAAGGGAGAGTCAGTGTAGGAAGGGATCTAAAGAGAGGCTCAGTCTGTGTTTGTGTCTCAGTCAATGTAGACGGGAGGACCAGGAAGTGGAGCTATGCATACTGTGTGATTATGACCTCTCTCTCCTGCTTGTCTAACAGCTTGGATGGCAGCGGGGAGGCTCGCCTGCGCCCCTGGTCCTGAACACTGGGCCATTGTGCGGGGGCTCTTGCACTCCAAAATGGGGCAGTGTTGTTGTTGTGGACCATGTTGTTATTTTAGAGGCTGGCCATTGCACCATTATCTCCACCACAGGGATTTTTCTTTTTTGTCAGATGTTGACGTAGGCGTTGATGGATGTGGGGACAGGGAGCAAAACGAAAAGGAGCTTGATTTGGATGAGAGACGGTGCTCTGGTGAAGTGGGTCACAGCTACTGGCCGTGCACACAAAAGGAGTAACAAGCACATAGGCAAACATGCCTTCACACACACACACACACACACACACAAAATGACTGTCCCCTCTTGTGTTCCAATGCTAGCTTTCCCTGCTAGGCCCCAAATCACACAAGCTCAGCACACTGGAAACACCCCATTGCTCCACTTTGCTCGACTTAGCTCTGCTTTGTACCCAGGGTTTTGGGTGAAGGGCATTTGGCACCCCTGAAATGCCACAAGGGGGCAGCTCTTGTTCTGCCCTGCCTGTCCTGCCCCTGGGGGAGGCAGCCTTTCACATGACTATCCCGTTACAGAGGCCACACTCTCAATGAAATCCTGGCGGGGATTTGAACTCCACCTGTCACTCAAGCTGACCACACCCCCTGCCAACCCCCACCCCTTTCTGCAAAACCACCTGTAGAAAAAGTTTTTGCTCACACGGGATGCATGCATTTTAACATGAAACCATCTTAGTACCAAGATATATTTAGTATAATATGACTTCTGTTTCTTTGTAATTTAGAAGTTAAGGTGAACAATGAAAGTAAGTTTTGGGAAAGATTCGGTATAGCTGAGAGAAATGTTTTTTTTTTGCGATTTAACTCTGTCACACAGAGTCCTTTTCAGTTGTCTCCTCCATGGACAAGTGACCTGATAACAGTTAGTAATGGGATCATAACAGAGAGCTACTTCTAAAAAACTCTCCCCCCACCGACTCCCACCGGCTCTCAAAGGAAATCAAAATGCAAGTCACACCATCCCACGCCATTCTTCTCCGTCTGTCTGTGACACAATTCACCGAGCCTTTGATCATACAACAACCACTTTTTCTGCCCCCCTCCCCCCGCTCTTGTCTCACCCCGTTTCTCTCTCCCTCCAAGAGAGGTGGCCCCGGTTACAAACCCCCATTAGCCCGACTCCAAAGCAGTCAACCTCGCCTGCCCTCGCCATGCTATATCTTTACTCTTAATAGTTCAATAGCACACTCACTTGCATTTCCACTTCAACATGAAAAACAGCAATGGTCTACATAAAAAGTAATAATCAGTGACTTTGTTTTCCCGCTTTCATTAATTTTTCAAAACCCCTTTGAAATTTTCAGAACTTCTTCAAATGTCTGTATTCGAACAAGACATCCCCAAGGCGAAAATAATGCTTTCTTCGTGACAAAGCAGAAATTTCAAAAAGATTATGTTCCCCTCTTGTTTTTTTTTAAACCAGCGGCCAGGAAAGCCTGAGGAATAATGATGCTCACAGGGTACAAAGTCTTGCTGAAACGCAGTGCTGTGAATTACAACATGGCATCCTTGCTACAACACACCAGGAGCTGCAGACATCAAAAGACAAGTAGGCGGATTGGAGAGGAGTATTATCCCTGAGCCAAACTGATCTATACAGGATGCAGATGGCATTTAGGTCACACAGAGAAAAGGGTTCCTGTCGTAACAATCCCAGCCACGACAGACCATTTTTACAAGATGTTCTTTGTAAGGCTGGTTAAATGATTAACCGGACAGATCTGTTGTTCATAGGTTTCCTTTATGAATTTTGGAAGACGAGCTGGCACCCATTTCACATGCAAACACAATCTAGAAGACGAAAAACCTGGGCACAACGCCAGTCCTCACACCCACCTGCTTACCCAGCACTGTGCATGTATTTACGTATCTCACTGTTTGAGCACAGGCATGTATGTGTATTGGTCAGCCTGGAACACATCATGGGTGACCGAGGGGTAACATGGGTGACCATCCGCTCGTCGTGAACTCATTCACCCCAGTGAAGAAGCATCCCGCCCACCTCCATCGGGCCTTTTATTCAACCGACCCCTCCGACCTCCTTCCCCCTTTCCAACTGCCACCTCAACCACCACTTTCCCCTCCCCAGCACTGAGCTTCGACATCCCTCTCTATGAAGGTAGGGGCGGTACTGTCAACTTCCTGGAATAACACTATCCTTGCCAAGAGAAGTGGCGGATGGTTGTGTTGAGGGCGGTGAGGATGGGATGGCTGGATGGGTATGTCTGATCACAGGCCATAGACAAAGTCTCCCCTGGGACTTGTGATGTCTTTCAGAGCCTCATGGCAGTCACAACACTGAGAGCTGTTTTGGAAGAGGGGAAAGAGTGGCAGCACTACAGACCAGGACATAGCAGTGGTAACGTAACCGGATGTTGAGGAGTACACATTAACAAGCACATACGCACCCACACAGCACATATCCTTATGTCTTCTGTTACATCTGCAGACATTCACACCATTTGGCAATATAAATATATATGAATATATTGTATATAAATAATATATGTAGTACACTACAGAAATGCCAGTTTTCATTAGCATGTTAATATAAGTAGTAGTTAACACACAGTTAACAGCCCATTTTAAAACTTTGCAAATTAATCTGTTACCTTTCAATCAAAAGTTCACTCCCAGAGATAATATGGCTAATACTATGATTGTCATCCTGAAGTCAAAGTACTGACATAGCCGTATGGGTAAAGAAAAAGCTCCCTGTCACTGCTTGAACCTGTAGTTGTAGTCCATCAACTGAGTTTGTAAAGTTTCAAACTTTGGAAAAAAGTGCTCATCACAAGCTCCACACAATCTTTTAGGTATTCAATTTAACTGGTGACATTTTTTGCTGAGTGAATTTAAACATTAAAGCTTGCTCATTCTTTTCCACTTGAGCAAAAGAGCTACGTTTGTTAGTGATGGTTGGAAGATTGCACAGGGAGTGAAAAACCACTTTCATCATCAACAAATTTCAAATTCCATTATCACCAAAAGATGAATAAACAACAAATGCACCAGACTGAAACACCTACATGTCTTATTGTAATAACTGCCGTGCATTTCATGCAAACCAGAACATAACATGGATGCTCCATTATGTAACAACCAGCAAACAAGCATAAAACTGTTAGCCAAAGCACACAAACTAGCAAAATGTCGACACCATGTTATCACCAGCTTCTCCACCAGCCATCCTGCTGTACCCTCTTTGACAGCAAACTGTGGCACGGTCAGGACGCAGTCAGCTTCACTCTCCTGCGCCTGGCAGGACAGACGTAGGAGCATGCTTTAACCAATTACAAACCTGGTTGCACTTAACCCCCAACCCTTTTCTGCATCCTTAGTAATAAGGACACAAATGACCTGTCTTTACACCAGGACATGCTCTTCAGACTTCCAGCAAACATATGGAAGGTAAAACAGACGAGGTTAGGGTGTTTTCTTCAGTGTTAGATGAGCCATGTTTTTTTGGTGAAAGTGGCATCCTAATTTTAAGTAGGTGAAAAAAAAATTCACACACACACTACTGAACACCGAGTTGTCCACAAGATAGCCTCATCAGCTGCTACATACATACAGTGATTTCTCATCTACAAACCTGGTAATTTGCTCCCAATAACATATCTGCACAAAAATAAACTGAACCCACATGAGGTGAGGTGTATTTATCATTCATAATGTGTTAGCCATTATGACACAAGTACATATTTTGCGATAAGTCATGATTGACTGACAATCATGTCAAAAATAGGTCTTGTCGCCATCTGTTCATATGAAATGCCTCCTCTTGCTTTTATCCCTGCACATCTTCTGTATTTCTTTATCACACCATCCCCACTGACCCACAGACTATACTATACTAACTAATATACTGCCTGAACCCTGAAGAACTCAAGACATCATGTTAGAAGGAAACCAAAGTCTGAAACGGTGCCTTAATCTAAAAGATGGCCTTAAAGAACCCCCTGATGAAGCAGGCAAGGACAGAGCCTTTCTCTAGAAAGTAATTCAAGTCCAGGCTCTGTAAGGTTAAGCTTCGGGTGCAAATTGGGATGTGCGTGTTTAACAGAATCTCAGACCTCACCAGGAGGATTTAAAGTGAGTGTCCTTTGCTGCAGACAGGTAGGGTTACCGCCAGTCTTTAAGACATGAGAAAGTCTGTCCCAGCCTTTCTCTTGTCTGTTTCTAGTGAAAAAATTAGATCGTTTTAAAGTGTCTTCTGTCAAAACCTTTACTCAAATATTGAACTTGAACTTGAGATTTGTGCTTCTTGTTCAGTGATAAGTCACTTTACTTCAATTGTGTAAACTAAATTGATTATTATCTTAAACATTTTGGGGGTGAAGGAAACATGCAGGAAAACACATACTTCTTTCACATCTCTTCTATAGAGAAATCTGCATGAAATAATTATTTTACACATCCAGACTCTTACTTTGAAACTGTTGCTGCTCTGCTCTCTAAGTTGTTCAATTTTCTACACTGAAAAAAAAAACATCAGTTAAGGAATTGTGTGGTTTGTTTTCTTCGGGGGCTTGTTGTGAGTTTGATTCATTCACTCTATAATCACGAAGCGTCTTATCCTCCAGCACAGGTCTGATGTCAGATTGCACAGGGTGAACAAGCACAAGACAGGAGCAGGAGTTTGAATTGCAACCTCCTATGTATAGCATGCAAAAATACTCACAAACTTAAAATGCATGCACGAACACACTAAATACTGTACACACGCACACATATACACACGGACACACATCTCCCCTCTCGCTCTCAGTCACTCTTTGCCCCTCTCAGTCGCTCTCTGCCCCTCTTTCCCAACACTAGGAATAACTTCAAAGAGGGCTGGTAGCCTTGAGGAGAGAAGGAGCAGGATCCAGTTACAGTGGAGCAGCTGGGAGGGCCCTACAGGTGGGGCCGACACTCTCCACCTCCTGTAACATTATCACCGTAAAGGGATCCCTCTGCTTTTCCTCTCAAATAATGAAGACTTCCTCCCTTTTGTCTTCTCCACTGGGACTAAAGGAACAATTAGCCAAGCTAGCTCAGCGCCCATCTTTTATTTTGGCAGTTTAAACCAATGTAAAGGAGTGTAATAAAGAAAACAACAAAAAAAAAACCCACAATGTTTGGGAGTGAAATGGTACTCATGCTAGAACATCAATTATATTTTTGTCATGTGAACAATTTAACTTTATACTTCTGGCAAGTTAATTAATTAGATTTAATTATTGATAAATATATTTAATTTTTATTTTACTCTTAACATAGGTAAGAAAACTTTTCCTAAAGTCAACAACATGCCATAAGCAAGCCAGCTTTGTGATGCCAGCCTCAGTGCAGTCATCATCTGTCTGTTTGCCCCCCTCCCATCCACTACTTGCTGTCCCCTCCTTAACCTTCCCCCGAAAATCACCTCCACGCCATCTTCATAGCAACGGGCAAAGCAAACAAGTGTCATGGTTTCAGTGCGAGTTGGGGACGCTAGCAGAGGACATCTAATATCATGTAAATGTCCTGATATGTAGCACAAGGCTCCGGGGTTGACAGCTTTAACACTGAGCAGGACGCCGAGCTTGTGACTCTATTAAGTCTCTGCAAGTGCATCCCCAAACAGTCAATGGCGTGTGTGTGTGCGCGCACACTCAAAACTCTCCCCGGTGTCACTTTCAGCTCTTCAGTCTTTAAAACCCAGAGTGATACGAACAAAGGACAGGCCGGCAAAGTTCAGGGGTCAACATTGGGCTGGATGCCACCATTTTGGAAAGAGAAGGGGGGAGTGGAAACAACTGTCCCCCTCCTACTAGACCCACCTTCCCTAAAGAGATCACAGCATCTATGTGCAAAGATAAAGTAACAGCAGCAAACAAACGTATTGTCTCCGTGTGCAAGAAGCTGCCGTCTTACAAAAGTAGGTGAACACATGCATAAATTATCTGTCAGCAAGCATCAAGGTGCCACGGTGAATTCATTAGCATGATGAACAATGTTACAAGCAAAGGGAAATGGGGCTCATTAATAAACAAATCTATACATCATAAATATACATCACACAACTGAAGAGCACAGTCCCCCCTACACATTTCACCTCCAAGATTTCACCAACTCAAGTTATGAGGTATTCTTTGAATCACAAAAATAAAGAGACAAAACGACAAATCAACCACTTAATTATTAAACGTCGTCTATAAATTGTAGAAAGTAAAAGAAAAAAATTCAAAAGCTGAAATTGCCAAATGTTTTGTATTTTGGTTAATAATTTAACAAAACCCTTGTTCTTTTTGTCCATTAACCACTGATCTCTTTTTGTCCATTGACTAAGTAATTAATTAACTTACACTACATTTTTTCAAACACCATATTCAGGGTTTGTGCAGTTAGATCAAGTCAACTGCCAGCACCGGCCCAAACATCAGTGGTTCTTTCCGCTCCAGCCCACCCTACTCCTCTCAAACCCTCGCCATAAAACAAATCAATCAATCAATGTCAATACTTAATGAGCTATGATTCATGCTGCTGAAGAACTGCTAGAGCCCGGGCAGGAAGGACGGACGCTGGAGGGTGCACATACCTGGCGCAGTCAGCCCGCTCTGTGTGTGTGCGTGTGTTAGAGGGCTGAGGGGCTGAGGTTGCTAAAAGTGGACTGAGGGGAGGATTGCAGTCATCAACACCTAGGCTCTGAGTGGCCTTTGATGTTGCGCGGCATCTTTGATGGCCCCGGCCATGGAGGAATGCTGCTCGCTCGCCCTCCCTCCCCACCCAAAAGCCCCCAGAGTTGTGGAATGCAGCGCATGCTGCTGCTGCTCGGCCTACTGGAATGGGATTAGAGCATGGGCGGCCCATATTGCCCTACCAGCCCCTCCCTCATCTCGCCCCTACCCTGCCCTCTGGAGTGGACAACATGGCGGCAACCTTGTTTAGACCCCAAACTTTGGACCGATGGTGAAAAGAAGAGAAGGATATATTTCTAAGTGTTGTTTGCATTAGCCTGTCTGTCTCAAACATTGTTGTTTCAATCAGCTTCATTCGGAAATTTGCACTTCCTCATCCAGAAAACATAATGCATCTTACCAACAAGCTGATGGGATTGCAACTAATTATTATTTTCATGATCAATTAATCGGCAAAACTGTAATGTATAATGTCATAAAATTATGAAAAGTCCATCCCAATTTGTCTAACCACCTGACCAAAACCCAAAGATACTCAAGCTTAAGGTAAAAAAAACACTGTGTGGGAAGTCCATGTGAAATTTTAGTATTTGGATTTACAGTATGTAGGAGTGGTGGAAAAGGTGGCCAAGGCGAGCAGCTGGCTGGTAATCAGAAGCTGCACCACCTAAACCCAGATGCTTTGTGATATTAGATTAAGGGAATGGCAAACACCTCAAATAACCAAAGGCACTTGTCAAATATGCACAGTAGCCCTGGCATATCAAAGTGGAGAGCTGCAATATGAAATCAGAGTGCCAGCGAGCGTGTGACAGTTACAGCAAGAGAGTGTTGTAATCCCGACGCTCCTCAGAGGGAAGAGCGACAGGGCTTTCTGCAAAGGTCAGGTTCATATTGTCCTCACAAACAACTCAGTGAATGACCTTCCACACAACAACTGCACAAACAACCCCATTTTGGCCATGCATGCCGGTGTATGTCAGGGAGTGGCTAGACTAGGTTAGGCTAACGAGAACATTGGCTGACGCTGTGCGGTGTGTTTGCTGAGGATTGTAGCTCCCCACCAGTGAGAGCCGAGAGGAATGCGAACAGGACTTACAGCATATACATGTGTTCACACACTTAAAATGAATGTGCGCACAGACGGTGGGTTTTTTGTACAGTAAGAGCCACTCACCCCTCCCTCCTTTTACCTCTGCTTTGCCCCTGGCCACAAAGTTTAGGGGGGTGGGGAGGGGAGGCAGCCGGCATTAGCGCTGGTTTTAGATTTCAGCCGCCTCTAACTTGTTTTCTTTAGGAAACACTTACTGGGGCTTCGACTACACCAGAGGAAGTGCTCACCTACATCACTTCCAGGTCGAATGGTTAAGGTCACACTGCAGGAGAAGAAGAGAGTGGGGGCACCATTAAACCATCTGAGGAATGTGTTTGGCATCACCACAATTAACCCAATGATCTGGTTTCAGATGTACTGACCTTAAAAGAAAACACGGAAGAATAAGTGGTGAGTGGGTGTTTGATTCTACATGTGCCAGTTTTTTTAAATCAATCTCTCAGACTTTTCTTGGCTCGCTCGTGTCTAATTTTTTTCCTCCCTACCAATCTCTTTCTTTTGCTTGCTTTCTTGATTTTGTGAATGGCTGCACGATCACCTTTCATGACAACCTGGAGGGTGAAACAAGAGGAAAGCTCAATCAAGGAGCACAAGAGCCTCTGAGGAGCCAACAATATTTCAGAGGAAATGAAAATAAACAAAGCCAGGGCCATTTCCAGGAATAATGCTATGGAGAAACATGGATTGGGGTGGAATTAGGTGTGGCTAGATGGAGAGGGGGGGATTCATCGTTGGGCTTCCTACTTATTTTCCTCAAGGGAAGAACTTGGATGGCAAGAACAGGAACACCGGAAGCTATTTGGATGCTCTCCAAAATGAATTTCTCTGATGTTGCTTTACGGACAAGGATTGTCACACTGACACAATGCATATACAGTTTAGTTTTCAGAGTCCAAAGGTCCATTGGCATATATATGAAAATTAAATCAGCTTCCAGTATTAGCCAGGCTCTACTATAGCTAAATGCTATAAAAGTCGGTCATCTGTTCAAGCTTCTCAAATGTGAGGAATTGCTATCGCCGTTTTATTTAATTTTGGGACTAATAATAGTGGATTCATGCCTTCACCTGGTGGAAGTGTTGGGTCGAGTAAGCATACCTCAGACTTTAAGGCCAAGTCAGCTGCAAAGTGAATTAAATTTTAATTAGACACTGCTCATGTGACGTTTCCATCTTTTAATTTATTTATTTGAATTACAGGACGTGTGAGGATAGGTTTATCCCACCTCTGAACTTGGAAGCAGCAACCATCTTTGCATCTGTTTTCAGAGCCTCTCCCTACGTTTATTCTGACCAGTGATCAGGTTAGACAAGTCCCTCTATTCAGAGGTAATACCGATATCCCCAAAGAGAGGGAGGAGGTGGGGAAGAAGAACAGGGGAAAAAAATCCTATCTGAGAGATTAACTCGCAGCACCCAACTGAGCCAGTGCTGGGTTCACTGGCTCACTCAGTCCTATCTTACCCACTAGTCTCTTGTTCTAAAGCAAAGCATGTCTTTGATACTCGACTAGAAGGAATCTGGAGGCGTTACAGGTTTCTTTTGTGCTTTCCGCTGCACAGAGAGTCTGTGTGTGTGTGCCAAGGCTGGGATTTCTTTTCTTTACCCCCACCTCCCTCCCTCCCTCCCTCCTTCTTTCTTTTTCTCCCTCGCCCCTCGCCTTCATCTCCTGCTCCCCTTCCCCCACCCCAAACACTAAATCAGTGAATCATAAACTTTTTCTCTCTTTTTTTGATTACCATCACAAACTTTTATCTAAGAGCTCAAACTCTTCCGGGAAAAAAAAAAAAAGTTTCAAAACCTGCTGTACTTGCGGATCAAAGTGACCATATTTGAGTTGTGACCAAAGGTGGTGACCGCTTCAGAGGGGTTTGGAGGATGGATAAGGGGTGGGATTTTGGACAGAGAAAGAGAAGAAGGGGGTAGTAGGGGGTGTGTGGGTGAGGTTTGACTCCCCTTGGAGATTTTCTTAAACCCATTACATCAGCTTTTTTCTGCTTCATGGGGTCCAAGTCCAGGGCTTTTGTGAGGGTAGAAAATGACCTAAATTGACATTCAGTGTGCTTGTGGTTGGTTAATTGTGGCCAAGCATTTTTGGCATAAATAAAACAAGATTCCAGGGGCCTTCTTCTTCTTTAAGCCTTCTGTGAATTCTGCTTCTTTGTAAGCATTAGCCTCCAATGAATGTAAAGTGGTCATACCCAAAACCACATCAGCTTTCTCAATTATCCGGGAAGGGCACAAAATGTCAGGATGATTCCGAGTAGTAATAAGGAAGGTACAATATCAAAATGAGTAACTGCTCACACCCATGTCGTATTCAGCTTTTGAAGAAACTTCTACAGTTCCCACCAACTGTGCAGCACTTGCATCTTGGCTTTTTGATCAGCCAAAGTATCAGAATGCTTGAGCTGTGGCTTTGGAGATCGCTTTCACTTAAGAGCAAGTGTTTCTCTACATATATATGATAGCAGAAGTGTTGCAGGTCGACACAAGAGCTTTTCAAAAGAAGGAGAGCAGAATCAAGAGAAAAGTGTGAAATAAGAAATGATGCAGCAGTCCTGTTAAGCTCTACCCACACATTCTAATCAAAAGGCTTTACAATGGCTGGCCTAAAAAACATAATAGAAAAAAGGAGATATTCAAAAGAGGCCACTTGCTGGTGCCGGGCAAACTGATCAGCAGCACATAGACTGTCAAAAGCTACTGGGAATGTCAAAAGCACCACTGATCTCCTTCTTTCTCCCCTAATGTGATCAAACAGGGGTTCCTTCCCTGGGGGAGGTCAAAGAAAGACAGGGAGAGAAAGTGAATGGGAGCTTTGGTGCACCATAGGAAGCTGGCCACCAGCAGCACAACCAAGCAATGAGCACAAAACAACATGCTGTCTCTCAAGCTTTCTTCCAGTCCCACAACGACGGGGAAAAGAAGAAGAGTTGGCTGAGGAGGGAAGAGTGGCTGGGCAAACAGTGAGGGGTAAGGGCTCAAAGGGGCCTGGTTACCCGGGTGAGGGGGACCCACTGCTTCAAAAATGTCCACATCAAGCGTCCGGCTACAGGCCAGGCCCCGCAGAGGTGTGCTCCCTGTGTGCTCAGGGGTCAGTGGCATGGACAAAAGGGAATGAAACGGCCCTACCCTGGCAGAGCAGCTGGGCTCAGGGTATAGAAGCTTAGGACTTAAGAGGTGCGTGTGTGCGTTTTGGAGAGATTGAAAGGATACACGAGAGAAAGCAAGCACAGGAGGAAGTACACATTCAAATCACTCAATGCATCAAAATTTCTATTTCCTGAGTCGCAAAATAGTCTCTAGTTTCCGCGACTGTATATTCCAATTTCAAAGTTTTCTCTTATTGAAACCTTCAGTGTTCCACAACATAGAAACAAAGGCAGATTTATGTTACGGTTATCATTTTTTTTATTATTAGAACCTGAGAAAATCTTGTCTTTCCCGTCGGTTTGGTATGTCAGATTGCTACACTATTCAAAAGCCTCAGTCCTTGTTGCTATGGAGAGGAAGCCAGTCAGAGATTCGCAGAGATGCTCTAATTCATGTAACTTCATCATTGCAATTGGAAAAAAAAGCACAACACTATAGTTGCTGAATTGATCCAAAAGTGACCCATAATCCTAAAGATAATTGAATCAAGCTGCTGGCAGTTTTATCAGATTTCTATAAGCCATAATCTTTTACTTCTGATTACTGTTAGTGGTGTAAACTTCTGAATTTTAAGCTTAATGTTTGGACCTATACCCATGTACTATGGAAGCTGTAAACTTTTCTTTGCTTTTGAACAAACAAGGATGTATCATTGAGTTCCTAAATGAAGAATCAGACATTTTCTAACACAGATATTCATCTTTTGTATTGATGATTAAACCAGGAGACTATTTCCCATCAAAGGCTTGGAAGCACTCCAGCTGCAAGTCATCCAACACTATCTATGCAGACTTCCAGAATCTTGGATTCTCGAAATATCTCCACCCACTTTGCAACATGAACACAGATATGCAGTCCCTTTTTTTTTTCCTCCTTTTTTTTTTTTGAAATTTAAGTTACCATAACGATCCAGCCACACCTCCTTCTCAACTGCTTGAAAAACAGTGTGCACACATACACTCACTCACTGTCCCTCCACACACACACACTAATAAAAAGGGGGGTGGGGCCGCCGTGGTGATCGGACAAACACTGTTCTTGGAACGCTGCCGAGCGAGGCCATTGTGCAGACGCGCGGTAAAGAGACAGAGAGAAAGGTTGGGGAGGGGTGGGGGTGGCGTCGAGGTTGCTTCAATGGCTGGCTCCATCAGTAGAGATAAAAGGCAGAAAGGTGCTGGGCCAAGTTGAGGCCTGGCCGAAAATGGAAAATGATTTGAAGGAAAGATTCCCAGTGGCAGGTGATAGCAGGTGAGGCAGGGTAAGACAAAAGACATACATGTGTACATTGGGGCTCATTTGCGACTATTCCAAGTTGGTAAAATACCCAGATTTGTTCTTGTTCAAAGTTCATGTGGAGTTTTAATTTGGAGTAAACAACCTTTTTACCTCTATTCCTGAAAGAAAACAACATAAAGCCTGGAGTTATCTTGCATGTGTGTATCCTTTTACTATCCACCTCAGGGCCACATGGACCGAAGGTCTGGGTGTGGATCCATGTCACCCAGCCATTCAATCCTCCTCATCTCCAACCCTGTCAACCCACACCACTGCCTGAGGACAGGGTCTGTGGATTTCATACATTCCATTGTGGGAGGGAATACGCTTTAGATTCTCCCATTTAAGTGGTTTGGATTTCAAGTATTTCACAAGATTCTGTAATGTCGCCTCTGAGAAAATTGGACTTAAAAAAAAAACACGTAAAATAACATACCCCCAACCACCATAAAAAATAAGTTGTTTTTCCTTTCAGGACAGTGGGTGTGTAAACCACTCTGTAAATATTACTACAACATCAGTGGCAATTACAGGCAGAGAAAGTGGCATAAACTAGACTGACATGCCTTCTTCACTCCACCCCTTACAGAGCCCCAAACCTCCCCAGAAATGCATGTTTGTGCCCTGGGCAACAGAACATTTCCCTTTCTGCTGCAGGAGCAAAATAAATAAATAGTCTACATAAGAGGGGGGAGTAAACTTTAATTGGTTTGTAAATAATTCCATTACCATATAGCTGCCAATAAAGGCTGATTTGTTCTTTTGATCACCCCAGAGATTGTTTATGAAGTCACTGTAGGATCAGCCTGGGCCCAGGGGCAAGGCCAGCCACCAGAATTCCTCCTCCGAACATTTGTTTAGCAGCAGGCCAAGTGCAGAGTGGTGCACAAATGCAGTATTGTTCCGTCCGTTCTCGCTGGTCGCTCTGCCAGAGGTAGGAGCTGAAGGGCCCAGAGAGAGAAGGAGAAGGGGAAGGAGAGTTGTGGGGTTGCGGGTTGGGCATAAGCAGACTCTGGGGATAACCGCCCCTGAAGAGTTTAACATCAAACCTGCTTTACACACAAGCACTTCCTGTCATCAGCGGACCTCTTTGAAAAGGTAATGGCCAGCTTCTAAAGATCATGTCATTTTGTTCGAGAGGGCTGTTCCTTCACTGAGTGGTCAGAGCTTTCCCCCCCCTCCCCTCCTCTACTCTACTCAGCACATTGTGGCTTATAAATTATACAATCAAAGCCAACAAGTTCCTCCCACATCCATGCCTTTTTATGGAGATATTTGGAAAAAGATTTATCTGCCCAAGAGTTCATGACTCTAGTGTTATAAACCCCTAGGGATCCATGTTATTTGATTTGTTTTTTATTAGAAACAAGGAACCACTTAGCTGACTGTAACCTCTGGGGCATTTGGCTCCACATCTAAGAGGATTGCAGGTTGCAAGCCTTTTTTTTTTCGGAAAAAGGGTCGGCCATGGCAAATACTGCCTCTGGAGACAGAAACAAGCTGGATAAACTATGTTACGGTAATTCAGACAGGATGTCACAAAAATGCCAACTAGAGCTTTTTCTGGAAGGCAAACGTTGGGTGCATGGGAATTTGCAGATTTGGCAAATTATGACGATAAATATGAGCAATGCAATGTAGCAGAATTTACCATCTCCTTGAAAGCCTGATATAAAAATATGTCTTTCAGCTGATTTATACTGCAGTGTGATTGTGTAATTTATTTTTTAAAAACCCAGTCTGCAGGGGAGGTTACTTTGAGCCTCAACCTCCATGTTTGTATTTAACAGCAAGGCATTTCTTTTCAAATGCATCATCAGCACAATGAAAATATCAAAAAAGGACAGAGGAAGACAGATGATCTGGTAAGGTCTGTCCATTGCTGCTTTAGCCAAAATTACTATACACCTCCCCATGATACGCTTAAGATGAACACCCAATTGTGAGGAAGATGATGAACGCTATAAGAGGACGAGTGGATATTCAAATAGCCTGGCAAGTCTGGCCTATTTTTGCATATGAAATTCCATTGCAACTAAGGGTCAGGACCTCTGGGTCCTTAAGGAAAGAATGTGTGACTTGAAATAGGAGACTAAAAGGGCTGCTCGCATCCCCTGGCCTCCCAGCTGGGAGGACAGCATACGGATCAAAGAGGCTCTGTGAATCTTCAAGAGGGGCGACTGGGATAAACTTAGAGGGCATGTGAAGGGTCTGGGAGAGCTCCCACTCTTCATGCATCGCGTGTGGAAGTCCCATCTTCTCCCAAGTTTAAGTCCCGTTTACAGCTTCTCGTTGTTTCATTAATAATTCAAAAAACATGAAAAGACCAGCCATTCGAATCCCCAGGGCGTGCTGCAAGCATGTTAGAGCGTGAGTCACACAGTCCAGTGAGCAGTGTGTTTACCTCACGTTTGTCTTGGCCAGCTGTGCTGTGCTGTGCTGTATTAGAGCAGAACGAGAAATGATTAAAACTCTTGTGGACAGCCATGGCAGCTCCTTCTCTTCTGAAATACTTCACTAGGTGAGCACGAGTCTCAGAGGTAGCATCTGCGTGCTCTGCCTCGGCTCTAAATCAGCTCTTAACTGTAACTTACGGTCATGAATCAAACTGTTTCAAATCTCGTGTCACTTTCTAACATCTGTGCTGAACCAAAGTTTTATACAATCATACTTAACCCATCTATGTGTGCTCATAATGGCATCACTGATCACTGAGCGTGTACTTTTCTTAAATGCGTGTCCCCTTATCCCCCCTCTGGATTAAAACTGCCAACATTTAATAGTAAGATAAACATCCCTGTCGCTGTCGAGTTAAACCACACGCTCACATTGATCATATCAAGCACTGGGAAATACTGGTTAAAATTCAAAATGACAGAAACAACAACATCTGTAAACCAACTGTCCAGCTAAGCATATAAGCATGTCAAAACATCCAAACAAAAAAGGTAAGGGGTGTAGTTGGCGCTGCAGATCCATTGGCTCCCGGCTAAACCTGTGTGTATAAATGTACCTGGCATGTCACAATAACAAAGCCTGGTCATAGGCGGAGAACAGAGTGTCTTTTGTCGAGGGAACCAGGACAACCAGCATCCCCTGTCGGGCTTCTGCCCCTATGAGAGCTGAAGTCTCCCGACCTCCAGCACCTAGTCTGCCAGCCAGCCAGGGCCCAGCCCGGAGAAGCCTGTCATCACTACCACAGAGGCCTCTATTCATCCTTGCAAAGACAAAGCCAAAAGTGTACAGCAGCCATCCAAGGCATCCCAAGCATCCAGATATCCACTAGCGATATCATTTTAGGCTTTTGTGAGCTTGTGCTTTGGTTTACCCGCCATTCACTCCCCACTATCCCTGCTCTTCGTTCAGTCCGCGCCAAGGACTTGCCTGTTTTGTAGTGCAAGGACTGAACGTGCAGTACACATCCCTAGAGCAAATTCCCAAAAAGGTTGTTTTTAGAAATTTGTCTTATACCAGGTGTCAAGTAATCAGGCTGTTATTGAATGCATAAGAGGGGATGCTTTTTACATGACTTACAGCATGACAAGTGGAGGACACAGCGCGCTGCATAGAACCAAATTATTCGACAGATTTACTCAAAACATTAAGCAACTGTTTCCAACAAAATACAACTCAAAGTGAAAAGCATGAGCAAATGTGCTAGCCAACATGGCTTCATCAAAAACAAATCAAGGAAAGAGAAACATTTCTGCACGCAATGGTTGACAAGAACGCCTATGTCACTTTTGTATTCTGGCTGGAGAATTAAAACTAAAAAAAGCAGGTGTTTAAAAGACAGTGGGGCTCGCATTGCAAGTTCACATGTCAGACCCTTCCGGTCTGGCCCTCCTCTGGCCACACTGGGCCCCTGAATTCGGTAGTGAAATCGCCACCTGCTGATAGCATCAGCTGCCTCACCGCTGCCCCCTCCCCATCCCTTCTCCCGGGCATGTGTGGCGGCCACTGATAAAAGAACCGTAGATAAGAGGAAACACAAGCTGTGATGAGGAACACATTGCCGCCAGGAGAAGAGAACAGAACATCAGCCCGGTGGTAGGGAACGAGAAGGATAGATAGAGGGAGCAGAGAAGGAGGGGGAGGGAGGGAAAAAAAAGGCAAGGAGACGAGAGAGAAGACGGCGAGGGAAGAGAATGAGAAGAAGGTGGAGAGAGAATCTGAAAATGATTAAAGAAGAGAATGCTGGGTAGAGTAAGAAAGTGAAAGATGTTGTGTATCCCCAGGCTAGAAAAAAAGAGAGGAGTTTCTGTCAAATAAAACTTCATGATAAATATGAACGGCCAAAGATCTAAAGCACGAAGTTATTCTATACAATATGTTTCTGAATCAAAGCGGCTCCCTCTGAGATTTGGGATGCACAAAAACAAAAAGTTATTGCAATCAAGTTCACCGACAAGTACCCATAAATCTGACATGGAGTACCATAGATACATATTAAAGGAAGTGTAGAGACCTGAACAATAATAGATCACAAACAATCACTCCAATCAACTGGACAGATTTCCAGAAGACACCAACCAATCCTGTGCTGTGTCCGGTTGACTTCTCCGGAAAACAAGAGTGAATGTAAATAAATCTGAGCTGTTGACACGGGCAGAGAGTGGAGGGGACAGGTGCCACAATGACACCATCGACCTCCAGGGGATGTATGCATCCCATAGCGGTGTCCCCTTTCAAGATGGACACCGGAGGGGACAAACCAGTTGGTCCACCCAGGGGTGTGAGCACAGCAGCGGGTCACTCCGCTACAGCCCGGGAAACACCCGCAGCTTAAACAACACTTAGCGTGCATTGTTTGGGGATCTTAAGGCATATAGTCACATTTCTGTCCCTCCCATGCCTAGAAGCAACTATTTCAGTGTTATGCTTAAGTATAAAAATCACTTCTGGTTCTCTCTGAGGTCTTATTTATCTTCCATTTCACATATTGTTTTGGAGAGAATTACACTGTTTTAAGGGTTCTACCCTGCTGTGCTTACTGTAAGTCATGTTGGATACAAGCACCACTGGCATGCTTAAAATGCAAACTAATATATATAGCTCAAAAGAATCCATTAGCCTGCATTTGACCAAGTACGCCCTGCTCCTGGCCAGGCTCACTCCTATTGGCCCAGAGTCAACATAAAGTGTTCTGCTAATCCAACAGTTGTCTGGCTACACTGAAAGTCACCTCTGAGTCCAGCTCTAGCACTCGTGTTAGGAATCCACAGGCTCTTTGCATACCGAGTGGCCGGATATCCTCTAGTTAAAGAGGGCCCTCTAAGCCAGGGCCATGTGTTGGTCAACTGGGGAGGGTGACAAGGGGTAAGGTTTTTTTTTATTTTTTTTGGAGGGGTGGTGGTGGTTGTGGCAGGGATGTACAGGCGGTGCTTAAAAGGCTTTTAGGGTGACATCAGCATCACTTTGAGCTAACACAAAACGGTGAAGTGAGAGCTGCCTGTTCAGGTTCCATAGAAACCAATCCATTTTCCCGCAGATCCTCGGAAACGCGCACCGCGCCGGCTAAAAGTGCAGTTGCTCCTGCTCTGAGGCCGCAGATCCTGTGCATCCGTGAATGGCTTTTGTGTTGCTGCCGGTGGCAGAACAAAGTGAGTTCAGGTTACTGCACTCCTCCCGATATTGGCCCACATTGTCTCTAATTATTCTAGCAAACATTGACACAGCATGTGTGGTCTCACATTTATACCCCCTCCCCCTCCCATGCTTAACAGAGTGAGATACGACAAAGAGAGAGAGAGGGGGCAGAAAACAGAAAAAACTTATGAAAGGGAGGGAAGGAATGATGAGACAAAGAAATGTACTTGCATTCACAGCTTTGTGCTTCTTTATGATGCAATTAAAAGTGAATCTGCTTTAAGGTGTACTGAAAGCTTTGGTTGGTTTCTTGTTTTTCATTCCTGCGAGGAGAACGCAGTGTATACTCAGGGGTTTCCACCCCCCCTCCACCTTTCTCCCATGCCACCTCAACTCATCGGAGAACAAATGCACCATGCCAACTCAAGCTTTTAATACACATGGAAACCGAGACCAACCAACAGGGGGTAGACTGCGAAATGACGGAGTTTTCTCAGACGCAACGACTGAAAAACAGCCACAACTTTAAAGCTCAATCCCACACTCTAATTTGAATTCTGAAGCTTTCCCGTTGCCTGGGCGCTTCTAACTCCAGCTTTTGCAAAACAATAATTATGACGAATGTATGCATCAGTAGCCTACCAAATCCTCTGTCCATGAGCTTAGCTTGAGGCAATGCTTGCAGAGAAGCTGATCCAAATATGCTACAAGTAGGTTGCCAATAGGAAATGGCTTAAAGTTAGGCACAAGGATGGTTTGGTGTAAAATCGAAGCCTGAAAATGTATTAACCATCTGAACAAGCAAGCTTACGTACTGTAAAATTGGCCCTAACATGTTGTTAACATTTGGTAGTAATTCTATAGATAAGCTCTCTAAGCCATTCCCGTAAAATACACACATAAAAGCCTTTCAGAGTAGATCTATTGCAGATTTTTACTGGAAGCCATTTGTGCAACACATACTAGACTCATCTGTTAGGAAACACGACACATCTTTCCTAAAGATGTGTTCTGATTAGTAGAGAGAGTGGATTCAGAGTTGTTGTTGTTTTTTTAATATTACACCTCTCCTCTGAGGAGGAGTATTGTGGTACTGATGCTGCAATCAACATTAGTACTCTACTGTACCTCAACAGAAAAGTGTGGTACTTGAGTTCCATGGGTCTGACAGGCACAGAACTGCAGTATACCTGCACTACAAAGCATTTTACCGGAGCTTATACCTACATCATGCGTGGGTGGTATCATGAAGTCCTTTCTTGCAGTGTCTGTGGATGAAGTTTGCTTCTGTATGACAGTCTTTATCTGCTGGGCCATGATAACTACACATGCTTCTGCATACATAAACTGCTTCCGAAACAACTGATACCTACCAGCACTTCAAAATTAAGTAGAACAATGATAATTTGTGGTTTTGTGCAGGGAGAGCCAGACTAGCTGTTCTCCCCTGGTCGAGCTATGCTCACCATCTCTCTGGCTGTGGCTTCATATTTACTAGATACATGAAAAGTATTTAATACCAATCTTTTCATCCAACTCTCGGCAAAAAAGCAAATAAGAGGACTTCCCAAAATTGTATACATTCCTTTAATGATACCGTGATAGATCTAGCTCTATATTTTGCATAAACAAACATACAGATTTCTGATCCTCCTGGATCCGTTATATGACAGTGAATGATGCTTCAAACCAACTGGTGAGGCCACTATCCAAATCTCAGAGCCACATCCCTGGGATGTGTTTACTTCGAAATGCCTGCGGGATGCATGTCACCCCGGGGGTGACAATTTGACTTTGCTATTCCGTCTGCATCCCACAGGCATGTGACAAAGGGCTGTATTGGCCCGTCTTTTTCTGTCATTCCCATCTTCTTCTACTCGATCCATCCTTTCTCTCAGAACAGCATTCTGAGAAACTAGATATCTTGACATGTCCGAGGACAAGTTATCATTAGCGAGTCAAGTGTGTTTGGACAAAGTGCACACACACACACACGTACTGTCAAGCAAAGAATAGCCGAGATCCGCTCCGTGCCTTGTTTAAAATTGCTAAAATTGAAAAGTACAGCTTTTACAGTGACGTATGACAGCACGACTCTGAATAAATAGAGAAGGGGTGAGAAACCACACTGACACAAATAATGATGTGCTCCATCTCACTATACAAAAAATAACTTGACCATTCCTTACTATGTTCCCCTCGTGTTTCTGTATTTTTTTTTCCCTTTTAAAATGTATGATGAAAAAATAAGAAAAATATCTTGACATTTTTCCTTGACATCAACATGCATAGCCAATGAGGGGTGAGCAGATGGATTGCAAGGGGACTGAAATGGACACAGGTGGCCAGGAGTAATTGTCCTGACCTTTTCATACACACTCAGGTTCACATTGAGCCGGTTCTGAAGGTGGAGGTGGGTGGGGCAGCAGGGCAATTTGCATGATGGAAAATGTCATATCCATTAAATCTTTTAAGATATTGTCAAGACATTGTCACTCTATTTGTACCTTTCTATTTCACTCATCTAAGAGATGCGCACTAAATTATGTATTGTATAAATCAACACAACTGTGTACCAAGGTTTCTTAACCGCCTGTCTTAATATGAGTCATTTATATATACCTGCAGGTAGGCCTAACCCCAAATTTTCCTTTTTCTACATGCTGCAAACGAATAATAAAAAAAGGGTAAATCCATTTAGATGATCTGTATTTCTTTCCTTCTGTATCTTTACATGTTGTTTTGTACAATATCTTTTGCTAGATGGTTTAGACAGCCTTTCCAGACATCCGTGGCATGAAGTTCAATTGCTGTTTTCAGCAGCAGTTAGGAGGTGCAGTGCACCTGCAAACTGACACTAAAATAGAGGCGGCTGGATTAACTCGCAGTGGTCTGTCTATGGTCTAATTTCACTCATGCATGGTATCAGTGTAAATTACAGTTATATGAAACTGCCAGGTAAGACTGAATGTTGACACGATGCTCTGCAGGTTTCCTGAGGTTTAATTGAGCGTTTTTAACTGCTGACACGCCCGTCGCACATCGGGCTGGAATAAAAGTCTGAACTGCAAATGAACCTGATTTTATTAACCTGATTTTAATCACCCGAATTAAAGCAATCAAAACTCATTGCCGAAAGCACAACCTGGAGAACACTGCATGCACAGTCACGAAAATAGTTATGAAACTATTCGATCATTAATCAATAAGTTGATGGACAAACTTACTCATAAGTACTGCTTGTAATTGCTTAATAGCTAAATAATTAGTCTATAAATAATAAGTTAATAATAAATGATGATGAAAAACATAAGCCACCTTTCTCTGTCACGTCACTTAATGTCTTTGGGTTCGGGACTGATGGTTAGACAGAGCAAGGTATTTAAAGAATTTTTATTATTTTCTGATATTTTGCACGATTAATCGAAATGTTTAAGAAAACACTACTTATTTGCAGCCCCTGTTTTGTTAGGAGTTGTGTTTTGTCTCCATTTATCCATTCAAGTACAAAAGTCAGTCCTGTCGTAGTCATAAATTACTACAATCAACGTGTTCGGAAACAAGAAGTTCTTTTCTTTACAACCAGCGACAAAAGTTAAAAAGATGACCTCCACGTGAACTCAGAATAAATAAAACTGCAGCTGTTTACTGCTAATTTAACATCAAAGGGACATACACATGACAAAACAAGGGCGAGGAGAAGACAGCTTCAATCACAGGCATGCAAATAACCTTTGGCAAACTGAATCGACAACAGTGAGTTATTGCCGCGCGCTCTCGACAAGGGAGATACTTTTGTGCCGCGTGTGCCTCTAAACTGTCATGGGAGCTGTCAATGAGTTATCAGCCTGATGATCATAGGGGCATTTTGAAAGAATCTGCGGTCACGCTTGGTTTAACACGCATTACAAGGGAAGCGCATGTACAGACTCTTTGCCTCACACATGCTGTATGTACACGGGTCCTGTATAAACTTTACAAAGAACACAGTCAACTCTGTTCCACCTGTTGTGTACTTTAGAAACGCCCAGTGGATTAACCTATCTGTTGAAATCAAGATAAAAACTGTTTCCCGTTCCAAGTCCTCCATCAAAAACGTAAATAAAACTCCAGGATCTTTATTAGCACAGCAATAGGAAGTGACCCAACACCTTCACCTGGGAGGTTCTCTCTGGCTTCAACCTTGCACTCTAAAGTATTTTTCTCACTGTGCTTGTGCAAGGGAACACCTCCACCTTTATTTGTATGGGAGCGGATTTAGCTGGAAGGCCTGCAATTACATCATCATTCAGTTTTGCAGCGCTGCATATCAGGGCGGCATTACTCAGAGAGGCCTTTGAAGAGTTTGGCCCAGCCCTCGCGCTCTCTCTCTTCTCTCCTCTCCTCCCCTCCACCACCCCCTTCAGCACTGCCTTTGATGTTAGCGCGTGGAGCTGCACCGAGCGTCGCGGCCTCCCAGGCCTCCCCGCCTTGCCTGATCCTATCTGTTCAGGCGGCACATTCATGTGGTTTACACCCGCAGCACGACTCCCAGCAGCTATTCACCCAGCCCTACAGGCCCCTCCCTGATCAGGGTCCAGGGGCTGAAGAGGGACGCGGCATGGCCTGAGCTGCCAATAGGGGGTCAAGGGGAAGGACAGGAGGAATTGTGGAGGTTTGATCAAAGACCAAGGCTGCACTACAGAGCTTTTATTGGCATGGTGTGTTCGTGAATGTACTGTATTTGTGGAACCCTGAAAGGAAAGCTTACACCTGACTCTTGGTCAATCAGAATGCATTGGCCGAGGTGATACTTTTACTCCATAAGCAGTGGCTGCACTTCAAAAAATAAAATAAATAAATTCAACTTTAAGAGTCTTTTCGTAAAAAAAAAAGACTGAACAGAAAATAGAAATGCCTGTGTCCCCAATATCTTCAGTATACCCATGATACAGGGGCGACATAAAAAGAAAGCCAATTTTTCATTTCAAAAATCTAGGGCGCATCTTTAGCAACAGGAAAAGGAGGAGGTGAGAAGATGCAGTGATATATCTTCACTGTGGAGCTGGAAGACATTCAGTACTCTACCAGAAAAAGAAAAAAAAATAACGCAGAGCTAACCCAGCTTGTTCTCATCTGACCAAGCAAGCCCAATCCATCATACCTCTGGCCCCATTGTGTTATAGCCTGGATCTTCCTCATTACTGGAACGAACACCACACACACACTCACACTCACACTCACACAAAGTAGCCTCTAGAAACCAGTGTAGGATGAGAGGGTTGGTGCAGACATGAACATGATGGGGTCTGCGCTTCCACCTGAAACTGATTTGTCCCCATCTGGAACCCCTGTAAATGACCTTTGCCACAGTTGTGTTGGAATCCATTAAAGGAAACAAAGAGAGGGGAAATGAAAAATGGCAGGGTTTCTAACAGAGAGCCTGTCAGGAGAACCCTCACAACATTAATATGATGCATTAGACTGAGGGTGATCATGTGCACAAAAGCAGTAATGGCTTCTTTGAACAATAACCACAGAAACTGCAAAAAAGGCCTAAAACATATTAATATGGATCAAAATGACGAGAGGGCAGCAGCTTCATACATTAAAAATGACATTAGCTCTTTTAAACATGTGACGCTGATAATTATGTGATGTTGTGCACAAAAGAATGAACTCTGAACCCTGTCTTCTTGAACTTCGGTGAGTGGGACAGAACTGTGATAAGACCTCTCCTTTCACAAAAACAATGAATGCGAGCAGTAAGAGGACCAAGGGCACAAGGATCCAAATATATTAAAAAGGTAGGAGGAGAAGGAAGCAGATGGGCCGTGTTGCTCCGGATAAAATGGACTCCTGTGCGGCTACCTTCCTAGTCTATTGGCAAAAAAGTACAACAAAAGGGGGAGGCTGGCATTGTGGCCTTCCACGGTTAGTCAGCACATTCCTGGCTGACAACAAAGCATGCCTATGCCTGGATGAGCCACTGTGAGCATTGTCATTTCATAACCCTCGACCCCTTAGCCTTTGTTTTGCAGACCCTCTGTGTCAGTGGATAAAAATATGGGCTGAGTGGATGGACTGGGCCTTTCAGCACTGTTTCATAAAACGAAGACGGGCACACCAAAGGCTAGTAGAAAGCAAAAAATAATCCACTTTCATCTTTGACTCATTACAAATATGTTTCAAAAATAACCAGAGTTAAGACAGATGGTGTGAAAAAAAAAAAAATCACTCTTTCACCTGTCAAAGTGTGCTAGTGCTCTTATTTCCCAGAACTTGTCATAGATAAATCACAGCCTCGGGGCAAAGCTGAATTAACATTTCCTCATCACTAGAGTGTAAAGCAGAGGATAAACACAAGGCGTCCATACAAATGAACTTGTACACATAATCGATAGCAGATCAGGAGGAGAGCGACGTGTGGGAATAGGGTTCCCCTGAGAGAGGAGGCCTGGATACTGAAGAGAGAAAGCAGTAGCAAGCACCAGCGCTGACTGCTAATCTCTCTTGGAGTGGAACATCAAAGATCAGCTCAGCCACTCAGCCCAGTGGAAACTAACATAGCTACTGGGGCCACCAGTACCAACATGCACTTGTCATGGGTGAAGCTGTGCAGTGAGTTTGAATGAAAAGCTCAAGAGAGAAAAACACAGGATAACACAGTGTAAACGAGCAAAACGCAGGTGAGGAAAACACGAGCTGCTGCTTTGGGAAATAGTGTGGACAATTAAAAAAGGTCTGGACAAGTACTAAGAGATACAACAGGTTTTTAAATTGATAAAACGAGAATGTCTATTGTTTTCCTTTGCATGTTTTCATATATCTACGGTGAGACTGTGATAGAAATGATTGCTGTAAATAACAAATTTGATTTTCATTTATTACTTGATCACTCCATTTACAGAAAGTTAACAATAAAAGATCATTTAGTAAGTAAAAATGCCAGATATCCGCTTGCTCCTGCTTCTCAAACACAAAGATCTGCAGCTATTCCTCATTTATAAACCACTCTAAATTGAAGAAATGAAGAATGATATGCAAGGAAGGTCCAGGGACGTTTGCGGGTCATGGTCGGCTCCCTGGTCACCATGGCACCCCTTGATACAAATGAAGTTTCAAAAAGGCGCTACTCTCGCTTGAAGTCATTCACATGCGATACAGAACGGATGACAAAATTTGGCTGCATCGAAAGGGAGCAGACTGGTGGTGGGGGGTGAGTGTGTGTGTGGGAGGGGGGTGTTAAGCAAGAGAAAGAGAAAAACAGTTTAGTCTGTTCTATTCCGAAAAGGGGAGAAACGCAGCCTCAAATTACTTTGGCCGGGAGATGAAAGTGAAACAGGGTGGCGGTTAAGAGACGATAGCACTTAAAATACAGCTGCGACCGCCAAGCCAATAAATGGAAAAAAGTAGGGAGCAGCACTTTTAACCTTTTAAACCAGCGTTTGTGTACTGCTTCTGTTGCTTTGGCGCTGGGAGTGGCCCAGTCCCTGGCACCTCCCGTCTGGGACCGGCCCATTATGGCCTCTTGGGGTTTCAAGCCTGTGGTGAGAAAGCGCGCTGGATGCCTTAAACCACTAAAGCTCTCATTATAGTCTAAATGCAGCGCGACACAACTCTTGCCAGCACCAAGGTAGGAGCTCCAGTATTTAAGCTCATCGTTGTCTTAGCTGAAAACCACCACTTTCCCCCCTGCACATCCAGTCAGAAAAAAAAAAACTGCCACTTTCAAAGAACCACATCATGAAGTCTTCCAGCTATATAGTTACTGGCACTCCATGTGCATGGAAATGAAGTTCAAAGGTGAAACAGCTCATGGGTGTTGGGAAACTATATCCTCTTCTTCCTGATGCTGGATTCAGGGGATGTCCCTGTCTCTGTCCCTTCTGAGAGGAAGTAGGCAAAAGCCACATTATTCCCTCTGGTTCTGGCCGATGACAGTGCGAGTTCCATCTGGTCCTCTCTGTGCCCCTGCCACGTCCCTGCCTCAGCTCCTCACTCACATGCTGACAGCACAGGCCCGCTGGAAACCAGAGGCAGATGTGCACTCATGCAGCGCATCGCAGCTCATCTCACTACAGGAAAGACGATTTTGGCGTCGGGGAGACAATAGTGAATGATGAGCTGCAGATGGTGTTTCCCTTTGCATCAAGTGTGTACTAATCAGGAGAGTGCGCTGTGTGTGCGCGCTGTCAACAATGACGTGAATGTGAAAAAACATGGCGACTAGCAAGTCTGACTGAGGGTCCTGCATTGTAAAGCCATGTCAGAAATTGGATTACATCTCGAGGAGCACTTTCAGTATCAAGCCGGCTTTGTCAGCCCGTGCCAATCTAGGTGTCACCTCAGTGACTCAATCAGGAGACAATTTGGACTGTGCCATGCTTAGCAGGCTTAACTCAAGTCAAAACTTCTGTTAGCTTAGGTACAGCAAGACTACTGTAACTTGTAAGCAATGTAAAATATGAAGCCAAATCCTCTAAATCAGGGCTTCTTCACTTAATCAATTTCTCTGCGCCCAAAGCACTGCTGATTTTTCCATTTTACGGGGCCACGTTCATTGTAGCAGCCTAATCGGGGAGTATTTAAATCTGGGACAGGAGGCAAGGACAATTAGCTACCTGGCAGGATGCATAACCTGCAGCAGTCTTGTCGCCAAGAATCAGAGTTAAAAGCCACTGCTGTACATTCTTACTCTTAAAGTCGTCTTAGGGAAATGGCTGTTCATCCACAGACACACGTAGTCTTACGTCTTGACAGAATGATTTAAGGAGACATTGATTACTTTACTATTACAGAGTTGAACTGTAGCAATCAGGGAACTGGCTTGGGAAGCCTGGGGTTTGGCACTGTGGCCAGATCTGCGCCGTCATGCTTCCCTCCTCAGAGCGGAGCGAGATGCAAATTAACTTAATTTATTATTTTTGGCCCCAGGAGCGTTTGCCACTTTTCGCACTCCTCAGTCAGCGCTGCGAAGGCGAGTTTGCAGTGTATGAGTGTCGATCGTGGTTGGGTCTTTGCTCAGGAACGTTGCCAAGCTCCCTCTTTCCCCTGTATTTGAACCCGTACCTGCTGAGGTCTGGCCATTACTGCACACACAAGGTAATGCAAACCCCTAAGGACTCTGTTCAAATAGCAGAAGAGAGGACTAGAAGACCCCATTTACCTCAGGCAGAGCTAATCAAGTAACTTATTCAAGGCTCACACGCTGAAAGGCAAAGGTAGACAAGTGCAGAGGTTACTGCAGAAAACTGAATGCACAACCTAAACATTTGTGTTCAACCCAGTTCCAGTGTAAAACTATATCCGTTACAAAACCGCAGCAATGTACCAACACGTTACTGCAATGTTATTTCACGAGTGTAGTATTTGCCAGTTGGGAATTTGATACCGGTTTACGATGACACTTTTCTGATTGCACGGTTGTCATTCACTGTCAGCTTTAACTTTCATAAATCTTCGGTAGAACGTATGCTGTAAGAAATTTAAGACAGCGCGCCTTGCTGGACAGACTGCCCCTCATTATACCCTGACAAAATATAAGCTGCCTCTAAGTGGTCAGAAGCTATGTTAGCAAAGAAAGCAAACCTAAATAGATGTGGTTTGCAATGTAAAGCTGAGGTCCGACATTTCTGTGTGGTTACCGACTGGCGCCAAATGGCCATCACTGTGTATAAACAGGGGCCATTTTTGTGCTGAGTATCCCCTAACTTTGATCCCACATATCATCTATCCTTCAAAGTTAGAGTCTGCATTTTTTTTATTATACATATGTGCACAGAGACAATGCTGGGAGTTCCTGATGGAGATACTGTTGCAAGTGACAAGGGATGAAGGAGGAAGGGGATGCTGCTATTGACAAAAATAATCACGGCGAGCTGCAGAAATTCGACAACATAACTGAGGTTTCTTGTAATGTAGCGCAGTGGTGCACACTTGATGCAACATGCATATATGCAGCATTTAAAACACCCGCCCCTGAACTTCTCTCTCTGTCTGTCTGTCTGTCTGTCTGTCTGTCTGTCTCTCTCTCCACAGGCTGCACTGTAACCTGGCCTCCCACCGTAGACCAATGATCTCATGGAGCTCAATGGTTTCTTCAGTCTGAGGTCACACTTCAGCTACTGGCTTTTGCACAACAAATGAAAACAGATAACTCAACCATCATCTTCACTCGTGACGTGAGGCATCCGTTCGTGCAGTGACACCTTAGCGTTCATCTCCTGGTGATCCAATATTTAACTTTAACAACAGGAACACCCTTCATGGGGAAGCGGGATCCAATCAGTTACAACAGACTGGACCATAAACTTCATCCAGATTAATGATGTGCATTAGATGCAGTCCAAATAAAATGGTAAAACTTCAAAAAGGAAGGACAAGCCATAAAAAAAAAGAAGAAAAAGAAAATCAGCTGGCTTCCAATCATTCACAGTGAGCCGAAAGAGCTGTTGATCCCTCCATCAGAAACGCCAATAACACAGAATGGATGTTAGAGGTCGGGGAAATAAAACATGAAATCTCTGGCACATGATTGGACCCCGAACTCTTAGCTGCCTTATAAACAGCGGTCAAGTAGATTAAGCAAGAATTATAAAACTTCAAATAAACACTTGGCCCTGGAGAAAAAAAAAAAAAAGCTTCATATTTTAGTGACTTATACTTGATCAAGACTTTGGATGGTTGATCCAAGCATAACCAGCTCTTGCCAAGTGCACTTATCATTTGTGTGGAGCCAGGAAATAAAATGTGGAACATGGAGGCTTCTTCTGTGATTACACAATTCTTCTTTTATATGTAATTCCAAAGCCTTAAAATAGTTACAAGAGAGCCTAAACCAAAAAAAACAACAACATGCAACTTCAAAAGCAAGCATGATGACGGCTACATAGTAACTACAAGGCTGCAAGCGGCGGGACGTGTGGGTTAGTTTGCACGTTGGTACGGTCAATAAAAACATAAAAACATTCCTCTATTAAAACTCACTTTTCGGATTTATAAGGTAAATATTTGGCCGAAAGTCACCGCTGAAACGGAGAAAAGGGGTCACACAGCTGTAGCCCTCGTTGCTGTTGTGAAACGCGTAAAAGCGTGAGGGGGGGAAAGGGAAAAAAAAAAGTTTACAAACTTTTTTCGGATGCGGTGGTTGATTTGAAACCGTTTTAGGAACAACAGCGGATTGTTTCAGGGATGAGAGCAATTAACCACGAGGAAGACTTGTGTGAGCTCCAAACATCAACAAAATAACCTGCAAGAGCATGTTCTCCCTGTGAATGAATTCCACAAGATAGGAGCCATCTTGTGACCGCATATGCTTGCAAGCTTTAGTACCATCCTCACACTGCCTGCACGCACACGCACACACACATACGCACACTATACACAACTCTTGTCAAATCCCCCTCAGCCCCTGTGGAAAAAGTTTTAAGAAGGGAAGCTTGGTTAAAAAAAAAAAAAAAATACACCCCGTGCTCCGGACGCGTTGCTCGGCACTGCCGCTTGTCATTCTTCCCCCTCCGTAAAGGAAAAAAAAAAAGACACTTTACACGTACTTGAACGATCTCCCCCTCCGCGCTGATAGTGGCTCCTGCTTTGGAGAACCGTCCTTGCAAGCCAGTCGTGTAAGTAGTATAATCTCCATTGGGACTGGACTCGAACAGAACCACTTCCACAAAGGCAGTATCCTTGGCGAAAACGGTACCAAGAGAAGCGGCAACCACGAAGATCACCAGGACCACCGAGTCGAGTACACGATCTGAGCCTCTCCTTGGTAAAATCATCATCTTGCCGGCTGGATCTGCGCCGATCGGGACATAATTTCACACGGATTAATTAATCGGGTGAAGGTAATTGAAATCAGGTCTATGCGCGCTTACAGGCGGTGCGTCAAAAGAGTTGTGCGGAAACAGAATTGTGCAATAAAAGCTGAGCCTGGGCTGAAGCGTGTTTATTTCACCACTGCAAGCCTTGTCAATTACATTGCCTGCAAACGCTCTCTCTCCCTCTCCCTCTCCCTCTCTCTCTCTCTCTCTTTCTCACCCACCTCCTCCTCCCCCTCTACAAAGCGGATCTCCTTTGATCTCCAAACACGTGATTTTTTTTCTTTTTTTTTAGCTCTCTCTCTCTCTCTCTCTCTCTCTCTCTCTCTCTCTCTCTCTCTCTCTCCTCTCTCTCTCCTCTCTCTCTCTCTCTCTCTCTCTCTCATTCTCCCAAAAGGGTTATATCCCCACCCACCAATCTTTCTGACCCTCTCTTTTGCACTCCCCACTCTGAAGTGCCAGCACTCAGTTAAGGAGGCACCGCGGACTTCGTAGGCTCAGTTTAAAAAAAAAAAAAAAAAAAGAAAGGGTTGAAGTGAGTGTGTGCGTGCGTGCGTTTTTTTGGCAGCCGTACCACCTTAAAACAACCACTACCCTCATCAGGACGCTTCATGATTTAACCGGGCTAATTTTTCAGTCTGATTTAAGTGTGATCACTTACAGGTAACGGATAACACTTTGTAGAGTCTCATTTTAAATTAGATGTGTACAATGTTTGTATCCCCTTTGGTTCAACGGAAAGTTTTCTTATGGGAAAATCAATATTCTCCACTCCTATGCGTGATCCACTGACTTGCACGTAGCCAACTGATGATGATTTCACACTTGGCTTAAAATGATTTTAAAATGTCTTCATGTCTATATAAAGATCGAGGGAAACTCCTTTCAATTTCTTTTAATAACTAAGGAATTTGTTTTGATCATCATTCTCATTTATTTCCATGACTCCCTAATTGTCATAAGCTGTTGTATGTCACATGAAAAAGCTTCAGACAGATGTATCTGCAATTAAGCGTCACTTTTGATCTTCAAAGTAGCCGAGACACACCTGACATGCTAATCATAGATCATCGCAGGCATTTTACGAACCTCTAAATGTTGAAATGCAATTTGACATAATTTCTATCCGCTGATAGTTATATAAAGTTATAACCGTGAGCAAGTTTATGATTCATAGATAGAGATAGATAGATAGATCGTACTTTACTGATCCCCAAAGGGAAATTCTTTGCACTCACTGATAAACATCAGTTTCATTATCTGCCCTTTAAAAGATTCAGCAATATCCTGCGTTTGTTTTAGATAAACTGTTATTTACTTAATTATTTTCCCATCATTCTCTGTTCAGAATAAAGGGTAGATTGTGAAACCTCCACGCTGACCAGTTCCTTAAGAGCCTCTTCTGCCTGGTGCCTTTTCTTTCAGTGTCAGACTGCTCATTATGTGTCTGCAAATGAACACACTTTCTTTAAAGGACACCAGAAGAATAGATAAACACACACACACACACACACACACACACACACTGTTTTTATTGTTAACAAAGAAGACGATTTGAAACTTTGTGCAGCTGAACAATTCATGGAGAGAGCTCATGATGATACTGTAGGTCATTGTTCTGACTTTAATGTAGGACACAAGACTTTAAGGTGGCAGTTGAATCTGAAAGTAGGCTGAAATATTGCAATAATGCATTGACATTGAATATTGCCAAAGGCCTGTTTCCAATAATTCCTCCAAACTGGCCTCTTGCAAAGAAGGGTGGGCTCTGCACGGTGATAGATGTCCAAAAAAGCCCAGAAAACAAGGTCTCATCTTGCTGTCAGCTGTGTGGCAGTGTGATTATGAAAACCAACTGTGAGGACGTTTTAGGTCAAGAATGCAGCCGCCTCTGGAAGAAAGCGTGATGGTCAACATGTGTTTGGACTCAGAAAAGAAAGAAAGAAAGAAAGAAAGAAAGAAAGAAAGAAAGAAAGAAAGAAAGAAAGAAAGAAAGAAAGAAAGAAAGAAAGAAAGAAAGAAAGAAGTAGAGGGTGGAAAACAATTCAAAGCTGAAACTTAAGTTCTTCAGCGCCTCCAGCATGACAATAATTTACAGATCACATTGGACGTCACTCTGTTTTATGAACGTTGATTCACTCCACATGTCCTATATCTGCCTTGTGACACTTTCTATTTCTCTGGCACACACACACACACACACACACACACACATATGAAATACAGCTACATTATGGATGAATACATAAATAATAGGATTTTAAAGGCATAGTGCCTGCAAGCTTGATAATGAAATTAAATAAGATTTATGTTATCAGCTTACTAATGAACCACAAAATGCATTAGGGCAACAAGTTATAGTGATCCAATTACTCACGGAAGGTCTTGTTCCTCTTTTATTTTGCATGGCTGCCCCCTGCTGGTTGCTGCAAGTTTACAATCCATGGGAGATTTTTAAAGCTGCATCTCCACTTTTGTAACTCCTTTAACTTACTTCAATTATATGTTTTGCTTTCTTGATTATTTGAAGATAGTCTGGTGACATTTTTGGCGATCATTTGGACCCTAAAGGTTTTTATTTCTGCCTTATTTTCTTACTCTCTTCCTGACAAATTGTTCCCCCGTTCCTCCATATTTGTGGTTTTCATTGGACAGCAGCTGTGGAGGCTCTCCTGACACTCCAGTCTCTCTCTACACCAGTGTCTAAACTCAGGCCACCCTGAGAAGAATCAGCTGTCCACTTGTTTAGGCTGAGAGAGTGCTGAGGATGAGAACGACTTGAGAGATGATAGCCGGCTCAGCTCTGTGCATTAATGTGCCACCTCTCCCCACAGACTCTCGATGTCTATGAGTTGTTCTTTTTCCAGTTGAACTTGTAGAAGTAGGATTCATTGGTTAGTGTTTCATGTGATAGTAAAACTTCTCTTTTCATCTCTTCTTTTTTTGTGTCTTCTTCTTCTCCCCTGACACTGTTGTGTAAACCTAGATCTTAAATGAATAGTCAGATAATCTATCGGTTGGAAGAAACTATTTTGATAACTGATTCTTACTTCTGTTTTACGGAATTGCTTTTTTTTTTTACTACATGGTTACACAAATCTTAAAAAAATAATGCTCCAATTAATAATAAATAACAAAAAATACTGACTAGCTGCATCCCTGAACTCAGTTTACTCAATTTATTTGTGTCATACTCTAGATTTTACCAAAATATATCCAAATTTGAAGGAGAAGGAGATGAATGAATTTGTCTTATTAGAGATCATATCAAGCTGATAATCTCATTTATGACAACTGGAGTGTTGATCATTTTCAGCCACAGATCAAAATGTAATATCTGCCGTAATGATGTCCCTGTCCTGCAAATGTATCTGTTGTGCTGTTTACTGCATTCTATTCATCTCTAAGCTGCTTCACTCTTTGACAGATTTCTATGCGTCATTATCTTCTAACTGCAATTTTTGTTTTCTGCAGCTCCCCCCCTTGCGGCCTGTCACTGTGAATAAGAATTTGCCCTCAAATGACTTCCTTGGATAAATAAATGAATAAATATGAAATAAACACAATATCACGAGTTACTAATAATACCCAAAGGGAACATTTGAATGTCTTTGATCAGTCCTTCAGTGCAGCACTATGCGTACCAACCGGGCTCCGAGCCTCTGTGAATCGCCCCTTTGTTGGCATGGTGCTGACGTTATGTTTTAATGAAGAAAGGAGATGATGAGGAGGGGGAGCATTTACATTCATAGCTCTCAGAAGAGTGCATCTCTGCAGCATATTATTACATAAAGCAATTAGGGGGCCCCACAGCCACCAGATTATGGGAGATGCTTTCCCCATGATGACACAGTATGGCGATGACTATTGACTCCAGCCAGCTCAGAGTATGTTGCATGTTTGCAATGATGTCACTGCACAAATGCCAGTGGGAAACTCTCATGAGATGTTCTGCAATGAATTATAAGTTGAGAGGACAGAGGGGGAACAATACCAGCACTGAGGGAGGGAGAGTCCTTCGATAATAATAATAATAAACATTATTTATGGAGTGCCGTCCCAGACTAACAAGCTTTCATAAACATGTTAAGTTAAAGCCATATAATCAGTGTTTTTTATAATAACAATGTACCAAGTGACAGCGTGAAACAATGTCTCGTAAACAGCAAACAAATCTGTAAAGGCGCACTGTTCAACCCTGAATCATTTAGCCAGAGCCAGAAATTATCCACAGAAGTTAGTACAGACCAAAAACAGATAATGCTACAATAATGATACTTATATAAATAGGCAACAAGTTCACCATATCAACGTAAACTTCAAATAGCCGTGGAACTGATGTTCGACGAACACATTCCTCATATTAAAAATAAAAAGTTGAATTATAAGCAATTAGGATACATTCAGAAGTTTTGCAGTCATGCACCATCTGGTGCTACAAGAAGCTTATGGTGGCTATAAGTTAACATTAGGAAAGCTTAGCTAGACATTCTTGTAAACCTACAGCAGACAGTATTATGTACAGTGTATTCACTGATAATATAACTCTGATTTATAATCATGAGGTTAAAACATTAACCTTATGATTGTAATCATGTATGGCTTCAGAGGCCATTGTATGGCAAAGGTTTGAATGAGAACGTTAAACGGAATAAAAGAAATAACCTCAGGTATATAACAAATGAGTAAATATTAACATCATAATTGAGTTAGTCCAAGTGTGTATGTGTTTAGAATCCTTCTTTATGTTGCAAAGGAAGTTAAATAGCAGAATCAGACTATATTAATAATTGCATGCAGATTAAAGATGTAGTTTAAAATGAGGAGCTAGTAAAGTTAGTAAGTAATACTATAATTTAGTAATTGTTTTGTTTTCTATGCACTATTGATAATATTTAACAATAATCAACCCTTTTCATGACGAACATGACATTTTACACATACACACACACACTTCATACGACATATTTGTATCACTGTCTCCAGTTTCACCTTGTGTAGAAGACAGTCTGACAAACAAAACACACAAACATGTGTCTTTTACTTCTCTCTGTCTTTAAGGTTAATTAAGTAGCACTTTGTAAAAG
Source organism: Collichthys lucidus (assembly GCA_004119915.2). Classification (NCBI taxonomy): domain Eukaryota; kingdom Metazoa; phylum Chordata; class Actinopteri; family Sciaenidae; genus Collichthys; species Collichthys lucidus. The sequence continues at coordinate 21,577,326 of CM014088.1, forward strand.
GGTTTTTATATGATTATAATTACAGTGTCAAATTTACAGCGGTCCAACGGTAGCATCAATCACCTACTTTTTAAAAAGTGTTCTCCAATTTTCAAACTGCTCATAACTAAATGTTACAGGCTTTGAAGTCCTAACTATTCAAGGGCTGGGCCCTTTCCTGGTTGGACCGCCCCCCTCGGATCTGGCTCGAGGGTAAAAGTCGACTTTGAAGTGCAGACTAGACCAGGGGGAGGTATTTCAATAGGCCTCTAGTTCAGTTGAGGGGTAAAGTTGCAGCCGTAAGGGGGGAGGGAGAGAAAATGAGAGAGGAAAAGCAGCGAGGGAGAGAAAGAGAGGAGGGCTGGAGTCTTTTGAAATGAGGCACCTGTACGATTGAGGCTTGCAAGAACAGGTATGTTCCCAGGGGTTAGGGGCTTTGGAGAATTCAAAGTCATTTCAGTCAGCTCCAACGCTCATAATCTGTTCTGAGAAGTGAGGAGGATAGGGGGGATATGATGTTGATACACTCACACAGGCGTGAACATGTTCTCAAAGTACTGGATGGATGGATGGATGGAATCTGTGCTCAAACACACACACACACACACATACTCACACTTTAAGCCACAAAACAAAAAAACAAAACACAGTGAAGTTTAACAAATGCGGTCGCTGACTTAGCTTCCACCTGTTTAAAAAAAAAGAAGCAGGTAAACCAATGAAAAGTGTAGAAACAATATTGTTTTTTATTCTGAAAAAAAAAAGGAAACACAATACATGACGAAGAGAAAAAAAGGTTAGTGGTTGATGTCCTCATCAATGATCAAAGAGTAAAAGAGTGAGCAGGGTTTGCCTGGTGGCGACATAACGGTAAAGTGGATGAGGAAACTAGACTGGAAACAGGAGATAGATGACGAGCCCTCAGGACTGTGTGTGTGTGTGTGTGTGTGTGTGTGTGTGTGTGTGTGTGTGTGTGTGTGTGTGTGTGTGTGTGTGTGTGTGTGTCTACATGCACAATAGCGAGTCTGTTTTCATGTTTGGCAACTTCTTCCACTTCACAATCTCAACTGTTAAAGCCACAATGGGCAAGATTGTAATCTATATAACTAAATATACTATATCTATATCTATATCTATCTATATCTATACATTTGTATAATGGGGACTAGAAGATTATATATGAAGAATATAAGAAAAAAAATTGAAAACACTGTCGTATCTGTCTCCTAAATACTACAGCTATATGTAGCTGCATATAAAATGTTGAGCTTTGTGCATGAGGTGCTGATAGGCAGATTTTTGTTACCTTTGGATTGACCTAGACTAGCTGTTTCCCGTTTCTCTAAGCTAGGCTAACTGGCTGCCTGCTGTAGCTTCATATGCACAGACTCCTAGGCTGGCAACTTGTCCGGCGTGTACCCCGCCTCTTGTCCAAAATCAGCTGGGATAGGCTCCAGTTCCACCGTGACCCTGACGAGGATAAGTGGTTACAGATAATAAATGGATGGATAAATCCCCATAGCAGTAAATGTGCAGGACTCACCAGCAATTGCTGAAACAGAAAGTTGTTTCAGAAATTATATTTATGGACAATAAAGCATAGGTCTTATCTCCTGCTGCCAAGTTGCAGATACCAGGTTTTGAGTTCTTTCACACTCACTAATTCTCTCAATCTTTCTAACATTTTGTCTTCCTTACTCTTGTCTTCATTTATCTCCTCTATAGCCTTGTCTCCATCTATTCTCACTCTTCTCCTTGTTAAAGCCCCATCACTCTTTCTGATGGTTCAACATATTCCCAGGCCTCCCATTCGATTGCTTCAGACTGCAGAGAGATCATCTCGCCGCGGAGGAAAATTATGCGTCAGAGCATCAAATCCCAAACAACTAAATCCCCAAATGAAAAGCTTGTCTGAACATCACATGTGTTAGTCTCAAAGAAGGCATGTTTGGTTTGCGTGAGAGGACATGCTGACATGGTGCAACACTTTGCCACATGTGCCACCCAGTGGTTGGGTGGCAGTAGAGATGTAAGGATGGGGGGGTTGGGGTGAGGGATGACTGGAGAACTGGTTGGAGAAAATCTTAAATGTGGTTCACCATGACTGAAAACAGATCATCTTCCCTCCTGGGTCTCTTTGATGTCTGAGAGACTTATTTTGTTTTCTGCTGATTTTGTGGTAATGGGTGCACACACACACACACACACACATGCTCACACACTCACACACATACTCTCACAACAGCATAGGATCCAGTTAAAGGAGACATAAAAGAGATTTCAGTTCAAACTAGTAGTCGGTAGACACAAATTCACTTTTCCCTAAGAATCAGATCTTTGTATGAAGCACCAGCTCATTGAATTATTACTTTACGGTTATTTTCAGCTCAAATGTGGGCCAAAACTCTAAAGTACAGCATACAAGGTCAGACTGTAAGCAGCATTACTCATGATTAAAAGTCCACTCGACCCTGGAAACAGCAGATGACAAAACCACAAGGTCTTTTCAGTAGCTATTGTGGAGCTTGCAGTGATATTACATGATCTTCAGGAGGAGATGGAGATTTGAGCAGCAAACTCCTTCTGATGAGATTATTTTGTCAGCCGCAATGATGCTGAATTAAAATGAGCCAAATTACCGAAAAAACAGCACCAATTATGACAGTTTATGCCATTATTTTATGATCATTTAAAGACCCTGAAATGTATTTATTTATTTTTATCACTTATTATATAAGAACTAAACTGAGTTTGGTCATGGCTTACTTAATCCACAATATTTTGTGTTGAATGTGGTTGACAATTTGATATTTGGCCTTTAGTTTATTAATTGCTGGTTTAAAATGAATCTGGATTTGTCTGAACTGTCAAAGCAACAAACCTTTAAACTCAAACTTGCAAAAGTGGATCAAGACCGAGAGGTTTTAGGCTTGTCTAAATCAGTTTTCATATTGATTGCTGATGCCAACTTGTTTGAACTGTTGCAGTGTGCTGTTCAAGAGAATAGTCTCAAAAGCAGTTTAATTTTGAATATATATTTCTATAGTACTGCTCAAGGTGGAAGTTTCAGGTAATAAACAGGTATGTTTTGAGGCAGCTGGCTCTTTTATGCTCTCAGTCCTGGGTATAGAACGTTGGTGTAGGAGGATGGATGTAGAACAGTCCACCGAGTCATCTGGAGTTTTATATAGTTTTATAGATGTAAAAAAAAAAAAAAAGGGCGGCAGTTGCTCAGTCCATAGGGACTTGGCTTGGGAACCGGAGGGTGGCCCCGACTCAAGTCCTGCATGAACCAAATATGGAAGGTGGACTGGTAGCTGGAGAGGTGCCAGTTCACCTCCTGGGCTCTAGGTTCCCTAGAGCAAGGCACCAATCCCCCCCAATATGCTCCTCAGGGGGGCTGCCCATCACTCCACCATCTCTCTCTCCAATTACATGTCTATCATGTATATGAGCCCTTCTTCTAATGCAGTTACAGTAATGCAGCACAAGGAAACAGAATCGTGTGTTTTATTCATAAATTAACATAAACTATCTAAGATTAGATACTGTACATTGTAGACGTGGAGAAGTTATTCTTCAGTTCGCCACAGTGAGGCAGGGATGAGCTGCTTGTCATGCAAAGTTTTCTCAGTATCTGTTTGACTGACTTGTAGATTTGTGATTGAAAGGAGGAAATTAAATTATTTATTTTAGTTTGATATGAGAAGTTGTTTGATGAAAACTCTTGACAAACAAAGGGAGTAGACTGAAGCAGAGATACATAAGTGATAAGTAGTAAGTAAAAACCGTCAGTTTGTTTTTTTGGGTGCAATTTGAGGTCTAAACACCAGGGGGAAGCATGACTCATGATTTCTGCAGATGCAGTACTTGTCAGAAATTTACCAGAGTGAAAGAAGTCAGGTACAGGTTAATATCATGTCTTTTGCTATAGGGTGTTTGCACCACATACATATTCTCTTTCACTGTCACAAAAGGGGAAGTAGCAGTCATGAAGAATGATACAGTTGGGATGGATGTAAGATAAGTGTGAGTTTCATCACTTTGCGGCTGGACATCCTCCTTCTTGCATTTATGTTGCATCAGATAAAAGTTGCATCATGGTGCAGCATATAACAACCAAATCATGCATCTTATTGTTAAATACAAACACGATGACTGATAGTCTTCTTGCACTATACTATGCTTCTTCTGTGCCACTTAGACAAATTCATAGAGCATCTGATTTAGGCATTAAATGTGTTTTTTTAAAGTAACAAAGATGTCAATCAGTCCTATGTGTGCATGTAGAATAGACCTATATTCACATGTTCTATCTTATCGTATTTTAATAAGTCAAGAGTGATGTGAAGTGAGCATAGCAGCCAGCATCATCAACAGGTTATTACCAGGCTGCTGCACAGTATTGCCTTGCTGTACCTAAACATTACAGTGTTGTCGCTGGCAAACAGTGTTGTTGTTGTTGTTGTCTGTCAGTACACTGATAGCAAATGTGGCCCATCAAACAAAAAGAGTGCTATGTCAGCTCTCTGTACTAACAAAGCAGGGCTTATCTTGGCGAACAAAATGCTTGCAGAGGCTCTAAGACAATTACGGAGAGAGGATGGACAACAAGCACTGTTCCACTGGTTGGATTTAGGTTAATTTATACTGAAAAAATGCAACTGGCTTGACCATTTTTGTTCCCACGGTGTCTCCTAAGTAAAGACAGAAATGTCATTTAGTGCAGGAATTGTATAATGGGTGGATTAATTAAAAATGTGAGAGCATTTCTTTGACTCAAGAGCAGGGAGATTCATCTGCTACCAAGAACCGTTGGTGTCTCTCTAATCTGTTTTATTGCCCGCTTACACAGAAAATGTGTATGCAAAGTAGCGGGCACCTTATCTATATAGAGGCTTGCACACACACACATACACACACCCACACACACACACACACACGCACACACACACACACACACACACACACACACACACACACACACACACACACACACACACACACACACACACACACACACACACACACACAGATGATAAAGAAACAACTGATGGTAGAGTCACTGCTGTACAGATGAATGAGTTAGTGCAGCATCATTATTCTGTGTAAAGATGGTATGACACTGCAGTAAGTCAAGAGTGTAGCTTTTGCAAGCATATGTCTTCATACCTGCACAGCCTTGAGATACCAAATGACAATTTGACATGAGGACAACCAGAGATAAAAAAGAACATATTTCAACATTTATGCTAAGAAAAGCAGGTAGAGAAATTAGATCAAGACCTGTAGAAATGGATCATCCTCAAGAAAAAAGTGTCAGACAAAGATATAGAAGCAGAGGGTGTGGGAAGGCTCCAGGCCAAACAAACACCCCAGTGGATTGTGGGCAGAGGATGAGATGTGCTAAGGAGGAGGTATGGGCAAACACATGGACCAGCCGCCCCCTGCAGCTGGCTGCTGTCCCAGGGTGTGACCCCTCTCACCCCTTTGTCCAGCCCAGCTTTGCTCTATAGCACCACCATTTACACCAGTGCCTGCCCCATTGAGCACACACGGGCGTTACTGTTTACCCTGCATGCCACGCTCTTGCTGTAGAAACCGGGCCTTTCCTAGTTGACAGCAGCCTCTAATTAAACACACAAGTATTTTCTGTTAATTATAACGTTAGCGCTGGAGCTGAGACATGCTGCAATCTAATAATATTGTTTGTGTAAGGTTATAATTCAGAGAGAATGTCGTGGATGCAGCGTGAGATATTGAGTGGATGTTACTAACACTAAATTAAGCTGTCAGTATCGATCCCAAAGTTTCTATGTCATTGATGAAGTTTGATGGTTCACCCTACCAAATCCTGTTAATTAATTCTCCGGGAAAACTGAACCAAATACAAAAAATGTGAAATAATTATGTAACTGTTAGCAGGGAAATATTTAATATATCAGCCACTCATGGTATTCAGTGGTGAGGTGATTAATTAATCCATAGTGTCATTATTAGAAGGTTGTTTGGACAGGTAAACATCATTCTAACAATAAGATGTTCATTAAGATTTTAACAAGTTGTGCACCTTACCCCAAACATATTGAGTTGATTTGCTTTTACAGCATATTAATGTGTATTACTGCCCTCATGCCTTCAGGTTAAGTCCCTTGCTAGGTTAAAGTTACATAACCAATCCAAAAATGATCAAAAAAGTATGTGTAGTTTATGACAGGAGGGAAATTACTGGCATAGCTTTCTCTTCTAAAGGAGACTTGGCTGAGAAAAGAGCACTGAGACAAACATAAAATGGCATAAAACAATGTACTTAGACAGAATATTAAGTACACCCTCATTCGGCACGGCAGTTTGAACCACAAGGGTGCAGTTTTAATCTAGAATGTCTGGATGTATCTTACATCACAGCCATGTCACCATCTGGAAGAAATTAATGTGATTTATACACCCTGAGACGTTCTTTTGATGCTTTTGGGATTGGTCCATTTTCATCTGCGGTTTTCGAGGACCCACCCACCTTAATCACAGGCTTCAACTCTGAGCTCCAGGGAGGATCCCCTTTTCTTCATTTGCGAGTGTGTATTTGCCTGTGTGTGTGAGTTATATGTCTAAGTACTGGCTGAGCCGAGTCTAGCAGCCTGGGCGGACTATACATAGGCTTAGTTGTGCACACAGTTCCAGTCAGAGCCTTCAAGGAAGATCAACTCAGTCCAGGATGTGTAACCAATGATTTAATGCCGACACTGCAAATAATGTTAGTCAGCTTGTCTCACGTTTAAACATATCAATTACACTTGAAAAAACAGTCATGCCAACTTGACTCTACTATTTATTTCTTTGCAATATAGATCAAATGATGTTTTTCCTACATGCTTGGAAGGGAGGGTGAGGCTAGGTTATTCATTCGGTTGCAATCTGCAACTTCACTCTAGATGCCACTAAAGAGTTTCTTCTGGCTTTACTGTATTCAGTGAGCAGTAATTGCTTATAATGTGTAGTTACACCCATGTAAGCACATCATGTATTAAGAGGATTTACATAAAGTACTTACAGGGTTTGTTGTTAGAACACTCTGCTCTTGATGTTAAAGTGGTGGTCCATTGTCCAGTGAAGCATTTTACTATGAAATGTTGTAAAACACTGTCTGAATACATGATTTGCATTTTAAACGTGCAGAGTACTACATTCATTCGACAGTTAACTACCACCCTGCACATTTTCTCACACTTTCATTTACACAAAGAGATTTAAGACTGAAGTATGACACAAAAGGAAAAATCCCTCTGGCTATTTAGCAGAAGGTTTTGAATATTTGAGAGTAACTACACCTCTAACCCACTGTGGGTTTTGCATACCTAGTATAGAACAAATATAGGAAGCAGTGCAGGAAGAAAATACTGAGACTTTTAGTTACATAAAGAAGCAATAGCACATGTAGAAATACTTTATTACAGGCACAAGTCATGTCTACAAAAGCAAAAATATCAAAGCAATGGCTTCAAAATAAACTGTACTCATTCATTATTAGAACACAATATACTGAATTATAATTACTGATTACTGATACATTCATGTGTTCATCACTTTATATTGCAGCTGGTGATGGTGGGGATACTTTTAACTACTTGAGATGATTGTTTGTGTTTATAATATTTCATCTTAACCTAATGATAAATCATAATTTGCTGATTTTATTTTGTATTGTAAAAAGTACAACATTTGTTTCTGAACTGTAGTAGAGATATGAAGTAACAGAAAATGGAAATATTCAGTTCGAATACAAATAATTCAATTCAACTGGTCAGTATAGTGCTTGAGTTCTTGGTTACTTTCACCACTGAGAGAAGGTCACTTCACTTAACGGCAAATGTGACACTTGTCTCACCCATGATGGGAGATCCCCAACTGACTTTCCAAGTCAAAAATAACTAACTGCATTTCAAATTATGACAAGTGGGTAGTATATAATATGAATTATCTTTGTGTGTACTCTCTCCTGAGTGACATAAAGAAACTTGAAAATAGGAAATGTTCACTGGGATGTTTGAAGACTTACCTAATTCCTTATTTGCTTAAAAGCATGTTGCAAGTTAGCGTATACTTTGACTCATGTGGCCACAGACTTATCTGACATATTGCTGAAAAATAAAGGTGACCCTGTATTTAAAATCCTGCAATATAACACACACAGCATTATAAACAACTGCTTGTACTTTCTCAGATGTTGATTCAGTAGTGCCAGTAAAGCTCTGCAAACAGGCCACTGTTTGCTCTAGCTGCTGCAGTTTTACTCCTGCTGAGGTGACAGACGTCAGGGGCAAAGGGCTACAAGCAGTAATGGTGGCCAGAAACTGTAAAAATGTGAATTCCTGTTTGAGGCCAAATAGGAGTTTGGGGAACAGAGCGTACTTGTGAACTTTTTTGATGTGTTTTGTCTTAACAGTGTCTGTTAAGACATGCATGTTTACATTGGGAGGGACACCTTCATTTCAAACAGTGGATGACAATTTGTTGACAAAATGCTCAAAGACACCTGAAAAGTTTTATTGTGATGGCATAGATTGCTACACGCAGCCTTGTAGTATATTGTCGTATTAAGGCTGTAAACTATGCTCTCAAGTCTTTCACCTACAAGGCTTTCTATCCAATACATGTGGTGAACTGAACAAAGGTTGAGCAACATTGTGGTTGCTGAACTGTGTTATTGCTGTCATCATATCCGGTTGTTTTTGTAGTATTCTAAAGTACTCTTTCTTTTGTGTTGTAGTACTTTTTAAAAGTCAAGTAAACCACTTTTGATTAAATCGTATACCCACTGTCCATGATGTTTAATTGTATTCATTAAATGTTTGCAGTGTTGGCATAACTTGGTATTTGATCACAATGTGATTTTTTGAATCCTGTGTGCACAAATGAATCAACCAGCAACTCAACCATCTGTGAGACTGCACCATTAGTCCTGTTGCTTTCATTTAAAGGTTGATTGTTCTTTTTTATTTGGTTGTTCTCTTTTTGCATGCAGACAATGACATAATATTAATCATGCAACCATGTACTGTATCAAATGGGTGAAAGCACTTTCACTAAGGGAAAATAAATAAAAGGAATCCTTTGATAGACAAGAAACTGGCAAACACTGAGTTATTACCAGACCAGGAAGGAGGAAATGATCATTTCAGGGAAAGCCATCAGAGTGGTAAAGCTTGTTTTATTTGTTTGTTTTGTTCTTTTAAAGAAAAGAATGAGGACATCGTAACTTACTGTACAGGACAAGAACGGGAAGCGTTACAGTCAGAGGTCAACTATTCCAAATATTCTAACTCAAAGCATCTTGAAATTTATATTTTTTAATTAAAAAAAAAAAAGAATATCTTCTAACGAAAGTATGACTTGCTATTCTATGGAGCATTTGTGTCCTTAACATCAGCTCATGTGAAATCTAAATAACATTTGCCCTTAACAGCAATATTCAATCCTCGGTGTTGTTGTTTTTACTGGATAGAGGGGTTGCAAATACCACACATACTGTAGATAACAGGAACAATGGCTGATCCAAGGAACTCCAATCACGACTCGGTGATCAATACAGTGAAAGTCCTCATGAGGTGTAGTGTACTGATGTGAACTGTGGACTATGCAAGACTGACGCAATCCGTGGAAACACGGTGCATACGCTGAGAAACCTCAGTTTGCCCCAGTTAACTGTTCAAAAACAGAGCAGAGTGGTTGAAGGGAAGCATTGTTCATGTGACACAGAATCTGACACCTTCATTTTTTTTGTTTCTTTTTTTTTTGACGGGAAACTTGCACGAAAGATATTTCTCTTGCAGGAAGAGTGAAACTTCAAATGCAAATTACATCAGCTCAGCGGCCAATCACGGGCCGCAAACCAACTGCGTCACAGCAACCGGGAGCCTATCAGCTGTCACCACGATAGTAGAAAAAGATCGCAGTCGCAGCTCGTACTGTTCATCATTTGAGTAATACCGGGGATCGGCGGAGCAGGGAAACCTCAAGGTTTCTACTGAATTCAATAAGGATACCCGGTTATTTCTGATTTCAGACAGCGCCACTAGGATATATCAACATGGTGATAACAGGGAGCGGGGGGAGCCACAAGGTTCTCCTGATATCCGGAAAACAGCCCGGCTCACAGACGAGCTACAGCCGGCCCATCTCTGTCGTTTTACCGTCAGCGGCCAGCCAGGCGGCGGCGGCGTCGTCGGATTCAGACTCCAACTCCTCTGCGGGGCCACCCATACGAAAAAGACAGAGGCTCACACACTTGAGTCCAGAAGAGAAAGCACTTCGCAGGTTGGTTTATTTATTTATTTTTTTAAATTTACCGTCATATGTGGGGGGTTTAAAAAAGTGCAAACGCGGCCATTGTTTAAAGCATCGATTACCACAGGGACACACCCTGGATCAAGATATTGATCCGTTAGTGAACTGATTTGACGGTTATAGTACTTGCAGTCATATCTAAGTTATAATTGGGCCTGCTAAGCTGTCTAAAATTTGCAACACGAAGCGTTACATGTCTATATCGCCTGCGGACTTTAACCCGGCTTGTCAAGCTGCTATCTGAGCCCGTGGACCCGCCCGGCTTGTGGCTCCTCACAGAGCAGGACATTGATATCCTGGTATGCCTGCGTGGCAGGAACATGGCCGGGTGATTGCGCAGTACTGTGAACCCGAGTCATGTCAGGGCGCTTAGTCAGCATCGTGGAAAGAATGTGTTGAAATTCCTGTTTTTTTTTCACCTCCTTCATCTCATTTTTCTTTTTTCTTTTTTTCTTTCCAGGAAACTCAAGAACAGAGTCGCAGCTCAGACAGCTAGAGACAGGAAAAAAGCCAAGATGGGGGAACTGGAACAGCAAGTCATAGAGTTGGAGCTGGAGGTAATTTCTCTCTTTTATTTTTGTCATCTTCATACAGAGAAATGCCAGTTCCTTTGAATACAATCATCAATGTGTCATCTGATGTTGTGCAACTCTTAAAGTATGGCTAGATCCAGCCACTTTATACCACATTAATGTAGCTATAACAGCTATAATACTGTTTAATACACTACAATAAATGTTTTAGTGTGTGTGTGTGTGTGTGTGTGTGTGTGTGTGGTCAAGTTGGTTTCACCCAGGACATTTCATGCATCACTTCCCAATAAACGGTTGCAAGTTTCAAGTATAAACATCTGTTCCTTTTTCTTTTTTTTCTCCCCTCCTGCAGAATCAGAAACTACACATTGAGAACAGGCTGCTTAGAGAAAAGACAAGTGGCCTACTGACAGAAAATGAGGAACTGAGACAGAGACTTGGGTTGGACACCCTCGACTCCAAAGAGAAGGTGAGATTGTAACACTATGCTACAGAAGGGGAAGCGTGGTGTGTTCAAGGAGAGTTGTAGTAGTTGATAATCTGAGTAATCTTCATTCATCCTCATCCTCGTTCTCTTCGTTACAGGTTCATGGTCTGTTGTCCACTGGGAATGAAGCAGGTTTGGGGATCGGGTCTTCTGAGTCCGCAGCACTCAGGCTACGTGTGCCTCCGCAGCAGGTGCAGGCCCAGCAGCCCCTAAATCTGAAGACTTCTCAATGGATACAGATGGTTCTGACTCTACAGACAGTGAGGTAAGTCTAATAAAGATGGCTCTTTTTTTATGTAGATGCATGTGTTGAAGGTTTAAATCCTGTTTGTAAGAAAGCTTTGTAGTAATACCAGAGCTAGGTCATGGGTTACCAGGCTAATCTCCGGTTTTCTCCCCCTTCCTCACTAGTCTGATTTGCTACTGGGCATTCTGGACATCCTTGACCCAGAGCTGTTCCTCAAGTCTTGTGAACAGGAGTGCCAGGAGCCGCAGGTGCAGCTGGTCGGAGGGGGGAACCCAGTACCTGCCACCACACCTGCGACTCTGGGGTCCTCATCAGTTAAGCTGGAGGCCCTTAATGAACTGATCCACTTTGACCACATCTACACCAAGCCCGTGGAGGAGGTGAGCAGCGGGCAGTGCAGCGACTCAGAGAGCGACACAGAGGAGAAGATTGACGAGGCTATCTTCCCCATTACCGAGGTGGTGGTCGAGGAGGAGACAGTCTGCATCAAAGACGAGCCGGAGGAAGTGGTCATCCCCAGCTGTAACAGTCAGGTGGATGACATTTTCTCATGAGTCCTCCTCCCCCGCCCTCAGCGGTCTGGATAAGGAAGCCTGCTTGGCGGACACCTACAGTGACTCCGGATATGAAGGGTCCCCTTCCCCTTTCAGCGACATGTCCTCTTCCCTGTGCTCAGAGAGCTCTTGGGAAGACATGTTCGCTAGTGAACTCTTCCCCCAACTTATCAGTGTCTGAATCCAACCCCTAACCCGCTAAGTTATAATATACAGTATATATATACACACTTATACACGTAAGAGCTAATGTGTAGTGTTCCATAACTACAGATAAGCGCATGCTTCATAGTAGCTTAGAACACCACTGAGCCCGCTCATATATCTGCTAAAGTTAAGTACATAATCTCCGTTTAACTACAGCAGGTCTGTACCACTGGCAATGTTGCATTGACTTGTGGGAAATGGAGTTCATGACAGCTTTATTTTGGCATTATGTAATTACTGCAGAGGATTTAAGATTGATTGCAAACCTCTCTCCGTTCAGGACGAAATGTGGTTGGAATTCAGTATTTCTGTAAATGTAATAGGGGGATGGGACCGATCATTTAAATTTTATTTATTTGTGTATTCTGCTTTGGAGTCACTGTAAGTCCTCATGTAAAAATGCTTTCTTCTAATTTGCTGACCGCTCTCTATGTAGTCTGATTACTGCATTAAAAAACTTTTTGCATTGCACCTTGTCTTTCCGTTTCAGTTATTGCAACTGTTTAGACTGGGCGAAATGTACAGTTCTGACAAGATGTGAAAAGGAGCAGCAGTCGTTGGCAGAAATTTCACATGGGATAACCTCATGAAGCTAAAACTGTAGCACGGCACATTTCTAAGAACTCTAAGAACTCATTAGCAATTGTTAAGGCCCGTTATCAAGGACAATACTTAATCCAACTTGACAAACCTGTCCCTTCAAAGTACTTTATTACTGCCCCATGAAACCTTGAAGGGTGTTTTCACTCACATTTTATAGACTGAGTTTCCCAGTATGGGTTTCAGGACTGGAGAAGGACCAAGAGGTCTGGATAAACTGAAAGCAGTGCTATAACCATTAAGACCTCTTTCTGCCTTACAAAAAGGGTTTCACAAAATGAGTAGCAGTTTCTGATAAAACGTCACATTTGAATCATGTTCAATCAATTATTTTACAGTTTAAATCTAATCAGTGGAATCAGTTTTACTCCTCAGGCATGGTTGAGACTTCAGTAACTTTAAGTATGCAAATTGTGTTCATGAGATTGGCTGTTTGCTGAGCTCTTAGTTCAGTATGAGGGGTCAAAGGTTAATTTTCACAAAACAGGTTTATCTACCTTATTTATGAGCTTGATAAATCTGTCAATGTTTTAAAGTTCTGTTATCTTAATTATGATCAATAAACACGCATCATTTAATCATACTCATCTCAATCTTATGATCAAATTTCCTTTCACTGGTCCTTTGAGATCAACTGCAGTCTTTTCACAGGTGTCCTACTCTCCTATCATCGTTTGTGAAAGAATCTCATACATGTGAGGACAACGTGTTTATATTCCCTATCTCTCATGTGGCAGCACAACCTTGCTTTTCCGAGAACGAGGCCTACTTATGTTGCATAACACTTCTAATGTAACTGGGAGTTTCCTGAGAGTCTAACCTGAGCCAATTTTAGTTTTTACCTCCCGGCAGAAATAGGTCAGTGGTGTTTTGGCTGGGTGTGAAAAGAATAGGCAGAGTGGGGAACACACCTTTCTCCTCAGGCCATTATTCAAATCACAATGAGATCTTATTTTGTAAGTTAGGAGGAGACAGTTGCCTCTTTTAAGTTCCCGAGGCTGTGATTGCCGTGCCCTACCCGATGAACAAAAGCCATCGAGTCCCTGGTGGTATATGAGCTGATTAGATCAGGTTTCCAGATGCAAATAGCGATGTAATTGATCTTAACCCTACAGGGCCTACATGCTTGTCTCTGTTCATAGTTTCTGTTCACTCATTGCAAAGTCCTAATTGTGACGTCATCTATTATGTTTCATAGAAGCTACTTTTTGCTTGGTGTTGGTATGCACAACAGCAGATTATCTGGAGGCGGGTGAACAGAAAAAAAAAATTACAACTCAGCTATTTCATTGTAATTCGACCTCCATTTTATGTTATTGTGGTAGGTTAAAGGAAACCACACCAGCCCTTGACGTAGCTTTGCCTCAGCTTCCCCGAAAGAATGCGGTGAGAAATTCAAATTTCTTGTCTAGGTGAAAACCACAGCGAAGATGAACTCAACCTTACAGCTGTTGAGCTGAAACTGAAAAATATTTGCTGAAGCAAGCCGTTTTCAATTTCAGGCTGTAGATTCTGGTTTATTTTGGGGACAGCAGATTTGTTTCTGTTTCTGTGCACAGTTACAGTTTCAGTCGTTTTTTTCACTAACTAACCAACCTAAAATATTCATATCGATTCTTCAAAATACCTTATTATTATCTTGTTTAAGCAGTATAATCACCAACCATGTCATCTCTGGACATAATTTGGATCTTGCTATTGGCCATAATTTAACCAACAAAAGCATGTTCACATTTAGGACATGTGTGGCGAGGAGTACAAGGGCTCCTATCAAAACTCTCACATTAAGGATGCAAGGAGGTTTCATAATCCCCCTGCAGATGTGCAGATCTTTTGAACTCTGTGTCTTTCAATACAATGATGTAGTTTCTTGTGTGAGGGCAGTGAGAGGGTGTGCTGCAATGTGGCTGCATTTTTTTTGTCTGAGAGAAGGAAAAAATGCAACTTTTGACATTTGAACACAATCATCTGTCAAAGTACAACAATCAACCGATGAGTGAGAAGGACTCAGGGCAAACCAAATGTCGCTCCGACGAGATGAGTTGTCAGGTGCACAATAGTTATCACCTTTGTCCAGTAACTCATTTTTACATGTCAGACTTTAAGCGTTTTATTTTTGACTATAGTTAAATTGTACAAATCTGATTTGGAAGCATCCCAAATAATTTCCGTATGTTAACTATGTCAACATACAACAACAATGTATTACAGTCAACTGACCGATGACTCTCGATGATCTAATCAATATAACTGCTGATATCACCACCTACTACCTCTTACAAACTCTTTGTGGTTTTATTTCTCAGCTTCTGTTTGTATGGTTTAAGTGTCCAATTACTTCAGACCAGACTTTGTGTACATAATTCAACTTTGTGTAATAATAATGAAAAAATATAGTTTTACCCTTTGTTTTTATCTGTATAAACAGGACCAGAATCTTTCCAACCCCTTTCCCTTTTCTCTTTTCTGACCGTCAAAACTGAGATGTGAGATGTTTTGTGGCCTGACAGATTTTCTATAAGCGTTGCATAAGACTTGATGAGGGTACAAAGGATCACAGGAACAGGAAGGCTTCTGCTCAGTGTGTTTCTGTAAACCAGAATGAAACCAACCTGATTCTGGATGTCAGAGTTCATGCTTGAATTAGAGCCAGATCTGCCGTGCTAATATGACACTGTCGTCACTTATGCATGGACCTTTTTGCAGGCCTCGGGTTACTACACTCAGCAGTATTATAAAGAGGATTGCTAAACCTACACTGGCAACTGCCACTTCAATGTAAACACAGGTTTTACAGGTAAAGCGTTCACGCTATTTAGAATAAACAGTGCGGTAGTAGGTTGTTAATACTTTTAAGTATTTTAACTTCATTTTACAACAAGGATTCTGGGAAATCAACAAGCAAGTACCAGCTGATCAAACAGGATTTAAAGACAGTTAGCTAAGTGTAAAGCAAACAAAAGGTCAAGGTAGCCAGAAGCGCAAAGTGTGGCTCATGTGACAGTTTTCTCATGTGAGAGGTAATGATAATGATGTTGCTGGATAGGGGTGAGCTGTGGTCACATTCTGAGCAGTCACCTGACGTAAATGACGAATGAAAATAGCTCAAACGACTCCCTTTGGCCTTCTTTATTAAAAAGCTAATGAGTGGCTGATCACAAGCTGGGTGCAGTGGGGACATAGCCTTTGTATTTAGGGCACTTTATGAATGATTCAGCTGGGGATAAGTGACTCATGGTCCCCGTCATTGCCAGCAAACAACATCTGTCCATATCTGTCCGTGAACATGGAAAAACCGGACTCACTGGCATGTTTAAAACATGTACTGCTGCAGTCAGTCACTTGTTAATGTTCTGGAAAAAAAGGCTTGTTTATGCCGTCTCCCTGTTAAATGGTGTGTATTTTTATGCTTTCTCTTCATGCCTGGCTTGTTTCTTCTGAATTCCAAATGATTATTTAACACCCAGTTAATCATTGAGCAGAAAAAGGCCATCAGTCATCAGTCTATTATCTGCATCATCCTGTTTGAGCTGTTCTTTTTACTGAAAGGAAAGAAAAACAAGAGCAACACAAAGATCCTTAAACCTATTGTCTCGCCCAAGATCACGTCAACCATTTTTCTTTTGTTGCATCAGCCCTTGAACATGTGTGCAAACAAAAGCTGCAGACGTATGTGGCCAATGACGCACACATACCAGCATGCACTCACACACACAGACGCACACTTCACTCTTGTGCTCAGTCAAGGTGGCTTAGTCTTTAGCTGTGAGAGAGATCGTTATCCTCAGTTACCAGTGGCAACAAAGGACGGTCAGTGGAGTGTGTTCATGTCTGATCCACGGCATCGAGCCAAAGCCCACTGAGGGAACAGTAAGGGTACTTATGGGAGGTACATGTGTTCCTGAAAGTCAGTTGCTGTTTGGACCTGAATTTACTCCAAAAGTATTTGAGATTTTATGAAACGTCTGCACATACAGACAGCAGATGAATGTGAAAACAGCCTTTTAGTTAAACTTATTCACTCTCTTCAAATGAGCAAAAACAGGTTTCGTGCACTTAGAAATTACACATATCAAAAGTATTAATCAAATCTAATAATTGATGACTATACACACATATTCAACTCAATTAACAAATGTCATCTTAAAGAGAGACCACATAGTCGCCTTCTGCTCTAAAAATTAACATCAACAACATATTTTTTGGAACAAAATCTAGAAGAAGAAATGAAGAGACATTTTGTACACTGAATGACACCAAGTTAACCACGGCTTCCTGGAGTAATACTTTATAGGCACAAGCTAATACAAGCAGCTGACGCAGTAGTGTTACACAAGGCTGCATTGCCATGGTTTCATTTCCTGTAGTCGTGGCAGGTCTGCGAGAGACGGCATGTCTGCTGGAAGAAAACATTAATCACTTGGATTCCTCCTACACAGCGTGGCAGATTCTTCCTTTGAAGCTCTTTCATAGCCCACGTAACAAAGATTCAGAGTGGATCAAGGGGATTTAAACTGCGCACGATGAATATCTTTTGATATCATCTAAATGGCTTCAACTCGCATAACCTTGACACAGCTTTCCATTTTACTCCATCTGCAACCTAATTCAGATTCTCAGGTCCTAACGACTTTTGGAGTAGAGCTGCAATTACACCACAAGCCAGAACTTTTTGGATGGCCTTTCACTGCCCACTCAAACCAGGCCCCTGAGGTTAAAGGCTCATGTGTCAGTCTGTGTCAGCCAGCAATTACAGAGTGTGCTAAAACATGATCACAAAGCACAGACAGACAGACACATACACAAGATAAGTACAGTATTCCTTTGTTTCCATGTGTTCTCATCAGGACCCCCGACGCTCAATAAACAATAAACAGCCCTGAACTGTCACAGCTTGCACTGCGTCTGTTGTAATATCGAACACTCCCGCAGTCACCAGGTGTACGACTCATAGATCAGTAATACTGCTGTCAGGTGTAAACTTTGTACTGTATGTCAGCTTTTAAATACAAACAATCTTTTGAGTTATATAATATTTTTTTAAAAAACAAGTCCACAGCTATGCTAGCAACTGTGTGATTCTGTACTTGGGCACAGTGGATCTTTTAACTACATTAGCATCAGTGTTTGCATACTGTTTTCAAATGGTAGTATATTGCATTTCCAAAAGTCACTACAAGTTGCCATATGACGCCGTATGTGTATTTGCATATTAATGATGCCATGCCGCTCATTTGGATAAAGCTTAGCTGCAGTAAGGGAGTGATCACGTTAAGCCAAAAAGGTAGATAGAGAAAACTTTAGAGTCGTGCAGCAGGCAGGGGAATAATATTTTTCTGCCGTTTGCTTTATAGTCTGAATTTTGTTAGTCCCTTCTGCTGAAAACTTGCTAAATCTCACAAGAAAGTCACAACACTGGTAGACATACTAAAAAATTACAATGCTAAAAAGAAAACATTTACCACGTTCATAATATCAGTGTGTTGCTAACATTTGCCAATCAGCTTTAAAATAAGCAACATAAAGTATTTGGTTTTAAGGTACTGCACAAATTGAAAATGCTGGGATCACTAAAGTCATTAGGATTAATTGTGAACCAAATGAATATAATCCATCCAGTAGATGTCTATAGATTTCTGTCTGGATCAAATTAGTAGACCAACACAGAGGCATTGCTATGAGTTTGTAGATTTGGTAATAGGATGTTCTCAGCGCAGATACTTGAGTAATTGATCAATAAAACTATCAGAACCGAAGTCACAAGGGTTTCACAAAGAAACAGCTGCAAGTATTTTGGTATAAAGGGAAACAATGATAACTACTAAATTTACTTCATATTCCAAGAAAGATCGTGTGATTAATAAAAAAGTCTCAATCTCTGAATACACTATGATTTCATGGTCAGATGTTTAATATCTACAGTAGAACAGCACATTTCATTTTCACCACTGTCCCCACAACAGGTGGGTTTTCCCAGAGGCCTCAGCTGTAGATGTATCATAAGCATGTACTTTAAGGCGAGAAGGTTATTTTGGTCAGTCGTGACAACAGCCTTTAGCCTAGTTTGTGTGACAGTGTGACAAGTCACTTTAAACTTGAGGGCTTAATGACATTTGTCATGATGACAAAAAAATCCAGTGAATCACTAGTTTTTGTCCTGATCTCTGGACCTGTGGACACAATAATTGGGTAGAAAATTCAAGTGTGTACATGACTTTTTGAACAGCGTAGGCACCCTTTGCTGTTTAAACAGTGATAAGAGACTGTCTACATGTGCAAAGAGTGCAACAACTGCAGGGCATTTATCAGTAGGACAAAGGGCTAACCAAGGGAACATTCAGAAGTAGGAAAACACAATAAAGGAACTTAGAAAAACAGGTCATGAAGCCATTACAGTTTTGATATTTTAGGAAGTCTGTTATCACATCACAGTGAGTGTAACTAAAATACAAGAATAATGTCTTGTTTTCCAACATCGACAACAAGGATCATAAAGAATGAATGATCATATATAGTTGTTTAAATGTGAAACCGCAGCACTACTGCAAAAGTACAAGGCCTGACTTTCACAACTCTTGGTGTGTCAGTTTAAAGTTAATTTCAACAACAACGCAGTTTTTTTTTTCGCAATCATTTAGCGAGCCAGTTATTGCACAACTTTTCACCAATAAGCAAAGACTTATCTGTTCCTTTATATGCAGCCAAATTCACTTTCACAACTACACAGGCATTGAGACAGCCTGCTGCTGCTAAACCGGAGAGTAAATATTGAATTTTCCTCTAGGCGGCTGGCGTACATTTGATATAATGTGTCGGAAAGAACACAAGGTTTTAAGATTAGGGGAACCTACGCGACTTCAACCTCATCTGAATCCTGAAGCAGAGGACATCTATCATGTTTAATTAAATACTTCTGACTGTTTGCGATGATGGGGAGTTTAAGATTGTTCTAACTATATTCATGACAAAAAATTTATTCGTTTGCTATTAAAATGCAATTGTGTTCAAATCCAAATTTGAACACATTCAGTGAGTTTCAGATTCTTGAATCCACAGCGACTAAATATCAAACATGCAGTCACGGCCACACTCTATGTGCCACCTGCAGACCAGCCTTGCAATAGCAGCTGTTTTTGGAAAAGAAGTCCTTGCACACTGTTGATTTCATGTCCATTCAGCTGTTGCTTACATCTTGCATCATTCACGTTTGGCCCCTTAATGCATGAAATTTGCATATACTTGACAGCTAAGAGGCACAAACAGAAACAGAGGAGTCATATCTAAATGTTGGGATACTCCAGTAATTTAATTAGGTGTTTCCAGATAATTAGGATGTTGTGAGAGACAAATTAAAAGAGAAAAATCGACAAACATTCCCCACATCATTCAAACTCAACATCCCCAGTTGTAACAAAGAGTTTCTGTTAAAAAAGAAGAAGACAAAACTAAGATAATCGTGACATAATCATTATGATATTATCAGGGTAATACTTTTTAGATCATGATGAGTGAACTGAATTTCATGTGGTAAGTTAGTGGAGATCCCCTTTAATGTGTGAGCAATCAGCTGTATACCCGTTTATAGACTGAAAACATCATAGCCAACTAAATGGTGTGAGTATAATAGTCCAGTGTGGAAGATTTGGGGGCCTCAATTTTTAGTATATGGTAGAAATAGAACATGATATGTATAACTGTGTTTTCATTAGTGTATAATCAGCTGAATTTAAGAATTGTTTGTGTCTTTGTTTCCTGAGCCTGTTTTAATCTATAGACACTGTCCTCTTCCAAGAAGTCCGCTGTTAAACCGCCATGTTTATACAGTAGTCCTAAACCCTGGCTCTAGATAAAACCTTTAGCAAGTTTCGCAGCCATGCTCTTTCACACGAGGAAGGAGAGCGTGAGGTGAGGTGGCTGCAGTCAGCAACTAGAAGTCCCGCACACTGGTACTTTAAACATTGGGATACTAACTTTGAATCATTGTAATTTTGACTCATGACTCAGTAAACATTTGTCTTTTGGAAGACAGCTTCTGTTTATACCAGCTAGCTCTTGATCTCTGCAGCTAAGACTGTTTTTTTTTAGCTTCAAACCCCATTTTGTATTTCATGTACATGCATAACTACAAGTTTTAATCCAGTGACTTACAGCTGTATTTATTTTTTGCACTTTTGTTTAGTATCTACCACTTTCTTTGGTCTAGAGGCATGAGCTCTTAAACCTGTGAGTAAAACGTTCACATGAAAGAACGTTTATTCCCCCCTCATATTTTCCTCCACTGCCCTGCACCCCACCATTCCCCCTCTGGCCAGGGATAAGTAAAGGGGTGTGGGGGAGGGTTGAGCTCAGCTCCCAGCCTGTGTGGCATTCCTGAATGAGTTCACTGCTAAACCAATTCTCATGCCACCCCTCCTCTTCCAGACAAGACACATCCCCCTTTCACTCTTTGCTGCTTGCAATACCACTACTCTCTCTCTCTCTCTCACACACAAACACAGACTGAGGTAGATTTGCCATCTAACATGGAAAAACATACAGTACATCTTATCATGAATTGATAAGGAGAACTAGAAGTTGCTAGAAGTCATTTTTCAAGAGCAGTAGTTAAAATAACACATATCAACCAGCTTCTTTTAATCGTGCATGTTATGTATCGTGTTTGACAAACATTTCATGTCTAAACAATGCATTCAAACATTCACAGTCATAAGACATGATTTCAGTAATGTTCACTTTTAGTAAAAACGCGGATCGAAGCAATGAGAAGGGGTCTTATCTCATTCAGCAGGCAGAGTTGAGGGCGCGCCTCTTTTATTCACAACCCCATCTCAAGGCGAGGCGGGGCGGGGTTAAAGGTCACTGTGACTGTTTGGTTGGGTTCAACAGCATAATGAAGTGTCAGTATATCAGATTGTTCTTCAATTAATCACATTGGATTGTTTATCTCACAGGTGGCTTGTACCTGATGCATTTCAAATAGAGGCCTTTTATATTTTCATGTAATGTCTGTTTCAGTGCTCTTTACAGACAGATAATACTGTTTGTAGGAATGATTCAAACAAACCACTTCTGCTTTTGCAGAAAATTTGCTCGGCCAAATGGTGAGACAAGTAGGTCTTTCCTGGAAAAATGTTCCAGTGAACAGGAAGAGGTGGTATTTCTAATGAATTTCACACCAGATGACATCCACTGTGGGTTTTTTTTTTAGAAAAAACAGAGGAACTGCAACTGGTGGTTCAAACAAAGTCTGCTATTCTAATCAAGTGAACAATGCAGACACTTTTATTCATTTCTGCCCCATTCATTTTAAGCCTCATTTAATATACTTCAGCCTTGAAATCACATTTTATTTTTAACCCTGAGGTACCTGTGTTCTCTTCATGCTTTGTAGCAATCCGAAATAGAAGAAAGATGAAGGAGGGCTAACTTTAACAGAAACATGCAGGGGCAGAAAGAGAGAAACGGAAATGTATGTTGATACCTCATCCAGAAATAAACCACAAATATACAACTGACCCTGCTAACCACAGAGCCACTGACATAAGAGATACTGAACAAACAAACAAAAATCCCCTGGCAACCATACCAAATTATATTTTGGTGCCCCAGTTCTTGAATTAACTCTCCTCTAAATATACTCATACACCAGCGATCACGGACAGTCCCCCCACCCAACCCACTTTGGTCTTTCTACTGAGCCTCAAATGGAAACCAAGCAAGTCATCTGTGGTGTTTGATTCATTCACCTCAGAGTTTCAGTGAGGGACACTGCCACATTCTCTACTGATAGAGGAACATGGAGAAAAAGGCCAGTGGCCGATCCTCCCCATTGACCCCCTAAATCAGTGAGTCAACTTTACTGTCCTCCGGTGCCATTTATCAGTCAGTGTCCTGTCATTACTCCTTCCGCTATCTGCTCTGCAGTCTGGGAAGGATGTATTGCCCCTCATTTCTGACCGGTAGGGGCGTGCTCAGAGGGCTTGGAGTCTATTAGTCTTGTGGAGATCATCCCTAACTGATAGTTTGGTGGGAGTGACCAAGAGTTTACTGTTAGGTTTAAAGTATGTGGGAAGATCAGAGGAGTTACATTTAAATCCCACAATCAAATCTCCTTTATTTGTAGATGGCCCCTGGTAGGAAGCTTTGTTCAAGCTTTATTATTTAATTTCATAGGAGATAAATGATCATGTCTGTGCTAGTTACTGGAAACACTCTTTCTATAATGTGGTGTGAGGTCCTTTTGTGTACCTGGATGGCCACACACAGCTCCAGACCCTCCAGCACCTGCAGGATGACCTGAGGTCGAAACCCTTAACGTTTGCTGCTCTGCAAAATCCCTCAGCCTCTCCAGCACCCAGCTCACCGCCGGCTCCTTGCAAACCTCCTAAGGCAAGTTGCTCAGCAGACAGCCTGGAAGAAAGTGACAGAACAAACCAACTTCAGTGTCAGATTCACTGATGCTACAACACATGGCTGTGTGTTAACACACATGCATACCACATGCGCATGCAGTTCCACAGATGTGTCTGACCCCCGTCTCAGTAAACCCTGTCACCCCTCCCTGACTTCACATTCCACACCAGATAATGTCTTCAACAGGCTGCATACCACATATTGCTGGTTGTTTTTATTATTGTTTGGAACCTTCATGTCTCATGGGACAGTGCAGGTCACATGATGAGAAAGGCCATGGAGTACAGTCATGTGACACAGGGCTTGATACCACTGCAGACTCCTGTTCAAACTCCCTGGATGGGAGAAGAAAAGTGAAAGAAAGAAAGAAACTGGATGACCCCGTATGAGCTTATATTATCTTACACACAGCACACAGCTCCATACACTGACTGTATTTGACTTCTATTTAAATATGGAAGCACACTGAGTCATGGTTAAAGCTGTAGCACCAGTCTGATGATGCAACATGTTAATGATGTTTACCCTCATGGTCAAAATAAAAAAAAGGCATAAAGAATAAGTATTTTAAAGTTTATAACATGATAAAAAGTGATAAGGTCACATCAGGTAACACTTGAGGGGTTGCAATTAGCAACTACACACCTCTAAATTCTACATGCTGGACCTTTAAACAAAACCTTTGGTGATCTTTTAAACTCTTGAAGTTCAAATTGTTGAGAGGATGATGCATCTAAGTCATGCAGTGTTTAGTGAAAGGTAATCATCCTGCTGATACTTGAGTGATCATTTGGAAAAACCAATAAGAAGTTAGAAGATTGTTGGGATTAGGATGTTTCCCAGACATGGTTTTGAGCTCCAGGATGCTGACTCTAGCTCTGAGCCATCTCCTCAACCTTTTTGTTAAAAGCAGCTTTCAGCTCCTGCAGCTTTCAGGCCTTGTTGTTGTTGATTAGATGGCTGATGGCTAATGGAGCCTTGGCAGGAGAGCTGGATTTAGGAAACACAAAGACAAACAATATTTATTGTTGTGTTTATAGGTTTTTGTTTATGATTATGCTATATAATATATCTTTGTGTCAGCAAGCACATGCACACTCTGACAAATGGTTAATGGCATACAAAATGCAAACAATGTACTGTATAATTAAGAAGGTTACAGAGCGTATAGAGTGAATGAATTTCATTCAAATACAAGAACTAAACTCATGTTCAACATTTAGTTTGTAGTCACTGACTTTTCTTATTCCAGGCTTATTTAAGGGGCCTTTTGCCTTCAGTCTGGCCTGCAACATGTTCACTTGAAATGATGTCATGTGACTAACTCACTAGCAAACAAGCTTGCTTTGTCTCTATATTTACAATAAACTGGAGGACTATGTTTAGGAAGAGCTGTGACTTTTACATGGTTCAAACCAATATGGATGCTCGAAAACCTTTCAAATCAAATATTTCGATATTTTGCCAGCATCAATTAACAAACTAAGTGTGGGTTACAACAATTGTATGGTATTGATTGCTGTAATTATAGTTATTCTTTTGTTCCTTGATACTGATTGATTATGGGTGTGGTTGCGGCTGCGCCTTTTGGGACAGAAACTCTTTGAGGTGTAGGAGCCAGTTTGGTCATCCATCCTTTAGGGTAAAGACTAAGTTCTGGACTGGTGCTGTCAAACTGGAATACACGACAGTTAAAACAAGTAAGACTTGTTTATAGAACAGACTGTTAAAACAGGGATAGGTCAAACGGGTAAAAGTGTCATATTGAAACTGAGACTTGATACTACAGTGCGTCACCTGAGATATTTCTGTCAGATGTAGCGTAAACTCTAGGCCCTGTTTGTTGGGCTGTTTATGATTTTTTTATTATAGTTTATATGTTATGTGTAATATATGTTTTCTGTGCATTTCTTCATGTGTATTTGGCTACATGAAGAACCTTTTATGGAATACAAATGAAATGGTCATATGGTCAAGTATTCAAAATTTTGAACTAACTTCCTGGAAGTGTACATAAAAATGTCATGTGTCACATGTAATCATTCAGTGAATGGTGGTAATACTTGTGTTGTAGCTTCAAAAGCCAAGGTAAATATCAGGCAGTATAAAGAACCAGTCAAATGTTCCTGATAACATTTTACAACATGCCCTTTTGTCTCCTTTATCCACAACACAATTCCACTGACGTTTTACAGCAAATTCCTGACATAGCCTGACAATGTTTTTCTAACTGTGAATAGACCAGAGGAGGAATGAAGATGAAGGGGAATAAAAATAGAAACACAAATTGAAGGACTGTCACCACAAAGCGGGGGAGAAGAGTACAGGTTGAGATGCCATTGTAGTTTTCTTTTCTTTACAGTCACTCCAGGATCACGGGAATATTGCCCTGGCTGTGAGGACTTGGACTTTTGTCCTCTTTATGATACGCTGCTGATCTCGGAAATAAAGCCTTAGCTACTATTGCGGTTATTATCTAGTGCCTTACTCATAATTGGAGCACAGCCTTGAAGAACAACAGCAGTCAGGGGTAAAAATCAAGGATTTATGACAGGAGGTTTGACTTACTGGCTGCTGAAATACAAGTCATTAGATGGAGTGCTGCTGAAATGTAGATCCTTGCAAGTTGAACAACTGGTTTGTGGCCTCTGGCTCTTTTTCCTGACTCTCTAGTGGGTTTGTGCCTTTGTATTTTATTATGGATCAACAACTCTAACTCTAATTTTGTCATTGTGTGTGATTAGAAGGGTTTGAACAGCTGAGGATTTTTCATGTGTTGTAAAGGTGAAGGGGAGCTGGGGTCTCTAGGGCAGGTTTATGATTTGTGATTTGGATATATTGAAGTAACCCTGTCCTCAAGATATAAATCAATCTAATGCATTTATCGTTGTGTAACTATTATCCTTTCTGTTTGATTGTTGTGAATGGTTATTATTTTGCCTTAAAGATTTCATGTCATGACCCTCTCAAGACTCCACAAATGGGACCAATGATAAATCTGAGCAACGCTGTGTTGTGTGTTAATTTATAAGCTCATAGCTCCTCCTGGTGTTCACATGGTGTTACTACACCAGGCAATAAATTGAAAAAGTTTATCCTAATATGTAATCCCACTGAAGCAGCAGTTAGTAGTTCATATGTCACACGCAGCGATGACAGAATAAATCTTCATGAACCTTCCTGAGAGTATAAAGCACTCATTAAAATGTTAAATACCAGCCTAAATGATTCAACTTCTCTATGAGCTGTGACAAAATTAATCACAGTGTGGCAAATCAGGCAGATGAGGCGCTTATTAAAATGTATAGCACGGTTTCTTACGAGGAATAGCTATAAAAACCTGCAGCCAAAACTGTAATAGCCAATAACTTTTGCAAATTGGCTGGCTTTAGATCGAATAAATAGAGTTCCTATTTTAATTAGCCCAAATGAATGCGGCGGATTAACTATCTGTACTGCTGAAAACTACTGGGGGAGGCATTGAAATGCAAAGATAAACCCCTCTAATAATTCAAAGTTTTACAATTCCTTTTATTTATCAAAGAGTTTGAAAAACGACTTATTTTTTCTCAGAAAGTAAAGAACTCCTCTTTCAACTTCATTTAGCAAGCAAAACAATGCAGTGTGGGCAGAGCTGCACGTCTCCAGTGGCCAATTTCTGGATTTGAGACATAACTCTGGGGATTAGCCTGAACAGCAGTTAATTGCTTTAAACCAATGACGCTGAATTAATCCTTTGATTTTTTTGGACTCCTTTTATGATTAGGGAGAGAGTGCAGGGGGTAGGGAGGGAGAGTGGAGGGAGGGAGAAAAGAGAGAGAGAGAGAGAGAGAGAGAGAGAGAGAGAGAGAGAGAGAGAGAGAGAGAGAGAGAGAGAGAGAGAGAGAGAGAGAGTAATGGAGAGGAAAAAGAAAAAACAACAACCTGACAATGACTCAGGCAGCGACAGCTATCTGAACAGTCTTTCATCAGGAGGTAATGATATGAAACCTGTAATCTACAGGAGGCGGGGGTGGTGGAGAGATCAGATGACTAATTATACTGTGTTCTGAAGCCTGAAGTAGTGCATTCTGGGAAGCAGCACAGGGCATATGAGGGCTGAGCCCTGGCACAGGAGCTCTGATCACTCAGCTGGGTAGTGTGTTGCGGAAGCCCTGAGCCACATGTATATTTTTTTGTTGTTGTTTTTTCTAGATAAGTCGTTATTACGAGATATTATCTCGTTATTACGAGATACTAAGTCGTTATTACGAGATACTAAGTCGTTATTACGAGATATTATCTCGTATTACGAGATACTAAGTCGTTATTACGAGATATTATCTCGTTATTACGAGATACTAAGTCGTTATTACGAGATATTATCTCGTTATTACGAGATACTAAGTCGTTATTACGAGATATTATCTCGTTATTACGAGATACTAAGTCGTTATTACGAGATACTAAGTCGTTATTACGAGATATTATCTCGTTATTACGAGATAACATTATGCTCTCTCAGATTGAACCAATACTAATATCAGCCACTAGAGGGCGGACAATGATAGCAAACGTATATAGAGATATATGGTTCTGCCATGGTTCTTCATTTCATGTGTCCATGAAATTGTACAGAGAATTCAGGTGCCATCATTTTTTTTTTTTTTTTTCCAAAGCTGTCCACAGGAATAAAGTAACTTTTTAAGGTTTTGTGATCATTAGTTTATGTCAAACAGCTGTTTCTATGACAACAGAGCTGTGGTTTTCTGACAATTTATTTTTCTATCTCCAGAGTGATTTTTCCTGAAGACATTGATTTGGCTGCTTGTTTGTTTTTTGTTCCTACATGTCTAGTTTAGATTTTTTATTGGGTGGGTGTAAGTTTGAATAAAAGTCGTGACGTGTTCTTCAACATGAGAAGTCAACGTTAGAATATATTTGTTACATCAATTTCAAGTTTTTTCCTTTTGTATGTCAATATTTACCTTTTTTTTTGCTTTCAACCCTTTCCGTTTTGAGGTGTTTGACCAAAAGATTTTTTAAATCAGACAATACCTTTGCATAAAGAAAATTCAATTTACACTTTAAGGGGGCTGGTTTGTCTGCTCTGCTGCTCCTGAAAACTCTGTGTCCTCCTCAGTGCCTGGGATCAGAGAGGACACAGTAGTGGAAGTAAGTGTACATTCATAATGAATGCACACACATTGGAACAACAAACCATTGTTTGTTGTGGGCATGAGTGTAAAAAACTTAAGATTTTCAACCCATAGAGGTCAGTACAACAAAGCTTTTCTGCCATACAAGATAGTGTTTGAATTCCTTCTTAATCCTAACCTAATAATCCAATCCTAATCTTTAAACTGAGTCCTAACTATAATTTTAAATGAGAAATCCACCCTTTTTCTGAGATAAATTTATATCATGGTAAATTCAGTAAGTACAGGAAATTCTATAGTTATAAAATAATATAATTCAACATATAACTGAGTTCTAGTATTTAGTGGTTAGATACTGTAATTTATGTTCCTGGTGAATCTCAACCTGCATAATTTATTTAGAGTCATTTCCTACATTTCCCAGGTTGCCTTTCAAACCTCCCATGAGGTCATGAACTTACTGCTTTCAGTCAAAGGTAGACACGACTCATGTAAACACAGTATAGCTAGCCACGCAAACATGTCAACAGTGCCTCCCACACCTCTAACTAATCTCTGATGGCTGTCTGACACTGTTATGTATTGAAGCAACTGTCAGCAGAGAATATGGTAAGCTATAATTGCCAATTTTCTCTCTGTGCAACTCGAATGTCAGGACATGATCGAGGTTGCTATTAGTTGTGAGAAACAGACCAAAACTTGGCAGTAAAGTGAGATGGTTTAGATCTTTAGAAAGTTTTGTTTTTCATCAAGCTCCATTTTCGTCATGCTAGAAATATCTCTAGTGTGATGTCTAGCCATCTTTGTTTGGACAATAAATAAAGGGAATGGAAGGGAGACCAACAGACAACAAAAGGAGAAGAAATGGCGATACAAATCTTTTAAAGAAAGGAGCCTAAAGCAACGTGTTAAATAGATCTTTGATCCTCCTAAGTGCAGAAATATGCAACACACACACACACACACACACACACACACACACACACACACACACACACACACACACACACACACACACACACACACACACACACACACACACACACACAGACAAGATGGACAGGCAGCATCTTGGCACACACCAATAGGTAGACCCATCTCTCAACTCGGGCCGACATATGAGCAACAGAAAGGAGCCAGGCACGTCTCTCTACCTCCCCTCCCTCCCCTCCCTACCTCCCCCGTCTCTCCCTTATGTCCTTCCCTCTCTCCAGCCTGTCTGTCAGAGAAGACCCGGGCCTTAAGTGTGTGTGACGCTCCCATCAGCCTAATTATCCGGGTGGAAGGAAGCACAAGACTTTAACAACAGCAGCAACAGCTCTCCAAATGTCCTCTACTGCCACACACTGCCATCCCCAAGGAGTAAGTGTGTGTGTGTGTGTGTGTGCATGTGTGTGTACAAAGATGCTTTTTGCTTACTGAGTCAGTCTGTGGGTGTAAGCATGCATGTTTGACTGTTTAAGTGTGCCTGTGAATCAAGATTTAAGGTTTAGAGTCTATTGGGTGTAGTGCTCCAGCATGAGTGAGAGTAAATTCTTTTTTTTTTTTTTTTACCATGTTTGTGTGAGCGTCTGTGAGTGTTGGTGTCACAGTGCAGGATTTCTCTTTTTCAGCAGAGTCTGGCAGGTAGAGGACTTTAAAGAGACGTTTTAGGAAAACTCCAACCTTCTGCTGAGATCAAAGTTGGTCCAGAACTCACATGAAATGATGGAGAAAATGAACACCCTTTGTGGTCAAAAATATGTAGAAACTCACATTGCTGTACATCTTTTGGAACCAGGCTGCAGAGATGTTGCTCTTTGCCATTGAGCCAGCAGTTTATTGGTGAGGTTCAACACTAATGTTGGGTGATAAGGCCTGGCTTGCATCAGTATTCCAGTCCTAAATGTGTTGGTTGTGGGGTTGGGGTCAGGGCCTGGAAAGACCACTTCTTTATCGGCCTCACATAGTAGCACTGGGGTGTTGATATGTTGAAAAAAGGAAAGGGCGCTCTCCAACAAAGAGTACACAGAAATACACAGACAGAGTTGTCCACATACATTGTACTTTTGACTGTATAATAAACAAAATAAACATATAATAATAATTGAAATAAGAATGAGGGATACCTGGTTTTCTCAATAGCTTTCTCTTTTTTCACCGTCTTTATCGTGGTCCTGACTCGGCCAGGGTTTCTGCAAATGGAAAATAATAGCCACTGTTGTGATACATTCATCACTCTGGTGACCTTCTGCGACTCACCACCAGTCGACACCGCCCTTCGAGGCACAGACAGCTCGAGAGTCGCTCCAGCCATTATCAAAATCATACTTCATCTTATCGTAAAAACTGGGCAGTGTTTTAGATTGATGCCCAACATCAGGGGCTGCCTGCCTGTTGGAGGGCCCAGCAGTGTTGTAACCTTGTGATAATGTTTCATTTCATCCTCTCCTTGTCTTCCTGTACAGTAATACCTCAGCTGGATCATTTGGCCCATAAAGCTTAAGACTTTCTGGGAAATTGGATTTGAAGCTGAGCGAAGGCCCTGGAGGCTGTAACATGATGACGTTTGGGTACAAAAAAAATAAAAAAATTCTCTTTGTAGCTTATTTCCTCCCTGTCCTTCCGCTCTTTTCTTTTCTTTTTCATCCCTTCCATCAATTATTTAAGGCTTACAGTGGTGTGCAATAATATTCCTGTACTACACTGTACTACAAGGAACCATTGTGACTGAGTGTGGCACAGTCCCCTTTAAACTTTATGAATTCATCTATTCTACAGTCCAGTTCTCCTCTGACACTAGGCGAGAGACCATCATTATCATCATACATCAATATCAAGGCATAAAAAACAATGTAAAGAGGAAACATCAGACAGAACTTCCTCTGAGAAATTAAAGCAGACAACACACGTGTATTCCTGAGGGTTAAACATATAAGTCTAAGCACCACAGAGCTGCTGCTTCTGCACTTTCTCTGCATTTCCTCACTCTCAACTCCCTGTGGTGGGTCAATATCGTGGGAGCTGAAACCCGGAGGAGTTGAGGGCGAGAGGGTGAGGGCAAGATAGAAGAATGAAATCTTCTCGCTAAGCCCGGACCCCCTCTGGAGCTTTGGACTTGATATTTCATCCAGCACTGCCAGCTCACGCCTGCAGGTCCTGATCACCGCCACCCTTCATCACCTGCTCTCTACAGCACAGATGCAGCGTCTCTTCAGGTGGCCCGCTTTAAAACAGTGTGGATTTGACAGAAGTTGCCCATCAGTCAGCGCACAGAGGTCAGCACCCTAATGAGCCGTTTGCTGATGGATCACTCGTGTTGCTGAGTTTTAGCCTCTGGATCGGGGCTGCAGGCAGTCGAATCATTCTTTAATAGAAGACAGTTAATGTATTATGTATGCAGCTTTTTGAAAATATGAGTTAAGATGTCATAATCCTAAAGCTCTATGTGCTTTTGTGTCTCATTGCTCAACTTGATTGCAAGTAACCTGTCAAATAAAAGAAGGATTATTAATTCATGAACATATAAGTTACACAGGTCAATTTTTAACAAATATTTAGAACATATTCACATTTTCCACCATTGTAAATTTAAGTGCGCTTTTTAAGTGTGGTTTTAACAGGGGGATTGTCTGATAAATTCAAATTCAAATTCATGCATTTGCTTTAACTGACCACTGGTTAGTTTTGCGTAGGTGGTAAGAACCTTTGACCCCTAGAATAACTCACTTGGGGTCCCAACAGGCGATGAGGGGGCTGACTATGTCGGAGCGATCCAGAGTCAAGGCCTCCAGCAGCCAATTCGGACAGCAGAGCTGGCAGTAGATTACCCGCCTGCAACAATCTATCTGGCGTTTCTTTGCCCAAAGAATGCAACAATATGCTTTTATTACAATAAGTCCAACTCGTACATTCAGCAAGCAACTACTCATATTTCCAAAAAAGACACATACACACTTGTTATTGGAATTTCCCCAGAAATGAACAGTAGACCCTGTAGACACAGCCGAAACCAACCACCCTTCATGACCTACTAAACTATCTTCAAGGAGGTCAAATGTCAACAAGTAGAACTTTGCAAAAAAATAATGAAGTTATATCCCCGCTTCAGGAGAGTGGGACACATCTTGGTTGGATTGCACTAACAACACACAAGAGGGCTAACAACCAAGCATAAGGACCAGTAAATTATTGATTATAATAATCATTCCACGTTCAGAGTCACTGCAGCTGAAGCAACAGATGAGAGAAGCAACAGTCTCTCTTTTTGTGGTCACAGCAAGCAGAACTATTTTTTTTGAAAAACTTAAACACTTTTCTGAAAGATGATTTGTCACCACATTCTCAAAGTGACAACGTTTTATAGAAACTGAAAACAGCCTAGCTGATTGCTTTTGTTCACGGCTTCAAGTACAATATGTTCTTTTCCGACTCACCGGCAATGCGAGAGGAGAAAAACATTTCAGATGCACTTTATTGTGGTCTCAAGCTTCAGGGCCGAGAAAATGGTGAAACATGATAACTACAAAATGTTTCAGAGCAGGTGAATTGAGAATACCTTCTTTCTTTAGGGAGGAACATTTGACATAAATATCTTATACAACACTTTTTGGGTTCTATGTGAATGTAACTTATATCCCAGAATTGCAGTGCTTTATTGTGCCTGGAGCTTGATAACTGTTCAGGTTTGAGTGTGTTCTCCCAACAATAACTTAAGTCTAAATATGATATTAGTGGATTCAAGTTTTATAATAGTATTTTGTGAAATAATGTGTGATTTTTTCCCCCAAAAAAACTCAGTTTACAAAGAGATTCTTTATTTTTAAGGCAATATATTTATGAATTTCTGTTTTCTTTTTAAATAACATTTTTGTATCTGTATTGTTGGTTGTACCTTATGATCATAGTTTCAATCTCTTGTAATGATCAGACCTATTACGCTGTATAAAAATTTATTTTAGGTGCTCTACATCAATACCATTAAGACAAGGTTATTGTTTTATTAAGGTGTTTCTGATTTTGAATTTTTTCCATGGGAAAGGCTAAACAGCACAGCATGAAGCGATGGTGTAGTGCCCCCTCCAATGGCCATAAAGAGCCACTGCAAAACTAATCGACTATTGCCAGCAAAATAAGTGGATGGAAATATCAACAGGGCTCAATACTGGAGCAGCTATAGGGGGAAGAGATGCAAAACATACCATTTCTCTAAAAGCGCGCTTACAGTGTCACCTGCAGTGAAGCGGTGCCGTCTGTCACCCCGACACTTTCATGCTTCGAGGCTTTATGACCACATCCATTCCCATGATCTCCCCTAACACATCAAACTACACAATATGAGTTCTGCCTCGCTCCTCCCTGCCCACAAATGCTTCTGCCCCGGGTGGCTCCAAGCTCTTTTCATTATCGACATGGCCATTTGTCTTCCAGGCAGATAGTCTGCTAGATTAGGATCTGTCAGATGTCAGGTAACAGCCTTTGAACGGGGTTGTTATTTTTCCAGAGGTCTTGCCAGAAAACAAGGCTGTGTACCGGCAGTGTCAATAATGCAGTGCCGGAGGAAATGCATGTTGAGCTGGAGGTAATGTATCATGAACACTGGTTGGACATTTGTCCCCATGGAACTATGCACAGACAAATGTAAAACACAGCGGACTCCTGTGTCCATAAGGATGAGGAAGCAGGCCTGAAGGAATACCTGAGCACCCACTCTTCTGCTTAGCATTCATAATCAGCAGGTTATTAATGAATGTAAGATTTTTTATGACACACTATAATATAATACATTTGTTTCTCAGTGTCCAATATGCTGCAAAGTAATTTATGATCACGGGACGTGGACAAATGAGCAAGACCGTTGTTCTAAATGTCACTTAAATCAGGTTCTAATTTACTTCATAGTAAACCTGGACAACCGGAGACTTTGACTTTGAAATGAGACTAGAATTAATTATGTAAGATTAAAAAAGAAAGTTTGAAAGTTAATCAGAAACCTGAAAGACTTGTGATTTGTAATTTTAGTAATTTTATGACTTGATTTCAACTTGGTGCGAAATTGTTTTAAAAGACAGCTCAGCTTTATTATGTGAATAATTAAAGTGTCTGCATCATTTACAGGCTCATTAAGGGACTATATTGTTTCTTAATGTGTGTTGTGAAGAAATTGCTGAAGTCAAAGGTATATATAAATTCTAAATATCTGGAGTGAACAAGTCTTACCAGTATGGGTGCAAACATATCTCAGGTCTCTAGCAAATTGCTGGTGCGACAGGTACGTCTTGTTTTTAAAATGCTCCTGCTTTCGAATCATTTTCAACCTCTATCCACTTGCCAAGGCATACATTGTGTTCAATAGCTAGTCATTGTGGATTGTAGGCAGCATTACCATCATATGACACTCGCAGAGCAGAAAGCACTAAATGTTGCTTTTGTGAACGTGAGTTCTGTGTGTGTTTATTGTCAGCTAAGACCCGAGTTTCTAACCAGGCAGATTTGTGAAAGAAAAGTTTTTCTGACACATTTTTCAGAAAGGTTAGCTCTGGCTCACACAGCATCAAAGGAGTCAGCCGTATAAAAGAAATACAAAATGAATGCATCGGGAGCGTCTCTCCCTGTCAGATGTTTTACATTAAATATTCAGTGACCTGTCTGTTTGCTTTTTCTTTGTTTGATGTTTGCCGAGGTGTAGTAACACATCTGTTTGACATGAAACAAACAGATGAACACTGACTGATGGAGGATGGAGGGTTGAATAAGAGAAATGATTCCTTAAAATCAAATGGTTTTTTTTTTAACATCTCACCTCTGTCCTAGCTCCAGTGCAGGGTGTGGTGTTACTTTTGAAAATGGTATTGAAGCCTTTATTCAAACAAGTTAATTGTGTGATCATAATATTTTGAGCAAAATATTCAGATATTTAACCGATGCTAATGGTTTAAATAAGAGTTACTAATTGATCCTCTTAGCTCTGATGCGTTTGAAGTTTGTCTCCATTTTATCCTCTGATTCCACAAACAATTTATTTTGAAGGTCTAAATCTTTCTGGCTACCTCGCAGACCTTGCTGCAGCGAACAGCACACTACGTGTACACTACAGTTACTCTACTGCATACGGTGAAGTACAGCACAACACTGTCTATCTGAAGGTTACAAACTGAAAGTGACAGACTGAAGGACAAAGCGAAGCAGCTGCCTTTCTCACATCACTGGAAGTCATGAGCGTGCTGCTGTTTTCTAGCTGTTGCTTGGGTGGAGGGTGTGTAGTAACCCTAACCGTCTCCATCTGTTAACACAGAAGAGGTTTGGTAGAACAATGTTTTTCTATGTAGGCGAATCGCTGAATCAAAACACATGCACCCACCTATGCAGTTTTAGCAAGAGCAATCACATCACGTGTTGTGGTATATGAATGCATCGCAGACCAACCAAAAGCAAGCTCAGCCTCTCTGGGGTCTGTGTGGCTTAGATCTGCAGGTTCTAAACTTGAGTATCTTAAAACACTTGTTACAGCTTGTTAAAGGCCACCGTCTTGAATGAGTAGGCTGTATGGTACAATAACTATACCTCAGTGCTTCACTCAGCAGAGGGGAGGTCAGAGAGTAATGGACAGGAGTGAAAGGTCGCACTGACTGGCTCTTCCTCCTGCAGGCCTCCTGAACGCAGCAGAGATACAGTGCTGTTAGCAGTGATTTTCACATTAAAACAGAATGACCTCAATTAGCTTTGCCGCTCTGTTGCGAAATTGCTCTATTATCTTGCATGTAGGTTTGACAAGAGTTCAATATCTGGATGTTTTGGAAGTTAATAGTAATACTAATGGTTTAAATTTGAAGCTGCAAATATTTCATACATACATCTACAGATTTTCAGTGAAATTCATACATAGATGACAAAATTTGAAAGGAGGATATTCTGGAAAATTGTATATATATATAAAAAAATTAAACAAATAATTACATTGCTAAAGCGTTTGGACAGATTTTACAAGGGTTGTTTGGTATTGTTATAAATATTCAACAGGATAAAGAAAAAAAAAAACAATAATACAGCAATACATTTCAACTCAAATTTAAATGTCAAATCTGTTTTTAAACAGTTATTGTTTACACATCCAGAACACACAGATCAATACTAGCATTCATTTGGAGTTTTTTGCTCTTCTTCTTTTTTTTTTTTTTTTGCTCTGTTTTGGTCTCAACACCTGAAGTTTATATCTGAGTGTGTACCTGCTAAATGCTCCACTATGATCACCAGGGAGTCATTAACTTTGTCTGCCATTTGGAGCCGGGCAGGTCGTGTACAGTGGGTTTATCAGAGCCTGTTTGCTAAAAACAGCTGCTTGCCGCTGCTGGAAACGGGGCTTGATGGGAGCTGAGAGCGTGAATCAAAACAGTAAAGTTTCAGGCTGTAAAACGTCATTTGATATTAATATGAAAATTAGATGAATGTAGCTTTAGGTAGCCTGAAAGTGAAGATGTTAGCTAGGAGGTCAAAAGAACAATAAGTGCATACAGTATACACATACACTACACTATAAGGGTCACAAAGGAGATGGCACAAGTGTATATAAATTGGAACCCTCCTTCCCCATCCACTGCCTCTCCTCCGCCTCCTGCTCCTCCTGTTCCTCTTTCCTTCAAGGAGGTGAAAGCAGCTCTGTCCTCACTTGATTGCTGATGCCAGAAGCCTGCAAAGCAGAAAGACACAAGCGGGAGCCATAAATACAAAGGCATCACCGGCATTCTTTAATAATGATATATCTTCAGTTCCCAAACAACCCAAATGATAGGATAGAAAAAGAAAAAAAGAAAAACTAAACACACAAATGTCAAGCCTACATTAATCTCCTGTCTTTATCAGAGACAGACAAAACCATCAAAGCCGATGAGTTACAGTCGAAGTGCTTGCATACCATTACAATAATCCCTCACAACCAGGCATGCACACACGCACGCGTGCACAAGTGCGCCGTAAATCATCCAAACCAGAGTACACCAAAGCAGCAGGCAAACACAAATGACACCTAACTAGAGCATTATGGGAGAAACGTGTTACGTCTGGCCAGATTAATGACTTAATTATGGCGGTTTAGCTTCCAACCATAACCTTTCCTCAAATACTGTTTGCTTGTTTTTCTCATACTGCACGCGTAATTACCTTTGCGTTAATGCTGTGGTGGGAAATTAAAAGACACACTCTCAGAAGCAACTGTCGAGGTGACTTTGCCAGAAGACCTACCGAGGTAACACCCCTGTGTTTTTTCATCATTTCACACTAGAGTAGTCTGCCTTCTTCTGAGTGAAAGTACGCAGACAAAAGCAGGTCAGAGTGCAGGCGGCTACAAGCTCGTTACGATGAGCTAGAATGGAGAGTCAAGGTGGCGCACGCGGCAGCGTCGGCTGTATGAACTTTTGTTGGAGATCAACTGGGATTCAAAAGAAATATTAGAGGGCCGTATGTGCTTTAAAATGACATGAAGGCTGTGGTTCAGCTTATATGGATGTTTTTGATGATGGAGGAAGCACAGCACTCATCAGGACCTTTAATATGTCAGTGACTCTGAGACAAGCAGAGGCAGTATCTAGAGATTTATGTATACCATGGTTGAGCAACAATTCAGTATATTATTGTACTTTCGGTGGATCCAAGTGTATCAGGATGATCTGAACATAGTGTTATCTTATCAGTATTCTGCTATTCAAATGAATTATTTCAAGCTATGAAAAAACTGGATGTAAATGATGGATGGTGGCCACACACATATCTTCAACTGCAGACCAGCATTAAGTCATTTTTATGATGCCATCTCAATATAAAGCCCAAGGCTCAAACAGTGAGGTGGGGCTAGCTGTAGAAAATAATGTCTTCAACTAGTTCAACGGGAGAAGAAGTGTTCATGTTAATGAGCTCAAATTTGCAGAAGCCTGAGGAACATGAGGTAACATCTTAGAACATGGCATCCAGTTTTCTTAATAAAACATGGAGTTTTGCAAATATTTGATGAGGAGTGAAATGCATTCATTAGGTTTGTCATACATTATTTGGCTAGACAATGAGTGACTGTACAAAAAAGCAACTGTAATTTCCTGACGACAAGAAACCAACCAGGAGGAAGAAGTAGCCAGTGACCTTACAATATTCTTGTGACCTTACCTTTCGAGGCGAAGTAGATTTTTTTGGGTGAAAGGGTGAAAGCAAAAAAGGCAAAGACACAAACGCCTGCATATGTTCCAGCCCTCTGCTGCTCCAGTTCTTATTTGT
Source organism: Collichthys lucidus (assembly GCA_004119915.2). Classification (NCBI taxonomy): domain Eukaryota; kingdom Metazoa; phylum Chordata; class Actinopteri; family Sciaenidae; genus Collichthys; species Collichthys lucidus. Next base: position 21,616,067 of record CM014088.1, read on the forward strand.
TATCTAGTGAGCAGCTGGCTGGTAATATTTCGCCCACAAGTGGAGCCAAGCACTTCAGCCTAGGAGGGGGGGCACCGAGCACTTGTGTTCCAGCATGCTAATTTGGCTCTATTCAGTGATACAACGAGTGCACCAGTGTAGCTCGGAGGCATGTCTGATCTATTTGCATACCACCGCACTCTTGATATTGCTTGTTAATCTACAGTTGTGACATCTAAGTCCAACATGCAGCAGTCCTAATTAAAGTGCATTTCTATCAGCATCGCTAATGACTCGTAGCTTTAAATGTGCAAAAAGTTTCTCCCTGGAGTAGCCACTGGCTGCCAACAGTGTGGGAGGTGGCACGGCGACCTTGCCTCAGACGTGACTAATTCTGTTCGCTTTTGTGCTAAAGTGGCTCTTTCACTTTGCTTAGGCTAATATTTTATTTAATTGATTAATATCTTCTAACTGGCAGACAAGTGGGTGTCTTTTGCTTGTGTTTGATGCAGCACATTTACAAATGTTTATGACAGCGGCACCGGTTGTGCCTGAGTCTAACATGAAGGCTGAACTTTGATATGCTGAAGAAAAATGAGAGTTGGGGGGGCGGTGTAAAGGAGCAGACAGAAGAAAGCTGCCGAGTCAGTGACAGGCTGCAGTATTTGATGTGACAAGAAAATAATAGGCATTGAGAAGAAGCACTGTGTCATCAATACGCAAACACACAATGAAACTTTTGTGTCTGAAAGCCAAAAAGCTCTGAAGTGAAACCCCATTATGCCTTTTCTCATCACCACTGTCTGTCCCTCCAGTCAATAACAAGTTATTCTTCTTTGTGAGAGTGAATGATGAGCAGAAATCAGAGACTGACTTCAAAAGCTCATTAAAGTTGACAATGCTTGAAAGGAGGACTTGATAGGTGGTTAAAAATTGATTGCAGTATAAAAAAAAATGTAGACATTTCTGGATAGGAGGAGCACAGAGGTGGAAGGGGACGGTTTTTAACAGATCAGATCATGGGAGCCCTTGGGTGACAGCTTGTTGCCAGGCAACAAAAGAGAAAGGTTTCGTCGTAGGTGATAAATCTTTATAGTGATTACACAAATTAAGATGTCTATTCTGAATCTACTCATCAGTTCTACTCTCACATCATCAAAAATCCTGAGTGGGTAAGTTCAAATCATTTGCATGGTGAATTTTGTAGAGTACGATACGCATGGCACTGCAGCACGATGTAAACGACTTCATAACACGATTTGTAATTAAATCCTAATTATAAATCTAGCAGAATAATGCCACTCGGAAAGTTTAGTCAGCTATGGTGCGATGAGAAACAGGAGTCGCTGTAGTGTTGACAAGACAACATGGGATGTTTCATGTCATCATCGCCAGAGACAAATGGCAGACTGTAACGACACAAGCTGCTGCAGTCATAAATGACAGAGTACCACAGATGAGAGTAAGAGCCAAAACACTGATTGGGCTTTGCGGTGTCTACTGAGACAAGACAGGAAGAAACAGCAGGAAATATGACACCACACTGGACTCTTACGGTATCTACACCAGATCATTTCTTGGATTATCACAATTTATCTCCATGTTGTGAGTGACTGCATGCTCTGAGTATATAAGGATGCAAACATATTTTGTAATTAATATGTTGTGGTGCAGGAATCTTTGAAATTTGTATCATAATTTCCAACTTGTATTGTATTATCACAACTGTGTGTGTGTTTCTGGGATCATATCTCTGTCACACAGAGGATCTGTTTGAAAAACAATATTTAACAGTAATATAATCAGCATCTAATTGTTCTGATATTTTCATACTTTTATTTGAGAATCTTTTTCTGAATTATGACTTTAATCAAAGATGTCATCCCTATAATGACAGCGACAGCAATGTGTCTTACACAGACAGTCTTACACAATACACAGACCTCACTGTCAACTATGTTCATAGAAATAATTTGACATTTTATGTAATTAAGTACACTTCTTTTGCTTTCTTGCCAAGAGTTAGATGAGGAGATCAGTAAAATTCTCAAGTTCATTAAGTGTAGAAATGAGGCCAAGAGGCAATTATCATAGTTTAGTGTAAAAGCTGAAAAAGGGGGAAACAGCTTGCCTTGCTCTGTCCAAAGTTCAACAATACACACACCAACACGAACATGCTTTAACTCCCTCCTAGCTCTGGCTTTATATTCAATAAAGTAGAATCAAGCTCCTCATCCAAAAATGAGCATATTTTCCAAGATGCCTATTACTTTTATTTAAAAAGGGTCTGTAGATTATTTGCAGTAACATGGACATTGTTTCAGAAAAATCTCGCTGTTGTTTTCCTTTTCCTTTTGGAGCAAACAATTAACTTCTACTGTACTGCTGATAAAATGTGTTTTTTTTGTGTGTGATATGGATAAACTGACTCTTTAGTGTGATATATGTGAGGGATATGAAAGGAGATAATGCTTGTGGCTCATATTTCCATTAAGACATCCATTTTGAAATGTGGTACCGCTAAAAAACAGACCGCTGTCCCATGTTTCCAACTAACTGCCGGGGCTGAAAAACAAACCCTTGGCTGATTAAGTCTAAGAGGTTTGCTGTGGCCACAGAAGCAGTGAGATGTATGAGCTCTCGACATGTGAGCTGACAGAGAATGGGGCTGCCATTTGGCCTAAAAGGCATCACAGCCCCAAATCATTACTACTGTATTCACTTGCAGGAATAAACAGCCACAATTCATCTGGGGGTTAGTTTTTCCTGTGAAAATGGCAACCTTTCCCCATAACACCTGTATGAATAATTCAACACTCTGGGCTCTATCAGAGGCTGTCAGAAATGTCAGCCGGTTGGAAGTACCCTTGGCTGCCCCCAGAGGATGTTGTCTCTACACCCTGTGGTGGGGTTAGGGGGTTGCGCACACACACACACATGCACACACAAATGCAGATAAGCACATACACACCCTGAACCAAATGCCAGGACTCCAGAACACAGGACACAGAAGCACTGAAAGCTGGGCATACCTGCAGTGAGCAAACAGTCGCAGTTTTTATGAGCTATGTTATTGTTAAATGTGACTTTTTCCATACATAGGTGCCACTGCAGCTCTCATCTGTTTCAAAGGGAAACACATGCCACATATTTACTGTATATCAACAACGGGATTCATTCTTTCCATATTTGCTAAACACACACAGATGTAACTCTCACCTGGTGTGGCACAGATGCTTCCTCGGGGAAATGATATCTGCTCTTTTTCCAGCCTGGGTACGACACACTGGTAGAAAGTGCATAAAAACAAATCCATAAAAACAAAAGGAGAATCATCTATTTGTCTTCTGAGTTGCTCTGGAGCTTCCTCACCCATGAAAGACCGTCGCATCCCCATGTGACCTCTGCAGTAGGCAAACCGGGCAGCAGGCCAAGAGTAAAAATGATGTCTCTAATATGACATTGCTTATGGAAATTACAGATAATCAGGCAATTAATCTTTACATAATTAACTGCATTCAGTAAAAACCTTCTTATACAAGATAAACTGATGTGGTTTTTTTTTTTACAGTATAAATTAGATATCATGGTGTGAGAGGAGTATAAATGTGGGGTTAACGATTAGCAGTCACACCTTGCTTCCTCCTGTGGAATCTGGAGGGTTGCAGTTAATGGATTGGTCGACTATCTTTGGTGGGTCATCTGTAGCTGCCTATGAATAGTTCATCAGAGAAGAGGAAAAGGGACATTGGCTTGGACTGAAGATTAATGAGTTTTTTGTATGTTCAGATTTTTCATTTGATTTATTTCGCATTTAAAAAACACACATGTTAAACCCGATGGATAGCAGGATAAACACTTCTCAAGATGGTTTCAAACTGTTAAAAGAGATTTACAGAATAAAATCTACATTTATCAGCATGAAACAAAAGTTAATATCCACATCAAAAAGTTTAAATAAAACAACTGACCCAAAAGGTGGTTATCCTGTCATAGCTTAGCAACCCACAGCAGGTCTGTCCATAGTGTGTGATTAAGAGTTTGGAGGGTTGTGTCTTCAATCATTAGCATGTCCTGCTGACCAGCTTAAAGTAGTAACTGAACAACTTCTCTAAAGCCGAGGAGCACATTATAAACTAACTGGGTTAGTTTGTCGGGTTATAGTTTTTTTTGAAAAGCCTTATTCATGGATGGCACTGTGTATTATTGTGTGGGAGCTAGTCCTTGCTGCTTTCAAAGTTTAGACTTAGGTCAGTAACTGCTTTTGTGGGAAACTTGCACTGCAGCAACCACAGCCAATGATGCCTGAAACAGTGTTACATTTTCCAGACACATCGATTGACAGAAAGATTGACAAGCTGCAACAGTAACCACAGAAGTAAAGGAAGGTCTTGTATTTGAAGCCAGCCTTGTTTTTTTGCAAAATTACCAATGGCTTACAAAAGTGTCCCTGTATTTGCAAAGTCTACTAGAATATCGAAAGCATCAGTAAGTTAAATAAAACAGTCTTTGTGCCATTTTGGCTGCTGCACCATCACCGAGATTGCTATTTCGACTTTATTGTAATGTCTACTCAAGAGAGTGTTTCTTCCCTCCTGATAACAGCTGGCAGAACTTTTAATCAAATCTCTTTGCAGATCAATGACGAAAAGCCAAAGGCAAAGATTATCTACAGCAATCAGTCTCCTGTCTACTTCATTCTGTTCAGTCTTCAACACAAGATTCACTTTTTAGCTTAAGAACAACAACAAACAAACAACCAAACTGAGCTCAGGTCTTCAAGCTGCAACATCCAAAGGACAAGAGAACGTGCCGGAGAGCATGGAAATGCCACAGCCGTCATATTTCACTGAGAGGCTTCTCTCTGAGCAGACCTGCCCCTGCTCCGCCCCACTGTCTCTCTTCATCTTCCTCCTCACCCTCCTTCTCCTCCTCATCCCCTTGTCCCCACGCGCTTCTGCTGATGGATGAGCTCATTTGCTGCAAATCTCTTTCGAGTCAAACAGGGACACCGTTGCTGCCTTTCTGCTAGGCCTCACGTATGAATACTGTATGTGCACATGAGCACACACAGAAAGCGCATGTTCCAAAACATACAGTACATGTAGTGGAAAACTCATTTTAGAAATGCTCTGTAAACTGGCCCGTGTATTTCCTTCCACACCGAGGAGTTACACATACACATACATACACGCATACACCACAACAATGCTGTTAGTATTGCATTTGTCTTAACAGCACCACAGAGAGCTGAATCAAAAGCATTGTAAATGCAATAACATAGAGCAGGGAACTGCAGAAGATGAGATTGCCTTGTTTTCCCTCCTTGGTGATTTACAGTCTATACAGGGTTATTCTCACTGTAGTCATAGAGACAATGAATTGGCAACAGGCATGGCTAAAGCAATTCAGCGAATGAATTTCTTCAACCAATAGCATCGTCTTATGTTAGATCGAGGTTCAAGCAGCACTCTGCATTATTTCTGACTCATTGCTGACTGCAGTAACTTGTAAAATGGCTTTCCGAAAAATATATTTCCATAGACAGGGCACTCCATTCTGATGTGTCAGTTTTGATAGGTACCACGTCTCTCTTTTCGCCGGCTAGCCAGCCTTGCCTTAGCGATTGAGCCAGCCTCACAATAACTATGATGAATGCAGTGTCCACAGGGACAAACCAGCCGTTTGACACTTCATCCCCCTTGATGCATTAGCTGCTAATATCCCGTGGATTCGTGGCAGGCTGTTTGAAGCTTCATGATTCGCTGTGACCGGCCTCTGGTGAGTTTTCCCCTGAGCATAGGTGACTGTAATCATCTTACAAATGGCAACGTCTTACTTTAAATGCATTTAGTTGGAAAAGGCTTGCGGGGATCAGGCACAGCATCTGTGTTGCTGATTAGGAAAACTGACTCTGCAGAGTCCGTCAGGCCTTCAAAACTATCTCTGAAGATCCTCTCCAAGTCAAATTGCACCGAGAGGATGGTTAAAAGAAACTGGGTCATGGGTGTGTTTCCCATCCTTTGACTGCCAGTCGAAATGTATTTTCATCTGGGCTACAAAATTTGATTTGCGACACACTTGATGTTCTTGAACACAGTGGAGGGTTCGGTGTCTATTCAAAGTAGATGAAGCGACTGGTCTTGGATGGGACCGCTGTGTGAAGCCCAAGGGGGGCAGCTGAGGTTACAAATGAATGAGAGATAGAAGCAGTGCCATGAGATGAAAGGGATCACACACATATACACAGAATGATGTGAAAATATTACTTGAGAAGGACATTTGCAGTTTAAGGGAGGAAAAGCAGGAGGGTCCATGAAGACTTTCTGATCTTTAGCAGCTGCCAGATGGGATGGGTTGAATCAGAAATCGGCAAGATAGCAGAGAGAGAGAAAAAAAAAGATGGAATTTGTGATCCTAGTGATGAATAAACTGCCAGCCATCTTTGAAGTTAATCCTGATTCAAGACATCAAAATCATTTGGTGATTACAGGGGGTGGCGAAAGTCATCTGAGATAAGATATTATAAAGTCTCTCTTTCTCCTTCATACACACAAAGACAAACAAAACAAACTGTCTTGTATTTACTGAAGTTGACTGCAGTTCATGTAGGGTAATAGCTGAAATACCGTCCCCATGTGGTGTCATCGCATATTCTTTAGGATCCTAAGTCTTCATTGGGTTTCCAGGCAGGTCTGCTGGCTCAGCTACAGCCTTCGACGGGCATGATGTCTGTTACTCCAGTCTGTTCTGTTTTACTACAACACAACGATGGGAAACCAGTGTTGAATTTCGTTAGTCATGGTAAGTAATGAAGGAGACTAAAGTTGCACAGAAGCACTGACATATCACTGCAGTGAATAAACAGAGTTAATATGTTAAAGTGTAAAACCACATCCGCAAAGTCGCCAAACTTTCTCCACGCAATTTGGTCCTGTGACCTCCGTTTCTCATGGTAATGATAGATGAAGCTCACAAGGAGGTGAAATGTGCACAGACATGGCCAAAAGTATGTGGACACTCCTATATGTCATAAAGAAGAAAACCTGAAATCAGCTGACATGCTCCACCTCTAAGCTATTGTCATTTGAGGCCCTTGTTTGCTTAGTTTATACTAAATAAAATTCTTGTTTGGCTTCGAGAGAAGTTGAGAGCCAATTATATGCAGATTGTGAGTCATTCCACTTTATCATGTGGGGTTTTAACAGGTGGTTAACAGTCTGATAAGTGTATTACAGAGGCACAGTATCATGTCAGACCAATGCTTATTTATATCACACAGTAGGTATAGAAAGGTTGTAATGACTTAATTTGTTGCATAATGCCAAATATCTAATGCAGTGTCTAGAGAGTGTGAGTGGAGATGAGCCCAGTATGTTGTTTGCCAAAATAAGGCCATAATAAGAAAAACAAAGGGGCAACGAATAACTCTAGCAATGCCTGTGTTCTCTTCAAGTGCCTCAGTAAGCCCAGACATAATGACAGAAAAAAACAATGTGCACAATCAAACTGTGATTTTTTTTGGTCAAAATCACCACTCTGTGTGAAACTGCATGCAATCAATCTAAATGAATAAATCAAGATAATCTTGCAGAACCAATAATAATTCCCCCTCAGTCCATTAATATAGCTTTTCATGCGTCATCTCTTCAGTACCATTTCAAGATCAACCTGGAAAACTCTCAGCCTAATAATAAAAAAGTACACTAATCACCTTGTGACCAATTAGCTATTATGCTACAAAGACCATGTTATTAGACAAATACAAAGCTGGAAAAAGTTGAGCTGGATTGACTTGACCCTCTGCCACTAATTAACAAGCAGAGAAGAGGAAACCAATGAGTAAAATTGCCTGCTGGTGTTTGGCTGGAAACATCCACTTGCAGAGTTAGCAAGTGTCGAAATGTTACTGCAGCCTACACGTACATTTCTCTAAAATGTGCATCCCACTAAGCACAAAGAAAAGCTGAGATTAGAGGGTAAGGGTAATAACATGTTTTATCATTTATTGTGATTTTATTTACTTTAAGGAATAATCATCAGCTTATTGTGTTTTTTCCTAATTTTAGCTACAACCAGGTCAAATGTGTGTGTGTGTGTGTGTTTATGCTGTGGAATCACAAAGGGACAGGGGCTGCTGTATTTCCCTATATTCTCAGTTGCCATGTTACAAAAAGGCCAAAATTGCACAGTTTATTTTCAAGTTGAACTACACCTCGCCTGAAAACAAGGTCATACAGCAGCAGATAAGCAAAGACAAAAGGCTGCAGCCCAATCAGACAGTTTCCAGCAGCCAGCAAGAATATAAAGGAAGTTTTATTTATTGCTATTGCGAATTAGTGTTTGTTCTTTGGAAGTTCTGTGGAAGTATTCAGTGAGTGTCCATGTATCAAGAGGGCGTTGTTTACTGTAAACTGGTAATTAGTAGCATAGCATCTTTTTGCAGCAGATCTGAGAGTTTCTTAAATTGCATTTCTGCCTTTGCCTTCCAAACTAGTTTTGCAGTATAGCATGAACATCTTGGTGCAACGTGGGCATATGTGCTTTTAATGTGAACAGGATAGAAGTCTTTATTGATGGTTGAAACAGAGGAGCCAATTTTTTAGGCAACTCAAACAGCAGCAGCAGCGGCAGCGGCAGAGAATCCCAATTTAACCTCTCACAGCATATCCTACAGACAGATTCGGTGGGTGAGGCATCACACAAAGTGTCAGAAACATCTGTACAATCTGTTTTGTGCTCCAGTGGACAGTATGCCAAGATCTCAGGGCACACGGCTCTAAAAATGAAACACTGACAAGTCTGTCACACTTGATAAAGGAGGGAACAATAATAATCCTGTTGAAACTGCAGAGCGAAAGAAAAATGGAGTGGAAGTGAGCTTTGTACACTCAATACACACTAATGCCACTGAAACGTTTCAGATAACACGAAAAAACACCATTTTGTGTCCTCTGCCTCTAGTAGAGGTATTTCATGCTCCAGACAACCTGCCAAGCTGCCACAATGTCTGTCCTTTGAGGAGTGAAACACACAAGGAAGAGAGACTATCACTGGCTCATGACAAGACTGAGGAGCCCAGTCACCGCTGATAGAATAGAGTTCACTGGGATGTGAGAAGAACAGTCTTCAGGCAACAGATGCAACAGTTCAAACACAAACTAGCCTCGGCCAACTGTCCGCTATTTGCCATCATGCCCTTAAAAAGTTATAAATACAACTAATTAGTCTGACGCCTTCTTCAGGCCAGCAAGAGGTAACAGCCTCCTCTCCACACCCATCACCCCATGCCCACCAATACTTCTCATGGGATTGGCATGAGCGCTTAATAAGTGCTAAAACAGACAGGAGCACTATATAAAGCCCTTCCGAGATTTCTCTGTCTCACCACCCTTAGCTTCGGCCAGCCTTTCTTTTATCACTCCCTCACTCATTAAGGAGGTTTTAATTGCTGAAATTTCACTGAGTCAATCTCAGGAGTCCAGAAGTTAAAAAAAGAAAAAGGCGTGCTATTTTTTATATCTTTCCCCCGGGGTTTTTTTTTCAGTGTCTTTTCATTTCTTGAGATATGAGTGAACAGGCAAAAACGGAGCCGTCATGTGGTGAGTACGGCAGGGGTACCCCCTGGTTCCCCCTGAGAAAATGGTGGCAGTCTAGCCGGCTTTTCAATCAGGATGTTGGCCTGCCGCCTTTCCTGGAGCCATGGGACCCTCGGTGGATGGATGTGGACCGGCTCCAGAGGAGTTTGGCAGCCTTCTCCTGGCCAGGGTACATACCCGCTCCACTGTTTGTGCCCTACATCTCTGGGTCAATGCATCAACCCAGCCAGAAGATTAGTAAGGAGCAGTTCAAGTGGAGGGTCAGCCTGGACGTGGCTCATTTCTCCCCCTCAGAGATTTCTCTCAGCGTCAGAGACGGATTCCTGGAGGTCGGAGGTACCGAACATTGGCTTACAGTTCTGTTAATTAAACAGCTCTAAAAGTTCACTTTATTTTTACATTGCTAATTACTTTTACACACAGGATAGCTTCTACTCCTAATGAAGTATTAATCATCTTATCTATCTAATATTATTATCTCAAAGAGTAACAGAGTTATCTAAATAGACTTCTCTCAGTTCACAGAATAAACCCCTTAAAATGAAACAAGCCTGGAAAGGAAACCGAATGTAACAAAATTAGAAAGCCGCTTAAATAATGTGCTCGGGGAAATCACAGCTCTGTGGCAGAAATTAATTTCTGTGTTGAGTGGTTTCTCTGTGTTGCTTGATTCCTCTGTGTGTCCTCACATTCTTCGACATAAACGGTAATCCGTCCCCAGGGAAACACGAGGAGAGGGCAGACGAGCATGGATTTATTGCCAGATGTTTCACAAGAAAATACAGGTATGCAAAGTAAACACTGATATTAACCTACAGACTATGAGATATCGATGCAACAAATGCAGCGCTTAAGGTCTGTTTTTGACAGTATCCAATCTAAAATGATCACTGAGCT